>CM062809.1:417935038-418615038 GCA_031772625.1 Pinus tabuliformis | reverse complement strand
TTACCCATTTTCACATCCACTTGTCATTCTACTTCCTCCAAGTTTTCTTCATATGCTTGAACTCTTCTTCCATAATCAATTTGGGCCACCGGTGTTCATCCATGTCATCTACCTTTTGTAAATATGTCAACAAACGAATGATTGCTAAAGCTTCCATAGGAAACAAACCGGCCTCCGCTAGCAAGATCTCATATGAGACAATTGATTTGACTTTAAGATTTCTAATGATTAAGTGTTTTTGAATTCTTTTTACCTGTCTTCATTGTTGTTTGACATACTTCTCCCCCAAACTTCACACCCATAGAGGACAACTAGGGTAACTAACAATCCAAAAAGAGTTTTCTTGGTTTTTCAGTCCCATAATTATGCTTTCCTGCATCTATTCTAAAGAAGGTAGGAAGCTCTCCACCCCCATTGAAAGGAATCTCTCCATCGCCCTTGAATCCTTTCAGTTCTACAAGTCTCCCAACTGGGCCTGTTGTGAAAAACAACTCCTAGGTATTTGTACTCTTCCACTAACTCCAAGGTTTTTCCCTAAAAAATAAAGTTAACTTCTTGTTTTCTTTGCTTCAAAGAGAATATCATGACTTTAGTTTTGCTAGTGTTTACTTGCATCCCCACCTCTTGATAGAAGAGCTCTAATGCCTTCAAATGCTCTCTCAGACCATGAGTAGATTTTGCAATTAGAATAAGATCGTGCGCATACAGAAGCAGGTTCACCACATATCTTGCTAATTGAACACCCTCTCCACTATCTTTTTTCACCCATTCTTCTAGATTATCAATATATAAACTGAAAAGCGTGGGGGAAAGAGGGCACCCCTGCTTAACCCCTATGTCACTACCAAAGTAATCAAAGAATCCTTCCTTAGTTCTAATTTTTGCACTAACTTTCTCGTAAATTTTATGCATTGCTGCTCTATACTCCCTTGGTATTCCGAGCTCTTCCCTTCTTTTGCGAAGCTTATCTCTAGGGACAATGTCAAAATCTTTTTTGAAGTCAACGAAGCAACAAAAGGCCTCCTCGCTCTGGAAATCCCAAATATTTTCGATGAAGTGCCTAAGAGTGATGGGAGATGTGTAAGTTTGTCCGTGTTCAAAGTGGAGTCGACATGTGTCCGTCTGAAAATAAAAATAAAATATTCTCTAAATAAAAAAACAATGTCGACTATAAAAAATAAAAATAAACATGCTATATGTGTTTAGTAAGTGTTCCATATGCAAAAAGATGATTTCATATAAAAGATAATTAGAAGTAAAAACAATGTGTGAGTAAGATGTCTTAACTTTATACTTTACTAAATTAAATAAACTATTTGAAGATCTTTGTTTATATATATATAATTTTTTTTTCAAATTTTGTGATCTAAAAGAAGTTTACACATAAAGAAACTTGATCCCTCTCGGTTCATGTTAGATCCGTGACTAAGATAGAGATATACTAATTAATAGATCAATAACATAGTAAATATTAGTTACCTATAAAGAATATTACACAACATTAATGAATATTGATGATCATTTATTTCTCAAAGAGAATGTCGTCGTAAAAGGAATCGGTGTATGGAAAAACTTGGATATCTTACTTATCAGCCTCTCAGTTTTTGGCACTTACAATAACCCTTACTCATAATTCCATCACTTTGCACATAATTCCATTAGTGTTGGATGATTGGCATTGTTTGGATGGCTAGTGCCTTGGTGAAAGCATTTGTAAGTATGTTGGCATTAATGTCAACGGTCATGCTGAGGAGATGTGTTGGGCAATTAACTTTGCCTAACTATTGGCAAGAGTGTTGTTATTGATGTCAACCAGATAAGCTCGGATGCTTGTTGCAACATATGTTGGTAGTGATGACCTAGGAGGAATCTCAAGGTGGCTGTGGGATTCATGTAGAAAATCATCAGAGTAGTAGGCTTATTGGAGAAGCCCTAAAATGATGATTGTAGTGATGACTCATGAGGAAGGGTTCCTATGAAATTTGCAAGACTTAAGTAGAGAATCATCATAGAAACATGCTTCTTGGAAAAGCCATAAAATGATCAACTACTGTGCTCATCAGGATGGAATCTCAAGGTAGCAATAGGCTTCATGCAAAGGATCACCATGGTGGGTGTGATCTCAGGTGTCTAGAGATTCAAGGAGCAGAAGGTAGGTAGTGACCTTGGAGTCACCTTTTGAGGTAGCAGATGGACTCAGTGGCTAATCAAACTTATTTCATTGGAAAGTGCTCTAGAAGAGCTTTCCAACAGTATGCATAAGTCTAGAAATGGACTTGTGGTTTGAAAGATAGAGCTTGTTGAAATTTTTCCTCTTCAAAAGAGAACTAGCAGTATCTGTGTGACTCGTTTCCAATCAGAGGTCCCAACAATTGACGATCGGGGAATTCAAGGAAAAGTGCACGACGAAAGCGAACAACCGATTAGCGATTTACGATATAGCATATCAGAGGCCCCAACATATCAGAGATCGTAGGATTGAGAATCAAGGGTGCAACGCAACAACAAGTTGCGATATGCGATTTGCGATATCGCATATCAGAGGTCTCGACAGTGGGGACACAGTGGTGCATTTGCAATCGACGTCATCCTTTTTAAAAGTGACGTCGGGATTGAGGCCTCCAGTGTTAAATCGCCGGGAGAGACAAAAATGTTTTTACAAAGAAAATCGTTGCGAAACCAAGAAGGGTGAGGCCCTTTCTCTCTCCTCTAGGAGGACATGTGGAGGTGTTTGGTTGGATTCGATAAGGACAGGTGGCAGCATCAGAGAAGCTCCGATGAGGAAATGAAGAAACATTTGATTAGTTCCTATAATTCTAGGTAGTTGCTGACATCAGCATGACATCATGATACAGAGGGACATGTGGCAGGTTGTTTTGGGGTTTTGGATGGCCTAATGGGCCATATACTGGTGACACGTGTCACTAGTAAGAAAGCGACACGTGGCAGGTAATGACATCATGTCGACAATCAACAATCGACTATAGGTGATGAAGTGTTGCTGGCTCATGTGGCACAAATGAAAAATGATGATAAGGGGCTCTAATATGTGTTAGCACTTGGTTGCGAGGCTAATAAGAAACCAAAGGCATAGAGCTCTAATGAAGGAGAAAGGTTCCTGGCAGAGTCTAAAGGACTTAACACCTTAGGTATTAGCACTCAGTCACAACCCTAGGTCCTATGAAAGTAATTCGAAAAACAAGCTAGAACAAGAAGGACCAAGAGTAATCGGAATTCAATTTTTTTTAAAGTATAAAAGTCCCGATATGGAAAATGCTTTGATAGTTCTTTGTAGTGTAAATCCTTTGATAGAGAAACAATACAAAGGTGTATTGACGGTTGTATGAATTGGTAGTTACGATTTTGAATGTAGAGATAAAAGATTGATTCAGAATATTACCCGTTAATGCATTATAGAAAGACCATGCTTGAGTACAGATATGCGATGATTAAAGTACAAAAAATCCATGTTGTAGTGTTGTCAAGCTCTGTAAGCCTTAAACAGGTATGGAGAGTCTCAGTGATGGGAGAGCTGCAGACAGAGAGGACTATTCCTAGCTTGAGTAAGTAGGTGGACTGAGAATTAATTCTTAGTATGGAGAAAAAAATCAGGACAGTCAGAGGTCCATTCTCAAGTGAATGCAGTGGCAGAGACCAAGTCTAATGCAGACAACAGAATGCAGGGCCATGCCTAAGTACAATGTGCAGTGTTGAACAAGGACAATGTGGCATCATCGATTGGGGTGAACAACAAAGGAACAAAATCCGGGAGCTCGATTGAGCATGGGGGGGAATGCAACATTGTTTTTTGAGAGGCTAAGTGGAAAACTCTCTGAGTTAGTGCACTATTGTGAAAGGCTAGGCGAGAGCCAATTCTATGTGAAAAGGATGACGTTTCCTAAGCAGAAGAAAAGGGACCCCGAGATATTTGTGTAAAGGCTAATAGGTGCTTATGCACTCTATGTTAAAGGCTGAAGTGTCTGCGTTGTGTGAGTAAGGTTGTGTGTGTGCCTTTGTGAGAAAAAAACAGAGAGTTGTGTTTGTGCTATAAGAAGCAAGGTCGAGAGCAGAATTTGCGTTGTGGATAGAAGGGAGGCTAAGAGATGAGTGATTACCAATGAAGAGCGGAGATCAGAAGGATGTGTGGATAGTGGCTAGTGACTGATAGAGAGCAGATCAATGGGTTGCTGAATATTGTTGCAGAGAGCTGCAAAGTGTAGCAGAGTGAGTTGGAATCAAAATCTGTTATCAGGCAGAGTTGTTGCCAAATCACATAGGACTACCAGTTCTTAATTGAGTGTGGGTTGGTGCCTACAGATAGGAAGTTGATGCTTCCATCTCTAGTGGAGCTTGGGAAGGCTTGGGGGTCGGTGCATCCTGCAAGTTGGTGCTTTCATAAATCCAAGGAGTTGCAAGTTGTTGCTTGCAACAAATCCATGAGGTCGGTGCCTCATATGGTGCTTCTGGTGAGCTAGAAAAGTGTCTACAAATAAAGGGAGTTTCTACTTCCTGCTAGTTGGTGGTAGAAAACAATCAAAGGGAGTTGGTGCTTCCTATGAGTGAGTGCTCACAAAATAGATTGATGTAATAGAGTAGGAGCTCTTAATTTACATCAATAACAACAACAAGCTTTGTGGTTTTTTCCCGAAAGGGTTTCCACGTGAAAAACCTTGTGTCAAATGTGTATGATGCTTATGGTTTGCATGTTTTTGTGTTGAGTTAATGTTGTTTCTACATTATAGATTGCTAGTTGTTATATGGATGAATGCCATGTTTAAATAAGGAAAGTAAACTAGCATAAAGAAGTAAAAATTAGCGTTAATACTGATTCACTCCACATTTCAGTACTAACATTGTTTCCAACAATTGGTATGAGAGCCAATTTCCTTCAGAAATAACTTAATCGCTAGAAGGTAGATCAAAGGGAAACAATGGCTAATGGAGTTTGGCTACCAATAGAAGAAGTTCCATTATTAGATAGATCATGCCATGAGCTCTGGTATGAAATCTGGAAGGTTAGAATGGAATCCTACTTGATGTCCCTGGATGGTGATATATGGATCTCTGTTTTGAATGGAGAAAACAACGAGAAATCCAAGGAGGTCATCTTCAGAGGGCTATCTAAGTTAGATACTGATGAAGTAAGGCATTGTGAGTCAACAAAGGAAGTGTTGAACAGACTGCAATGTCTGTATGGTGGAGATAACCATGAGGTTCAAGTAGGGGATGAGGAGCTCCGCTGCTCTGGAAATGAACCAGAACAGGGTAATGCTATTGCTCATCACATTTTTGCTAATGAGGAAGAAGTCTCAGAAGAGAGACCATGTTTCTCAAAAGCCATCACCTATGGTGGTGAAGAAAAGGATCCAAATGAAAGTATATTTTCTAGGAATAGGTTGTCCTCAACTCTAAAGGAGGTCAAGCACCTATGAGAGGAAGTTCTCCAACAAGAGGAGAAACTGAAAGTCTATGAGCTTGAGAATGAGAAGTAGAGAAAAAAAAAACTTGAACTAATTTCTCAATAATAAGAGGCTAGTAGACTGGTTGGGATGTTAACCCATCAGTTGAGTGAAAAGGAGGCTTGCTGCGAGAGACTACAAACTAAGGTAGTATCATTGAGACATGACTTAGAGAATTCAAGTAAAGAGTTGTCACAATTTTAGAGGCTTGGAGGTTCCAACAACATCAAAATAAAGGTTGTTTGACAACAACAACAACAACAACAAGGAAATAAATAACAACAAGACAAGGAAAAACAACAGCAGCAGCAAGAGCACCAGAAGCCCAAGCAACAGATCAAGCAACAAGTGTAGAAGAAGAGGACAAGGTAGTTGCAAGAGAGTCAGTGAATGATAGCAACAATTTTTCTTATAGAAGGTACAAGAAGATCTAGAAGAGGACCCCTCCTCCTCAAGGACAAAGCCTACAAATAAAAGGTAATCTATGTCAACAAAAGCCTTTTCATGGATATTGTTTTTCTTGCAATAATTTTGGACATAGAGCCATAAACTGTAGATGGCATGCAAGGAAACATGATGTGTTGGGTAGAAGCAACCCAAGAATACACAATGAGGCTAGAAGAAGGCATGCTGGCCTTGAGAGTATTTTTGACAAAAGAGATGTCAAAAAGGGTACCTCCTCTACCCCAGTCTTAAGCCATGTTGAATTCTCCAACAGTGGAAATCTCATGCACAAGACATTTGACTGCAAAAATGAGAAGAAACATAATGCTTCTCAACATGTGCATGCAAATGTAGAAACTCGGAATTTGAAGGCAAGGAGAAAGAATAATGTAGAAACATACTCATACGTCTTCAATGCTCTGTGTCAACAGAGAAAGGTGCATAGAGGAGGAAGAAGTCAAAAGAGTAATCCTCCTACTATTGTAACAAACCCTTCTAAAAGGAAGAGACGCTCCAAGTGGATTTGGGTGAAGAAAGAGGAGTTGAATGAAAAATCTCCCCTACCCAAGTGCAACCGAGAAAAGACCCATACAGGGATAAAGAAGAAGCAAGAAGGGAATGCTTCTGGTAGAACTCGACCTTTAAAGGTTTGGAGGAAGAAGGAGGATGATCTACTCAGGGGGATTAGATCCTCTATTTCTCTTTAGTGAAGGAATAGAAGGGCCTCAAGGGAGGCCAGGTAAGTCAGATACATGAGGCCATGAAGGATGAACAAAATGGTGCATCTAAATGATGTTGTTGGCATGCATCCAGCACGAGGAGTACACAACAAGAAATTTTGTTGTGGGAAGAAGATGGGTTGCAGTGGAAGTGTGGAATGATAGGAAGTTCACAGTCTTGTAAGGTCCACAGGATTAGTCCCCAAGCAAAGGCGAGATAGCTTTGCAAGAGATCAAGGAGCATTGGCTCAGGGGGAGCTGCTTTGATATGAAGTAGCAAGAAACATGGGCAACCTTAGAAAGGAGGATTGTTGAGAAAATGAAAGTTATTTCATTTAGTTGTGATGGGCTCATGGTTGAGCAACCATGTGTGAAAATGGACATTTATCTTTGAGAAAGTAAATAGCAGAGTTTTCCTGGTACAATGTTCCATTTGTATCATATCCTTTTTGATGCAATTGGGATGAGTTGTGAAGTAGTCCCTATATATGAGAATGATCTCAAGGGGAGTAGTGGAGATGCTCAAATATGTGATTATAGTCTCGGAAGTAGCAGTAGCAGCAGAGAAGGCCGACCCAAAATGCATCACTATAACTTGGTATTTGCAATAACAACAATACCATGTGCATCGAAATAGGCACCAATATTTTTTTATACAAAAGATGTATTGATGAACATAATGCTCAGTTAAGCAACAATTAGAAGTCCAAAACTAGAAGGACAAATTAGAGGCAGTATATGTTCAAGGAGAGCATATCATTCTTGCTAGTTTATGGAGTAGCAACAACACTTGCCCTAACAGAGATGTCTTTGAAGACAACTAGACTCTTTTCCTCACAGTCAGTGATTGTATGAGGTGAGTGGTGACCACAGTGGGAGAAAAGAAGCTTGTAGCCCCTTGCCATTGATGTCAAAGGGGGAGAAAAGTTGTGGAGAAGTTGTGATGGCAAGCAGGCCATTGATGTATCATGCAATGAGATGTGTGGAAGAAACATGAGGTTTGGCCATCACTTGAAGAGTAGGATGGAGTGTTGCCATCAATTCCAAAGGGGGATATTGTTGGACAGTTGGCATTGTCTAGATGGCTAGTGGCCTGGTGAAGGCATTTGCAAGTGTGTTGGCATTAATGTCAACAATCATGCTGGGGATATGTGTTGGGAAGTTGGCTTTGCCTAACTATTAGTAGAAGTGTTTTCATTGATGTCAACCAGATAAGATCAGATACTTGTTGCAACAGATGTTGGTAGTGATGGCCTAGGAGGAATCTCAAGGTAGCTGTGGGATTCATGTAGAAAATCATCAGAGTAGCAGGCTTATTGGAGAAGCCATAAAATGATGATTATAGTGATGACTCAGGAGGAAGGATTCCTATGATAGTTGCAAGCCTTAAGTAGAGAATCATCATAGCAGCAAGCTTAGTGGAAAATCCATAAAATGATCAACTACTATGCTCATTAGGATGGAATCTCAAGGTAGCAGCAGGCTTCATGCAAAGGATCACCATGGTGGGTGTGATCTCAGGTGTCTAGAGATTCAAGGAGTAGAAGGTAGGCAGTGACCTTGGAGTCACCTTTTGAGGCAACAGATGGACTCAGTGGCTAATCAGAAATGGATTTGTGGTTCGAAAGATAGAGCCTGTTGAAATTATTCCCCTTCAAAATAGAACTTCCAGTGTCCATGTGGCATGTGTCCAATCAGAGGTCTCGATAATCAGCGATTGGGGGATTCAAGGAAAAGTGCACGATGGAAGTGAACCGCCGATTAGCGATTATTGCATATCAGAGGTCTCGGCATATCGGAGATTGAAGGATAGAGAATTAGGGGTGTAGCACAACAAGTTAAGATATGCGATATAGCATATTGGAGGTCCCGACAGTTGGCACACAATGGTGCATTAGCGATCAACATTCCAAAAGTGATGCTGGGATTGAGGCCTCCAGTTTTAAATCGTCAGGAGATCCAAAAATGATTTTACAAAGAAAATCGCTGCGAAACCAAGCAGGGCGAGGCCTTTTCTCTCTCCTTCAGGAGGACAGGTGGATGTGGCTGGTTGGCTTCGATAAGGATAGGTGGCAGCATCAGAGAAGCTCCGATGAGGACACATGGCAGCATTTGATTGGTTCCGATAATGCCAGGTAGCTGTTGACATCAACATGACATCACGATATGGAGGGACATGTGGCAGGCTATTTTGGGGTTTTGGATGGCCTAATGGGCCATATCTGGGTGACATGTGTCATTGGTAAGAAAGTGCCACGTGGAAGGTAATGGTGTCATGTCGACAATCAACAATTAGTGATGAAGCGTTGCTGACTCATGTGGTACAAATGAAAAATGCTGATAAGGGGCTCCGATATGTGTTAGTGCTTGGTTGCGAGGCTAATAAGAAACCAAAGGTGTAGAGATCTAATGAAGGAGAAAGGTTCCTGGCAGAGTCTAAAGGACTTAGTGCCTCAGGTCTTGGCACTCGGTCACAGCCCTAGGTCCTATGAAAGTAATTCAAAAAAGGAGCTAGAACAAGAAGGGCCAAGACTAATCAGAATTTGTTGTTTTGGATGTTTTTTAAAGTATAAAAGTCTTGATATGGAAAAGGCTTTGATAGTGCTCTATAGTGTATCCTCTGATAGAGCAACAATACAAAGGTGTATTGATGACTGTATGAATCATAAGTTGTTGTTTTGAATGCAGAGCTGAAAGATTGATGGCATCATGTGCAGCATTATAGAAATACCATGCCTGCATACAAATATGCCATGTCTGAAGTACAAAAAAGCCATGTTGTAGTGTTGTCAAGCTCTATAAGCCTTGAAGAAGTATGGAGATTCTTAGTGATGAGAGAGCCGCAGATAGAGAGGACTGTGCCTAGCTTGAGTAAGCAGGTGGACTGAGAATTAATTCTCAGTATGGATAAAACAATCAGGACTATTAGAGGCCCATTCTCAAGTGAACGTAGTGGCAAAGACTAAGTCTGATGCAAACAATATAATGCAGGGCCATGCCTAAGTAAAGTGTGAGTGTTGAACAAGGAAAGTGCGACAACATCGATTGGGGTGAACAATAGAGGAACAAAACCCAAGAGTTCGATTGAGCATGGAGGGGAATGCAACATTGTTATTTGAGAGGCTAAGTGGAAAACTCTCTGAGTTAGTGCATTGTTGTGAAAGGCTATGCGAGAGCTAGTTCTATGTGAAAAGGATGATAGTGCCTAAGCAGAAGAAAAGAGACCCGGAGAGTTGTGTGCTCTTTGTGTAAATGTCGATAGGTGCCAATGTTCTCTGTGTTAAAGGTTGAAGTGCATGTGTTGTGTGAGTAAGGTTGTGTGTGTGCCTTTGTGAGTAGAAAGCAGAGAGTTGTGTCTATGTTGTAAGAAGCAAGGCCGAGAGAAGACTGTGCGTTATGGAGAGCAGAGAGGCTAAGAGCTGAGTGACTACCAATGAAGAGCAAAGATCAAAAGGATGAGTGGACAATGGCTAGTGACTAATAGAGAGCAAATCAATGGGCTGCTAAAGTGATCTGAAATGGAGTAGATTAGTAATGTTGTGCTAATTTCCCATTCAGAATAAAACTCAAGATTCTTATCATTTGCTTATCAAGTGCTTAAGGATTCAATACTTTTGCTTAATTAATTGATTTCCATGAGATTTTCTTATGTAAATGTTATAAACAACTTAACATAAAAAGATATGCTGAAAAACAGAAAAATAACAACAAAGAACATCAAATACATCACACAACAAGCACATGATAAAGGAGTTCACCCCTCCTGGGCTACATCTCCTTGGTCCAGCTTCCAATGGCTTGGGCCTCTTTATTATGCTCAAATTAAAACAAAAGTGTGTTCACAATGCTCAAATGCCTTTGAAACCTATCTCAATGATTTCAGAATACTAAAAAATGGCTATCTAGCCTCTTTTTGCATCCCATTTGGATAAGAACTGAAGAATTTATGACTTATCCCAATTCTTCCACTATTTGTTCCACAAAATGCTCTAAAACTGACAAAAAACCCCATTTCCGCTCCAAATAGAGCGAGGAATTTATCGTTTGGTGGACTATATTATGTCGGCCTTATCGCAATCGCAATCGGCAAGTTTTACGAGCTCTTAACACAACAAAACGTTGTGATACGGTATTGCGGACCCGATGGGATAATTAACTGCAACATATAAAATTCCCACGTCCGGAACCTCCCACTCATCGCAATTGGAAAAGTTCAACATGATGACATGCTACGATAATATCAGCGGTATTACAGACCCAGGGGGGTATTAAAATGTATCATATAAAATTCCTGCGTTCGGGTTACTCATTGCAATTGACAATCAATTGCGGGGACATAACCAGTGAGATATGACGGACCCGTCGTGACACTAAACTGCAACATATAAAATCTTGCGTCTGGTAGTCTGTTGCAATCGACACTTTACCAGTGGTAACAAATAATAACAACGGGGTTTCGGTGTGATTTGTGAGGGCCGATTCTTAACCTGTGCCTCTTTTTTTTCCAATATGTGAAATGCAAGACCTAGTGGAAACCTGCCACTTGGTGCTTCCCCATTCGCTGGGACCCTTTCCATGTCATCCATCCCTGCCACATAGACAAGTCAAACTTGAACTTTGACTTGCTCTATATTTTGCATATGAACTCAGATTTTAGTGCCATTTGTACCGTTGGATTTAGAATGACGAGCTCTTCAATCTGAAGTTGAGTTTGACAAGATTCTGACACTTTGATTTTTGAGCATAATTCTGAGCACCTGATCACTCCTCCCCACTGGAAGCCTTTTGGACCCCAAAATATTTATATTCAGTTATTGAATAGATGAGGGTACTATTCCCTCACCTTCCCCACTTCAATCCATTTGGCCTTTGATGGATGTGTACCTTTGAGACCCACCCGAAGATAATCAATACTTCCCCTTTTAGTTGTCCTTGTCCTTTTGTCAAGTATAGTGTCTTGCTGAAGCACATCAAGGAATTCTGGAGAAAAGTATTCAATAGATGGAATTTGAACATTCTCTCCTTGATCTTCAATCAAAGGAGGTTCATACAATCTCAAATTTTCAACATTAACAATGGAATAGATTTGCATATATGAAGGCAAATCAAGCTTGAAAGCATTATTACCAATCTTTTCCAGAATTTTAAATGGACCATAACGAATTGGTTTTAGATTTTTACCTTCACCTTGAAGCCTTTCCTTGCTAATGTATAGCCAAACTTCATCACCTACTTGAAACTAATGATCCACACGATGCTTATCATGCCTTGCCTTATACTTGCCTTGACTCTTTTCTAGTTGTTCTTGAACTGTTTGGTTAATCAACTGAATTTTATCAATGAATTTCTTTGCTCTATCTATGTCACTATGTCCATCTACAACTACATCTTTCTAAAAATTAAAATCCAAAGGTGATTTAGGCAAATAACCAAGACATGCCTTAAAAGGCGAAGTTAGAGTAGAAGAGTGTTTTGCTCGGTTGTAAGCATGCTGAATATAATGCAACTATTCATCCCACAACTTAGGATGTTTGCTGCAATATCCTCTTGGAAAATGAATAATGGTCCTATTAACCACTTCAGTTTGACCATCTATTTGTGGATGAAAGGCTGTAATTTTCTTCAACTTTGTGTCCATCAAGTTCCATAAACTTGACAAAAAATTCCCAACAAATCGAGATTCATGATCACTTACAATAGTAGGCAATCCAAAATGAACCCATGCATTTTGAAAGAAAAGTTGAGTTGTTTGTTCAGTTGTAATTTTATTTTTACAAGGCATTAATATGCACATCTTGCCGAACCTATCCACAACTACATACAAATAATCATGACTTTTACTTGATAAAGGAATACCTCCTACAAAATCCATTGAAACACTTTCCCATGGTCATGAAGGCATTGGAAGTGGTGCGTACAATCCTAGTTTCCTTATACTAGGCTTACTGACTGCACACAATGAACTACCTTTAATAAAATGTGACACACTTTCAAGCATACGAGGCCAATAAAAATACCTTTGAAAATTTTCCACTATTTTACTTACACCGAAATGTCCAGCAATAAGAGAAGTGTGCGCTTCCCTTGTGACATTTACTCTCTCTCCCTATGGAACACAAAGTTTTCCCAAATGATACAATAGATTATCATGTACATGGTAGTTTAATTCCTCAACTTGGTGGCCTTGACTCAAGTCTAAATATACCTCTTGAAAGTCAGCATCATGTGTGTATTGTTCAACATAACTTTGAGGCATAACAGGATGATTCTTGAGTAAATGACTACATTAATATCTGGTCTAGAAAGAATATCAACAACTCTATTATGAATATCTTCTTGTACCTGATTACCAAGTGGAATTGCTGTAAAAATCACATCCAACAAAAGTGCCTTGACTGCTACAATTTAGTTTGAGATTGTAGATATTGCAGAGGTTGATGATCGATGTGAATACTGGTTTCTTTTCCCATCAAGTAATGCTTCCATTTCTTCACACTTTGTACCAATGCATAAAGCTCGTTATCATATGTAGGATAGTTAATGACAACACCATTAAAAATATCAGAATGAAATGAAATGGGCTTACTATGCTGTAAAATAACTGCACCCATGCCGTAGTCACTGCATCTGTTTGTATTTCAAATGGTTGTTTCAAATCCAGAAATGCAAAAACTGGGGCTGAAATGATCTTTTGTTTTAAAGAACCAAATGCTTTTTGTTGTTTTCCTCCCCATTGGAAGACAACCTTCATGCTGGTCAAAGCATGTAGTGGAGCTGCTATGGAGGAGAAGTTAGCAATAAAATTCCTCCTGTACTGCGTTGCTCCCAGAAAACTCCTTACTTCTGTGACTGGTTTGGGTATTGGCCAATTCACAATTACCGTAACTTTAGAGGGGTCAATCTTTATCTCGCCTCCTCCAACTATGTGGTCCAAATACACTAAGGAAGTTTTCCCGAATTCACATTTAGACATCTTCAGAAATAACTATTCTTTTCTCATGATATCCAAAACTTTCCTCACATGCTTGACATGCTCTTCTCGTGATTTGCTGAATATCAAAATATCATCTAAATAGACAATTACAAACTCATCAAGAAATTATCTTAAAACATTATTCATAACTCTCATGAATGTAGCTGGAGCATTGCAAAGAACGAAAGGCATAACCAACCACTCAAACAATATATGTTTGGTTTTAAAAGCAATCTTCCAAATATCCTCCTCGGCTATTCTTAATGGATTCGATCCACTTCTCAAGTATAATTTAGTGAAATATTTTGCATTTTTCAACTAATCTAGTAAATCATCTATTCTGGGCAGTGGGTATTGATTCTTTATTGTAATCTTATTCAAAGCTTGATAATCTACACACATGCGCCAGGTTCCATATTTTTTTGGTACCAATACAATTGGTGAACCACATGGCGAAGTCGAGGGACAAATTACACCTTTATCCAACAATGCCTGGACTTGTTTCTTAATTTCTAAACTTTCTAGAATTGAAATTTGATACATACCGATGTTTGGGAGTGCATAGTCCTGCTGTAGCCGAATTTTATGCTGAATTCCTTTTTTTGGTGGCAATCCTTTTGGTTCCTTGAAACATGTCTCCAGATTGATTAAACACATCAACCAATTCAGCTTTCAGCTTCACGTCATAGCCTTAAAAGGATTCCTGCTCTGATTCATTCTTCTGCTTGATCATAAGGAGCACGAGACTCTTGCTGGAATTGACCAGTCGCTTCATTTCCCCTGCGCTTGCTAAAGAAAGACTAAGATTTCTGTGATGGGCTCTCACAGTATACTCCACGCCATATTTGAACAAATGATATTTTTTCTCAAATGTATGGAAAGCGAATTTCCTGTCATACATATATGGGATTCCCAACACAATCCTAGAAATATCCAATGGCACAACATCTAATTCGACTTCATCAATGAAATTGGCAGTGATTGAAAACCTGAAAACGCATTTCCATGTGACTTGAAAATTGGCATCCTTGGTTATCCAACCCAACGGATATGGTTTATGATGAGGCATGGTTTCCAAATTCAACTTCTTGACCAAGTTTGTAGAAATTAAATTTGCCTGAGATCCACTGTCAAACAACATATCAATCTTGGTGTGTTTGGAAATAACTTTGATATGGAACAACTCAATTTTGTTTTCCTCATTCGAAGCATTATTGGAGTTATTTTCTACGCTGGTGCTTGCCACAACTTCCTCTTGCTTTCTTTTGCCATGAATTTTCCCTTAGTGACTGTGGCTGCAATCGTGGTTTCATCTCCTGCGTCTGAAACCAAGTCTTGTTGTGCAGCAACGTTTATCCTTTGTTTCACTTTATTGTTAAATTTCTTTGGTCTTAATTCTAGATGAAGTTTCCAACAATGTGCTTCATCATGGCCCTCTTTGGAACAATTCTTGAACATGGGTTTTTCCTCTTCTTTCTTAATAGAAGCATTTTTCTTCTACTTTCCTTTAAATTTCTTCCCTTTTTCACCACTCTGAAATGGCTTCTTCTTACCTTCTTGTACATTTTTCCCTCTTGCTTCGAGGTGTGTATCTTGAACACAAACCTCATCAAGATTCATGGGACTAAACATAAGAATGGTATGTCGAAGATAGCTATGCAATCCTCCTATGTATTTCAGAAAAGTATCTTGTGACTATAAGTCTACTCCTAGCATAAGAGATCTTTTCCTAAACTCTTGAGTATACTCTTGCACATTTTGACCTTTTAACTGTCTGAAATTTTTCCAATTCATGATAGCTTTTTGCATATGAGCTAAAGGGTAGAACTTTCTTTTTATAGTAACAATGAAATCATTCCAAGAAATAGAGATCTTACCATGTTTTTTTACCTTGCCATGAGTCCTTGATTCCCACCATGCAAGTACTACACCCTCCATTCTCAATGAAGCCAATTGAATTTTGATATCATCCTCTTGAAGGTTCTGAATTCTATATAACACCGCCAACTGACAAATCCAGTTTTCTTGCCTCTCTGCATTCACCTCACAATTGTACATAGGCAACTCAAATTTAATATCAAGCTTTATAAAAGGTAATTTACCAGTTCCTTTTGAAGAATGATGATGAGTATGATTGGTGGTGGTATTAGTGGAAGAGGGTGAAGATGCTTTCGAAGAAGAAGATGAAGTGGAGATGGTGGAGGATTGTCTCCATTCCCATTACCTCCTTTTCCTTTATCTTCTTTTCCATTACCTCCTCCTGAAGAGCCTTCTCCATTAGGAGGCTTGGAACTTTCTCTTTGCAACCTTCTATTCCTCTCTTCATAGAGGACCTTAACAATCTCTGTCATATTAAAGAAATCCTTTCTAAAGGTCTTCTCATCTTCTTTCATGATAAGGTCTCCTTCATGAGACATGATCTCTGGAGACTCAACTGCAACTTTTGCAACTTGAGAATGTGCTAGCGTAGAAGACTTTGGAAACCTTGTTCTTCTTCCCCTTGAGCTAACTATAGGGATTTCAACCAACTTTCCTTCTCCTCTTTTGAGTTTTAACCTTGTAAGCATGACATAAACTTGCAAACAATTAAATCCTTCTTTCACAAAGAAAATCTAGTAAGCAAAAACCAGTGCTCTAATACCAACTTGATCTAAAATGGAGCAGATTAGTAATGCTATGCTAATTCCCCATTCAGAATAAAACCCAAGATGCTTATCATTTGTTTATCAAGTGCTTAAGGATTCAATATTTTTGCTTAATTAACTGATTCCCATGAGAGTTTCTTATGTAAATGTTATAAACAATTTAACATAAAAATATATGCTAAACAACAACAAAATAACAAGAAAGAACATCAAAATACATCACACAATAAGAACATGATAAAGGAGTTCACCCCTCCTAGGCTATGTATCCTTGGTCCATCTTCTAATGGCACGGGCCACTCTATTATGCTCAAATTACCACAAAAGTTTGTTACAATGCTCAAATGCCTCTGAAACCTGTCTCAATGAGTTCAGAATACTAAAAAATGGCTATCTAGCCTCTTTTTGCATCCCATTTGGATAATAACTAAAGAATTTATGACTTCTCCCAGTTCTTCCACTATTTGTTCCAAAAACCAACCCCATTTCTGCGCCAAAATCCACTAATAAAGCGAGGAATTTGTCGTTTGATGGACTATATTTTGTCGGCCTTATCGCAATTGTAATCAGCAGTGTTGCAGGCTCTTAACACAACAAAACGTTGTGATGCATTATTACAAAACCAATGGGATAATTAACAACAACCTATAAATTTATCGCATCCAGAACCTCCCACTCATCACAATCGGCGAAGTTCAACACGATGACACACTACGATAATATCAACGATATTGTGGACCCGCCGGGGTATTAAACTATGTCATTTAAAATTCCCGCGTCCGGAGTGCTCATCGCAATTGGCAATTAGTTGCGGAGACATAACCATTTCGATATGATGGACCCACTAGGACACTAAACTGCAACACATAAAATCTCACTTCCGGCAGTCTATCGCAATCGACACTTTATTAGTGGTAACAAATAATAACAACGGGGTTTCGGTGCGATTTGCAGGGGCCGATTCTTAACCTGCACCTCTTTTTTTTTCGATATGCAATATGCGGGACCCAGTGGAAACCTGCCACTTGGCACTTCCCCATTTACTAGGACCCTTGCCATGTCATCCAATCCCGCCACATAGACAAGTCAAACTTGAACTTTGACTTTCTCTATCTTCTGCATACGAACACGGATTTGAGTTCTGTTCACACCCTTTGATTCAGATTAACGAGCTGTTCATTCTAAAGCTAAGTTTGACAAGATTATGAAACTTTTATTTTTGAGCATAATCTTGAGCACCTGATCATGAAGATTGCTGCAGAGAGCTGCAAAGTGCAACAGAGTGAGATGGAATCAAATTTTTTTATCAGGCAGAGTTGCTACCAAATCACAGAGGACTACAAGTTCTAATTAAGTGTGGGTTGGTGCCTACAGACAGGAATTTGGTGCTTCCATCTCTAGTGGAGCTTAGGAAGGCTTGGGGGTCGGTGCGTCCTGAAAGTTAGTGCTTGCATAAATCCAAGGAGCTAGAAGTTGGTGCTTGCAACAAATCCATGAGGTCGGTGCCTCATATGGTGCTTCTGGTAAGCTGGAAAGGTGTCTACAAATAGAGGGAGTTGGTGTTTCTTGCTAGTTGGTGCTAACAAACAATCAAAGGGACTTGGTTCTTCCTATGAGTGGGTGCTCACAAAATATATTGATGTAATAGAGTACGAGCTCTTAATTTACATCAATAACAACAAAAATCTTTGTGGTTTTTTCCTGAAAGGGTTTCCACATGAAAAACCTTGTGTCGAATATGTATGATGCTTATGGTTTGCATGCTTATGTGTTGAGTTAATGTTGCTGCTACATTATAGATTGCTGCTTCTTATATGGATTAATTCCATGTTTAAATAAGGGAATTAAACTGGCATAAAGAAGTAAAAATTAGCCCTAATACTGATTCACCCCCCCTCTCAGTATTAACATTGTTTCCAACAAATATCTGTTAGAGAATTCGCTTCCGTTAAACATGCGAATGTAGTCATCAATGGCTACCACACGTGAGGGAGCCACATGCTAACAGAGGCAGATAATGACCTCCACTTTGTACTGTGACCTCCTATAAATCTTTCACCTCCCTTGAACGTAATCTCTACTACACTCTACTGGAATCTCCTGTAAACCCTTCTTAATAACCAAATGGACCATATATTATCATATATCCCGTGATAGGAAAAATCATATCTCAAGATACTTTTGTAGAAAGTAAATAAATAAAAGATAACCCAATGCTATGAAGGTGATGATACAAGTGTTATGTTCTTTATCCGACCCTTACTTGATTGTCTACTACCTGACCCATGATCATTATGTAAATATATTTCAGATCACGTGGATCCAATGTCAATATATCGAGAATATAAAATAATAATAAAAGTTAATTTATAATTGCTTTTCACATTGATTTTAAATTGATTTTTTATTAATAATTGATTTTTTTTAAATTAAAAAAATATATGGAACTATTTTTATTGTTTTTTTTACAAGAATGGAGAATAGTCATTATATTAAGAGGTATTTAACTAAAGCTCAATTTAAATACATGATTTACATAAATAAGTTGAAATCAATGGACACGGTTGGAATGAAGTATTCATGTATCAATAACCATTTACATAATTATGACTTTGAAGTTTTTGAACAAAATATTACAACATTCACAATATTCTATTTGTACATTTGCTAATATTTACCTAACAAAAACCAAAATTTACAAAGCATCAAAATGTCATATTAAACAATGAAGAATAATTTCTTAGGTTTGATTTCTATGTCTCCCGATTAATCATTAAAGAAGGGGCACATACCCCTTTTTCCACTACCACCAAAGTTCACCTTGACCCTAAATTAGCCATGTGATTAGCCTTGGAGTTGTTTGATTTGAGAACATGGAGAAATTTATTCTTGGGATAGATTGATACAATTGATAAATGCACTTGAAATTCCAACTTAACTTTGTATCCAAGGGGAGATATCCTAAATATAAATGGTGAATTATATTCAAGGAATCACCAAAAACAATCACCTCCTAAATTTTCAGATTCAATATTTTCCTCAAACCCTCATATAAGACATAGACTTATGTTCTTATTAATTGACTAGGCAAAAAATAACCTCCTTCCCCCTAGGTTTACTTTGTTTCTCCATCTAAGCTTATGTTTTTGCTCCAATATGCACTAATCAAATTCCTCCTTATATAATCTGCTTCAAGATCAACTCATAAAATTCCTCCTTAGATAATCTTATTTTCCAACTTTCACTCATATCTGTTTCTTGATGGCCCACTTTGGATAAAAAATTAATCCGAGTACTTCCACTCTTTACTAACTTTTATTACCATTTTTTTTTTTTAAATAATAGTAATGAATAAATTTACATAAAAAATATTTAATAATGGAAATTATCATTATTAATTTAACAATTAATTATAATAAATTTTGATATTATGCAAAAAAATTGTCATATAAAATTGTTCAATATAATTTAAAAATGTTTTTGTTTAATTAACAATTTATTTTCATCATCCTAAAGGGTTAGGTCAATTGGTCGAGTTCCCATCTTCAAAGTACCTCGCTAATGGGAGGTCAAGGGGCCAATTCTCCTCAACACCCTCGGGGTTAGGCTCTGCTAATAAGCTGATGGGATGTGAACCCTTCAGGTGAATCTACGCAAATACCCCCCCCACCACCAACACCCACCACCCCCACCCCCCCCCCCCCACCCAAAAAAAAAAAAAAGATAAAAAATGAAAACATTTTCCCTAAATTTAGATAATATATAGAAGTACTTCTATTTTTTTACTAACTATCATTTATTTATTTTAAATACAGTTTTTTGAAATAATAGTAATGAATAAAGTTACATAAAAATAATAGTTGATAATAATTATCATCATTATCAATACACATGCCCAAGGGATGTGGCAACACATCCCACTTGAGATTTTGAAATGTTCAAAAGTTAATTCACATGTTGGGAGTATGTCCTCACTCCACCCCTCGTTGTTCACTGAGATGCCCAATCCTCTCACCTGCTTGTGTTATCCACCATGGTGCTTAGCTCACTCGTGAAGTATGTCATGTCACTTAGCCTAATTAATTGAGTTCACATTCCCAGGCTCACTAAATTATTTAGATCTAACACTCCACTCTAGGTCTTGATTGTGTCTTGTTTTTTGAGTGGTCTCCAGATTATTCTTCACACTTAGTCAGTGTTTTAAGGAAACACTCCTCCTTGGCTATGTGGTATTTATTCTAGGAAAAAGGTTTCAAGGATTATGGTGTCATGGCTAGGTGCTTTGTTGACAATCTAGGCCTATGTCTTCTTTGGTGGTGAATTGAGGTTTACCGGTTGGTATCGTTGGCCATCCTTTAAGGTTTTCTAGCATCTCTCTAGCTCTTGGTTGGAACCTACTCCTTTGAAATGTAAATGTGAAATGAAATAGTGGTTCCAGTAGACTCCGTCTTCCATCTTTCCACTCATTGTGATAGCTGTGAAGTGTGTTCATGTTTCATTTAACAAGTTTAAGGTTTATCCCCCTTGTCATTTTCCTTTCACTCCCATTATAGTTGTTCTTCTGTGCTTGGTATCTCTCTCCCACATGGTTAATATTAGGCTCACCCCTAAGTGTGGGCTTGAAATCCCTACACACTCTTGAATACCACGTTTGAGGGTGGGAGTCTCATCCCTTGTCCATGGTGCTTGTCTTCTTACTTCTCTTCTCTAGTGTTTCCAACAATTTCAACCCAGTGCCAATTTCTTTTGTTCACTTTGTAGCACCCCATTCTTAGCTTGAGCACGAAGTTATGCCACATCAATGAGTGCAGGTTCATCAGAGTACAACCTACTACTAGGAGTGTAAATGTACCTAGGTTCAACTGCAAGATGAAAGTTTTGCAGTTAGGTTTCTGGAATTAACCCTGCAACCCATTCAAGATGAACCAACCTAGATGGAATGTGATTTGGTAGATAGATGACACACCCTTAATGGCTCTGAAGTGATAGCAAAAGTTTTAGAGTGGATACATGATGCATGCAATACCAAGAGCAGATAGAACCAATATATGTATATTGTGGACATCTTTTGGCATCTTAAATTCCTCATTGGGAGGGTTCTTCTTGACAAAAATGTCACCAGAGAAGACATGTTTCTCTCCTTGGACTGCATGAGAAGGAAGTTAGCATCCATGGAAAGAAGGCTTCAACACATTGAGAGACACACGGGCCTCGCTCCATAACTAAATTGGTCTCCTCACAACGACAAGGAGCCCATCCAAGTAGAAGCAATTGACTTTGATCATTTCTCTTGATGTATAAATTTAATATAGGCACTCAAGGCCCAACTATTGTTTTTAGACTTTTAGATTTAGCTATCAAGTTTATATTATGGGCTAGAACTCTTTTGAAAAGTTTGAATTTTTGTATTTGATCAGGACTGTCCAATGACAGACCATATCAATCTAATTGTAACCTTATGTTAATAGGCATTACAAACTTTAACTTCACAAAAAATAAAAGTGTCATTATTACTAAATTAACAATTAAATTATAATAGATTTTCTTACCATTTGAAAAAATGATCATATAATATCACTTCTTAATTAAAAAAATTATATTGGTATTACCCCAAAATATCAAAGTAGCAAGATACATTTTCTAGATATTCAATTGGTATATCAAGTTCACCATATGCGGTCTCAATTTGCCACAAGCGCAACTAGATTTATTGACTTCTTATGGGAGAGAAAGTCTAGCCAAAAGAAAACAAATTGTTGTATATTAACCACATTAACAACTACTAAATTGCAAGGGTGCTACTATAATACATAAAAGAAAAAAGGAATCTAAAGAAGTCACAGGAGCTAGATCTTGGCCACTGGATCCAGGAGGAGTTGGAGGCTTAACATTGCACTAGAGATGACTCTCAAGGTGGGAAATTATAGCATCTAGGCTCTCCAAACATGAATGTTGGTAATGATAAGAACACATGAATAGTCTTCTTCTCTTGTTTCTCCTTCAGGACCCTTCCCAGGAGTGATTTCATCTTCCAATGTAAGGAAATGGAGGTGACGCATTGTTTTCATCTTCCCCTGGTATGACCAGGGTCAGGAACCCAATGGGATACCTCCTCAATGATTTTAGAGTCTAAGAAAGCTTGATAGTCATAGGATATGAGTGTCTCGAGATGGAAAATATCATCTAAAATATCGGTGGGGTAGATTAATGGTAGATGGTCACTGTCTCCTCAACCTGAGTCTAGGCTCATGTTTTTCTTTAGGGGCCTCGACCTCCTCCCCCTTGGAAAATGTGCATGCATTATAAAGGCATGGTGCACAGGGAAAGGAAACACCAATTATAGAGAGAAAAAGTCAATGAACCAAAGAAGGAGAAGGAATGACATAAACAGGGGATATCAGGAAGAAATGTGATACGAGAGTTGAGGGGGTGCCTAGTTAGATTATACCAATGTTGGAGGTCAGAATGCGAGGACAGGGTTGAAAATGAAATTACTCATGCAAGGAAGGGTTTCTAGCATTGTTGTTCCACCACATATTAGAATACCAATTACCTGAAACCACAATATAACAAACTAGACTAAAAGCATTAAATGCAATGCCAAATGAAAGGTGAATAGAACCGAGAAAAATTGAAAGTACCCCAAAAGAAGTCTCCCATGTTTTTGCAGTCTGTAAATGTTGTTGAGTTGAAAATGGGGAAGTGGTCACTATAGCTGCAAGCTACAACTCCCAAAAAAACCACTGTAACCAATGAGAAACATCATCATCATAGCCAACATTGTTATTTAAATTGTTAAATCACTTTATCTGCAAGCACCAAGTCATCCAATCTCCATTTAATTTCCCAAAACATGAACAAAACCTGGCTAACTTAACTCCATTGTTTAGAACGAGAAAGCATGTTTCATGAAAAAGTAGGGAAAAGTTCACTGAGTCTACATCAATTTTGCCATGCACTTGCCCCTCAACATTGGAGGATGCCAGAAGAAATCCCACCAGTGGCAGGGGAAGAACCTTAAGATAGCATAAAAATTGTAGAGGGTATGCTCTGCAGGAAAAGTCGAAACTGAGTTGATAACTTGTCATGTCCATAAATTGCAATAAGAGTGCTCACACACATGATGCATGGGGAGGAATGACCATGCCATCCCCCCTCTTAAATGTTTTCTGAGGGAGTGGGGTGTCAATATCACTCCCCAACCTCCTACCTACATTCGTTAATCACCCTGATTGGGGGGGGGGGAGATTCTTAATAAACATAAAAAATACACAAATAAATAAAATAATAAGAAGATTCAAATTTTATTTTAAATTTAACATACAATCAAAGATATCAATAATAACAACATAGTGACAAGGTTGTTGTGATATTTTTTGGGTAAGATAAAGTATTTGGTATTAGATTAATGATTTTAATAAACAAAATTTATAATAACATGGTCCAGTTAGTAGTCTGATTGTCAAAATATGAGAATCAAAAGACTTAATCTTTATAGTGTTTTTTTTTTTTTAATTTGTTTTCTGATCCAGGTGGATATTGCACTTGGACCTCCACCATTGTTTCCTTCATTTTCCTTATTTGTAGCACAATTTACTATTTTTGGCAGTTTTTCGGGTCCTGAACTTCCGAAGCCGTTTTGAGGCCCTAAACTTCATTCTAATGAGGTATTGTGCATGTCAAATGAAGATTGTATGCCAAATTTACGACCTCGAGAAGTTGATGTACCAATTTACCCAAAACGGGGCCCATAAGTTGGTGCTTCATCTCCTAGGGTTAGGTTTTTGGATGTTTAGGGTTTTCCATTGTTTCTCAACAATAAATAGGCCTTTAAGCCTCATTGTAAGACAAATTAGAGGCATGTATCCACCACATCTCTTCTCAGAGATAAGCTACCATCCCCCGAGCTAGTTTATTTCCATTTCTGTTTGTAAGAATATTTTAGTATTTTACATCAATGAAAAGAAGTATTATTTCTGTTGCATCTCTGTATTTATGGTCAAATATGTAATTTGTTGCATTCTTGTTTAAATCCAGATCAGTGGTATCAGAGCGGTTTGCTCTTTCTCTGTTTTTCTTTGCATGTCCCCAACGAGGTTGGGGTATAAGGAGTTAGGGCTTGAATTGGTCTAACATCTGCAAGACCAACCTCACAAATCTCGATGGCCTCCCATGTCGAATGAAAAGAAAGACGAAGGGGCAGGAGAACCTGTCAAAATATTGCTTGAAGAGGCCCTCGAGTGACAAAGGAACGTGATGATGGACAACTTTGCCTAGATCCTTCAGCGGCTACCCAGGGGTGACACATCTACTTCCAACAACTACTCTGGAAGCACCATACCCTTTAAGGTACAAGTTAACTTTGACATTCCCATATTTGAGGGTCAGATAGATGCGGATGCTGTAGATAAATGGTTAAATCTGCTAGAAGGGTATTTTTCTATGCATGATTTTTCCAGCCGGGAAAAGATTACTTTCGCTCTTCTCAAAGCTGCTCCCCATGTCAAGGCCTAGTGGGAAGCCTACTGCGAGGAGAAGGATGAAAGTATGAAATCATTGTTTTTAGCCGTACCCACTTGAAATTCATTTCGAAATGACATCAAGGAGCAAGACCACCCTGTCAAAATCTATTAGGACAAATACATAAAGTGGACCATGCTGCGGCAGGGAAGGGACCAAGACATGCTAGAGTTTACCAATATTTTTCATACCCTTCGCACAAAGTTGGGTATCAAGGATTTTGAGCTGCATTTGTTACTCAAATACCGCGGCTTCCTACACAGGTACTTCCAGGACGAGATGGAGTTCTTGGACATCTCCTCGCTTGACACGACGTACCGATAGGCTGTCAATATCAAGAAGAAGTTTAAATAGAAGAAGCGAGAATTTGGATCTACAAATCTGAAGCAAGGGAAAGGTGCCCCCAAACCGCTGAAAAAAGGACAAAGCCAAGGTGGGGTGGCCTAGGAAAACCCACCAAAGCCGCAAGCAAAGAACAACACCGTGAAGCTGAAGAAGGACATGGGAAATGTTGTGAGTTCCATAAGAGCTCCACTCATAACACAAGTGAGTGTCGGGCCAAGCAGTCACTAGTGGCCGAGCTAAAGTCTTCAGAATCAGATGCATGTTCTGACTATGAGTCAGAACCCGATAAGGGGAATGAAAAAGGGAAGCAGATTATTGATTTGGATCCTAACGGCATTGTTGCCACCACAAAGATCCAGAAGGAGGAACCCGAAGATCCAGAGGAGGAGTGCCTCTTCCACTCTTAGATGTGGGTAAAGGGTTCCCCGCTATAGTTCATTGTCGACAGCGGGAGCCAAAAGAACCTCATTTTGGTAGAGGTCATGAAGCAACTGGGCTTACCGACCACATCACATCCATAATCGTACACCATCGGGTAGCTTCACCAAGGACAAGATCTTTGCGTGAGCTAGCAATGTCGCCTTCCATACAACATCAAGCCCTTCACAGATGAGGTATTGTGTGACGTTTCTCCCCTTGATGTTTGTGATGTATTATTAGGCCAACCATACTGTGGAAGTGACATGATATGTATGAGTCCAGGCCTCGTGCTGTTATTGTTACTTTGGGAAATAATTTGTACAGGATACTAGAGGTAGCACCGCCTATCGCTATCCCTTTGGTTACTGCAAAACAATGTAGTAAGCTCATTTCCAAAACCAAGAAATTTGTTTTCCTAATGATACGCCCTCAAGGAAAGAAGAAGACGGTGGCCACAACCTCTATACAGGGCCCCTCTGCACGACAACAACAGATGAACAAGGTCGTGGAGGAGTACGAGGACATATTCACGTCCCCCGTAGGGGTGCCTCCACACTGCCAAGTCAATCACTCCATCAATCTGACCCCAAGTGCACCATTGCCCAATGGACCAATCTATCGATGCTCCATTCTACAGAACGATGAAATCAAGAGGCAAATTTAGGAACTGTTGTAGAAAGGTCACATCCGACCAAGTTCATTACCCTGTGGGAGCCCGATTGTGTTGGTACAAAAGAAGGATGGGACTTGGAGACTCTGTATTGACTATCAGGCGCTGCACAAGATCACTGTCCAGAATAGGTACCTGATCCCATGAATTGATGACCTTCTGGACCAACTGAAGGAGGAGAAATATTTCAGCAAGATTGATTTGAAGTCAAGATATCACCAGGTACCAATCAAACCCTTCGATGTGTGGAAGACTGCCTTGAAAGCCAAGGAGGGCCTTTTTGAATGGTTGGTTATGCCTTTCGGGTTGACGAATGCTCCTGCGACCTTCATGAGGCTGATGGATGACATATTGCAGCCATTCACCAACTCATTTGTAGTGGTATACTTGGATGACATCCTAATCTTCAGCCAGAGTTGGGAAGAGCACCTCCATCACATCCAACAAGTGCTCCAAACATGGCGGCAACACAAGCTATGTGCCAATTTGGAGAAATGAACTTTTGGTATGACCCAAGTTTAGTATCTGGGATACATTATTGATGAACGGTGGGTGCATGTGGATCCAGCCAAGATCCAAGTCATTCAAGATTGGTCAGCTCTAACCACTTTGACAGAGCCCCACAACTTTCTGGGTCTTGCCAATTTCTACTGCAGGTTCGTGTTGGGATTCTCTCATATCACTTGGCCCTTGAGTCAAGTCACCAATGGAGGAGCGAAAGCAAACTTTTTTTGGTCTGAATCTCAACAGAAGGCATTTGCAGAGTTGAAACATTGCCTCTGCTTGGCACCAGTGCTCGCATTACTAGACTTGCAATAGCCATTTATGGTCATTGATAGATTATCGAAGATGGCCATTATGGTGGCTTGCAAGAAGAATATCACAGTAGAAGCCACTACTAAACCCTTCTTTGAATGAGTGTGGTTACACTTTGGGATCCCCCTATCTATCATCTTAGATCGGGACAACAGGTTCCTTAGTGCATTTTGGTCCAGTCTCTGATCGATGCTGGACACCAAGCTCACTAAGTCCACAACTTTCCATCCCCAAACTGATGGCCAGACAGAGGCCGTCAACAGGATGATCATACACATTTTGCGCATGTACAACTCAAAGAATCCACGCACATGGGATGAGAACCTCCACTATGTCCAGCGCAACTATAACCGAGCCCTCCACAACTCGACTGGCCACAACCCCTTTCAGGTGGGCTTGGGATTCCAGCCACTATGTCCCATTGATGTGGCCATGCCATTTGTAGCTACTCGGGCAAATTCGGCTCATGTCCAGTCTGAAATCGATAAGGCAAACAACTTCATTGAGAACATCCAACATTTCCACCAGCAACTACATGACATTTTGGAGAAATCAAATGCGAAATACAAGTAGTGACATGATCAACATCGGGTGCCACACAAGTTTTAGGTGGGCAGAAAAATCCGGTTTCATTTGCAAAAGGAATGCCTTACCAGAGCCTATCGGAAACTTAGACCACTGCTATATGGTCCATACATCATTACCAAGGTCGTGGGAGATAATGCCTTTGAGCTCAGCATTCCCCCATTCCTTGGCTTGCACCCAGTGTTCAATGTGGACCGCCTTCGACCATACTTCCCACTATTGCTAGACACATCAGAGATTGCAGAACAACTCACACCTACAAAGTTAAATCCATATTGCATGTAACATGCCAAAATTGATCGGATCATGGACACGCAGAGCAAGAACACCTGACAACAAAGGATCGAACTATATCGAGTTGTCAAAGCAGGCCAACTCCTTCACCAAGGCAAGTGGCTCACTAGGGACCAAGTTCAGTGGAAGTTTCCTCATCTCATGGAGGAACTCAACGCAATGGGGACCGTTGCTTCCTAAGGGGGGAGGAATGATCTAAGTGGATATTGGTGGCTACCTACCTATTCCACTTGGACCTCCACCATTATTTCTTTCAGTTTTTCAGTTTCCTTATTTGTAGCACAATTTACTATTTTTGCCAGTTTTTCAGGTCCTGAATGTTCGGAGCCATTTTGAGGCCCTAAATGACGTTTTTTTGGGAAAAATGGGAGCAACATGAGACCATGGACTAGTGTTTCTCATCCCAAAGTTGTATTCCTTGGATAGATCTTTCTAATGAGGTATTGTGGGTGTCAAATGGAGATCGTATGCCAATGTTACGACCCTGGGAAGTTGATGTACCAATTTACCCAAAACGGGGCCCATAATTTAGCGCTTCATCTCCTAGGGTTAGGTTTTTGGATGTTTAGGGTTTTCCATTGTTTCTCAACAATAAATAAGCCTTCAAGCCTCATTGTAAGATAGTTCAGAGGCATGTAGCCACCACATCTCTTCTCAGAGATAAGCTACCATTGCCCGAGCTAGTTTATTTCCATTTCTGTTTGTAAGCGTATTTTAGTATTTTACATCAATGAAATGAAGTATTATTTCTGTTGCATCTCTATATTTATGGTCATATGTAATTTGTTGCATTCCTATTTAAATCTGGATCATTTTCACCTCAAGATATTTGATCCCTCTCGATGCTTGTGTTGGGCATGGAATCCCCTCGAGGTATGTTTTGGGGCTCAAAGCCCATGTTTTGACTGAATGATGTTGTAAAGCCTTGCGGATTGCAAGCGTGGAAGTGTGTTAGAGTCATAGGGTTGTCCACCCTAGTTTGTAATGTAATATCGGCTTACCCATGGTCCGCAGACCATGGGATTGTATAAATAGAGTGAGGCTCTAAGTGTAAAAGATAGTTAGTTATAGCGAAGTATGAGATAGAGCAGTAGAAGCACATAGAAAGTGTCTAAGTGTGTCTTGGGTCATAGAGTAGGAAAAGGCTCTGCAGCTGAGTGTGTAGAGGCCTAGTTGTCTGCAGCTGAGTGTGCGGACCCCTACAACTGGGTGTGCGAACCCCTGTAGCTGAGTGCGTAGGGTGGAGTCAAGTCTGTAATCGAACAAGAGAATAATAAAGAGAAGTTTTATCCAAATTTTGTGTATCTGTTCTTGAGTTTTACATGCTGGATATAAATTGCAATTATATTGTTTATTTACTGCACGCACTTGTATGAACTATTTATATTGCTAAGTATAACTTAACATAGGCAAGTAAGCCAAGTAAATCAACTAACAGTGGAATACTAGTAAGGACTTGGGTAATAGCAACATTCAGCCCCTGAGTAGGGCTGCGCGAAGGCAGCATCTCAGGCTGCAAGGTAAGGGTAAGTGTGCGTAGCAACGTGCACACAGGGTCGAACCGCAGACCACTTGAACTCATCAGACATTTCCAGGGTGTGGAAACTTGGTTCTAGCACCCTCCCATACTACTTTGGGTGAGACCTCAGTCCGCGCTCCACGGACTGTTTCTGAAAGGGCCAGTAGTACCGAGATTTGTTTGGCTAAATCACCTCTGAACCTAGGTCAGGCCCCAACAAGCCAACAAATGGTTCCATTGCCGGGACTAGGATCTGCATAAGGGTTTTCTGATGTCGAGTCACTGGAATCCGACCAAGAAAGAAATTGAAAAGTGGTTGGACAGAAAGATTCACAAGTTCGCGGCACAGGAAAATAAGAATCTGCGAGTATCGAAGGAATAGTGGTTAGAATGCTACTTATATATGAAAATCCATGAAATTTTCTTTACATCCTTCCCCTCTGAGTTGTATGAGTGGATCGCGAAGCTAGCAGACATTCAAGGAAGGTGTAGGATCAAAAAACCGATTGTGTGGACTGTAAAGTTGGTGCGCAGACTAGAAGTGTTGGAAGATAAGATAGCACGCGTTGTGGACCATTGGCTCAATCGAATTATAGGAGGGTTTATCACCGAGTTCACGGTAGATACTTCGGTCAGCTACAATGAGGCGGAATGACGCTTCCTCAAAGGACCGCGAGGTAAGTACATTAAATCTTTGAACACTTGGATTAAAATGTTACTGTGTGAAAAGCGGGTTATGTGAATAAATTTATGTTTGGGGCTATGTGAAGTGGGAGGATCTATAGAAGCGAAGGTAGCACAGAGATATAAAATAGCCCCTTGATTTCACCTCGGTGAGAAAGCAAGGAAGAGTTCACAAAAGTTTCACCAAGAAGCACAATCAGTCTGATAAGGCAGCGAATTCCGTGCATACCACCTCCACCTACACCACCACCAGTCTCACCATCTTCACCCCCATCTCTGCCCACACCACCTCCGCCACCACCATAGTTCAATATGGTGAGCACAATAAAGTTGTCGGTGTTCAAAGGAGTAGGGAACGAAGATCCAGACCAATTTTGGTTCGTGGTAAAGGCTATATGGGAAGCGCAAGGAGTCACAGATGACAACATAAAGAAGGCAACGCTAGTAAGCATGTTGCAAGATCGCACATTGACATGGTACATTAAGCATTCCAACGACAATCCAAATGCAGGGGTCGCGGATATCCAAGCTGTGCTGAATAGGGAATTTAGCAGGCCAAAATCGGAGACACAGTCAATTATCAAGTTTAAGGAAATCATATTGCTTCCAGGCGAGACCCCCTGGGAGCTGGGTCAGAGACTGAAGGGTATGATTTGTGAAGCCAACATGACCTTGATGGATGGGCAGCACCATGCATGGTTTGTAGTGTCACTAACGCTACATCTAAGGATGACGTTGTCACAGTAGAAGTTATCCACCCAGGCTGAAGCTTTGGAGATTGCAATGAGACTACACGAGACCCCAATACAAGATCCTGGCCCGGGAGTCCAACAAATCCACGCGCAACTGAAAAACTTGTGTCTGGAGATGCAGAGTTTGAAACAAGACAGGACAACTCGCCCAGAGGCGCATGAGGAGGTATGGTGCATAAAATGCAAGGGCTAGGGGCATGACAAGGACCATTGTCTAGTCTTCGCGAACTACCTAGCGGGAGGAGGGCCAATGCCATTGAGACCATATGCACAAGAAGGGTCGAGCGCAACACCTGCATTATGGTGTGCGATTTGCCAGATAGGAGGGAAGCATGCTATAGATAACTGTCATCTATTACAGAAGTATATGCATATGTCCTAATAGTTATTCTGTAATTTCTACAGGTCAGTAGGCCATGATGAGCGCATCTGTAGAAGTTATGACCTAATGATGGATCATACTCCTGCCTCCAGAGTTCAGACTAAAACACAAGCCCTCGATCAAAATGCAGGGATGGTGTGCACTAGATTTCAGGGGCACGGACGAGGTCGAGGTGGAATGGGACCAAGAAGGGGACACGGACAGCTGATTTGTTACAATTGTGGAGGGCCAGGGCATTATGCTCACGATTGTACAAATCCAACGAGAGCATCATGTTTATACTATACCCATTTTGATCATGAGACGGAGGACTACCCCACATTGATAGTGAGGTTGCGCAATAAAGGAATACTCTAGCCTCTCCCAACTCAGAATCTAGAAATGATGAGGTCTGAACTGCGCGAAGAGGACCTGAATGTAAACATCGTGCTTTGAAGCGGTATCATGACAGGAGATGACAAGGGCAAGCAACTCGAAGAGAGTGCATGGGTTTGAAAGGCTCCTACAAAGGAACCAAAGTTCGATTTGGAGCGTGCAAAGGAGACATTCATGGAAGATAGGAAGAGCTTCACGGAGGCCTCCACTTCAGGTAGCAAAGACAAACTAAAACCGGAGATGGACCCATCAATGCTTACTACCTTTCTAGAGACATGCATGAAGATGTTGCGTGACAGAAAGGCTATGAAGGGACTACAAGAACTCATCACTAGGTGCGTTGGGTCAGGAGAACTGTGCGTAGTTCGGAAGCTTGAGAAGCACACAACGCGAACATAAAGGGAGATAAGATTGACTGCGCAAATCAGGGAATATGAAATGGATCAAGTGATTCTAGATTTAGGATCGAACATGAATGTACTGCCAAAGAAGACATGGGAGTGCATGGGCAGGCTCGTGTTGCAATGGTCCCCTATTCAATTGTGAATGGCGAACCAGCAGAAGATCCTACCGATGGGAAGATTGCAGGGAATAACGATAGATATCGAAGGTGTGAGTGCGCTTGTAGATTTCGAAGTGATAGAGATTATCAATGAAAACAATCCCTATCCTGTGCTATTGGGAATAGATTGGGCCATTGATATGAACGGAGTGATAAATCTGAAAAAGCGCAATATGATTTTTGAGAAAAAGTCACTGCGCGTAGTGGTACCTTTAGACCCTGCAGAAGGATCGCGCTACATGGAGCCAGTGCGCGATGATGATCTAGATTGTATCTACAAGATAAATGCTTGGGAATAGGATTGGGTGAATCCTACAGTGGATGGCAGGATTTCGTGGGAGCGCGAAAGCTCCTGCACATCAGATTCGAATGAGGAAATAGAACGATGGCAGAACTAGTTACACGAGGTAACCACGCTCAATTGAAACATGATGGTAAGATCACTGCATTGTGTGACAACAGAGGTAAGGGATCTACCTATGTATGACGGGTTGACAGCGGTGGATGAATTCTTGAAAAAATTTGAAAGAGAGGTGCCAGAACAGCAGCGTTTTGACGCTCTGAAATGGGCACTGTGTGCTATGCCCGCAAGATGGTGGGGTACGCATCAAAGAAGTTTTGAGAACTGGTGCGACTGTAGAAGAATGATGGTTATACGATTTGGAAAGCCTTAGCTGTGGATGGAAGGGGGGTATGATGGACGAAACAACCTACGGGTCCACCTCTCTAGATGGGTACAGGCGTATTGTACACAGCCTGCACGAATGCACACCGTCCTCATGATAGGAAACAAGAACAATAAGAAGGAGTGGGCAAGATGAGGGCGCGAATGACGAAGTATGCTAAGACCAAGCACACTGAAGATTATACATGGGGAAGCCTTTGACAAGGTGTGTGAAGTACTGAACACGGTTCACCATGTGAGACGCACTGACTGGGACCTGCGCGTACCAACAATTCTATGGGCTTATAGGACCATGTGCAAAACCCTGACCGCGTGAGCACTTACGAAGCTAAAGTATGAAGCAGGGGCTGTAATCCGTATGAAGCATGCGAAGCCTAGTTCACGCATAGCAACACCCATAGATACGACAGTCTGCGAGGCTCGGAATGAAGGAATCACACAGCTGCAAGAAACAGAACACATAAGACTTCAGGAAGAAATCTGAAAAGGAAACCTTAGACTTCACAAACTTGAAAAGACCGGGTACGGATAAGGGAGAAAAGCGCTTTGATGGAGGCGGAGGTCAAGAAGCTGGAAAACAAAATAAAGGAAGCATTTCTCGTTGAAAAGCCAAGGATGGTAAGGCAAGGTGTGTATGATCATACTGACAGGTTGGAGAACTATCACCGTAAACTAGTTAGTCTGCCGCCTTGGCTTGGACTGCATATCGCCAAATGTAGTGACCAGGGTAGCGCGTTGCAAGTAGTAAAGTGTGCGATGTTGATCACAACAATGGAAGGTGTGGATTCTCCATGAACCATGATGGAGGACGGGATGGAGCCCCACATGGGTGGTGTGACCACCTGACTAGTCGTAGGAAGAACAGTCTTAGCACTCCAGGCAGTTGAAAGGAAGCACGAGACTATAAACTATTTTGTCTGAAAGCTGTGCAATATTGGGGATGCGCGCAGAAGAAGAGTGTCATAGGGTTTGCGACCGCGCATGGAGGGTTGTGCCGCCACGGGGATTGGCTGGAAAGTGACTGTTGGTGTCACTATTCACGATGGGATGCTCGATTTGAGGCCAAATGGAGCGGGCGACAGGCATTTAAGACACAATTTATGGGCAAGATTTGGGAAAATCTGCCGCTAAGAAAGCATTAATGGCCTGAAATTGGGGGGAACGGTCGAATTCAAATTCAAAAGGCACTATAAAACACAAAGGGCTGGCCAGCGAACAACACTTGGTCATTTGAGAATTGAGCGCTTGAGCAGAGCACTGAGCATTGAGAGTCGAGTGATAATTGAGCCCCTAAGTTCACGAGTGACAGAATACAACCTAGATACGATGACAGCCACTAAGGATGGTTTGGGAATTGAAGAGGTAACCGCCAGCGAGGCTGCGCAGACCCTAATGGTGGAGGATGTTCTAGAAGGCACCGGGGTTGTGGCAGAAATCCCCAAATCACTGCGAACGCCGAGGCCCAAGAAATATAAACAAGCAATGGCCCCCGTACGCGTGTCCTCGAGGAACCCACTATGCAGCAAGCTATCAATGGCAGAAAAAGGGAAAGCTGTCACGATCGACACAGATGAGGAAGAAGAAGATCTACAGGCCTTGACCATCACAACAGAAGAAGACGAAGATATGGAGGAGGATATTCAACCTACACGCTCTGCAACAAAACTGCCCACGTATGTCCCTCCGTGGAAAGGGAAGACCAAAGTGCCGAAGGACCTGGACAAAACCAAGAGTTCACTCCAGACTTCGCTCCTCCCAGATGGCATAGTGTTTGAAGGCACGCACCTGGGCCACATGCCAACCATGAAGTTTGAAGATTAGGACCTCGCTGACTGCGAGAAGTTCCCTCACCTAAAGACTGGGAATCTTATGAAGAATAACACTGAGGGGGTGGTGACAATGTTAGATTCGCGGAAGTGGCTGCACGGTGTGGAAAAGGTCGGGTTGTTGCACTTACTATGGATACCGCATTTCCACTGCGTGCCCATCACCATTTTCGTCATTAGGCAGCTGCTCTGCTTGGTGCATGATGGGTATCTATGGCTGGAGGAGCCTATCCCCATAATATTAGACCTAATCCACCACATTTATTAGCTCCCCTGCAAAGGAAAGGACCCCGCAACTATAGCCAAAAGAAAGGGTAGTGATTTGGCCCTTGCAGAAGCCATGAAGACAAAATACAAGTTGGAGAAGAAGAAGAGGGGCTACGCCATCTCCAACATCAAGGACAAAGGGGTACGCATAACAACCCAACTTCTGGCTAGAAAAGTCATGAGGAAATGCTGCACTGATGAGGTACGGCCGCCAGTGGTCGCACTGGCTGAGAAGTCCTCGAAGGGGGTCCAATTCAACTGGTCCGAATTCCTCTGCCAAGAATTTTTTAAGAACTGTCGCGAAGCCCAGGAGCAAGGTAAAACCTTCCACTACACGTGGTTATTGTTATCCATAATTCTCATAGTAGGGGAACTGTCAGAGGATAGTCAATTCCCTAGCATTGACAGAGAATTACTGGAGGCCACGAAGTATGCTTTGCTCTAGGCCACAAAGGACGCGAAACGGATACTTGACACCAAAATCTTCTGGGTGCTCATGGAGATGAGCATCTAGATGTGGATCAATCGGTGGCTGCGCTTGTCGCCTACGGTGTACAATAGTCTGTAGAGTTTTGTAGAATTCAAAGCCGACATGCATAATGTATACATCATGGCACGCAAGGATATAATGAAGTAGTGGACGAAGCTCCCCTTTATAGCCACTGATGACGCCATCTTCACTGTCTTGGAGACATGGCCTCTGGAATGGCGTGCCCCAGACCTGGTAGAACTTGAGAAGGCAGCAACGCAGAAGAAGAAGGATGATGCCAAGCTGCGCGTCACACAATTGGCCGAGAAAAGGCGGAAGGAAATAGCAACAGCTAAGGAAAGGGCAGCGCGAGAAGTGACACAGAAAGCCATAGAGCAGAAAAAGGCTACAAAAGTAGCAATAATAGCACAGGTGATAGAAGAAGCAACAATGAAGGCGGATGAGGACCAAGCAATGTCCTCACAAGGGCAGGAGGCAGAGGAAGTAGAAATAGCAGAAGGGAGTGCGGACCTAGGGACCGCATCCACACAATTGAAGCACCCACATATGGTAGAGAGAACAAGACCGAGGAAGAAGGTCAAGGCCTCAAAGTTGGCCATTGACCCGATCACCTTAACCGAAGGTGACCTCCATGACATCGGCGAGACGGTTCGCGATGTCACAAATGAGGCCCTTCAGGACTTTATGTAGGAGCACCAGACTGTGTTGGGGGCCCTTAGGGCACAGCTATAGGAGTTACAGGTGAGGCCCCCTCAAGTGGGTACCCTTTTGACCCACCTCGTAGCAGGATCCTCAATAGCAGAGCAGATGTTGCGTGCACAGATGGAAAACACCATAGTGTTACCGGAAGGAGCCCTAGTAGCAGTGAATGAGACTGACAGATTTGTGGTTAACATGATCAAAGGCCTTGGCCTTAATTTGGCTGCCCTTCCACGAGAGACATTGTATCTGCTACAGGATGGGATAACGGCAGAGCTGCGCGCTAGGGAGAGCCGTGTGATCCAAGTTCTCAATGAACAAAAGATCAACATGGAACAACTCAGTCTGCAGCGCGACGAATTGGTGTCGCAGAACCAATAGTTGGTGCAGGTGGTAGATGACGCTTGTCGACGCATCCCGGAGCTGGCCATCCCAGCAGATCTACCAGTAGAGGTACAGATTCACAGGTTGGCAACCGGAGTCTGTGAGGCTAGAGAAGAAATGACCAAGGTTTAGCTGGAGCTGAATCTTCAGATCGCTGAGCTGTGGTTAAAGGCACAGCCTTCCACTCCCCCAGAGGTCTGAGAAAACGTGCTAGTGCTATTGCAGCAGGATTGGAAGAAATTGGAGGTGCAGTGCAAGACTGTACCACTTTGTTGGAGCAAGCACTTGAGGTCCTCACAACTTTGCAGGAGGACCCCAACATCTAGCGCTTGGAGACAGAGGCATGAGAACTGCAACAACAATACGATAGTGTCAGAGGAACTGTGCAGATAGTAGTCCTCACTCAGCGTCTTGCAAGGATGTAGCAAGCCAAGGCACTAAAGGAACAGGTGGACGCAATGCGACATAAGGAGGCAGTTCTCAAAGCGCGCGTCCAGCCGTGGATCGACGAGGCTTTCACTATCACAACAAACATCAAAGGAAAGTTGGTGCACATATAGGGGATGCACACGTTAATGCAGAGAAGTGCCCCAGACATAGAGGTCTCAGAACAGAGGATGCAACAGATCCAGCAAGCAGTGGCTCAATGCGTTGCTGACATCAGCACAATTCAAGGACAGTTGGAGGAACTTCGTGCCAAGATCGCCACACTGCCATATTGACTCAAGGACGAGTCACGATGTTTGTGTTGGGGGTCTGTTGGGCATGGAATCCCCCCGAGGCATGTTTTGATCGAATGATGTTGTAAAGCCTCGCGAATTGCGGGCGCGGAAGTATGTTAGAGTCATAGGGTTGTCCGCCCTAGTTTTTAATGTAATGTCGGCCTACCCATGGTCCATGGACCATGGGATTGTATAAATAGAGTAAGGCTCTAAGTGTAAAATATAGTTAGTTAGAGCGAAGTATGAGATAGAGAAGTAGAAGCACAGAGAAAGTGTCTAAGTGTGTCTTGGGTCGTAGAGTAGGAAAAGGCTCTGCAGTTGAGTGCGTAGAGGCCTAGTTGTCCGCAGCTGAGTGCGCAGGGCGGAGTCGAGTCTGTAATTGAAGAAGAGAATAATAAAGAGAAGTTTAATCCAAATTCTGTGTATCTGTTCTTGAGTTATTACATGCTGGATATAAATTGCAAATATATTGTTTATTTACTGCGCGCACTTGTATGAATGATTTATATTGCTAAGTATAACTTAATGTAGGCAAGCAAGCTAAGTAAATCAACTAATGATGGAATAATATTAAGGACTTGGGTAATAACAACATTTGGCCCCTGAGTAGGGTTGCGCGAAGGCAGCATCTCAGGCTGCGAGGTACGGGTAAGTGCGCGTAACGACGTGCGCGTAGGGTCGAACCGCGGACCACTTAAACTCATCAGACATCTCCAGGGTGCGGAAACCTAGTTCTAGCACCCTCCCATACTACTTAGGGTGAGACCTTAGTTTATGCTCCGCGGACTATTTCCGAAAGGGCCAGTAGTACTGGGCTTTGTTTGGGTAAATCACCTCTGAACCTGGGTCAGGCCCCAACAAGCCAACAAACAACGTTTTTTGGGAAAACTCGGAGCAACATGAGTCCATGGACCGATGTTTCTCATCCCAAAGTTTTATTCCTTGGATAGATCTTTCTAATGAGGTATTGTGTGTGTCAAACGTAGATCGTATGCCAAAGTTATGACCCCGGGAAGTTGATGTACCAATTTACCCAAAACGAGGCCCATAATTTGGCGATTCACCTCCTAGGGTTAGGTTTCTAGATGTTTAGGGTTTTCCATTGTTTCTCAACAATAAATAGTCCTTCAAGCCTCATTGTAAGACAGTTCAGAGGCATGTAGCTGCCACATCTCTTCTCAAAGATAAGCTACCATCGCCCAAGTTAGTTTATTTCCATTTCCGTTTGTAAGCGTATTTTAGTCTTTTACCTCAATGAAATGAAGTATTATTTCTATTGCATCTCTGTATTTATGGTCATATATGTAATTTGTTGTGTTCTTGTTTAAATTCGGATCATTTTCACCTCAAGATATTTGATCCCTCTCGATGCTTGTTAGATATGTGGTTAAAATGGATCTATACTAGCTAAATACTTCAGTATGAACTTACATCAATACTATATATAGAGTTTTAGTGTTGCAAATGTATATAACATATGCTTCGTCAAATGCCTAGTTTCTTCCCTACAATGTTTCTTTTGTCGCATTCATTGCCACGTTTATGTAATGATATATTGGGTTGAAAAAGAAATAACTTTCCCATACCATTTTTTTTCTTTATCATTTGAGGAAGGAGAAAAAGGATTGGGGCTTGCCCTTTTTAAAACTTTGAACCTCCATGGACTTATGTTTGATTTAATAATATACCCTAGGGAGATATTTCATGCAATGATTATTTGATATTCCTAAAATATTTCATCAAACATTGAAATTTGATTTTGATAGTTTTTTTCTAACCTTTTTCAAGCAAATTTACCTTAGTGTAGTCTTGAAAGCTTGTGAAAATTTTCTTTATTGCATTACATGAAAAATTACTTTGATTTGATACACTACATCATATGAAAGCTTGTTTCTCTACTCAAAACCACTTAGCAACACCAACAACTCTAATTATAAGCCAATGATACCCTTAGGGGGCCATTTGTAGTTATTTGAGGCATCCTTGTTGGCCTTGGATGGATAGAATTTTCCTTCGAGGCCTAAGGCTCATGCTTCCTACCCTAAGCAAGTTCAAGGCTTGGAGATACATGTTTAAGGTGACGTTATTGACCCCATATGACCAAAATCTTTATTTAGGCCTTGTTTCCATAAAATCTAGCAGGTTTGGTGCAAAGCCACACTGTGAAATTCCAGACCTTATGGAAACAAGAGAAAGGGTTGCCACTATCACCTAAACAACATTTATCTTGCTCTTTAATGTTATTCAACCACAAGGGAGGGTTCCCTAGGTCAGCTAAAGGATATTATAATATTATGGCCCAAGGTTATCAATGATAGGTATATAAAATTAGATAGAGTATCGACATAGCCTTGAAAGGCCTAGATTATCTATAATAGATTTCAAATACTCTATTCCTATACCAAAAAATTGGTTGCTATAATTTCGGGTTTGACTGATATGCAATAATAGGGTGAGAAATGTCATCTAGCAATGAATGAAAAAGAATTACAATGATTATCAACAAAAAAGGAACAAAGGCCTTCCAATAAAGACTAGGGTTAATGATTATCAAAAAAAAGGGAACAAAGGCCCTCCAAGAAAGACTAGGGTTAGGTTAGGAATTTATTTCTATGGTTATTAGGTATGCATAAATAAATAAAAAAAATATGACATCATCCCTAAATGAGGTATATTTACCATGAACAATGTTATATTTTCCTTTTTTTATTATTTATAGATGCAAGTCCTAAATTATCAACCACAAACATCCACTCAAAATTCACTTTTATGCATAAATATGCCCTAGGATCCCTAGCATCTAACCCTAAACATCTAGTAATGGGAGAAAGAAAATGAAATTTAATAAAATTTATGGATGAACAACACACCAATGATTAGTGCCGTATCCGACTATGGTTTAATGCAACCATTTAGGGTTAAATTTCAATGGAAAGGCTTTGATGGAGTAAGGGGGATGGCTAGGGAATTTACTTTTAAAACCCTAACTATTATTCTTGTGAGAGGAGAAGCTAAATATAATAAATTCACATTCATAGTTCCTATAGGCCTTAAATAAAGAAATTTAGCATGCAATAATGTAGCAAGATTCAAACAATAATAAAGGATTTAGTCACGGCACAAGTAGAAACCCTACATTCTAAATTTTCAAAATGCAAAATATCAATTATTAAGCGTTAAACTTACAAAATTCTCCAAATGGCTCTTTCAATCCCAGAATAATATCTCCATGCAAAAATGAAATCCACAAAAAAATTGCACCACAAAAATATCAGATCTTGCTAATAGTAGTGAAAATGAGTAGCTTGCACTCTCTTAGAGAAGGGTATAATAGAATGTGTGATGACAAAATGAAATAAGTGGAGGAGTCTATGTTTATCTGAGACTTAACTCCCTCATTTTTTTATAACAACAAAAGTAAGAAGCCCTCATTACAAGTTAACCTTGAGTTTTCAACAATATAGAGGTTACAAGCTAACCTCATATCTCAAGAACATAATACAAAATTCCATGAATGTTAAGAAAGACCTCAGGACACTATGATGCCATCCTCCAAATGTGCTCTAAACACCACAAACTAGTGTAAAAGGCACATTGGGGGAATTTTGGGTCCATTAGGCACATAATTAATATCTCCAATACCAAGTGTCATGGGATCATCATTTCAACATTTGGGGGTACCTCGGAGTGTCAAGTACCATATGGGATCATCAAGTATCCCAACTCTCTTCTCTAGAGAGGAAATTCTTTATCAACAATGTTAGATCCTCTCTCTAGAATGGGAAAAAAACCTTTAAAATGTTGTTGAGTAGGAGGATAATCATCTCTCAACATGCCTCTACTATTTTGTTGTAGTAGCTACAACCACCCTCCAAAATTTTTCCTATGCTTCAATTTTGGAGCCTTCCTTCTTAACCACAACAACTCATCTAGCACTGATCTAGGTATTCATGCTTTGACTAAGACTTATCTTTTCATTTTCACTTGTGTTTGATAACTTAGCTGATTCTTCTAAGTCACAAGATGATCTCCCAACTTGGTCACATAGCAGTTTTGGGTTTTCCTCCATAAACTGTACAATCCTTGAAGGTAATCAACCTTGATGATTGGAATTGCACAGTTTAGACTCGCAGCCAACCTTGAGCTCATAGACTGTGTATTCATGGAGGGTAGTCAACCTTAATGATTGGAATTGCACAAATCAAATTGATATTGAGACTTGAGATCAGAAATTGCTCAGTCATGGAAGGAAGCCCAACACTGAGCCTAGAAACTACATAAACCTCACTAAGCTCAAAAAATGCTCAGTACATATTGAGCCAAAAAGTGGCCCAATTCCCCAGAACTACGCAATCTTTCTCGGCAGTGTGCATGGCAAGTTTCTGCCTGGAAAAGAAAGAAAACTAAAGGGAAAAGGCATCCCTAGGAAATAGGGATCTATTTTTAGTATCTTGAAGGAGGAGCTTTTTCTATTTTTTGAAACTTCCACTAAGTGTTGCCTTTTCCTTGACTTTAGGCATGAGCATCATAAATTGCAATTTGCTCAATTCTATGTAATGGACGCCTCTAGAGTTCATTTGTACTGTTATCACTTAGAACTAAAAATTTGATGCATATAATTCTCTGTGCTAAGTCTGATGACAAAGGTCTGTGTTAAGTTGATTTCATTTTATTTTTCCTCACTTAGGATTTGGAGTTTTAAAAGTTTTTAACTCAAACCATACTCGACTCCTATTGGTTCTCCTCCACCCATCATTGTTCCATAGCCATGTCTTGTCTTATCCGAGTCACCGTGTCTTTTAGTGATTTCGCAGCGTAATCCCATTTGCCAGTTTCGCAGCGCAATTATGGTTAAGCAATTTCGCAGCGCGTCATGATTAGGCCGTTTCGCAGCGCATCATTAGAATTTAAAACTAACAGCGCTGCGAAATCATGGATTCGTGCATTTCGCAGCGAATCTTTCCCGAAATGTCAAGTCCATTAGGTGAGTCACCAGTTGTGTCCACTCATGTCAGTTTATGTACCCCTCGTCTCACGTTTGAACGCTCATTTGCCACTACCCCACCAATAGATCTGTTAATATGCACAGAAATATCATTCCCAAGAGATTTTACCGTGCATAGACCTTAATGATGGTCGTAAGTGCTGCATGAGCGACAAATCTGCCTGATTATGAATTAAAGCGTTTTAATGAAAGAATTTGAATTTCAAGCGAGGCTGATTTCAAGCGAGTCTGATTACAAGCGAGGCTGAATTAAAAAGGAGCGGAGATTTTACTGTTATCACTTAGAACTAAAAATTTGATGCATATAATTCTCTGTGCTAAGTCCGATGACAAAGGTCTGTGTTAAGTTGATTTCATTTTATTTTTCCTCACTTAGGATTTGGAGTTTTAAAAGTTTTTAACTCAAACCATACTCGACTCCTATTGGTTCTCCTCCACCCATCATTGTTCCATAGCCATGTCTTGTCTTATCCGAGTCACCGTGTCTTTTAGTGATTTCGCAGCGTAATCCCATTTGCCAGTTTCACAGCGCAATTATGGTTAAGCAATTTTGCAGCGCGTCATGATTAGGCCATTTCGCAGCGCATCATTAGAATTTAAAACTAACAGCGCTGCGAAATCATGGATTCGTGCATTTCGCAGCGAATCTTTCTCGAAATGTCAAGTTCGTTAGGTGAGTCACCAGTTGTGTCCACTCATGTCAGTTTATGTACCCCTCGTCTCACGTTTGAACGCTCATTTGCCACTACCCCACCAATAGATCTGTTAATATGCACAGAAATATCATTCCCAAGAGATTTTACCGTGCATAGACCTTAATGATGGTTGTAAGTGCTGCATGAGCGACAAATCTGCCTAATTATGAATTAAAGCGTTTTAATGAAAGAATTTGAATTTCAAGCGAGGCTGATTTCAAGCGAGTCTGATTACAAGCGAGGCTGAATTAAAAAGGAGCGGAATCACCATTTTAACCGGAGCTGTTAGACTTTGTGTGTGAAGATCCCGAAGGAAAAATGGAGAAAAAAGAGCACAAATCCGGTAAATGCCAGAGGAATGAACCTGAGGGCCTAGACATAGCGTTGAGGGATGAAGGTGTGAAGAAAGCGTTCAAAGATGTCGGGTGCTGGAACTTTTGCAAAAAGCTACAAGGAGGACATGCGCAGGTAACTAAAGAATTTGCGCTAAACTTCACTGGTTTAAATTCAAAGGTAGCTATGCTAGAAGTACAGGTTTCTCCAGAAGTAATATCTGCTGTGACAGAGATCCCAAGAGGACGAGAAGAATGGCTTAAAATTTTAAGTTTGATATGAATCCTTGTAAGGAGTTTTTAAAGGAGGCATATGTAAACGAAGATTTAACTAAAGCAGTCCCCAGGAATTATGTCAAGGAACATTATGCTCTTCTTCTCACCTGCATACAGAAACACTTGACTTGTGAAGGAAGATACAATAAGATTTATTCTTACCATTTCAAACTGCTTTTGCATTTCACGGGGAAAGTCTCCATAGACATTCCTTTTTATTTGTTTCGCAGTTTGAGCAAGATGTGTGATAAGGTGCAGCTGAGGAAAGAAGACTGTGAAACCTCTTTGTTTCATCATGGTTTGATTAAGTTGCTAGTTTTAGATGGCCTCCAAAAGATAGGCAGAGACTGGAATTCGTTTATTTTCATGGCTGGATTCCAAAACAAGACTGGCCTTACTCCACAACCAGCCAGAGAATTCACAATAGCTGAGCTCCAAAAAGAAGCAAGAGCTAAAAAGCAAACCAAGTCACAGCTAAGAAAACCAGTGAAGCCACTAATCATTCAAGATCAACCTCAGCAATCAACAAAGGAAAAAACTCATGATAAAAAGACTATACCTGAAGCAAGCAGATCTGAAGCAGTCTCAAGGGTAAGGACAAGAAGCCAGATAAAGAAGGAAAAAGGTAAAGCCATAGCAGTTGAAGAGAGCCCAGTGTCTAAGGCAAGTTTGAATGATTTATTACAGGCCATTGAATTCGAGCAGTCTGAACCAGTCCATATTGATTTGACAGAGTCACCGCAAAAGGGTACCAAGAAGTCTAAGGCCTCAAAAAGGCTTAAATTCGATGAGCCAGGTGAAGAATTTATTTTTAAACCCAGAAGACCTATTACAAGGAAGCAAGTAAAAGAAGCGCTGCCAAGAACAGAGGAAACCGGGAAAGTTAGGCAAAAAGATACAAGCAGAACAGTGACCACATCTCAAGGAGATAATATAGCAGCTATAAAGAGCCAATTAGAAGCAGCTAGATATGAAATTTCCAAATTGAAGAAAGCTGCTAGAAAACGTGCAGTCATGTATGAAAATTATCGTAAAGCTCTGTGGAAAGGGAGTGAAACCCTAGAAAACCAGTTGAATTTAGTAGTTGATGGCCATGCACAATTTCACACATGGACAGTACCAGCAATTAGAGAGGCCAGGTACATTAGAAGGATAAATATGCAGCTAAGAGCTAGGAATAAAGCTATGAAGAAGAAAATTGAAGACCTGAAGGCACAGCTAGGCCAGTTACTTGCTAAATAAATTTTCTTTTCAAGAAAGGTTTTGCTCCAAATTTTGTCAAATTTGCTTAGGCTTATTGTTCTGAAGAAATGCACATCCCTGTTATACATATGAAAAGTCGAAGGGTGTTTTTGGCAATCAAATGTTTGGGTGATAAAGATCTCGGGTCAAAAGGCAAGCTGTTTCAAATAATTCAGCAGTTTCGTAGCGCGCTACGAAACTGCTGTAGGTGATGATTTTAACGCAGACAGGCAGTTTTGTATTATGAGCGGGAATTTTGAAAGGGAAACGCCAAAAGGGTATGCAAGACATTAGCTGGAGCAACAATAGTCAATCAGATCAAGACAGGTGGATGCTTTAAAAAGGTGAAATATTTCGACCCAATTTTAAATTTTTGTTGTAAAGTCCCTTTATCACCGTTCAAGAGGTATCAAATGATTTGCATACAAGGAACTTTTGCCTGCACACATGTCCATCGATGCAGCTTACAACACATCAAGAACGTGGCAGTGGTCCATATTTTGGGTTATTAAAGGCTAGAAGACATACTTCTGTACATTCGAGCAATTTGAGGAAAACTGGAACCGAGAAGTAAGGGAAATCTCCTAATACTTCTGAGCAGTTAAAAGATTCAGTGTTCAAGGTCGATATGGAGTATTAAACATCCAGCTCAGCCAAATCGAAAAGAAGACCAGGTGTCAAAGAACAAGGAGAAGCCATATGCATGGAAAAAGGAGTTAGAGTTATAGTTAATTTAGAACTCTTTAAAAACTCCAGTCAGCACTTTATTGTATTTATTAGTTGGTTAAATAGCTGATAGGTGTCATTAGAGGTAGTTATCGAATTCCCCTCATGCTGGAGGAGGAAGCTCGAATTAGTTAGAATAAGGTTTCTATATATAGCTGAAACAACAATGTAATGAGGGTTGGAAATTTTATAACAGAGTACTGTTTTGGCTTATGTAAAGACAGAGTTTTAGTAATATAATTTGGCTGCTTTTCTTCTCAGGATTCATGAAGGATTTCCATGTTCAGAATGTGTGATTTTATTCTTTCCTTAATGTCTTTTACAGTTGCATAGATGTGTAATCACTCAGAATTCACTGATTGTGCTCTGATTTCCTGTATGCATTTATGAACTGTGGTTTTATATGAGTTGTGTTCTGAACATCCAAATGCTAAATGCCCTGACTTCTATGTAAAGGCAGTATCATTGTTTACTGAAGTGTGATTGACTCCATAGGCCCAATGGAAACTTATGAAATGTTTGTCCAGCCTTCATATTTATCACTGTTATTTCACAAGAGTTAGCCATCTTATTCTTAATCAAAATCAATAACCCTTTGAGAGAGCCCTCTCAGGCTAAGGAGGCTAAGCCTTAGTCAAAAGATTGGTTTGAAACAGTTACTTGAAGTCTTCCTGGTTTGCAGCCTTCCAGGGCTTGATTTTGAGATAACATTTTGGTGCGTCTGCCGGGAGCCTGAAGATTACTCATTCCCGAAATTATGAAGCTGAACTTCTGAAGGTAGCAGGAGCTCAGAAGGTTTTCGAGGCTGCATTCTACCTTGGTGACTCCATTCAATCTTAAAGTTAAAAAGGTGGCTTCGAGAGGAAGATATACAAGGAGTAATCCTGACCCAAATCCACCTAGTCCTGTGGATAATCCCAACATTATCTCAAGGAGCAGGCAAAGATTTTCTGATATACCAGGTACTTCATCCATATCAAAATCTTTGTTCCCTGAATTTTCTAGAAGTCCTGAAGATAAAATTGTTGATGATAAAATTCATGAGGTATTGTTGAGGTCTGAGAACGAAGAAGAGCTTATTGGAATTATTTTAGATTTACAAAAAAGAGGCATTGATACTTCATCTTTAGTGTCACAAAAAGATAAGGAAGAGTTTTGGGAGGTTGTTACTTCAGAATTGCTATTAGAGGAAGAGGACTTAAATCAGCTCAAAGAACTTGATCCTTTTGAAGTTTTGCTCAAATCCAAAACTGGTTTACCTCTCCCAAATTGGAGTTCTTTTGTCAGTGGTTTGCAAAGTCCAAATAGCCCTTTCCGTACCAATACTTTATCTTCTGCCTCTGTTAGTCCAAATAATCCTCAGACACTATCTCACACTAGTTCTGCCCCCACTGGTCATACAATACCTGTTGTCACTGCTCCTCCATTCATTATGGCTATACCTACTAGGTATGCTCCTCTAGCTCTCCCTGCTGTTTTACATGATCTTCCTAGCAAATATGCTGCTAGGATTCCAACATGGGGAGGTAATGAAGATATTACAGCAGAGGAACATGTGGATAGGTTCAATGATTTTGTTGACAGGGAAGAAGTGGATGATGAAGATGTAAAACTAAGATTGTTTTCTCAAACTTTCATTGGGGAAGTCAGAAAATGGTTTAAAGCCCTTAGAGCTGGAAGCATTCATAGTTGGGTAGAGTTTGAAGACAGCTTTCTAAGGAAATGGGGAAACAGAACCAACCCTGTCCAAGCCCTTACTGAATATAACAATCTTAGGAGAGCTCCAGAGGAAACAGTTCAAAATTTCTCTAAGAGGTTTAACAAAATATATAATTCTATTCCAGCTCATTTGAAACCTCCTGGAGCTTTGGCACAGTTGAGATATGCTGAATCATTTGATTCAGATTTTTCTCTTTTACTCAGAGAAAGGGAGTCTGCCTCTCTTGCTGACATGCAAAATGATGCAATTAAGGTAGAGGTGAATATGCTTGCTGCTAAGAAATCAAAGATGGCAAAGTTTAAGTTGAAGGAGGAAGAGAAGCCTTCTACATCTGCTCAAGAAGACAAGTTTGAAACACTGATGAAAACCATGGAGAAATTGATGGACAGATTAGCTCTTGGGAATGCTTCTGCTCCTCCAGCACAGCAAGAACCTCAATTCAGGAACCCTCAGTTCAGAAGACCTCAGAATCAACAAAGGCCAAGAGACAACCGAAATCAGCAGGCAGATCCTCCAGTGAGACCTCCTTTCCAGAAAAATTTGGTAGATGAAGAGGATGAACCTGAAGTACCTGAGGAATCAATTCATTGTTTTGATGAAGAAGGGTCAGGAATTTTCTTGACCAAGGAGGAACATGATGAGTCCAGCATGATAAAATCAGAAGAAGAGCCTTCATATTTTTTAAAGGGCTATCAACATGCTATCTTTGAGATGCAAAAGCAGTATAATCTTAGGAATAGAGATGTTCCTATTACAACAAACAAAGCACAGCTCAAGAAGAATATCTCAAAGACAGCTGATGATAAAAAAGAAAAAGCTAAGGTAGTTGAAGGTAAAGATGATCCTCATCTTGACAAAAAGGACATTCAAATTCCTTCTCCTCCCAAAGAAATTGACAAGGCTACTTCTGTTTTTAACATTGAGAATGAGATTGCAAAAATTAAAATATCAGTCCCTTTTAATGAAATTCTCAAGGTAGACAAATACAGAAGCAAAATCGTTGAAATGCTCAATTCACAACCAGGAGTGGCTGATATCCTAAATGTACAAGAAGATAATCCTATTATCTGTTTGGGTCCAAGACTTGAAGATGAACAAAATGAAGAATTTCCGCCTTTCTACATAAGCATTACCATTCATGACATGACTCTACATAATGCTATGTTAGATTCGGGGGCATCACATAATCTCATGCCTAAAGTAATCATGGAAAGACTGGGGTTAGAGGTTACTAGGCCATATAAGGATTTATTTTCCTTTGATTCAAAAAGAGTCCATTGCATTGGTTTGATAAAAGATGTTGTTGTGGGGCTTACACAAATTCCAGAAAAGACAACTGTTATGGACATTGTTGTTGCAGACATTCCACCGAAGTTTGGAATGCTTCTTTCAAGATCATGGGCAGCAAAAATCAAGGGCACAATGCAGATGGATCTCACATATGCTACCATTCCAGTGTTTGGTGAACAAAGGAGATTGTACCGTGAAACAAGGATGGCCTACATGGTGAGCAGTAAAGAAAAGCCTCAGAATTTTCCTATTTACTCTTGTGATACTGGTCTTGGTTCAGCTATCCTTTTCAATGAATCAGTTGGGAGAGAATTACAAGATAAAACTGCAGAAAATCAGAGTCAGGAAGGGCAGCAAGGAGATGAAGGGGACATCATGGGCTGTTGGTCATTGTACTTTGATGGATCAGCAGGAAAAGAAGGGGCAGGAGCTGGGATTTGGATCACTAGTCCAACTGAAGAAAGTAAGTTTCTCTCATACAAATTAAACTTTGATTGTACCAACAATATGGCTGAGTACGAATCTCTAGTTTTAGGTTTGGAGGCCTTGATAAAGTTGAAAGCCAAAAATATTGCTGTTTGTGGAGATTCTGAATTGGTAATTAAACAAATAGAAGGTACATATCAAACCAAGGATGCAAGGATGAGAGCATACAGAAATTTAGTGTTGGAGATGTTAGAAAAATTTCAAACCTACTCTTTTAGCATCAAAACTAGAGACCAAAACTCTATTGCAGATTCTCTTGCTGTTTCAGCCAGCCTATTTATTATTCCTAAGCACTCTTCTGATAATTATGAAGTGGAGGTTCGCCATAGACCAGTCATACCAGATAATATCATAAATTGGCAGGTTTTTGAGGATGATCAGCATGTAAGGAATTTCATTGAATTAAAAGAAGAGTTTGAGCACAATCAGATAGATCAGCAGAACATGTTAATAGAGTCAAAGGAAAGTTCTGAAGTCTTACAGTTACAAAACAACTTAATCCCTAAAGGCCTCATTCCTTTGGAAAAATTATTTGATCAAAATGATGTGTTTAAAGCACTAAGATTGCAAGCTAATGAGGAGGAAGTAGAAAACTGTAATTTAGGTGACTCAGTTGCGCCTAAAATAGTCAAGATTTCAAAATTCCTTTCAGCTGATATGAAGACCAAATATGTTGAAATGATGAAAAGATTCATTGATGTTTTTGCATGGAGCTATGCTGATTTGAAACAATATGATTCTTCAATCATACAACATACCATTCCTATTAAGCAGAATGAGAAGCCTTTTAAGCAGAAGCTAAGAAGGATTAATCCTCTTCTAATGCCACTGATTGAAAAAGAAGTGAAAAAGCTTTTTGATGCCAAAATTATTGTCCCAATCAGATTCTCAAATTGGCTTGCTAATTTGGTACCAGTCAGAAAAAAGAATGGGGAGATTAGAATTTGTATAGACTTCAAGAACTTAAACAAAGCTTCATTGAAAGATAATTACCCTCTCCCCAAAATGGATTTCATTCTGCAAAACATTGTTGGCTCACAAAGGATGTCTATGCTTGATGGCTTCTCAGGGTACAATCAGATTCTTGTTCACCCAGATGATCAGGAGAAAACAGCTTTCACTACACCATGGGGAACATTCATGTATGCAAAAATGCCCTTTGGCCTCATGAATGCAGGAGCAACTCTCCAGAGAGCAATGGATATTGCTTTTGCTGAAGAAAAGGACAAATCAGTGGTGGTTTATCTTGATGATATCACAGTTTTTTCAAAGAAGGAAGAAGACCACTTAAAGCACCTTGAAAGGGTCCTACTGAAGTGTAGGAGGTTTGGTATTTCTCTAAACCCAACCAAAAGTATTTTTGCTTTAACTTCTGGCAAACTGCTTGGACATATTATTTCTGAAGAAGGAATTAGGATTGATCCTAATAGAGTTAGTGCAATTCAAAAGTTAGATTTACCAAGGAGTAAGAAGGAGGTTCAATCCTTTCTTGGGAAAGTTAACTTTGTTAGAAGATTCATTCCTAATTTTGCTGAAGTGGTCAAGAACATAACAAAGATGTTAAAGAAAGGAGCAGATTTTAAATGGACAGCAGAAGCAAAGAAATCATTTGAAGAGATCAAGAAAGCACTTACTCAAGCACCAGTCCTCATCAGCCCGGATTTTACCAAGGAGTTTCTGATCTTCACATTTGCTTCTGAAGACACAATTGCTGGAGTTTTATTGCAAAAAGGAAGTCAAGGTACTGAACAGCCCATTTCTTTCTTTAGCAAGACATTGGCTAATGCTGAATTGAAATATAATATCTTAGAGAAACAAGCCTATGCATTGGTGAAAGCAATTAAGGATTTCAGAATTTATGTTTTGCACTCTCACATTGTTGCATACGTGCCAAATGCTGTTATAAAAGATATTCTTACACAAGCTGATCCAGATGGAAAAAGGGGAAAGTGGATAGCAAAACTGTTGGAGTATGACATTGAGATCAAACCCACCAAGTTGGTAAAGGGTCAAGGCCTAGCCAAATTGTTGGCCCAGTCAAATTTGGACTATATTGATATTAATTTAAGCACAGAAATCTCAGAAATTTCTGAAAATGAAGAAGAGTTGCTCCAAATAAATGAGAAATTCTTGATCTCAGAATGGTATAAGGATATAGCATTTGTTTTGCAGCATAATAGAGCTCCTGATAACCTTTCAAAATCCAAAGCTCGGTTTACCAAGTTAAAATCTCTCAGATATTTTGTGTATGACCAAAATTTGTTTTGGAAAGATGCAGGAGGAATATTATTAAACTGTCTCATTGAAGAAGAAGTTGATAAAGTAATTGATGAGTTTCATAAAGGGGATTGCGGAGGACATCACTATTGGAAAGCCACTGCAAACAAGGTTTTGAGAGCTGGCTATTTTTGGCCAACTATGTTTAGAGATATTTATAAAAAGATAGCCACATGCCATGAATGTCAAGTGTTTGAGGGAAAGAGAAAGCTCATGCCAATGCCCTTGGTTCCCATTTATGTTGAAGCACCTTTCCAGCAGTGGGGATTAGATTTTATAGGGGAAATCCATCCTCCCTCATCAGGACAGCATCGCTGGATTCTCACAGCCACCGATTACTTTACAAAATGGATAGAGGCAATACCCACAAGGCAAGCAAATGATTCAGTGATTATTTCTTTCTTAGAAAATAATATATTATCAAGATTTGGTTGCCCAATCAAGATCATTACAGATAATGCTCAAGCTTTCAAGTCCAAAAGAATGATTAACTTTTGTCATCAGTATCACATTTCCCTTGGACATTCCACTGCTTATTATCCACAGGGAAATGGTTTAGCTGAGTCATCAAACAAGAGTCTTATGAGAATCATTAAGAAGCTGCTGCAAGAAAATAAAAAGGCTTGGCATTTGAAACTGAAATATGCCTTGTGGGCTGACCGGATTTGCACAAAGAGGTCCATTGGAACATCACCATATGAGCTTGTATATGGGGTAGAGGCTATATTTCCAACATCTCTCGGAGTACCAGTAATGAAGCTGATTCAAGGATTAGAAGAGGAACCAAATGCTGTACAACGCAGGATTAATCAGCTAATAGCTTTGCAAGAGAAAAGGAATGAGGTGTTTGACAGTCATCAACAAAGCCAGAACAGGATCAAGAGAGCATTTGACAAAATGATCAAAGAGGTTTCATTCCAGATTCATGATAAAGTCCTAAAATGGGAAGCTAGAATTGAAGAGAAATGTAAACATGGTAAATTTGAAAATTTGTGGAAAGGGCCATATCAAGTTTCTGCTTTCCATGGGAATAACACTTACATTCTGCAGGAGGTTGATGGAACACCATATGCTGGAGGACCTGTTAATGGCAGGTTCCTAAAGCATTACAATTGATTGAATCTCTGCCAAGTGTCTCACAAACATTGTATATAACCGTTTTATTAGTCTTTCTTGTTGAAAATAAATGACAAGCTGAACAGGAAGCTTAAGCCCGAGGTGAAGGCCCACAAAGCTAGAAAGGAATGCTTTTCAACTCTGTTTATGTTTTCAGAAATTGAACAAAGCACTGGACCTACGAGTTCTTAGTGTACTACAGGAGCACACTATCCCAAGTGGAGCCACTGTTATCACTTAGAACTAAAAATTTGATGCATATAATTCTCTGTCCTAAGTCCGATGACAAAGGTCTGTGTTAAGTTGATTTCATTTTATTTTTCCTCACTTAGGATTTGGAGTTTTAAAAGTTTTTAACTCAAACCATACTCGACTCCTATTGGTTCTCCTCCACCCATCATTGTTCCATAGCCATGTCTTGTCTTATCCGAGTCACCGTGTCTTTTAGTGATTTCGCAGCGTAATCCCATTTGCCAGTTTCGCAGCGCAATTATGGTTAAGCAATTTCGCAGCGTGTCATGATTAGGCCGTTTCGCAATGCATCATTAGAATTTAAAACTAACAGCGCTGCGAAATCATGGATTCGTGCATTTCGCAGCGAATCTTTCCCGAAATGTCAAGTCCGTTAGGTGAGTCACCAGTTGTGTCCACTCATGTCAGTTTATGTACCCCTCGTCTCACGTTTGAACACTCATTTGCCACTACCCCACCAATAGATCTGTTAATATGCACAGAAATATCATTCCCAAGAGATTTTACCGTGCATAGACCTTAATGATGGTCGTAAGTGCTGCATGAGCGACAAATCTGCCTGATTATGAATTAAAGCGTTTTAATGAAAGAATTTGAATTTCAAGGAAGGCTGATTTCAAGCGAGTCTGATTACAAGCGAGGTTGAATTAAAAAGGAGCGGAATCACCATTTTAATCGGAGCTGTTAGACTTTGTGTGTGAAGATCCCGAAGGAAAAATGGAGAAAAAAGAGCACAGATCCGGTAAATGCCAGAGGACTGAACCTGAGGGCCTAGACATAGCGTTGAGGGATGAAGGCGTGAAGAAAGTGTTCAAAGATGCTGGGTGCTGGAACTTTTGCAAAAAGCTACAAGGAGGACATGCGCAGGTAACTAAAGAATTTGCGCTAAACTTCACTGGTTTAAATTCAAAGGTAGCTATGCTAGAAGTACAGGTTTCTCCAGAAGCAATATCTGCTGTGACAGAGATCCCAAGAGGACGAGAAGAATGGTTTAAAAATTTTAAGTTTGATATGAATCCTTGTAAGGAGTTTTTAAAGGAGGCATATGTAAACGAAGATTTAACTAAAGCAGTCCCCAGGAATTATGTCAAGGAACATTATGCTCTTCTTCTCACCTGCATACAGAAATACTTGACCTGTGAAGGAAGATACAATAAGGTTTATTCTTACCATTTCAAACTGCTTTTGCATTTCACGGGGAAAGTCTCCATAGACATTCCTTTTTATTTGTTTCGCAGTTTGAGCAAGATGTGTGATAAGGTGCAGCTGAGGAAAGAAGACTGTGAAACCTCTTTGTTTCATCATGGTTTGATTAAGTTGCTAGTTTTAGATGGCCTCCAAAAGATAGGCAGAGACTGGAATTCGATTATTTTCATGGCTGGATTCCAAAACAAGACTGGCCTTACTCCACAACCAGCCAGAGAATTCACAATAGCTGAGCTCCAAAAAGAAGCAAGAGCTAAAAAGCAAACCAAGTCACAGCTAAGAAAACCAGTGAAGCCACTAATCATTCAAGATCAACCTCAGCAATCAACAAAGGAAAAAACTCATGATAAAAAGACTATACCTGAAGCAAGCAGATCTGAAGCAGTCTCAAGGGTAAGGACAAGAAGCCAGATAAAGAAGGAAAAAGGTAAAGCCATAGCAGTTGAAGAGAGCCCAGTGTCTAAGGCAAGTTTGAATGATTTATTACAGGCCATTGAATTCGAGCAGTCTGAACCAGTCCATATTGATTTGACAGAGTCACCGCAAAAGGGTACCAAGAAGTCTAAGGCCTCAAAAAGGCTTAAATTCGATGAGCCAGGTGAAGAATTTATTTTTAAACCCAGAAGACCTATTACAAGGAAGCAAGTAAAAGAAGCGCTACCAAGAATAGAGGAAACCAGGAAAGTTAGGCAAAAAGATACAAGCATAACAGTCACCACATCTCAAGGAGATAATATAGCAGCTATAAAGAGCCAATTAGAAGCAGCTAGATATGAAATTGCCAAATTGAAGAAAGCTGCTAGAAAACGTGTAGTCATGTATGCAAATTATTGTAAAGCTTTGTGGAAAGGGAGTGAAACCCTAGAAAACCAGTTGAATTCAGTAGTTGATGGCCATGCACAATTTCACACATGGACAGTACCAGCAATCAGAGAGGCCAGGTACATTAGAAGGATAAATATGCAGCTAAGAGCTGGGAATAAAGCTATGAAGAAGAAAATTGAAGACCTGAAGGCACAACTAGGCCAGTTACTTGCTAAATAAATTTTCTTTTCAAGAAAGGTTTTGCTCCAAATTTTGTCAAATTTGCTTAGGCTTATTGTTCTGAAGAAATGCACATCCCTGTTATACATATGAAAAGTCGAAGGGTGTTTTTGGCAATCAAATGTTTGGGTGATAAAGATCTCGAGTCAAAAGGCAAGCTGTTTCAAATAATTCAGCAGTTTCGTAGCGCGCTATGAAACTGCTGTAGGTGATGATTTTAACGCAGAGAGGCAGTTTTGTATTATGAGCGGGAATTTTGAAAGGGAAACGCCAAAAGGGTATGCAAGACATCAGCTGGAGCAACAATAGTCAATCAGATCAAGACAGGTGGATGCTTTAAAAAGGTGAAATATTTCGACCCAATTTTAAATTTTTGTTGTAAAGTCCCTTTATCACCGTTGAAGAGGTATCAAATGATTTGCATACAAGGAACTTTTGCCTACACACATGTCCATCGATGCAGCTTACAACACATCAAGAACGTGGCAGTGGTCCATATTTTGGGTTATTAAAGGAGACCAAATCGAAAAGAAGACCAGGTGTCAAAGAACAAGGAGAAGCCATATGCATGGAAAAAGGAGTTAGAGTTATAGTTAATTTAGAACTCTTTAAAAACTCCAGTCAGCACTTTATTGTATTTATTAGTTGGTTAAATAGCTGATAGGTGTCATTAGAGGTAGTTATCGAATTCCCCTCATGCTGGAGGAGGAAGCTCGAATTAGTTAGAATAAGGTTTCTATATATAGCTGAAACAACAATGTAATGAGGGTTGGAAATTTTATAACAGAGTACTGTTTTGGCTTATGTAAAGATAGAGTTTCAGTAATATAATTTGGCTGCTTTTCTTCTCAGGATTCATGAAGGATTTCCATGTTCAGAATGTGTGATTTTATTCTTTCCTTAATGTCTTTTACAGTTGCATAGATGTGTAATCACTCAGAATTCACTGATTGTGCTCTGATTTCCTGTATGCATTTATGAACTGTGGTTTTATATGAGTTGTGTTCTAAACATCCAAATGCTAAATGCCCTGACTTCTATGTAAAGGCAGTATCATTGTTTACAGAAGTGTGATTGACTCCATAGGCCCAATGGAAACTTATGAAATGTTTGTCCAGCCTTCATATTTATCACTGTTATTTCACAAGAGTTAGCCATCTTATTCTTAATCAAAATCAATAACCCTTTGAGAGAGCCCTCTCAGGCTAAGGAGGCTAAGCCTTAGTCAAAAGATTGGTTTGAAAAAGTTACTTGAAGTCTTCCTGGTTTGCAGCCTTCCAGGGCTTGATTTTGAGATAACATGTACATTCAATCATCAATCTCTAACATTCTAGAGGAGATCAAGGAACCTTTAGAGCATTGTCGTCGCTTTTCTGGGAGAGTTTTTCTTTTATCAATTTTTGTTGTTTTTTTGTCGCTTTTTGTTGTTTGGCTTGTGTGAGTGTTGCTTCAATTGTTTCTCTTCTTAGTTACTAGCATTTTAACTTGCTTTAGCTTGTAGAAGTGTTGTTTTAGTCTGTCATTTTCCTTTCACAAGTGTCGCATTGATTTTCTTATTTTTGCACCAACGGTCATCGTCTCAGCGACTCTCCTCACATACTTGAGTTTCTTTCTGTTTGTTGAGTTTCTGCACTTGTTTTTCATTAATTTATCCTCACTTAGTCATATCTGCACTCAAGCTTGCATTATCACTAAGTTCTGCTCATTTTCACGCCTACATCGGGCAGATATGCACTTCCCTTGGTTGGATTTTGCCTTGCCTAGCTGGCCACTACGCAATCATAAGTCTCAAGCTCTAATATTAGCCTCTCAAATTGCACAGTGCACAATAAAGGTTGGTCCCAATTGTACATTGCGTAGTTCCACGGCTCAACCTGTCAACCCTAGCCACTGATATTGCGTAATGTGCAATCTCTCCTAGGCTCTGCCCATACTAAACTATGTATTGCGTAGTCTCAAGCCTTAGGCTGCACCCTTGGCTACTAGGACTGCACAATGTGCAGTTCCCAAATCTTTTCAGTCCCTCTTGTAGGTGAAAATTGCGTAATCCCTTTCATCAGATGCCCGGATTGCCACTTGATCATGCTTTGAAGTTAGATTTGCAAGATAGAATGTTTTCCTTCCATGAGTGTCCTTTCTGTCCCATAGGTACCACACTTGTGAAACACTTATCTCCAACAACCATTATTACCATGGAACCAAAGAGAGTTGCTTCAAGAGAGACCACTAAAAGCAATACTGGAGAAGCAAGTGAGAAAGCACTAGATAACTTGCCAATATATATAGGCGCTCAATTTTTCATAGAAAGGAGTCAACACTAAGATGGCAACAATTCCAGCAATAGTAATAGAAGTCAACAATCTAGTACAAGATTAGGGAAAGAGAAAGTTGCTGGTAGAATACAGGGAGAAAAAAGATACAGAGTGAAAGAGGATTCAAGCTTCATGTAGGCATCTTTGGCAACAAAAGAAAAAGGAAGTAGAGGATACATAGGAGAAGAGCGAAGGAAGAGAGAAAAGCAGAGCTTGAAGGTAGTAGAACTAAGATTGAAGCAAGCAGAACAAGAACCAAAGGAAGAACGGAAGTTGAGGAAAGAATAGGAAGAGAAGCAGAAGAAGGAAGAAGAAGAAAGGAAAAGCGCAATGACAAAAGAAACAATGTTGATTCAAGAACAAAACTGACCATCAACAGAGGGAAAGAGCGAATAGATGTAGGACCGGGATCTTGCTCAGCCGATCGAAGATTTGATTGAAGTTGCATACATGGAGTTGGGATTGGAACCACAGGATGAAGATATTGATATGATGTTGAATTCCCTGCAGGTAATTATTCAACCTCTACCACCTCGAGCTGCAGAGTTATCCCTGACGAATGATCATGCATCACTTGCATTAATTAGAGAAAGCGTGATAGTGTCGGACACTAGGAAGCATCCAAATTCTATTGCCAAAGCCAGCTTGGCCTATGCAGAAGCAACAAGATCAAATGTTTAGTATTTGACGACCAAGGATGAGAAACTGACACAGAACTTGTAGGATGCAAGGAAAGAGGCAGAACAACTCCAAGCAGCAACACAGAATGTAATTTTCACATTGTGGGAGATGAGGGCATCGATACTTGCTAAAGTATCAACACTTGGAGAAACCATGTGGAAGCTCTATGACAGGTTTGTCATTGTGCATAAAGAAGTTGTACATTTTCATGGCCTACAACAACAGAGCAAAGAGTTTGTTAAAACTCTCAAAAACATACATTTTGCCATCGCCTATGTATAGGAGTGGAAAATTCAGTACAAAGGGGCCCCACTTGACTTAGTGAAGAAAATGAAGCAAAAGGTAGAGCTGGAGAAAGAAAAGGTTTGAATGTTGATTCAGAACAACAAGCAGCTCGCCTCATTCATTGGAAGCACATAGGCCTCATATGTGTGGTTTTATAATAGTTTGGATGTATTGTCAAGAACACACCAGATCCCATCAATCGATTCCCTCACTAAAGCTAAACCCAAGAAGGAAGTCCAGTAGGAGGTTGAAGAGTATCTGGATCAACTAGGACAGGATGCCACCAGGGAAGACTTGGAGCAGAGCGCACACAACAAGAAGTTCAAGATTCATGAGGTTAGTCTAAAGGTCACAAAGAGTATTTGAAGATTCATCCCCTCTTGTTATAGATATAACCTCATAACTCATGTAACTAGCTTTTGGGAGCCAATCTTTTGGCTAGGTTTATGCTTAGAAAGAGCTTGGGAGCATTGTGAAGATCCTTGGCTTCTCCATAGCGTATAATGAGTATAATTATTTAGAGGAGCAGGTGTTATTGACTGTAATGTTCCGCTATTGGGGCTAGTGGTTGTCTATGGTGTATGTATGGATGGAACTTTCACTTATAATAATAAAATCAGAGCCAACACACTTTCATGCATATGTTGTTAATATAGTAGGACTATTATTTTTGTATTGGAAATGCTTGTTGTTTAACTTACACATATGCTTATGAACTATTTTGTTTGCATTTGTACGGATCTTGTTGAATTCGCGTTGTTGGATTAACTCATCACTTTAACTTGTGGACTATTCTGTATCTTAGCTTGTGATTTCATTTTGCTCGTGTGTTCCTTTCAAGTTGAGTACTATTACAAGCTTCCAAGGGGCGCACTTCATTTTCCCTTTGTGTATTGGAACCTTCATGTATCTCACTTGACTCTCAATAGGGTCACCCACTTTATCTTACCCAAAGTTATCATACTTTCCTCTACACATTTCTGTGGTTAAGGCATTACATTACCACGCACTGCTGAGACTCCTACTCTAAACAGTGTGAGGTCTAGTTGGGACTTCATATCGGGGAGATCCCCTGAATGTTGGTGGGTCTAACACCGTCAAAATTTATGGCACTAGAAGGATGACAATATGGCAAGTTGAGTCCTTAAAGTCTGTTTTGAATTTCTGCACTCATTTATGACTTCTTCCCGAATCATACTCCCGACATGTTTTTCCAGAGACATAAAATTACAAGTGTCAGCGAATATCATTGATGACTTGTCACATCTTAAATTTGATGGCAAGGGTGGAACAACCTTGCTTGAGCATACTGATCATTTTCTTCAATTTTTCATAGAGCACAACATCCCCCTTGAGGATGTTGGCTCTCGGTTGTTTATTCTCATGTTCGAAGGGCACGTAAGGCAATGGTGTAACACATTGACCGATGCCTCCATACACTCTTTCAAGCATCTTGCCACAAAAATGTCTTGCACTTTTGACATTTTCAATCATAAATGTCTGGGCAAGAAAATTTTAGAATTGAGAAAATCATCTGATGAATCATTACATCATTTCACATTCGTTTTATTCATTAGTGTTTTGAATAGTCGGAAGATGAAATTGATTGTAAGTTCTTGATAGGAATATTTCAATATCTTGTTCACATTTCAAAAAATCTACATGATTTAGAATCTTTCGAACCTCTCCCAACATACCTCAGTGTTATAGATTCTAAATCTGAGATGGACAAGGTTGTTTTTCCAAGTTACCCTCCATCATGGAAAATTTTAGGGGCTAATGTTCGCCCAGTGGGCTAATTTTCCATGATTTTTCCACAAAAAAGATTCGCTAATTTCCAATTTTATAAAAGATGATTCGCCCAAATTTTAGAATATAAAATTATTTTACCTTAAAAATCGCCAACATTATAGAGAGACTATATATAAAATAGTTATAAATTTGATTAATTTTACAAATATATCAATAAACATTTATAATTTGCATATTAGGGATTAGTGAGATTCGCCAATGTTTTAAACTTCAAGAAAATTTTCCATCCTTAAAATTTTCCTTGCCCTCCATCCCCTTCTCATCAAACAACTCTAGTTCTGCAGACTGAGGTAGGAGAAGTTGAAAATTTGTCTTTTGATCTACCACCATCTTTTCCCACACATACTTAGAATTTCAACGCAGGTTTGGTCTGTCATTCTGATGATTGTGATGAATGTTTATCTCCTTATCCTGCATTCTTTGGTCCTTTTGATCGTTCGGAATTTGATGTGTTGTGTTCACTTGTTTCAAATCTCTCTTTTTGATGTTCACAAGGATCAAGTGTTGAATGGAGTTGGTGTTGAGCATCCAACTTGTGATATCTTTCATGATGATTATGTGGGGGAGACTATAGCTAAACAGGAATCTACGATGAAGGATGATTCTCTTCCTTCCACACATCTCCTTCATCGTTATGAAATTTCCCACAATTCTATCATTTCTATTGAATCTTGTAAAAAATTAGTGCCTGATGATGTCACTACTTCTGATCATTCACAAAACACATGGGATATCGGTTCTTCATCAAGATGTGGAGAGGATGAATCTTCTACTCTTGATATTCATGATCCCTAATCTCATCTTTCTGAAAACTTAGAGGGTGAAATTTATCGTTTTTCATCTTCCCCTCTTTGCGATTCATCAGATCATGAGGATGACTTTGTTTGTGATTTTGAAATTTCTGATCGTGGTTATCACAACATCATCATGATTCATTTTGTCACGATTCTGATTTTTCCATTGCTAATATTTCCTAGCCACCGATTTGTGACAATTTACCTACTAATGAGTTGGAACTTCCCCAATTTGTCAAGGCACTTTAGCCTGAGTTGATGGTTATGTCAAGTTCTCGTAGTCTTGAGGTCAGTTCCACTTCCGATCATAATAATGTTGAATCTTCTGAGGCTTCTCATCACTCTATCACACATATTGAAAATAAATTTGTCTTACAATTGTCTGTCTCTCCATCTGTATTACATGATCCTATCGCTCAGTCATTGGAGGAGTCGTACGTGGTGAGCACTGTTGTAAAATGAAAATTTTATTCTTTTTTCATGTTTTCTTGCCTTCGTAGTTGAAAATTGTGTGCCTGGTTGTCTTCAGATCACAATGTGTTTGGACACCATGGTACATCTGTAGAGTGCCTTTCATGCGCTTTCCATTTTTACTTTTCTGCAGGTGCATTCAAACTTCAAATGTTTTGGTTTGTATGGAATTATCTTTCTTTCTTGCTGGTATGCTTGTATAGATTTATTGACATTCATGCTCTCATCTACATGGGCCAACCAATGTGCCAGTGGATGCACTGGAAGTATCACTTTATAAGTTGGCATATGTTTTGCTTAGGTTAGGAGTAGGATCAGTTGTTTGTTTTTCTTGTTTGTTTCCTTGATTTTCTTTACTTTGTTTTGATTTATCATGCTTCTTCCCTTTGTTTGTTTGAATTTGCAGTTGTAGGTTACTTTCGCATGAAATTGTGTTTGCTTCTTAGAGAAGTAGGGTGAAGTTCAAGAGGAACTTGTACTTCTATCAACACTTGGTTATCTACGACCTATTCCCTCTCTTTATGTTAATCTTGCATTTATTTTAGTCGATGATACCTTTATGGAAAATGTGTTCCTTTCGGAGAGAGTCATGATGAAATCACAATGCTTTCACTTTTAACTAGTACCGCCTACTCTGATCAGTTTTCTATTTTTTGTTAACCCTTGTCAACTAAGTAAAGTAGAGTAAGGAGAGGGGGAAAACCTTAACAAGTATATCATAGGTATATATAAACATCCTTTTTTGAAGGAACAACCTCTTCTGCACTCAATAAGTGAGGATCCCTCTTCCGCCTCATGAAATAAATAGGTACCTATGCAGAGTTCTTTGAACAAATGAAAATGGAAAAGATGAAATAAAGGGAAAAAGAAGAGAAATGCTTCATACGCAGAGAGGTGAACCAGGTAACCCCGCCGAGGTATTGTCCATGCTCGCTGGCAGCGGAGCAATTCTTGTGTTCCTAAAGTGACTTTGTTGGGGTACTCTCCAAGCTTGCTCGCAACAGAGCAACACCAGAGATGAAACTAAAAACTCTGATAGTCTCTTTTACTTGTGAATTTATATACTCCTCATCACCAATCGAAACAACTCAGTTTGACTTGGCTTGGTATATGTGATTCCGATGAAGAGAATGGTAGGGACTACATCTTTAACTCAAGCAAAGTGAAGAAGCTATGATAATAAAAGAACTGAACAATACTTTCGGAAGAGTTAGAATCGCTTTGCATGAGGCAAGGTCCATATATCGAGCTAGAGTTCTACCAGTCTGTCACCAATGTTGTAGAAGCTACAACCACCCTCCAAAAATTTTACCTATGCTTTGATTTTAGAGCCTTCCTTCTTAACCACAACAACTCACCTAGCACTGATCTAGGTATTCGTGCTTCGACTGAGACTTATATTTTCATTTTTGCTTTTAGTTTTCTATCTTATCCAATTCTTCTAAGTCACAAGTTGATCTCCCAACTTGGTCACACAACAATTCTGGGCTTGCCTCCATAAACTATGCAATCTTTGAAGGTAGTCAACCTTGATGATTAGAATTATTTAGTTGAGACTGGAAGTCATCCTTGAGCTAAAAAGATGCATAGCCATGGAAGGCAGTCAACCTTGATGATTGGAATTGTGTAGATTAGACTAGTAGTCGGCCTTGAGCTCAAGAACTATGTAGTCATGGAAGGCATCCCAACACTGAGCCCAGAAATTGCATAACCCTCACTAAGCTCAGAAACTGCGCAGTGCACACTGAGTTGGAAAGTGGCCCAGTTCTCCAGAACTGCATAGTCTTTCCCGACAATGTGCATGTCATGTCCCCCCCGGAAAAGAAAGAAAACTAAAGGGAAAAAAGCATCCCTAGGAAAAAGGGATCTATTTTTAGTATCCCAAAGGAGGCACTTTCGCTATTTTTAGAAACTTTTGCCAAATGTTTCCTTTTCCTTGTCTTTAGGTATGTGTGTCATAAATTATAATTTGCTCAATTCTTTGCAATGGATGCCTCTAGAGCTCATTTCTATAATCGATCATCAAGCTCTAGCATTCTCGAGAAGATCAAGGAACCTTCAGAGCCTCGTCGTCAATTTTCCAAGTGAGTTTTACTTTTATCACTTTTTACTGCTTCTCTGTTGTTTTTTTTTTCATTTGGCTTATGTGAGTGATATTTCACTTGTTTCTCTTCTTGGTTACTTATTGGGAAAAACACTGAGAGGCTGGGGGGGGGTGTGAATCAATATTTTAATACTCACTTGAACTTTTATTTTCTTACTTACATTTATGTACGCCACTTTACTGAAAGAAACCTGCATATGTACGCGACTGTCATGCAAACAACTAGAGTATATTCAGTAAACTTACATTTCACTTAATTCAAAATCTGTTTAACTTGAACTAGTGTATCAGTGCCTCATTAAGTATTAATAAAAAAATGATCATGTGCGATAAGAGAAAAATAAACCATTACACATAAGCAACACACATGAACACCAGTATTTTTAGGCGGAAACCTAATGTGTCAAAAAACCACCATTTTTGTTGTCTCTATCTTTTTTAATTATTAAGAAAAACTTCTTACAATATCGTAATAACGCAGACTCATACTAGCACACAAGCACCCACTTACAAAAGGATACAACCTTCTCTCGTTTTCCAGCACCCACTAGAAGGGAGCTCCAACCCCCTGCACTACTGTTGACCGTATTTCATAATTTTTCACATTTGATCCACTTGATACAAAACATCGAATCTGTAGGCCATGTTTCATCAAATTGTCAGACTGCACCCACTACCATCAAATAATAATACTGAAACCAATCATCAAATCACTTAATCATTGTACCAATTGAGACCCAAATCAATCTCAAACAACCAAAATAGTTAGATAACTATAAACCATTCATTAGAATACCAATCCACATATTGTTCATCATAGAAACTAGATTCTGTCATTGCAAACCTTGATTAATATAATATCAAAATATATATGCTACTTTGCAAAGCATATCCCCGTACATACGCACTTTCCATGAGGCATACCCGCTTAGAGATCTCAAAACACTGAACCCTAAAAATGAATCATTGTTATTCTAAAATACACACTGAGTTAAACCTTCAAAACATTGAATCATTCTGAAACTATCACAGAAGCATCACAGGTATTCAGTCACATATAACTGTCAACATCATCACTTCTTCAATCAATTAATTCAACTTCAAACATCACTATTAAAATCAGATTATTAGGTAAGTCTTGATTGACATACAACAGAAACACACCAAGATTGATTAAAGTGATCAAACATCCTTTTCAACAAAACCCTAGCTTCTATATGTGCTTTTCAACAAGAATTACCACGTGTATACACACTTTTTAGGAATGAAACCCGTGTACATATTTGAATAGATACGTGAATTATAGTGTTAAATCCGTGTGTGTACACGCCTTTCAGGTTATCAAACATGTGTACATATATGAAATTACTGGCACAAACCTTTGCTGCATAACAAAACTTCAGACATACCCAGATCTCAACATACACAAAATAATCACACGTAAAAACATTACCTTCACAGATCAAGTTGATCCATAATCAATACTGTCATTTCAGATCTATTGGATCTGATCCATCATCAAATTCCCAGGTGCATACTTAGTTTTAGATCAAACAAATCAATAATAACCCATTACATGCACACTTGCTTCAGATCTAACTATTCATGAAATATTCATCACTTGCACTCCAAACACTTTGATCTTCATCTCCTTATATAGCTTATCCCTTAGACAATACCACAGGTCAAAACCATACTAGTGCCAATGGTATTCTTGGATGGGATCAAATATCCATTGTTGGGCTCAATACCATGGGTCAATACTATGGTAAAGACCCTTGGTATTTAGAATACCATGGTGCAGAAAATTTATGTGCCTTTCCTTCTTCATACCCACGTGTGTACGTGGATTTGCTTCATAGAACCCACGTATACTTCTTGAAATTTCATCTTTATCATTCCTCTATCTTTGACTTACTATGCCTTTGATGAAACACTTTGTCACATGTAGACACATCTTGTTGACATATTCATCAAGTAGGTTGCCAACAAAAGACAAAACATCAAGTAGGTTACCATCAAGGACAACACATTAGTCATAATGCCAACAATTTTCCCCTTTGGACTTGATGGCAACCACTTTGGTGTTTGGTCACCACAACCTATAAGTACATATAAAACACATCAAGCTAAGAACCAGGATTTTAAAACACCAAGTTAATATTCCCCTTTGATATCAAGGGAAAAGGGCTGACTAATGCTGAATGAAGGCTTCTCTCTTGAGAATTGTAGATCTGAACTACTGAGTATGAACACTGAATACTGACCATGCTCCCTCTGAGCACATGCTGAAATTTTTGAAGGATGTGAAATGAAGTACATGACTCGATGACTCAACTGAATATGAATTTTCATATCACCAAGGACTTAGACTTATATCAATCACCTAATCACAGTGGGTTTAAAAATTACATCATATGCCAAAAAATATGTTATTACATGACTTGACCACAATAGTCCATATATGACTGAATTTTACAATTATTACATCATAGGTCTTTACATGACCTTTACATCAAATGACATATATGACATTTATAATCAAGACAAAAGACCTCAATAAGACCATGATAGTCATCAACAACTATCATATACCATATAGGATCTACACCATAAGCATTTGTTAGTAGCAACATGAACAACAACATGCACTTTTTCATCATTAATCAAGAACTTCAACAACATAAGCAACATCACCATTGATAAGAATCATTATGTACCAAGGAATTCTAAAGAAAACATAATGCCAAAAATGCATTATTAGAAGCATATCAAATGCTCCCCCTGAACTTGTGCCATATCTGCAAACTGTACTCAACCAATTCCAGAACCAACAAGAAAAATTGGAGCATGCTTCTTCATCATAGAAAATATACATGACTGTTTAGTTTAGAACTTTCGTATATACGTGACTAGTATTCCTAGGATCTGCATAAAGAAAGAAAAATACCAAAACTTCTTAACTTCAGCTCCCCCTGAGCCTGTTCTGTCTGTACCAATTCACTGTTATGAAATCAGATGCACTGTCAGTAATGTAAGCAATCATGAATATTAAAAACAACCATGGGATTCATCATCAAGACACATATGTATTACTTCCCCTGATCTTGAAATATTAACAGAGTGATGAAGTAGGGACCATTCCTAATTTCTATCTGAGATATTCAAATGCATCATGTGGAAGAGGTTTTGTAAATATATCAACAACTTGTTCTTTTGAGGGAACATATTCCAGTTTGACCTTTTGTTCAAGCACCTATTCTCTTAGAAAATGATATTTAATTGGAATATGCTTGGTCTTGGAGTGCATAACATGATTTTTTGAAATAATAATGACACTTGTATTATCACATAGAATGGAAATGGGTGGAGAACAATTGATTTGAATATCCTACAATGTTTGCATCATCCAAAGAAGTTGTGTGCAACAAGATGCAACAACAACATATTATTCTTCTACAGTAGATAAAGCAATTGAGCTTTTTTTTTTGTTGAACCATGATACCAAGTAGGGCCCCATATATAATTCTCCTCCACTAGTGTTTTTTCTATCATCAACATTTCCTACCCAATTTGCATCTGTATAGGCATGAAGAGTAAGATCTGCATCTTTGGAATACCATAATCCAAAGTCTTGAGTTCCTTATAGATATTTGAATATTCTTGTAACTACCTGAAGATGAATTTATTTTGGATTAGCTTGGAATCGTCCAACAATCCCAACTGCGTGCATGATATATGGTCTCGTTCTGGTAAAATAAAGTAGACTTCCGATCATGGATCTATGGGAGAATCATCATGCAAACTGAGACTACATCTTGTCACCATTGGTGTGCATGCTGGTGTGCAATCTTCCATTCCATATTTTTTCAAAATCATCTTAAGGTACTTTGTTTGTGAGAGAAAAATTCCCTTCTTTTCCTAGATAATAAAGGAATAACCTGTTTATAGAGTTTATTTAACCCAACGTTTCAGACTTCCAAGTGATTCCATCTTTAGGGGATACACCAATAGATTAAGAGGATATTAATGATGTATCATAGAGCTAATCTTAAGTATATATGTATATATATATATATATATATATATATCTATATATATATATATATATATATATATATATATATATATATATATATATAGTTTATGGAGAGGATCAATATGAAATGATTTAGTCGGCCAGGGTTATTAGTTATCTTGGGTAGAATTACATATTCTTAAATAGTTTATTAATATATTAACAAAATTGAGGTTTAGATCATTAGTGATTAAAACTAAGCAATACTTGGAAACCATTACTTGAAATCCTAAAAACCAATAATTAACTCTCATTATATAGGTCCCTTAGAAATAATTTAGGTCCCATATCATTTCTAGTTCCTATAAATTAACTCCATTATTGTGCATTTACTTTCAATTCCATCCTCAATCATATAATATAAAAATAATTTACTTAATTAATCTAACAATCTCCAAAAACTTGCTCATCCTAAAGGGTCATTCTTTTAATTTTATAAAAAATACAAAAAATATATAAAACAATCATAATACCTCTAATAACAACTCAATACATTGAAGCTTAAAAAAATCTTTTTACTATTTGTATATTATTAATTATAATCTTATAACCTCATAAGAAATCATTTGATTTAAAAATTAAAAGATTGTAATAGGATTCATAATTTAAATAAATGGAAAAAGAAACATAAAAACCCTAATAACTAATTAACCTTAATTTTATATTAAATCAATATATTATATTGGTCAGTAATATTAAATCTAATTAAAATATCACTTATAATAGAATCCCCATTTTTAATTAAATAATTTAATCCTAATTCATAGATGCAATTATTGAATTAATCTAATAATCTCCATAAGACTTGCTCATCCTAAAGGGTCATTCTTATATATATATATATCAGTCACAATACCTCTAATAAACAAATCAATACAATGAAGCTTAATTTTTTATTTATTTTTACATACTAATTGTATATTATTAATTATAATCTTATAACCTCATAAGAAATCCATTGATTTAAAATTAAAGATTGTAATAAGATTCATAATTTAAATAAATGGAAAATGAAACATAACAACCCTAATAACTAATTAACCCTAATTTTATATTAAATCAATATATTATATTGGGCAGTAATATTAAAAATATCACTTATAATAAAATCCCCATTTTTAATTAAATCACTAATGATCTAAACCTCAATTATGTTAATATATTAATAAACTATTTAAGAATATGTAATTCTACCCAAGATAACTAATAACCCTAGCCGACTAAATCATTTCATATTGATCCTCTCCATAAACTATATATATACTTAAGATTAGCTCTATGATACATCATTAATCTCCTCTTAATCTATTGGCATATCCCCTGAGGATGGAATCACTTGGAAATCCGAAACATTGGGTTAAATAAACTCTATAAACGGGTTATTCCTCTATTATCTAGGAAAATTATCCTCACCTGTATTGATTCATTATTAAAAAATTCCATTCTTTGCTTCTTGTACTTGTAAACCAAGAATGTATGTTAGTTCACCAAGTAGAGACATTTCAAATTCTTGTTGCATGACAGAGGAAAACCTTTGACTCATGGATTCTTCATTACTACTAAATATGATGTCATCCACGTAAAAAACAATAATTAAAAGTTTACCATCATCCACCTTTATATATATTTGCAGATCCCTTAGTGAAGCCTTGTTGTTGAAGATACATGTCAAGGCGATAATACCATGCACGAGGGGCTTGTTTTAGCCCATATAATGCCTTTTTGAGTTTGCAAACAAGTTTTTCATCATTTCCTAGAATGAACCCTTCAGGTTGTTCAATATAGACTTCTTCTTCTAGGTCCCCATTTAAAAATGCAGATTTAACATCCATTTTATAGACTTTGAAATGATGAAAGCTTGAAAAGGCAAGAAACATTCTTATGGATTCTAGTCTTGCTACAGGTGCAAATGTTTCTTCAAAGTCTATTCCTTCTTCTTGAGCATATCCTTTGTAAACAAATCTTGCTTTATTTCTAATTACTTCTCCATTATCATTCAATTTTGTTTTGAATACCCATTTTTCCCCAACAAAATTCTTATCATGAGGTCTAGGTATTAATTTCCATGTACGATTCTTTTATATTTGGTTAAGCTCTTCATTATAAGCCTTAACCCAACATTCATCTTTGTTAGCTTGATTTACATTTTGTGGTTCAATTATGGATAGTAAGGCTAGATAACTAGGAGTTCCAACAAGAGTTCTTCTAGTTTGTACTCCAGTTTCCTTATCACCTAGGATTTGAGATTTTGGATGATTTTTTTGAACATACCTTGATGGAGTCTTTTTTGATGCTTCTATATTGTCACTTCCTTCTTCTGATGCTTCATTGATTCTTTCTTCAACATTCTTTTGGCTTGTATTAGGATGCTTCATCAATCACAACATCAATGCATTCAACTATCTTTTGAAGTTTTTTATTGTAGCATTTGTATCCTTTACTTCTAGAGGAGTAACCAAGTAGAATTCCTTCATCTGCTCTAGCTTCAAACTTGCCAAGCTTATCATTATTATTCTTTATGTAACATTTACTCCCAAAGACTCTAAAATGCTTGACAGTTGGAGGCTTACCGAACCAAAGTTCATAAGTCATTTTGTTTTTTTTCACACGGATATGAGATTTGTTGAGAATAGTTACCGATGTATGTGTTGCTTCTCCCCAGAAGGTATGAGGTGTCTTAGAATCATCAAGCATGGCACATGCCATTTGTTGAATTGTTTTGTTCATTCTTTCTGCTACCCCATTTTTTTGAGGAGTCTTAGCTATAGAGAATTGTTTCTTAATGCCATGTTCACAAAAATTGAAAAATTCATCTAATATGAATTCTCCTCCTCTGTTAGATCTGAGACATTTGATTTTTATGTCTAAATCATTCTCTAGTAAAGATTTGAAGACCTTAAATTTATCAAATGCTTCATATTTATGTTTTAATAAACCAATCCATCACATTCTAGTAAAGACATCAATAAATAAGATGAAATATTGTTCACCTCTAGGTGAATTTTTCTTCATTGGCCACACAAATCAGTATGAATAAGTTCAAGTGGCTTACTTGTAGAACCTTCTTTGGCATTGAATTGTACCCTAGTTTGCTTACCAAATTGACATGATTTGCATATAGTATTTTCTGGTAGAGAGATGTTGGGAAAATCACGAACTGCTCCTAGCTTGCTTGTCTTATGTATTTGAGTAAATCTTAGATGTCCCAATATTTTGTGCCACAACCAAATTTCTTCTGCTTTGCTTAAGTAACATTGTTCTAGACTGCCTTCCAAGACATAGACATTACCTGGAGTTCTTGTTCCTTTTATTACAGTTTTTCCTGTATCGAGATTTCGAACCACACAATTCTTTGATCTGAAAACAACTTCATTCCCTTGGTCACACATCTAGATAACACTTAACAAGTTATGCTTCAACCCATCAACAAATAAAACATTTCCAACTTTAACCTTTTCTTTTAGCAAAACAGTTCCTTTTCCTTTGATAGTAGTGGATGAATTATTTCCAAAGGTTACATTCTTTTCTTTCTTTATCTCATTAAAAGACATAAACTTATCTTTATCACCTGTCATGTGTTTTGAGCATCCACTGTCAATGTACCACAAGTTTTCTTGATCTCCTGCATATAAAGCTAGACCACAGTTCTTAGATTCAATGGTCTTCTTCTTCCATACCTTAGATGTTGTTTCCATTTGCTCATTCTGAGATTTTGATTGTCCTTTGCTCCTGCATTCAGATTCTTTATGCCCAAATTTATTGAAAAAAGAGAAATCAATTTCATATTGAGGAGGAGAGAAATAATTGGGAGAGTATTTCTTTACCCCAAACTCATTTTTTTATTTTCTTGCTTCTCTAGTCTTGATAGTTTTGTAAGCAACACATTGAGCAGCCTTACGACTGAAATTGTGACAATCGAAACATTGTCCATTAAAGTAGAAGTTTTTGGAAATATAGTACCTTCTAGTGTTGTTTTCCTTTTGATTGAACCAAGCATAATTTACATGTGAAGTATTTGTTCCTTTATTCTTTTGTAGTAGGTTGGAGTTTTGTTGACTCCTTTTTACTACATTGAGATAACTTCCTATTTCTATAGAATACTTTACAGTGTTTGATGTTTCTTCACTATATCTAAGACCTATATTTATAAGAGGAGAGTGTTTAACTTTGATGATTTCATCTAAGGTTTCAGATCCTGTAGAAAATCTAAGATTAATACTTTTTTCTTTCTCAAGTTCTTTCCTTAGACTTACTATTTCACATTCTAGCTTTCCATTATGCTTTTCCTTTTCTATGATTTGTTTCTTCAAAATTTCTTCTGCTAATTTAGCTTCTTCTAAACAAATCTTCAGATGAGTTATTTCTTCAATAAAGATTTTTTCTTCTTCTAGGGAATCCATGAAATTATCATTAGACTCATTACTAGTTCTATTTTCAAATGCCATAAGTAATTTATATCCTTGATCAAACTCACCTTCTTCACCATTAGAAATACCATCACTATCTTCATGTGTATAAAAAATTCTTTTTTTTTCAAACCTTCTCTTATTTATTTTTGTAGTTGCTTTCCATTTTTCGTGATTTTCTCTATAGGGACACTTAGTAGCGTAATAAACAACTCTACCACAAGTGAAACACTTGAAGGGAATCTTACCTTTGAATCTTCTAGTACCCACTTGGATTTTCTTTATGAAGTTTGCCTCTTCTTCTTCTGATACATAACCTGATTCTTCCTTTTCTTTTCCTTTTGCAGTAGCTTTGAATGCAACTTCTCTGATATCTGAGGGACCCACTTTTCTCATTTCATAGGCTATTAGAATCCCATGAAGTTGTTCAATAGTAAGATTCTTCAAGTCTTGCATTTCTTCTATGGCATAAACTTTTGAATCAAATTTGGGAGTTAGAGACCTTAATATTTTTTCAACTAATGATGATTCTTTTATTTCTTCACCAAGATTTCTCATAGAATTCATGATCTCATCTACCCTAAGAAAGAAACTTGCAATACTTTCATCATTGTGCATTATAAGAGTTTCATATTGAATTCTAAGAGTTTGAAGTTTGGCACTTTTTACTTTGGTGTCACCTTCATAGATTTGGATGATCTTGTCCCATATAGCTTTTGTTGTGTTCAACTGCATGAATTTGACAAATTTTGATTCGGGCAAGCTTCCTACTAGAGCATTGACGTGATAATCCAATGAGTTCCCCTGGTGAAAAAACATTAATCGTTCCATCTTTTGAAATCCAATCGATACGACCTTGTAGAGCAGCTTTAGCTAAGACCCGAGTAGTTTCTCTCCCAGGACAAGAGTTACCCTCTTTATGGGCTAAAATGGTTCCAATCTCCAATTCCACTCATCCTACAAAGACTCCCTTTTAGCTCTATTTATTTTCATGATAGGGTGGGTCTTTCGGATATACTCCCGATGATCACTAGCATAGTCCCCAAGAAAGAACTTTTGCATTGGTCTCATATTTCTTCTTTTCTGCTTCATCTGTGGGAATGAAGGATGGATATTGATAGCCTCCTTCAATGATTCCCCATACATCTACTCCAAGTGACTGTAAATAAGCTCTTGTTCTTACCTTCCAAAAAACTAGATTGGTTCCTATTGTAGCGGCTGCAACACACTCCAAAATCTTGGCTAGCATCTAATTTATGAGCCTCCCTTGGGTTTTTACATGATGTTTGTAAGCACCCAGGCTCACCCTTTGGGCTCGTGTTGATCGTTAAATGGACATATTTTGCATGTTGGTCACAATGTCACACTTCCAGCCATGTTCTAGTCATGCACAAGGTCCTCGCTTCATGTGTACATGGTGTATTCACTATGTAAACATCTGTCGCACTCACACATGAAGTTGTATGCACTATCACGCAAGTGTCGTCACGGTCATTCAACGATCTATCTCAAGAGTCGCGCTTGTCACTTGCACCGTCAGTCAATCACACTGAGTATGTGTTGTCTTGATGGTTTGAGGCGTCTTGTCATTGAGTCATGTTGAGTGTGTGTTCGCAAGGTCACGTATGCACAAGTTCACTCACTCACACACTTAGCCATTTTTGTTGAAGTTTTGATGACCGAATCATCCTCAAGTAGCTGAACCCTCACTGAGCTACATTGTGTAGTTTCAACACTCAGTGAACATGTACTGCTGCCCAGAATTGTGTAGAGCTTGAGGTTGTCCTCCAGGAAGCCTGCACTGCGCAATCCTGGAATTCACTGAACTGACTGTCACCCAAGACAATGCAGAAGTTTCTCAGCAAGACATCTCAATTTGTGCTACCCACAAGCGAAACAACCAACCCTCCATCTAGTGAACTGGAGAGTTTGATTGGGTAGTGATCCTGAGACTCACTCCCCCAGAAAATTGCGCAAAAGTTGTAGACCTTGCCCTCTTCGCTGACTGAAGAAATTTCGCTGACATGCTAGGCAGACGTCCTGTGTTCGTCCCCACTTCCCTAAAAAAATTGTGCGGTTTTTCCAGCCAGTCGCCCAATCATTCGACCTATTTCTCACTCGAAAAACTACAATGGGTGGTCAACTAGCAGCCTAGCATCCTGCTCAGCTCAAAAACTGCGATGGGATGTTTAGCAGCCTAGCATCTCGCTCAACTCAAAAAAAGAGATGGAATGTCCAACAAGCCAGCCTCCTAAAATTTGCGCAGATTTCACCAATAGCACTCCCGCAGCCCACTGCTAGCCCCCTAAAAAAATGTGCATTTTTTCCCGGCAAGCCTCTTGCAGCCCGCTGCCAGCTCCCCAGAGGAATTGCGCAGTTTTTGCTGCCAAGCCCCTTTGCTTCCTGCACTACTTCCTCCAAAAAATTTGCGCAGATCTTCCCACTAGCCAAGCCATATCCCGAGGATAGTCACTGCTGATCTGGATTATCCATCTCAGTCTCCCAGTGACTTCTGCACAATTTTGCTTGGCAGTTCCTGATCCCCGCATCCCAGCTTGAAATCTTCCTTGCGTAGTTTCGTAGTCTTGTCCTCTCTCCCGATCACCTACATCTGAAAGCGAACAAAAATGCATCATGGTAGACTATGAGGTTTATGGATTTTATGTTGTCTAATCATGAGTGATTGAAGATACATGTACATGGATAATACATGATGCGACGATGGATGGGATGAACAAGGAGAGCACATCCAAGGCGATTTGTTTGTGAACGGACGAAAAAACGGTGCATGCGAGGAGATTTTCTCGCAAATATACGATGCATGCGAGGATATTTTCTCGCGAACGGATGATGCATATGAGGATATTTTTTCGTGAATGGATGAACATGTGAGGAGATGTTTTTGCAAACGGATGAACATGTGAAGCATGCCAAAGAACAAGAAAAGGAGCGACGTGCACATGCAACATCAAGCGAACACCAAGACCATTGAAGACTCTGCACATCTTGCCATGCATAAGTGAAGTTGTGATACACCAAGAGCACATACATCACTCAGTAGCATTGTAACTCGACATGGACATGAGAAGCAACATGAACATCCCACCACTGTCATGTCGATTTGCGTCATGAGTCATGTAGGCCACATCACTACTGTGGGCCATATTGTTGTAAATCAATGTAATTTAACGTGGAAGTCCAAGAGACCCACATGTAATCTGTAGATTCATGAAAGTCAATAGTCATGAGGGAAGTCGAACAATCACAAGGGACAAGTTGTACCTTTGGCTATAAATACCCCTCATTTGTACATGCAAAGGAATTTTCACCTTGGCTCCTCCCACATAGACTTGGGAGTCTGTAATATTTTCTTTGAGGGGCGAGTAGTAGCTCCAACGCCCCTCTCATGGGGTTAGTGATCTATGGTGTACTGATTTGTCTTGGAACTTTCGCTTAATTCAACATCTTGATAACAGGGCAGCACGTTTTCACACATGTATTGTAATTGTTTGTAAGACTGATCTTGGAACACTTGTAATGCATGTTTCTTTAACATGAGTTAAAACAACTGAACTCTTTCAGTTGTTCGAATACATATGTTTATGAAAATGTGTTGTATAAGTTGTTAACGTTGTCCTACCCGTGTGGGCTTCCTCACCAGACATCAGACATAACCTTTGCATAAACTTGTTATAATGACCATCGCACTCATGCGGACTACTCTGTTGAGTATTGTACGTGCTATTCCTTCTTTTGTGTGTGACTGTCGCATCCATGTGGACTGCTCCAATGGAATTTGTGCATTTCCTTTTGTGTTGTGTGCCTCTGACAGAGTTAGGACTCTTCCTATTCAACTAGAGACTCACTACCACCCTCTCTCTCTACAGTGAAAGAACCTTGACATGAGTAACACTAGCACTCACTAGGCACGCGAACCTCGAAGACAAAGCAGACCACTCTCATGTACTGAAAAGAAAGAGCTAAGGAAAACATTTAGCAACCAGGCTATCATACCAGATGGGACTCCTACACAAAACGATGTCAGGTATACTTGGGACTTCATACTGGGAAGATCCCGTGAATGTTGGCGAGTCCAACACCATCAACATTTTGGTGCTAGAAGGAGGGATAGATGAAAAATTGAGCCTGTTACATTTGGGTTGAATCTCTTACCCAATGAATCATATACAATTCATGCTCCTGGGGTGTTTCTCTCATTTCTCCCTTAATTAACTATCAATCCTTGATGAGATTCTTGATCACTTGTCCTTGTTAAAGTTTGACGGTGAGGACAAGACGTCTGTAACTAAGCACATTTATGATTTTCTTCATTTTTGTGAATCTCATGAAATCGATAGTGATGAGCTTGTTTGCGTACTTTTCTTCCTCACCCTTGAAGGTCATGCTAATCGGTGGTTTCATACCCTGCCACCTATTTCTATCTATTCCCTTCTCACTTTCCTCAAGGAGCTCCATCAAGCCTTTGATAAGTGTGACCACCAAGATGTTTATGAAAGAACCTCTCGTTTAAGAATGAAGCCTGGTGAATTAGTTGAGGACTTTGCTACCCGCTTCCTTCACCTTTGTCACGCAATTCCTAAATGGTTTGTAGACCTTTACTTCATGAACCAAGAACTGAAATGCTTGGTTCATATCTCCCGAAACGGTGAACGTCATCATTTCCCTTCTTCCTTGACTCTTGTGGATCATGAGACCCCTCATGTCTTGAAGAGAGTGCCCCCTCGTAGCAACCACAAAGATAATAAATTTGCGCAGCAAGTACCCCCTTGCAGCAATCGCAAAGCTGAGAAGTTTGTGCAGCATGTTCCCAACCCTTTTTCTCAACCGTCTCCCGCTCCAACAAAGGAAATTCCATAATGGCTCAAAAAGCCTATGGCAAAAACTCATTCCTCCATTCCACTAGAGGACATCACCGTTCGTAACCCAAGTCTCGATTCTAATCTGCATCTCTTCCATCCTCCATCATTTACAAGCCATGACTCCTTGTACTGTGACTCGCTTGAACCATTCGATTTACAAGCTAGCTGCATGCACCCTCTTGATTCTCAAGTTGATGGCTTAAATTGCGGTCATGTGCAAGGCAGTATCATTATACAGATGGACGAGTAGGAAGGTGAAGACACAATCAATTCATCTTCTATGTTTCAAAATGGTTCACATCAAAACATTGAGCTTCCATTCTTGATCGATTCTCAATCCGCAAATCTTGGTGAAACATCATGCACAATTAATTCTTTCGATCTACCTCCTATCTTAGGTTGTCATCACTCCAATTCTTCCGTATGTTGTGATGAACACCCACACATATCACGTGATTTGTTGTCATCTCATGTACACTCTAACTCAGATCTGGAATGCGCACCAGTCAAAGAAGACATCCATATCGAAACTTCCTTTGCACCTCACTTGTTATGCTCTTGACCTGCGAGAAGATTCCAAAATACCAAATATTCGAAGAAATACAACCCATAACACAAAACAACATGAGAAAGACAACAAGTATTTTTATTATTTAGAGATGAAAGCAAAGTTTAGTTGCCTCTTCGAGGGGGCAACCTCCAGCAGAGCAGAGCTCGATTACAAAATAAGACATGACATTCCTTAATGGGGAGTCTCTATCCTTTATATAGGATTCATACATACAATACCATGGGTTAGTACCATGGTTCTCTCAATACCATCTATCTAATACCATGGCCCATTTGCAATTAACTGTGGTCCCTTTCTTAAATGTGGGTCAACCACTTACAATTATTAATATGGGCTTTATTGACTCTTTAACTAACTATAACTATTACTCGACCCTATTACATAAATAAAGGATTTAGGGTTGGACCGTAACATGCCCTCCCCCATAAAAGGCAGCCTTGTCCTCAAGGCTGAAACTGTTGAAGGATAGTGGTTGTTTCCCAGGTCACATCTTCTGGAGGTGTTTTTCCACTTGATGGGGACATCCCTCATCGTGCGGTCACGCAGATGTCATTCTCACGTATCGAGGACCTATTCAGGTTGGAGCCATAGTGAACCTTCTTCATCTAATTCAAGTAGACTTGTTTGAATTCTGCAATTGTTCCCCACCACTTTCTTGAGGCATGATACATGGAAGACTAGATGGATTTTTGAAGTTTGTGGCAAGGCTAGCTTGTAGGCTACTGCTCCAATGCGCTGAAGTATTTGATAAGGTCCGTATAATTTTAGAGCTAATTTTTGATAGCCCTTGTCTTTGAGTGATGTTTTCTTATATGGTTGTAGCCTCAAGAATACCTAATCCCCTTCTTGAAATGTGCGCTCTGAATGATTTTGGTCTGTATGTTGCTTCATGTGATTTTGAGATTGATGGAGATTATCTTTGAAACGGGCTAGCATGGTTGCACAGTTCTGTAGGAGTTGATCCACTGCTTGCACCTTAGAGCAGCCAGGGATATAAGAAGTAGGTGAAGGTGGGAGTTGACCATACACTGCTTCATATGGAGTCATCTTGGTGGCTAGATGATAGTTAGTATTATACCACCATTCAGCTAGAGGTAACCACTGCACCCATTGATGTTTCTTTTCCGAAGTGAAGCGCCTTAGGTATGTCTCCGAACATTTATTGACTGCTTCAGTTTGACCATCAGTTTGGGTATGATAGGAAGTACTTAGTTGGATTTGGGTGCCTTGTAGCTTGAATAGTTCTTGCCAAAAGTTACTGGTGAAAGCTGGTTATGAATAGATCCAGTGGTTTAAAGACGTTGGAACACGTCTCTAGCCTAAAGAAATTTTTTTCCAAAAATGGGGATACCACCAGCCCTGGAAACTTATCTGATACCACTTTTTATGCTCTTGACCTGTGAGAAGATTCCAGAATACCAAATATGTGAAGAAATAAAACCCAGAACACATAACAAAATGAGAAAAACAACAAGTATTTTTGTTATTCAGGGATGAAAGCAATGTTCACTTGCCTCTTCGAGGGGGAAACCTCCAGCAGAGCAGAGCTCAATTACAAAATAAGACATGAAATTCCTCAATGGGGAGTCTCTATCCTTTATATAGGATTCATACATACAATACCATGGGTTAGTACCATGGTTCTCTCAATACAATCCATCTAATACCATGGCCCATTTGCAATTAATTATGGGCCCTTTCTTAAATGCGGGTCAACCACTTACAATTATTAATACAAGCTTTATTGACTCTTTAACTAACTATAACTATGACTCGACCCTATTACATAAATAAAGGGGTTAGGGTTGGACCCTAACATCACTTTCCTGTGTGTCCTATCATTCACATCGCATTGACATGCGTCAGAGACACTCCACGTTCTTTGGTTTCTTCATTTGATGATTTATCTCCTCGATCGACACAAGGAAATGAGGTTGTCCATGATGAAAATAGTCTCAATGCACAAGAATCTTCCCACTTGTCATCATCTTGTGTGTTGCATGAAGACAACTCATCAAGTCAGCTTGCTGAAGCTGAAAATTTTGATGAAGCTTGTGACAGAGATGGCTGTTATCCTAAGAGCAGTTTTGAAATTAGCAACAACAGCCATCCTCAAGCCATGCATGATCTGGTTCACATCTCAAAATGAAAATTTTCAATTCTGGAAAGTTTCAAGACGTGCCAGGGAGTCGAGGCACTTCAACATCCGTTGATGGTTATGTCAGGACCTCGCGACTTTGGTAAGCCCCTTGAACCAAATCAGATCTCGTTTCTCACTCACAAACCATATATCTGCATGGTTGCACTCGACGTGGATGCCCATGTCAAAAATATTTACTATTCAGGGTATTATATTTCAAAATTTCAAATTTTCACTAATAACCGAATCCACGAGTTTGTTACAGCTTGTCCGTATTCATTCACCTCTCTTACATCTAGTTTAGGTTGGGAGTGTTCGTTCCTCATGAAATCATGGAACAATGGAGTTGATCATCTCAAAGACTATCTTTGTCCAAAATCATACTCATCGAGTCTTATATCTCGTAATCAGCTCCTTGGTCTTCTTGCGAATTTTTCACATCAAATCTGCCCGCTCATCACACCAGAAATCTCCCTATGTGATGACAAGCACACAACCTATCACGCAAATCAAGTTACTCTCATTTCACCACACCCCAACTGGTTTCACACATTCATAATGCTGACATCCTTTCTACATTTATGTGATGACCATGATGCCTGCGCAATTTTTCACCAGTTGTAGGTGGGTGTTCTGTCATATCTAGCACACAACGAACTTGGTTCCCTCATTCAGAGCATTCGCAAGATTGTTCAAAATTTTTCTTTGTTCATGTCAAACTGGGAATCTGGCATCTCGACCAACTGGTCTGATTTTTCTTCTATCTTGGGTGGCTGTCATGCAGTTTATCATTTTCCCAATAGTACATCCAATGACAATCGCTTCATGCATTATTATCTTCAACGTATAACATCTTTCTCCTCAAACTTCTGTCAAGTAGGGGAGGCACTTCAGCGTGCGCTGATGGCTATGGAAGGTCCTTGCTATCTTGAAATGACCAGATCTATCTATATGTACCAGATTCCCATTGTGATATGCTCTCTCAAATCAGGAATCCATCTTCTCAAAGATCACGAGTCTTTCAAAACAACCATCACAAATTTTATGATCCAATTGTTGAATGGTTGGAACAATCTTACTTGGCAAGTCGTGTTGCAGGTAACAATATTCAGTCCTTCCTCGCACTCGCTAAGAAACTTGGTGCAGAAGAACACACACTCACAAGAGGCCTCTGAGGTTTGTTGAAAAATGGTAGTCACCGAAGAGGTAAGCATGTGTGTTGGGTGGTTGTGACACATCTTTCCGCCTAGAGGCGAGACCTTCTCTCTCGTGTGCAAGTTTGTCAAGTTTTTGTATTTTCTGTTGCACACTATTTTTTATCTGTTTTAATCACTTGTATCTTCATGGTTGCAAGTCAAGTACACCTACGATGGCTTCATTGGAAATTTCATTTCACATAACCCCAACTGTTTAGCGTACGAGTAGGAGTAGTGTTTGCTTTCTCGCTTGTCTTTACTTTTTGGTTTGCTTGTTTGTTTGCTTGCTGACTTGGTTTGGTTTGTTTGCTTTGCTTGCTTGTTGTCTTTTAACTTTTCTTTGCTATTTTTTATTCAATTTGTGATACGAATTTAAAAAGGAATGCAAAAACTTACATATATACTCATAAACATAAATATGCAGCAGAAAAACACTTCATTTCATTAATAGAAAAACTCTGAAATATGCTTACAAACAAAATGGAAATAAGATAGCTCAGGTGATGGTAGCTTGTCTCTGAGAAGAGATGGGGTGGCTACATGCCTCTAAACTGAGTTACAATGAGGTTCAAGGGAATTTTTATTATTGAACAATAAGAGAAAACCCTAACCCGAGGAGATGTAACACCAGAAGTTTATGGGCCCTGCTGGGGTTAGTTGGGCAGCCAACTTCCCAGGGTCGTAACTTGGTCATATTATCTCCATTTGAAACATATGATACCTTGTTGGAAATATCTCTCTGAGGACTAAAACGGTCAATGCGATTACCTATGTAATCACCTCAAAACGGCTCTGGAAGTTTAGGACTTGAAAAACTGCCAAAAATAGTAAATTGTGCTACAATTAAGGAAACTGAAAAACTTAAAGAAACAATGGTGAGGTTCCAATTGGAATAGGTGGGTGGCCACCAATATCCACCTGGATCAGTCCTCACCCCTTAGGAAGAAATGGTCCCCATTGCGTTGAGTTCCTCCATGAGATGAGGAAACTTCTGCTAAACTTGGTCCCTAGTGAGCCATTTTCCTTGGTGAACGAGTTGGTCAGCTTTGATAGCTTGATATAGCTATATCCTCTATTGTCGAGTGTTCTTGATCTATGTGTCCATGATCTGATCAGTTGTGGCCTATTCCATGTAGTCTGGGTTGAGATATGTTGGTGTGAGTTGTTCTACAATGTCAGATGTGTCCAACAATAGTGGAAAGTATGGCTGAAGGCAATCTACATTGAACACTAGGTGCAGACCAAGGAACGGTGGGATGCTGAGCTCGAAGGAATTTTGCCCAACAGCCTTGGTGATGGTATATGGCCCATATCGGAGTAGGTGAAGCTTGTGGTGGGGTCCAACAAGGCACTCCTTCTACAAATGTAGCCAAACTTTGTTGCCCACCTGGAATTTGTGTGGCACTCGATGTTGATCATGGTGTTGCTTATACTTAATATTGGATCTATCCAATATATCATGGACCTATTGGAAGATGTGGTGAATGCGCTCAATGAACTATTAGCCCTTTTAACTTCATACTACACGTGATCCGAATCTACCTGAGTGGCTTTAAATGGTATGGCCATATAAATGGGGCATAATGGTTGAAATCCCAGCCCTACCTGAAAGGGGTTGTGGCCTTTTGAGCTGTGGAGAGCTCTGTTGTAATTGTGTTGGACATAAGGGAGACTTTTATTCCATGTGCGTGGGTGCTTTGATTTGTACATGTGCAAAATGTGTACGATCATCCTGTTGACAATGTCTGTTTGGCCATCAGTTTGGGGATGGAAAGTTGTGGACTTAGTGAGTTTTGTATCCAGTATCGACCAAAGACTTGACCAAAATGTACTCAGGAATTTGTTGTCCCGATCTAAGATAATGGACCGTGGGATCCCAAAGTGTACCCACACTCACTCAAAGAAGAGCTTAGCAGTGGCCTTTGTTGTGATACTCTTATTGCAGGCTACCATGATGGCCATCTTCGAGAATATATCGACAACCACGGAAATGCAATTGTTGTCATGCTTAGCAGAAGGAAGGCCGAAAATATTATCCATGGAGACAAATTCCCAAGGCCAACTAGGAGTAAGTAGAAGAGTATGCAGGCCTTGCTTCTTGACTGTTGGTTTGGCAATGGCGCAGGTGATGCAGGATCTAATGTACTTCCCAACATACTAACAAAGTTTCGGCCAATAAAAATACTTTTGCAATACCGCCAGGGTTTTCTCTACTCTAAAATGCCCAGCGACCTCACTATAGTGCGCCTCCCAAATCATCTTGGCACGCTCACTTGAAGGAACACACATATGTCCCAAGTGGCACTAAATTCTGGTATATGCTGCTGAATTCTCGATCGCTCTTGTAAAGATGCAGCCACCCGGATGTCTCGTGCCCACAGGAGTTGAGCACAGTGATTAGCACCATGACCGGTGGTCGGTTGAGGTAATCAACGAAATTATTGGTGCTTCCCTTCTTATACTTAATGTTCAAATGGAACTGTTGTAGATAGGTGGACCATTTCTGATGACGATCGTTCTGCAACTTCCCTTGTGTCTGTATGAACTGTAGAGGCCGGTGGTCTATGTGGATGACCATTTCCTTCCCTGGAATGTAATTCTTCCATTGAAGGTAGGCCTACACTTTGTCATAAGTGGGGTACTTTCAGACTGTGTCTGAAAGTGTCTCACTGTGGTAAGCCACTGGATGCCCATGTTGAGTAAGAACTGCACCAATAGCATAGTCAGAGGCATCTGTCTCAATCTCAAATGGTTGTTGCAGGTTTGGTAATGTGAGCACTGGTGCAGAACAGAGGTGATTCTTCAACTCGGAGAATGCCTACTGTTGGGTTTCTGACCAAAAGAACTTGGATTTTGCTCCACCCTTGGTGACTTGACTTAAAGGCCAAGTGATATGAGAGAACCTTCGGTATCATGTACAACTTATTAGCCAAAGTAATAATCACAGAGCGAGGTATAAACTAATATACAACATGTCGCTTCCATAAGTATGGTTTTCCTAACAATACATTAGAAACTTCAATAGGAGCAACATAACACAATACCTCATCTGTGAAGGGCTTGATGCTATAGGGAAGGCGACACTGTTGGCTGACGTGAAGATCTCGTCCTTGGTGAAGCCACCCGATGGTGTATGATTCTAGATGTGCTGTAGTATTTAGGCCCAACTGCTTCACGAATTCTACTGAGATGAGGTTCTTTTGGCTCCCACTGTCGATAATGAACTGCAATGGAGAACCCTTCACCCATAACTGTGAGTGGAAGAGGCGTTCCCCCTCCTTTGGATCTTCAAGCTTAATTTTTTGGATCTTTGTGGTGGCCATGGTGGCACTGGGATCCACATCAATGATCTGCTTCCCTTTGTCAATTCCCTTATCGAGTTCTGATTCAGAGTCAGAACCTGCATTTGATTCGGAAGCCTTTAGCTCGGCCACCGGTGACTGCTTGGCCCAACACTCACTTGTATTGTGAGTGGGGCTCTTATGCAACTCATACCATTTTCTCGTATCCTTCTTCATCTTCGTGGTGTTTTTCTTTACTTGCGGCTTCATCGGGTTGTCCTATGTAGCATTGCCTTGGCTTGGTCCCTTGTTTTGTGGTTTGGGGGCACCTTTCCCGTGCTTTGGATTCACAGATCCAAAGTCCCGCATCTTCTGTTTAAACTTCTGCTCAATCTTTACAGCATACCAATACGCTGTGCCGAGCGAGGAAATGTCTAGGAATTCCATCTCATCCTGGATGTAATTGTGTAGACAGTCGTGGTACTTGAGCACCAAATGCTGCTCAATATCCTTGATACCTAGCTTTGTGCGAAGGGTATGGAAAGTATTTGTGAACTCCGACACATCTTGGTCCCTTCCTTGCCATAGCATGGTCCACTTTATGTATTTATATTCATAGCTCCCGACAGGGTAATATTATTCCTTGATGGCATCTCGAAAAGAATTCCAAGTCGGTGCAACTGAAAACAACGAGGGTTCACTCTCGTCCTTTTTTTCATAGTAGGTTTCCCACCAGTCCTTGACATGTGGGGCAGCTTTGAGAAGTGCAAACATAATATTTTCCCAATTGGAAAAGTCATGAACTGAAAAATATCCTTCCAATAGATTTAACCATTTATCTACGGCGTCTGCATCTATGAGGCCTTCGAATATGGGAATATCGAAGTTAACTTGTACCTTAAAAGGAGTGGTGCCTCTAGAGTGGTTGTTGGATGAAGATGCATCGCCTATGGGTAGCCGTCGAAGGATTTGGGAAAAGTTATCCATCATCGCGTCCCTTTGTTGCTCGAGGGCTTCTTCGAGCAACATTTTGAAAGGATCTCCTACCCCCTCATCTTTCTTTTCTTCTGCCATGGGAGGTCGTTGGGTTTTGCGAGGCTGATCCTGCAATGGTTCAACCAGATCAAGCCCTAACTCCTTATACCTTGACCTCGTTGGGGACATGCAAAGAAAAATAGAGAAAGAGCAGACCGCTATGATACCACTAATCCAAACTTAAATAGGAATGCAACAACTTACAGATATACTCATAAAAACAAAGATGCAGTAGAAAAATACTTCATTTCATTAATAGAAAAATATTGAACTATGCTTACAAACAGAATGGAAATAAGATAGCTTGGGCGATGGTAGCTTGTCTCTGAGAAGACATGTGGTGGCTACATGCCTCTGAACTGAGTTATAATGAGGCTCAAGCGCCTTTTTATTATTGAACAATAAGAGAAAACCCTAAACAACCAAAACCCTAACCCGAGGAGATGTAACACCAAGAGTTTATGGGCTCCGTTGGGGTTAGTTGAGCAGCCAACTTCTTGGGATCATAAATTGGTCATATTATCTTCATTTGACACGTATGATACCTCGTTGGAAAGATCTCTTCGAGGAATACAATTGCCAACATGATTACCCAAATAGTCACGAAAGGAATTTTTCCCCAAAAAACATTGTTTAGGGCCTCAAAACGGCTCAAGAAGTTTAGGACCCGAAAAACTGCTAACAATAGTAAACTGTGCTACAATTAAGGAAACTGAAAAACTGAAAGAAACAATGGTGAGGGTCCAAGTGGAATAGGCGGGTGGCCACCAATATCCACCTTTTTGCACAGTATCATGTTATTTTTAGTTTTGTAAATAAGTGTTGCCCTCTACTGAGTTCTGGCTTTTGAATGAATATGTGGCTGAGATCCAAAGAGTCTTGTGACACTGCAGCACTTGGCCAGTCCCATGTTCATATTCTCTATGCTTGTTTATAACCTTAAGCTGATGAAGTCTTGACAAGAAATACGAGCCGTCTGCAAGGGAAGCTTGGTTCGAACCATGAACTTGTGTCCACATTGGGAAACCCCATGCTTGTACTCAAATTTCTGCTCTGTGTGTTCAAGCTCATCCAACTAGTAGAAATAGAGAAGGGAAAAATCTAAACGAGAAAACCTATGTTAGAGGTCCTACATGCTTCTCTGAAGGAACAACTTCCTCTGCTCTCAATAAGTCAGGATCCCTCTTCCGCCCCAAAAAATAAATAAGTGTCGATGCACAATCCTCTTTAAAAATAAATACAAAGGTGAAAGAAGAGAAAGGCTTCCTGCATAGAGAGGTGAAGCATGAAACTCCATCGAAGTACTGGCTAGGTTCACTGGCAGTGGAGAAATGTGTGTGTTCCTGCGTGACTCTGTTGGGGTACTGTCAAGGCTTGTTGGTAGCAGAGCAACACTAGAGATGAAAGTTTATACTTTGAAAATTTTTAACTCGCAAGCCAAACTACCCTTCCCGATTTTGAAACACTGTGATCAAGCTGAAACCTTTTGTTGTGTTTGAATGAGTTGGCGGAAGGTGAACGATGTCTGTCCATGGGGTAAGTGGGGAAGCCGAAGAAACCCGCACAACGATTCAATATTCCCTGAAAGACCAAGGCCCTATGCTATCAATGAACCAAAATAGAGAAGTTGGAATTCAACCAGTGTGTCCCAAAGTGTTGTAGCGGCTGCAACACCCTCCAAAATCTTAGCCTGCATCCAATTTCTGAGCCTCACTTGGGTTTTTACTTGATGTTTGTAAGAACTCGGGCTCACCTTGTGGGCTCATCTTGTGTCTTTGCACCCTTCTTGCTTAACTGTTCAACGAACAACTTTTTGCATGTTGGTCACAATGTCATGCTTGCAGCCATGTTCTACTCATGCAAAAGGTCCTCACTTCGTGTGTACATGTTGTATTTGCTATGTAAACATCCGTCGCACTCACACACGAAGTTGTATGCACTATCGCAGAAGCATCTTCATGGTCGTTCAACGATCTATCACAAGCATCACTCTTGTCTCTCGCACCATTGGTCAGTCACACTAAGTATGTATTGTCTTGATGGTTCGAGGCATCTTGTTGTCGAGTCATGTTGAGTGTGTGCTCGCAAGTGTTATAGACATTTTTGTGCCCTACAACTCCAAGCATGAAATGTCCATAAACCAAGGGATCCTAAGTTCCTAAAAGTGTTGTTCTAACCCCTAAAGGAACAAGGTCAACAGATTACAGCTTTTCCCAGAAGTTCTCCACCAGAAACTGCTCAGAATTGGTCAAAACAGGATCATTGCAGCTGCTCCATTGGCTAAGTGCGTTGCATCTCACCTAAATACACTGTGAGGGTGCGTTGCATTTCAAAAGTCCCTTCTGTGGGGTGCGATGGGTGAGAAATGACAAATGGCAGTGTTATTCCGCGAGGTGGAGAGGCAATGGAAGCTTCCAGAATCTTCCCTTGTGACACTTGCCTCACTGAATTCGACCAAGGATGAGTAAGAGGCCCTCAGTCTCCAAGTGGAAGCAAGAACTGACAGAGAGAAGACACTAATTAGATCACAAGCTGACTCATCCCCCTTACAGATATCTATATATGGATCGCTCATCCCAGAGATCCAGGGGCTGGAATTTTGCATATTGTAAGGAATTGTTGTTGGTTTCTAGAGACGAACATCAGATTGTTGGGTGATCTATGCTTTGTTTGAGGTGAAAAGGGGCTTCTTTGCTGGGAGGTTGATGTTGGGTCAGAACAACTGGTTGTAACTCCTCCTGGATCTTTTCTTGTTTATCAATAAAAGCTATTTGAGTTTTCCTCCATGCTTTTGTATCATTGATGCTTGTTACATTTGTATGGTCAATTTAAATTTGATCCTAAGTTGTTTATGAATATAGATCCATGTCTTTGTATAGTGCTATGCTTCTATGATCTTACAGGTACTTTGTGGAGCTGGGCGTGCAAGGGAGCAGGTAGCTGAGGACTATCAATGAAGAGAGGGATCGAATCGAAGGATTAGCGCAAGACAGAGGTTGGTCTTTCTGTTTCTCTCTATCTATAATTCATAAAGGAAAAACAAAAGTAGTTTTTCTCTGTTTGTTTCTAAGGCAGATGTCACACCTTAGTGGGATAGAGCAGTTCTATATAGACACTTTTCCCTATAACAGCAAGGTCATGTATGCACAAGTTCACTCACTCAGACACTTAGCCATTTTTGTTGAAGTTCTAACGATCGAATCATCCTCAAGAAGCCAGACCCTCGCTAAGCTGCATTGCACAGTTTTAGCACTCAATGAACATGTACTACTGCCCAGAATTATGCAGAGCTTGAGGCTATCCTCCAGGAAGCTTGCACTATGCAATCCTGGAATCAACCAAACCGATTGTCACCCAAAACAACGCAGAATTTTCTCAACAATCCATCTCAATCTGCGCTACCCACAAGAGAAACAACCAACCCTCCAGTCGGTCAACCAAAGAGTTTGACCGGTTAGTGACCCCAGGACTCACTTCCCTAGAAAATTGCATAAAAGTTGCAGATCTTTCCCACTCTGCTAACTGAAGAAATTGTACTGACATGCCAGACAGACACCCTATGTCTGTCTCCGCTTCCCTCAAAAAATTGCGCAATTTTTCCAGTGAGCCACCCAGTCAAACGACGAGCAGCCTAGCATCTCGCTCAGCTCAAAAACTATGATGGGATGTTCAACAAACCAACTTCACGCTCATCTCAAAAATTGCGATGGGATGTCTAGCAGGCCAGCCTCCCATCCTTTGCGTAGTTTTCACCAGTAGCACTCATGCAGCCCATTGCCATCCCCCTAAAAAAAAATGTGCATTTTTTCCTAGCAAGCCTCCTGCAGCCTGTTGCCAGCTCCCTAGAGGAATTGCACAGTTTTTACTACCAAGCCCCTCTGCTGCCTACACTACTTCCTCCAAAAAATTGTGCAAATCTACCTGCCAGCTGAGCCAGATCTCGTGGACAGTCACTGCTGATCCGAATTGTCCATCTCAATCTCCCAGTGACTTCTATGCAATTTTCATCGGTAGTGCCTAGAGCCCGCATCCCAACTTTAAATCTGCCTTCCACAGTTTCGTAGCCTTGTCCTCTCTCCCGGTCACTTGCATCTAAAAGCAAACAACAATGCATCATGGTAGACTAGGAGGTTTATGGATTTGATTTCGTTTTGTCATGAGTGATTGCATATACAAGTACATGGATAAGACATGACGCGACGACGGACGAGATGAACAAGGAGAGCACATGTAAGGATATTTTTTCGTGAATGGATGAACAAATGATGCATGCGAGGAGATTTTCTTGAGAACGAATGATGCATGTGAGGATATTTTCTCGCGAACAGACAATGCATGTTGTTGGGCATATAAGATGTCCTTTTAGAACTCCTAAATACCTCACATTAATTATCGACCTGGGCAAGTCTTTTGTTTCAAGAGTGTACACAGTATGTGCAGGTGATGGAAATCGTTGTATCTACAGAAAGTAATGCTTTAAGATAACTTATTGATTTCAATACAAGAGTAAACGGATCAAACCATAAACTACCAAACTTGTAACTTCAAAGAAATTAAACTATTCAAGCATCAAAACCCAAATGTTAATAAAAAAGCTCTAATTGCAATTACAGGCCATAAGCACATCAACTGAGTCCACTGTAGTGGTGATAGAGCTCTTTCAGCTGAATAGAAAATTCTACATAACAGTAATACACCTGATCTAACCAATAATACTCTAGCTCTCAATTAACAGGAAATAACTCTTATCTAATAATTGAATCAATCTACGACATAAATAAATGAAACCAATCAACAGTAATAAGAAATAATGCGCGGAATGCACAAACTCAACACCGGTGATTTATATATCAAGTAGATCAATCGTAAAACTATAAAACAAAGTAATTAGACTTGCAGTAAAAAGGTAAAAGTATAACATAGGGAAAAGCAGTGAAATCCACCAGTGACTGGGCCCAAGCCACTAGTGATTACTGCCTAGTTACTCAAAATATCGCGAGCAAACATAAACACAAATTATATATTACTCATTAACTCCAAATTTCATTACAGTAACAATGTGTTCTTCAGAATAACACTCTGTCTCTTAAAATTACAGCTGAAGTAAAAAGGAAAAAGTGCTCTATTCTATTCATTTTTCCCCTCTTATAGTCAAAGAGGAAAAGAGATAACTGCAATTCCTTGGGATCAGAATATCTTGAGGAATTCGCGACCAAATGCTATTATCAGAACAATATTCCATCCTACGCTGATCCTTCCGATTCACTTCTCAACTGACCGCACAAGACGCGCTCTTTTCTCCTTGTTTAGCCTTTGTTGTTCAATAGATTGAACAACAATTGTCCCATTCGCAAATCTCTGCATAAAAAGAAACGAAAGTTAGTTTTGACAGCCAAATCATATCAAAAGCAGTTTCGTTCACTTTCTATCAAAATTCTATCAAAACCTTATTACATCATGGCACAAATGCATAAAAAGGAGGAAAAAGATAATGTAATCAAGGGTAAATTTATACCTATTGCACAACCCAACATACTCCCCTGCTTACCTTGTTTCATGTCCTCATGAAAATAAGTAGTTAATATGTAATGTAGTTAAAGAGTAGGCAAGAAAGACTTCTTCCTTATACAACCTAAAACCATGCTTTTGTATTAAATTTGCAAAGGCTATCCCTTCATGACCATCAGGTAGCTTGTAATTAGAATAGTATCCCTCAGGAGGGTACCAAATAACAGGGCTCCTAAATCGACATCCTAGCCAATGTGGTCCTTCCCTCAAGATAATATTACTGTATGTGACAAAACGGATTGTGGCAGCTTTAAAATTCTTGTAGCCAAACAGTTCTCTATTCTTAACACTATTGGTGGAGACTATCCATCTCTATTTGGATGTAATTAAGGACCTTTCCTATATGGATAAGAAACACGCCCTCCCTGCTTGCACAATTTCTTTATGTATATGCCCCAAACTCTTAATTACTCCCTCCTGTTTCATGAACCTCTTGTGTCTAACAAAAATATGCAAGGGTTGAGTAGGCTCACCCCTTACCCACAAATCCAATCCATGTTCTCTCCTTTGAAAGGTGTTATAAGCCCTGGACCACTTAAGTTGGTTCACAGCGAAGGAAATGAAGGCCTGGAACTGAATGTCCCCAATAAAAGGGCTAGGATTGTTATCCACCTCCCCGTCTAATAAAAAATTATGCAAATAAAGTTCATAGAGAAGACATTGGAATTTTATCCCATGCTCCTTACAACATTTTATGAATTCTTCAGTTGTCTTCAATTCAACTGACTTGCCGACCTTAACAGCTTTAATCTTCAACAGTAAATATCTTTCCAACAAAAACAGAGCATAGTTTGTAGCAGGAGATCTACAAGATAAGACATCAGAATATAAAGAGAAAATAGCATCAATCTGACCCACAACCTTATCTAGCTTGGCTTTTACTTTCTTCAGCTTTTCTTCCTCCTGCCTTGACTTAGCAAAAGTTTCATCCTCAGTTATGGTCAAATCATTGAATTGCTTCTGCAGCTCCTGGTACTTTTGTAGAGGAACCATCTCCTTCTTACATTGTGCTAAAGAAAGCTAGGCCTGTACCAGCTCCTCCTATAACTCTAGAAGAATAGGATCACTTCTTGATGGAGCATCATTGAATATTTCTTCTGTCTGGGTGCTTTTGTTGTGAGAGGACAAACCCTCAGTCTGAATAGCCATATCTATCAAATCTATATGAAAGCTTGTTTGTGTGGCTACCGTCTGAGTAGAAATAAATTCAGTCTGGGTTCCTATTGCCTTACCTTCACATACTTCTTTCTGTGCGGCCACAGTGACTAACTCAGGAATAGTGCTCGGAGCTTCCCCATTTGCAGCGTCTTTAATTTCCAACACAGCCGCTTAATCGTCTTCTGAAGCTACTGGTATTTCTTCTTCAACTTTCTTAGCTTTATTTCAGCTACTTGCTTCTTCTGAGAAGCATCCTCTATAGGAACAGGTTTATCAATACCCTTTGTGTCTGAGGGATCTTGGTGCTCGTCTTAGCTATGTTCCACTATAACCGTGTCACTTGACTGGTTATCAGATTCATGAATTATTTTTGTGTCCACTTCCTCGGCCCAGTCTGCAACTTCTGGGAAGGCAAAATTTCTGTGTGACCAGAATCCTATGTGGATTGAGACTTATTTAGGCTCTGGTCGAGTAATCCTTCAGGTTGTATATACGCGCTCAAATTTGCAAGAACTTGGGCCATCCCGTCCTCAAATTCATGCAATAAATCATCTCGAGGGGCTCATAGGTGGTGTTTGAGAAGGCCCTGATTCATTTTCTGGTTCACCATCATCTTGAGGAAAGTATTGTGCTTGCCCTTGTTCTGGGTCAGAATCATGTTCTTCCTCTTTTTTTGGTTCAGAATTGCATTCTTCCTCTTGCTCTAGTTCAGAACTGTGTTCTTCCTCCTGTTCAGGTTTAGAATTGTGTTCTTCCTCTTGTTTAGGTTCAGAATTGTTTTCTTCCTCCTGTTAAGTTTCAGAGTCATGTACAACAATTGGACTAGATGGCTCTTCCGAGCACTCGGCACTACCCTGAGGATCTACAAAAGTCCTCTAAAATGGATTCAACCTCGCAGAACTCCTGCGCTTAGTAGGTCTTGTTACTATACGAGTAGTTCTTTTCCTATTCGGAACAGGGTTCTACTGTTCAATTCCCAAAGTTGTAGAATTTTGGACTACAGGGTCTGGCCTAATCTTTGGTGGAGCTATAAAATTATCCCAAGTTAAATTCTGCTGAGTAAGACTGTGACTAACAATCATTCTGATCAACCCATGATGACTGACTATAGTATTATGATGTTTAGCCTGTCTTACTCTATTAGATATATCATGCAACAATGAATTTAAGAAAAATGGCAAATTGACAGTAAGATTTTGCTTTAAAACGACTAAAAGTTTAAGTTGTTGTGGTTTTACCACATCCCGTCGACCATCACAGGTAATGTACTGCTGGACAACACTAGCCAATTCGCATGATGGTTCTCCCAGAGAGGACGGTTGAATGTCCTTGCCTATTCAGGTTAGCTCTTCACCTGCATCTTTGAAAATCTCCACTACGTCATGCAACATTACATGCCTTTCTGGCCATGTTACTCCTTCTACCAACAACCTAGAAACCTCAACTATCATAGCTTCTGATACTGTTATTCTTACACCTTTTACTGTGGATTGCCCATTCTGTAAGTGTTGTAAAAATTCGAGAGTGATTTCACTATTAGAGGCCCGAAGCCTGGTGAAATATGAAATCCATCCCACACGCACCAGATTTTCCTTGGCTTTGTCAGAAATTCCCAACACTGAGGGTTCTCACCGAACTAATTTTCCACCCATAATGTTCGAATTCTTTCAATATTCGCTCTACAAGTTTCAAAGATTAAGAAAGAAAAAACGCAATGGAGAACAACAATTGCTTTGGTAAAATAGAACAGCAAGTAGACATAACAACTAAATTCCATAATGTCAAGCGGAATTTCCATGATAATTAATGATATTAACTCTAAGACTATCATACTGCCACATGCCATTTGATCATGGGATATCATAGCAATCAATCTAAAACATATCAAGTCCAGTAAGCGGAATAAATATAGCACATGCAAAGGTGTAATGGGAATCCTCCCCCTCCATAAAAAGAGAGGTCGCCCATGACTGAGTAGACAGGGAAAGGGTTGTTCTGACGGCAAGGCAAGGGGAAGAACAGTACAACATTAAATGAAACAAAGTACACATATAATGATAGGATGACAAGAGGTATGGTTATAATGAGAGCAGAGTGTGTAAAGATAGTTATGAATAAAAGATAAGACGCTTGGATTGATGATAAGTTATGCAAGAAAGAAAAGGACAACAATGTGCCAAAAAGATGCTCTGCTGACAGTATTCTAGCCAAGAATGATGCAATTGATCGGAAAACAATATCTCATGCATAAAGGTTCAAAACAGGGAAAAATTAAGGAAATAACTTCTCCGATAAAAAGAAAGAATAAGAAGAGGGTAATATAGTAATAATTGACGATAAGATATAACTTCAATACCATAAGTAGAGCCTATGTTGCCCGCAAGCATCCATAGCCTCAGCAGGGTTTCTTTTTAACCCATATGAGCCAAGATCCTCAATTTATAAATGGAGAGTTACAGTGTTGTTCTACAGAAGAGATCAGTGTGCTGGCGTGGTAACCAGATGACCACACTGCCATTCAATGGGATGTAGAAAAAGTGATCAGGCCAGCTCGTGAAGAGACCTCCTGTTCCGAGAATATTCTAGCTATCTAATGGATCATAACCCTAGTGGTGGCCATAATGGGAATGTCACTTTGCTACAGCCTTATGAACATGGTAGGTTGGCTCGTAATGAGACCTCCTATCCTCCATTTGAAAACAAAATTTTGTTGTTATTACACATTTTTGTGATAAATAGAGGGATGCTCAATACTCCTTAAGGGCAGGGATGGTGGAAGAAGTTTAACATGTCAATAAAAATATATACCCATAGTCTTATTTATTAAAGACAGAGAAAATTATAACTAGGAAGGGTGGAACCAACATGGTATTAAGATGACCAATAAGTATCAAGTACAACAGAAAGCTATGCAGCAAAGCAGTATATAAATAACTGTGTCCCTTTCTTGAAAATAATCTATCATCAAGAAGATGTCCTGTTAAAGATCATAACATTAATGGTATTAACTCCCCTCAATAGAATCCATAAATTCTTGTCCTCATAAAAGTAGTGTACTTCATGCCATGAAAAGAAAACAAAATGAAAAACAAAAGAAAAATGGGGCTGAGCGTTTGAGTGAACAACAATTGTTCAGACAAGCAAACAACAATCACACAAAAGAAAAATTTTGCTATTCAATTGGAATTGAACAGCAAAGATACGCAAAAAGTGTTGTTCAATTGTTTGAACAACAATAACCGCAAAGAGAAAAAGTGTTGTTCAATTGGGATTGAACAGTAGCTGTTCATTTGAATGAATGGTAGCTATTCAATCAAAGGAACAACAAAGCACACACAGGGGATGTAAAAGTGTTGTTCAGTTGTTTGAACAACAGTTGTTCAATTGAATGAACAACAAAACACACCAAAAAAAGGGTGTTGTTCAATTGAGATGGAACAACAATTGTTCAATAGATTGAACAATAGTTGTTCAATTAATTGAACAACAAAAATACGCCAAAAAGAGAGTGTTGTTCAATTGGATTGAAAAGAAACTATTCAATATATTGAACGGCAGTTCAATTAATTGAACGGAAAAATCACACCAAAAAGAAAGTGATGTTCAATTGGATTGAACAGTGGCTGTTCAATATATTGAACATCAACTGTTCAATTATTTGAACAACAAAATCATGCCAAAAAGAAAGTGTTGTTCAATTGGATTGAACAGTGGTTGTTCAATAGATTGAACAACAGCTATTCAATTGGATTGAACAGCAGCTGTTCTATAGATTGAACAGCACCTGTTCAATTAACTGAACAGCAAAACAAGCAGAGAAAAAGAAAAAGAAAATCAAATCAAATCAGCAATCATATTTACATATTTTACAGAGAAGAAGTAAATTTTATAAAGATGAAGTTGCCGAAGGATTTCCTTTTGCAGTTAAAACTTGCATGGTGGGGTCCTCTCGTATCTGCTGGTAGAAAGATTCTTTGGTAAGCGGTTTTTGGTAGAGGCACACCCGATGCCCATTCACTTTAAAAGAAGAACCAGACCCATCAATGGTGGTCAGCGTAAGAGTGCCATTGTTGTGTACTTGCTTTATTTCATAGGGGCCTAACTACGCGGTCTGTAGTTTGCCAGGGAAGTCGTGTGTTATGTTCCTATACCAATAGGTGTCATATATCATGATTGACTTGGTTTAGCTCTGTAATATGTACATACCTTTGCTTGTTGCAAATGTTTTCCATATTCAAAAGTTCAAAAAATTAAAAAATGTAAAGAGGGTATGTCCTAGAAAAAGAATAAAAGGACAAAAATAATGAAAAAGGTCAAAAAAGATGAAAAATGAACCCTAAGAAAAATGAAAAGACCAGGAAAGTGTGCAAGTCCAAATGCCACTACTATTTTACTTTTTGTACAATAATGATTGTGTGCAACTTGTTACTTATGCCACAATCCATGGTAACCAAATAGTTTAATTTTGGTTATTCCATGTTTTCAATTTCATGCTTAGAGATAGAGAATAAATATTTGACCAAACAGTGTAATCTTGGCAGATAAGTAGATAGGTAGAGTGAATAAAAGTTTCTCAACAGTTTAATCTAAGCCCTTGGATGTAATAAGGATAGTCTTAGTTAGATTTCTATTGTAAAAAGAAAAGAAAGGTTTGATAAGGGTTCTCTAGTTTAAGTGCACCCTAATAAAAGAATAAAAAATGGTAGGATAAGTAAGTAGGGTAAGTAGATGATTGGTTGCAGAATTATGCATGATGAATGATTATCCAGATATAAAGTCATATACTTTCATCATCAAAAGCACTTAAAGATATGGATGGCAATGAAGACATTTACATCATGGACAAAAGTCAAACTAATTAACTTCCTCACTCATTTTTCCCCTAAATTTTACTAATTTCCCATAAGTACTAAAGGCACCAACAACCTGAAAGTTAAAGGGGCTCAGAGCATTTCTCTGACTTCTAGAGGGACCGGACCCTCGGCCCAATAACTTGTAAGGCCTTAAGTGCTAAATCCCTTCATCAAAATTCACCCCCTCCATATTTCATTCATTCCCTTTAAATTCTTTTCCTAAGGTAAAATCACTCTTTTACTTAGGAAAATAAATGATTCTTCACAAAAACCCCCCAAAACACATTTCAGCCTAAGTCATAATGTTAAATGATGAATGTATATTCAGAAAACATTTACTTAGCGCATTTCCTTTTCCATATTTCATATTAACTTTTAATTTTATTATTTATTTAACTCCCAAGGAAATTACCCTTTCCCGTATATATTATTAATAAAAACCCCAAAAATAAATAAATATCCCACCTCCGAGGTTTGAAAAATAAACCATAAATAAAGGTAATTAATTTGGATTAATTAATCAAATCGTGATTAATTAACAGCCAAACCCCTGATGTGTTAAAAAGGGATTAATTAATCATCTGGATTAATTAATAGCCTCCCTGCCAATACAATCACCCCCGATATCATTAAAGTTCTTTAAGCCTTTATTCGTCCAATCATGTCACCCCCGATATAATTAAACCATCGGGCCCCCTCCATTAATTCCCTAACAGCTTCCGCTGCCAACTATTGTCCGATCTCCCTTCCATAATCCAACAGTCCTTGCTCATATCGCGCAGACCTTTTGGTCGAACATTAACCACGTGATATAACTGGTTTTGACATTTCGCCGCTACGTGTCATTCAATTTGTGGCATCGTGCAACCCTCTGCCAAAACCACCAACCTCCCATAAGCGGTGCGATCAATCCCGCTTACCGCCTCCGCTAAATGTCAAAGTGTCGCATCATTAGTTGATGCCAACTATCTCTATCCCCATTCACCTGCCAAAAGTCATTGACTTTTTGCATAAAAACAAAAATGTTCATTCTTTTTTCTTTTTTTTCCGAGAAAAGAAACTTTCGTTCATGCATGCACAAAGTACATCCAGACTAGCAACTGACTTCCAACCATCAACTGCCATTAGTCGCTGAACTCCAAACTACTGCAAACCACTGTGCGCATCCAACAAAGCCTTCACGACAACCATTTACCCCTTTACTCTACCACAACTAGGTATTTACCATATTTCTTCTCAGAAACCTCGATTTGTACTGAAATTCCACCAAATTACTCTAAAGTTCAATTATTTCAATACAATTAAGCCGTTTCTTGGTCCCAAGGTTTTCCAAAACACCTATTTTACCTGAAAACCTTGAAAACCCTAACTTTCTTCCTTGAATACACAAGAACCAAGGATGGAAGCTCCCGTTGCCCTAAATGTCACTCCAATCACTACTCCCCACAGGGATTTGGACCACCTTCCCTTGGCTGATAAAGATTTTCAGATCAAGGACCTTACCTTTGAAGAAACCCCCTTGAAACTATTCTGCAAATACCGGGACAATTATCTGAACAATGCTGATAAAATAGGACTTTGGGAGTCAAACCTACCTAAATATCAGTTCCCCACTGTCCATATTTTCCTAGAAATTGTCCACCAATGCCATGCAAACTACAATCCCAATCTGAGAGCTGTAATGTCCCCTGACCAGAAAATCCTTTTTACTATTACAACAAAGTCTATAAATGAGATGTTGCAATTACAGCCTGGCCAGGACCTCACTCCTCTTTCCATTGCCAATTTACTTGAGAAATCTTCAAGGCTGTCCAGTTCTGAAATTAACAAAATCTGTCAGACTTTCATGGAGGAAAAATACAGGCCCAAAGACCCCCCTCCTTATATGTCAAGCTTCTTTACAACTCTGGGTAAGGATATCATCACCATGATTGCTTGCATTTTGGGTTTTACTACTAGTGAATATGTTGATGAGTTGACCTTAGCCTACATGTCTATTTTCACCCCTGGTCAACCTCCTGCATCCAAATTTGATTATGCTACATTCATTGCTAATAAAATGCATGACCAATTCATGAGGTTAGAAAATGAGAGAGTCTTTAAATATTATTCAGTCCTTTATCATCTTTTTCTCTATGCAAAAGCTAGACACCAGAGGGAACCCTAGGTCAGTCATATTTTGGACTTCCATTTTTCACAATTCACCTTCTTCTCCATATCCTTATACAAATTTTATTGATAAATTTGTGCATCCAGTCACTACCATGTTGATAGGAAGTCCCCCTCCTAGAATCAGTGATGATATCAAAAGAATTCTTCAATTATCCAAGCAATACAAGGTTGGGGACTGGTACTTATACCAGAACCATACCGAAATTAGAATTTATGGATGTGAACTGCCTCCCTTCAAGCTACCCAAGTACCTTCCCATACGATTATTTGCCCTGGAGTATTACAAGCAAATGATAAACTCTGATGAAATCCACTTTATGAAGGCTAAGAAGAAATCCCAGTTAAGGAAAAAGGACCACCTAGGACCATTCATTTGCAACAACAGAAAAGCAGGGAAAGAGGAAGAGGAAATCGTTGAGAGAATAATATTAAAGAAGAGTTTCATCTGGATTTATGATCCTCACAGTTTCATTTGTGACAGGAGACAGAAGCACAGACTATCCCCCTACATTCATCATAGAATTCCAGAGATAGAACAATATGCAAATCAAAATGAATGGGTGGAGGGGACACTTATAGAACAGGATAGTACACAAGTTGAAGTAGAAAATGTTATGAAATATTTAGAAAAAAGACTTGATCTAGATTCCTTTGAACAGGTGCCTGAAGATTCTTCACAGAAGCCAACACAGGAGCACAGTGCACAGACTTCAGGACAACCAGAAACATTAGTACAACCAGACACTTTAGTTCAACCAGAGACTTAAGTACAGGAAAAAGATTCAGGCTCACAAAGCATTTCTAAGGAATTGATCCAAACTGATACAAATATGGGCAACCCTCTAGTATTGCAGACCCCTCTTAATGAGGAAAGAATTGAAAAAATAAGTAGGAATGAGGCCAGCCCCTCTATAGTGCCATTGGACCAAGTGTATGTAAAAAGGCAAAGATTGAATCCTCTGTCTGAGGAGGAATATGAAGAAACAAGAAGTGACACAGTGCAGACAACACCAGTAGGGGAGACACAATCTACCTCCCAAACACAGGCATTAAGCAGACAACAAAGTGTAGAAGTGTCATCATTGAGGGCGGCTTCAGAACAGAGCCAGGATTTGAAATAAAAATACAAAGAGATTAAGGCTAGGAATGAGAAGCTCAAAGCTCAAACTTATGCCCATTATCTGAAATTGGCACCTACAAATCAGACAAGATTGATGTCAGCTTTTGACATCAAAGAGGGAAAGATGAAAATGAGTTTTTTGAAACCAACAATACAACAGCCAAAGTCCATGGCTGATTATTTGAAAACAAATTTTGAAGTTCTTACCAGAGACATCCACCCAATCGATTAGATTGAGCTCCATAAGGAAACGGGTGAGATGGTGTATTCAACATTAACGAGTAAAGCCATCACTGCACATCAATTGGAGAATTCTCTAACTAATACTACAACACAACTACAATTGGAAAGAGCCTCTTCTCAGGCTAAGGATACCAGGATCAAATCATTAGAAGACCTGGTAATTGAGTTGGGACATGATCCCAAGGATGTTAAGGCGGCTAAAAGATTGATAAAGAAAAAGAATGATGACATTGCTGCACTTAGGAAACAGCTCAAACTCCCTCCCCTCGTACATACACAAACAACAGAAGTGATTGAGAAACAAAACGAGGAAGAACTTATGGATTTGATCCTTAAGTTGAATGAGCAGTTTAAGGAAATAGAGCAAGAGCTAGAAAAAGCGTTGCAGTCCAAATAGGGTGAGTCGACCACCATGCCTCAGACTGTAACACCCATAATTTCTACAGCAGTGCCATCTACTATTGCAATAGATTTGGCACCAAACATTTCTCTAGCAACAGCTCAACCAGTGACAACACCAGCAGGTACATCAGAAGCAGCAGATTCAGCAAAATAGACAAAGGACTTAATAAAGTCCATGGAAGAAATGAAAATCCAAGCAACTGAAATAAAGAAACTACAATAAATGGTTAGCAGCTTGGAAAGCAACTATGAGCTATCACAAATTAATTACACTAAAGAAGAAAGGAAAAACAAAAGGATGACAGAAAGAATTAAGACATTAGAGAATGACCTAACAATGGAAAAGCCTTTGAGAGATATCAGAGAAATTCTATTGACTAATATCATTGATTCTATCAATGATATTTGGTCCTCTATTCAGATAATTTTTTAACAGACTGAGTTAATGAAACTAGCTACAAAAGCTATACAGAATACCAAAGAAGAATTGGGAGAGAAACCTGAAGACACAACCCAATTGAACAAATTTTTTGAATAGCAAAAGTAAACATCAGCTTGAACAATTGGATATTGAGGATAGGATTGCCACCATCTTAGAAATTAAGAAATTTATTACTAAAAAGAACTTGATGCTTAACCTGGAAAGAAGATGCCAAAGTATTCAGGAGGACATAGATGATTTTATGTTAAAATATGGCATTCTAAGAGATAAAGGCCTACCAAGTCCAATGGTAATAAATGATAAGCTGATGACTCATGGAGACTATGTTGAGAAACTGCACAAGCAAGCTAAAAGTCAAGCCATCTCTTCCACAATGAAAGCACTGCCTATAGGAAAAGTGTTGTATGATGGTTTGGAAAACCTTTTTTACATTGAGCATGAAGTTAAGCACCTATTTACTGTTCAGCCCAATTTTGAAAAATACACTGAGGCTGACGAAGTGTACAGGAAATTGATCAGAATGAAAATACCAAAGGATGAATGGTGGACTGATATACTACAGATACTATAAGTTGTTGTAGGAAATCAGTAAAAAATAAAATATTTACTATAGTAAGATCTGGTAATATAGGTAAAGAGTATCCGAATACAAGTAAAAAGTGTCATCAGATGAAAGTCAAAAGAAGATCCAGCACACATTTACTAAAGCAACAGCAAGAGGCAAATCCAAGTTTCAACCTCCAGCTCATGCATGAATAAAGGGACAACAGCAATCAGTTTTACATCTGTCTCTATTTTTTTGTAAAAGATATTTTGTATTTCCTAGAATAAGTCTCATATGGTTATGAGATATTTTTGATGTAATTTTTGTATAAATACTTCTCCATTTGAAGTATTGTGGGTGGATTCTATAACATCTCTGTAAATTTATGCTATCAAGCTGATAAAGCTTTTGTAATCAAACTTGGATTTTTGCTGGAAAAGGAATGAAAGTTGAGGACATTTCATCAGATTCTCGTGCAGTGTGATCACAAATAAGTATTCTATCCTTGTGATTTTATGTGTTTTCTATATGTTTCAATGTTTCATGCATCCTAAATCTAAATGGTAAAATAGTCAAAGTGTATCAGAATTAGCTTTATTGCTCTCTGCTATCAACAGTTTACCATTTTATGTTTTCTTCTAAACTACCTCGATAAAGGAATTCTTAATTGCTCCTCTATCCCCGTAGTTTTTCTCATAAGTCCCTGGTATAGGATTCTTAATTGCCTTATGCTAGCTGACATATCTTCCTTTCATATTTCTAATCTTGACTTGAGGATTCTTGATTGCCCTCTAGTTTTGAGCAGAACTATCACCCATTCAGGGCCCAAAGTTTGTTTTTATTTTGTTATCCTTCCTGTTGAATTCATACCTCAGCAATTTGACTTGATCTAGTAAATTATCCCTGATTGACTCCATAGCCCAATGGCCTAAAAGCCTAGATTTCCCATTTGTTTCAGAACTCCACCATTCTCAAACATAACAACCTCACTGAAAATTAATAGCTAGCCTAAAAGCTTTTCAAACATAGCTAAATCATAAAGAGAGAGCCCTCTCTAAGTGTAGATTAGCTAGAATCTATACTTAAAATATTGGTTTGTGGTTACCTTGGATCCCTTTCTTCTTCTGATAACTTCTAAGGAAAATTTGAGTGATAACATAGTGGCGACCATACTGGGGAAGAACAAATCCTCAGTTGAAATAAACCTTTGAGAAACCTAAAAGTTTAATTTAAAATATCTTAAAGGATTGTTAGAAGTTATTTTGAAAATTCATAAAAGAATAGAATTTAAAAGACTTGAAATCTAGCTTCAGGGAGAACTCATTACACCAGGGCTAATCCTGATCCAAATCCTCCCCCTGTGTTTGAAAATCCCAACCTGATTTTGAGAATCCTTAGAAGACAAGAAAGTTCATTGAGCCCCAGACCTTTGTACAGATCACAATCATGTCCTGTTGAGTGGCTTTTCCTAGAAGATCTTCCTTTTGATGAACATTTTGAACTCTCTCTGTTTAGGACCACATTTGACAGTGAACTATTGGACCTAGTCCAAGATCCAGAATTCCTCAGGGAACTTGAAACCCAACGAGCCAATTTGTCAATTGATAGATATCTGCAGGAGTCCACTCAGTCATTTCTTACCACTGATAGAACACCTGAACTTTCTGAAACAACATCATTTTCTGCTAGTTCATCATTATTTCCCCACTCATCTGAAGTTCACTCAACCCCTCCTTTCATCCCTTCACTTCCTCTCCCACCAATCACCACTCAACAACCCACCAGCACCTCCAGTTCTTCCTCAACAACCCAAACACCCCCTGTTACCCCAACTCCAGTTCATACTACTACCCAACCTAGAATCATGGCTAATAGATATGCTCCCCTTGTGATGCCTACTCCTTTAGGTGCCATGCCTCAGGACTATTAGAGTAAAATTACTACTTTTGATGGCACTGGAACCTACACAGCTCAGCAGCACACTAAGAAAATGACCGACTATTTTGAGATATATGAAATTGACACAGTTGATGTTCAAATGAGAATCTTTGTTCAGAGTCTGACTGGGGAAGTTAGAACTTGGTTTAGATATTTAGCCGCCCAAAGTATAGATAGCTTAAGAATTCTCTACCAAAAATTCTTGAATAGGTGGGAGAAGAGAAAGGACCCCCTGCAGATTTTATCTAAATATGAGAACCTTAAAAGGGGACCTCATGAAACCGTTCAAGACTATTGCACTAGGTTCAATAGTGTTTATAGTGCCATTCCAATTGTCCTTAGACCCCCACCTGGTTTAGCCCTGATCAAATTTATTGATGGATTTGATTCAGATATGCCTTTCCAATAAGAGAAAGAAACCCCCCCACTCTAGAAGAAATGCAGAGTGTAGCAGTAAGTGTTGAGGCTAACCTACTTTCCAAAAGAGCCAAAGCTAGAAACAAAAGAAGAATACCTGCAAAAGAAGAGAATACACCCTTTGAACAAAAGATGGATGCTATAGTTAAAGGAATGGATAGACTGTTAGACAGAGTTGAACTATTGAAAAGAAATCTCCTTGGGATGGCCAACAAGTTAATACAGGGAGAAATCCAAACTTTAGAAAAAAGAAGAACCAAAATGCTAGAAAAAATATTCCTGACCAGAATATCAGACCACCTTTCCAAGAAAACTATGCAGAAGCCTCACATTTAGAAGATCCCCAAGAAGATACTCAGATAAATTTAATGGGTCTAGATGATGAGGAAAAAGTTTTCCTAACTCAGGATGATCAGGAATCATACATGCTACAACAATTTCAAACCCAAACAGGAGAATCATTCGATTTTAAACAAGGATATGATTCTACTATTTTTGAGGTACATAAACAGTACAATTTAAGAAGCAAAAGAAAAACAGATGCTCCAGAACAAAACCAGAAAACAACTCCTAATCAATCTGATAAAATTAAAACACCTCCAGTAACCAAAACCCTTCGAATCATGCCTAGATCAAATCAAAATCCTCCCAGCCCCACCATAGAGGATGTGTCTGATAATCAGCCCAATAATGAACAACCTTCCACTTCTTGTCCCTCCAAGGAAACAGTGGAATAATCTCCAAAGATCATATTAGAAAAATCAGCAAAGAATTTCCTAAATTCTGAAAGAGAAGAATACATAGAAAACACTGCTAACATAAATCCAAAAGTTCAAATAGACAAAGCACCTTTGCCCTTTAATCTGGGGGCTAAGGTTGCCAAACTTAAAATTTCAGTTCCTTTGACAGAACTGGTAAAACATGATGCTTACAGGTCTTAGATAAGCAAATCATTAAATGTCATTGAAAATGAAGATTTTGTAAATTTATTTGATGATCAACCTAAATTACTTTTTGGACCAGATGTTAATGGAAAACCAGTTGAAGGAGGGGTACCTCCCTTCTATATCAGTCTTAACATCCATGATAAAACCCTACACAATGCCATGCTAGACTCTGGAGCCTCACACAATCTTATGCCAAGATCTGTAATGGAAAAACTTAACTTAGATATCACCAGACCCTACAAAGATCTTTTCTCCTTTGATTCAAGCCAGGTTAAATGCCTAGGTCTCATAAAAGATTTGTGTGTCTCTCTAGTTCAGTATCCTGCCAAAACTATACTCATGGACATTGTTGTTGCTGATATACCACCCAAGTATGGTATGTTGTTGTCTAGGTCCTGGGGTGCTAAACTCCAAGGATCTCTTCAATTAGATATGTCTTATGCTACCATTTCAGTTTTCAGACATCCCAAGAAATTGTATAGAGAAACTTTGATGAAGTATGTAGTGAGTAGTTAGGAAAAGCCTCAGAACTTTCCTATATATTCAGTACATTCTGACATGGATTCCTTTATTCTCTATAATGCAGAAACTAATCCAGAAGATATTCCAAATGGTATAGCAGCAGAACCAAAAGAAATTAAAAAATCTAAAGACATAGGAGCAGAACCAAAAGAAATTGTAAAAGAAAAGCCAACTGTCCAAATTCAAGAGATATCAGATGAAAAAGAAAATCCAGATGCCTTAGCTAAGAAAGATTCCACTACCCCCGATGAAAATTATGAACATGAAATCCTATGGCATCTAGAATTTGATGGTTCAGTAAACAAGCTAGGTGCAGGAGCAGGCGTATGGGTTTACAATTTAGAGAATGATCATGCAGAAGGTCATGCCTATAGGTTAAACTTCAAATGTACAAACAATATAGCCGAGTATGAAGCACTTCTGTTAGGACTGAAACTGGTTAAAAGGTTAGGAGCCATCAGAGTTTCTATCATGGGAGATTCTGAGTTAGTGATCAAACAAATCAAAGCTATTTACATGACCAAGGATCCTAGGTTAGGAATTTATAGAGGAATAGTCATAGAAATACTAAATACCTTTTTAGAAACCAAACTTGTTGTTATCCCCAGAAAACACAACATGCAGGCTCATAGCCTAGCCATGTTTGCTAGTACTTGTAAGTTTCCTTTCGAGCCTAATCATCAGTATACTGCTGAGGTTAGGCATAGACATGCAATTCCTGACAATTTAAAGAACTGGAAAGTATTTGAGAATGATTAGCAAATCAATAATTTTTTAACTTTAGATAATGAATTTGTAAATACAAACATAGATACTGACATAGTAGTAGATTGTAATTATTCTAATGAAGTAGAAATAAATGAGCTAGAAGGAAATCAAATAAAAGATAGACTTCATCCTACAAAATTCACAAAAACAGATATTAAGGATTTAAAACAAATGGAAATTGATGAAATAATTGATGATGAAACTGAAGTCATAAACCTCAAAGATAATTTCTTGCCCAAAGGATTAACTCCTTTGGAGGACTTATTCGACTCAAATGATATTCCTAAAAAGCCTAAGATGGAGCCCTTGAAAGCAGACATTGAGGAATGCAATATAGGAACTCAAGAGAATCCTAAGCTGATAAAATTGTCTAAATCATTACCCCTTGATGAAAAACTGAAATATATTGAGTTAATGAAAGAATTCCAAGATGTTTTTTCCTGGAGTTATGAGGACTTAAAATCTTATGATACTAATATCATACAACACACTATTCCTTTGAAAGAAGATCATAAACCTTTTAGGCAAAAGTTAAGAAGAATCAATCCCATTTTATTACCTTCCACTGAAAAAGAGATTAAACGAATGTATGAAGCAAGAATCATTTCCCCTATTAGGTTTTCAGATTGGGTATCCAATCTTGTCCCTACAAGAAAGAAAACAAGAGAAATCAGACTGTGTGTTGACCTTAGAAATTTGAACAAAGTCTCACTCAAAGACAACTATCCTTTACCTAAAATGGACCACATTCTGCAAAGGGTAGTAGGTTCTACAAGGATTTCACTTTTAGATGGATTCTCGGGTAACAACCAAATTCTAGTCCATCCTGATGACCAAGAAAAAACTACATTCACAACCCCATGGGCCACCTTCATGTATGTCAAAATGCCCTTTGGATTGAAAAATGCAGGGGCTACCTTTCAAAGGGCACTGGATATTGCCTTTGCAAAGGAAATCCATGACTTCCTGGTTATATACCTTGATGATATTACAATATTTTCTAAGTTAGATTAGCAACACCTGGATCATCTTAGGCAAGTATTTCTTAAATGTAGAAAATATGGCATCTCACTGAACCCAAAGAAATATTTATTTGGGTTGGAAGAAGGAAACTGTTAGGCCACATTATCTCTAAAGATGGAATCAGGATTTACCCAACTAGGATTGAAGCAATCTTGCAAATACCTCACCAAAGAAACATTAAAGAACTTCAAGCATTCTTAGGAAAAATATTTTTTTTAAGAAGATTCATCTCTAATTTAGCTGAACTAATTAGATTATTGAATAATATGCTGAAAAAAGATTCAACTATTAAATGGAGAGTAGAGGTTAAACAATCATTTGAAGAAATAAAATTAGTCTTAACTCGAACACCAGTCCTTACAAGCCAAAAATTCGACAGAGACTTCATGATCTTTTCATTTGCATCTGAACACAGCATAGCTACAGTTTTACTACAAAAGGATGATCAAGGATGTGAAAAACCAATAGCATTTTTTAGTAAAGCTCTTAGAGATGCCTCGTTAAAATATAAAATAATTAAAAAACAAGCTTTTGCTTTGGTAAAAGATATTAAGGATTCCAGATTGTATATATTGTATTCTCATGTAATAGCTTATGTTCCCAATGCTGTAGTCAAAGATATCCTGACACAAGATGGAGTTGATGGCAAAAGGGGGAAATGGATAGCTACTATTTTAGAATATGATATAGAGATAAAACCTACCAAGTTAATTAAAGGTCAGGGGTTGGCCAAAATTATGGCAGAAACAAATTGCCAAGCCCTAGACATAAATCTTATTGCAGAACTAGATAACGAACAGGAGATGGTGACTCCACATATCAATCAGCCCTTTCTAGATTCTTCCTGGTATTCTGATATTATATATGTGTTACAAAACCTGCAAGCTCCTCCAGGGTTATGCAGAAATAAAAGTAGGTTTTTGAAAATGAAAGCTTCAAAATTTTTCATTCTAGATAACACTTTATTTTGGAAAAATCATGAAGGAATTTTGTTGAACTATTTATTAAAAGAACAATTTGACAAAGTACTCCAAGAATTTCATGCAGGGGATTGTGGTGGACATCTCTACTGGAAGTCAACTGCTGACAAAATTCTAAGAGATGGATTTTACTGGTCAAACTTGTTTTCAGATGTTAAAAGATTTGTAACTTCCTACCATAAATGCCAGATATTCGAAGGCAAAAGAAAACTTTTACCCTTGCCTTTGAAACCTATTTCCACAAAAAACCTTTTCAACAATGGGGTCTTGACTTCATTGGAGAAATTCATCCACCCTCTTCTGCTCAGCATAAATGGATACTCACTGCAACTGATTACTTTACCAAATGGATAGAAGCTATTCCCTCTAGACAGGCCACTGATACTATAATAATAGGTTTTCTAGAGGCTAATATTCTATCTAGGTTTGGTTGTCCCAACAAAATCATCACAGATAATGCTGTAGCTTTCAAGTCAAAGAAAATGATTGATTTCTGTCACAAGTATCACATAACACTTGGCCATTCCACAACTTATTATCCTCAAGGGAATGGACTTGCAGAATCCTCCAATAAAAGTCTAATGAATATTATCAAAAAACTATTGGAAGACAATAAGAAAACTTGGAACAAGAAATTAACCAATGCTTTGTGGGCAAATAGGCTTACAACTAAGAAATCCATTGGAACTAGTCCCTATGAGCTAGTATATGGGATGGAGGCAGTTTTCCCCTCATCTTTAGGAGTTCCAGTCATGAAATTACTTCAAGAAGCCCAAGTGGAACCAAATGATATATAGAGGAGAATTAACCAGACTATCCATTTACAGCAAACTAGAGAGGAAGTATACAACAGAACCCAAGTACTGCAAGAAAAAATTAAGAAGATTTTTGACAAAAGGACCAAAGCAGAAGACTTCTATCTGGGAGACAAAGTGTTAAAATGGGATTCAAGAAGAGAGGACAAAGGGAAACATGGGAAGTTTGATTTCCTGTGGAAAGGTCCATACATAATATATGCCTTCAGAGGAAATAATTCATATTTTCTTAAAGAATTAGATGGTGCAGAGATCGAAGGAGGACCAGTCAATGGTTGAATGTTAAAGCACTACATTGATCCTAGTTTCTAATCTAACTAGGTTTTAAAACTATATATATTATATCCTTTTATAGTTCAATGTTGATTGGATGGTAAAAAAAATTTGAAGTTGAAGCCCGAAGACAAGGCCCTAAGCTTCAGAAGTATTATTGTAATACATATAAATAAAGCACCAGGGAAACGAGATTTGTAAAGCATAATAAAGTCTTTCCAATCTTTCCAACATCGTTGATCCACAGTTCTTGACTTTCCACCAGGGAAAGCCATCCCCAAGTGGAGCCACTGTTATTTTCCTATACCAATAGGTGTCATATATCATGATTGACTTGGTTTAGCTCTGTAATATGTACATACCTTTGCTTGTTGCAATTTTTCCATATTCAAAAGTAAAAAAAAATTAAAAAATGTAAAGAGGGTATGTCCTAGAAAAAGAATAAAAGGACAAAAATAATGAAAAGGGTCAAAAAAGATGAAAAATGAACCCTAAGAAAAATGAAAAGACCAGGAAAGTGTTCAAGTCCAAATGCCACTACTATTTTACTTGTTGTACAATAATGATTGTGTGAAACTTGTTACTTATGCCACAATCCATGGTAACCAAATAGTTTAATTTCGGTTATTCCATGTTTTCAATTTCATGCTTAGAGATAGAGAATAAATATCTAACCAAACAGTGTAATCTTTGCAAATAAGTAGATAGGTAGAGTGAATAAAAGGAGCTCAACAGTTTAATCTGAGCCCTTGGATGTAATAAGGATAGTCTTAGTTAGATTTCTATTGTAAAAAGAAAAGAAAGGTTTGATAAGGGTTTGCCAGTTTAAGTGCACCCTAATAAAAGAAGAAAAAATGGTAGGATAAGTAAGTAGGGTAAGTAGATGATTGGTTGCAGAACTATGCATGATGAATGATTATCCAAATATCAAGTCATATACTTTCATCATCAAAAGCACATAAAGATATGGATGGCAATGAAGCCATTTACATCATGGACAAAAGTCAAACTAATTAACTTCCTCACTCATTTTTTCCCTAAATTTTACTAATTTCCCATAAGTACTAAAGGCACCAACAACCTTAAAGTTAAAGGGGCTCAGAGCATTTCTCTGACTTCTGGAGGGACCGGACCCTCGGCCCAATAACTTGTAAGGCCTTAAGTGCTAAAGCCCCTTCATCAAAATTCACCCCTTCCATATTTCATTCATTCCCTTTAAATTCTTTTCCTAAGGTAAAATCACTCTTTTACTTAGGAAAATAAATGGTTCTTCACAAAAACCCCCAAAAACACATTTTAGCCTAAGTTATAATGTTAAATGATGAATGTATATTCGGAAAACATTTACTTAGCACATTTCCTTTTCCATATTTCATATTAAATTTTAATTTTATTATTTATTTAACTCCTAAGGAAATTACCCTTTCCCATATATATTATTAATAAAAACCCCAAAAATAAATAAATATTCCGCCCCCGAGGTTTGAAAAATAAACCATAAATAAAGGTAATTAATTTGGATTAATTAACCAAATCGTGATTAATTAACAGCCAAACCCCCAACGTGTTAAAAAGGGATTAATTGATCATCTGGATTAATTAATAGCCTCTCTGCCAATACAATCACCCCCGATATCATTAAAGTTCCTTAAGACTTTATTCATCCAATCATGTCACCCCCGATATAATTAAACCATTGGGCCCCCTCCATTAATTCCCTAACATCTTCTGTTGTCGACTACCATCCGATCTCCCTTCCATCATCCAATAGTCCTCTCTCATATTGCGTGGACCTTTTGGTCAAACATTAACCATGCGATATAAGTGGTTTTGACTTTTCGCTGATGCTACGTGTCATTCAATTTGTGGCATCGCGCGACCCTCTGCCAAAACCACCAACCTCCCATAAGCAGTGTGATCAATCCCGCTTACCGCCTCCGCTAAATGACAAAGTGTCCCATCGTTAGTTGACGCCAACTATCTCTGTCCCCATTCACCCGCCAAAAGTCATTGACTTTGTGCATAAAAACAAAAATGTTCATTCTTTTTTCTTTTTTCCGAGAAAAGAAACTTTCGTTCATGCACGCACAAAGTACATCCAGACCAGCAACTGACTTCCAACCGTCAACTGCCATTAGTCGCTGAACTCCAAACTACTGCAGACCACTATGCGCATCCAACAAAGCCTTCACAACAACCATTTGCCCCTTCAGTCTACGATAACTAGGTATTTACCATATTTCTTCTCAGAAACCCCGATTTGTACTGAAATTCCACCAAATTACTCTAAAGTTCAATTAATTCAGTACAATTAAGCCGTTTCTTGGTCCCAAGATTTTCCCAAACACCTGTTTTACCTGAAAACCTTGAAAACCCTAACTTTCTTCCTTGAATACACAAGAACCAAGGATGGAAGCTCCCGTTGCCCTAAATGTCACTCCAATCACTACTCCCCACAAGGATTTGGACCACCTTCCCTTGGCTAATAAAGATTTTCAGATCAAGGACCTTACCTTTGAAGAAACCCCCTTGAAACTATTCTGCAAATACCAAGACAATTATCTGAACAATGCTGATAAAATAGGACTTTGGGAGTCAAACCTATCCAAATATTAGTTCCCCACTCTCCATATTTTTGCAAAAATTGTCCACCAATGCCATGCAAATTACAATCCCAATCTTAGAGCTGTAATGTCCCCTGACCAGAAAATCCTTTTTACTACTACAACAGAGTCTATAAATGAGATGTTGCAATTACAACCTGGCTAGGACTTCACTCCTCTTTCCATTGCCAATTTACTTGAGAAATCTTCAAGGTTGTCTAGTTCTGAAATTAACAAAATCTGTCAGACTTTCATGGAGGAAAAATACAGGCCCAAAGACCCCCCTCCTTATATGTGAAGCTTCTTTACAACTTTGGGTAAGGATATCATCACCACGATTGCTTGCATTTTTAGTTTTAGTACTAGTGAATATGTTGATGAGTTGACCTTAGCCTACATGTATATTTTCACCCCTGGTCAACCTCCTTCATCCAAATTTGATTATGCTACATTCATTGCTAATAAAATGCATGACCAATTCATGAGGTTAGAAAATGAGAGAGTCTTTAAATATTATTCAGTCCTTTATCATCTTTTCCTCTACGCTAGAGGGAACCCTAGGTCAGTCATATTTTGGACTTCCATTTTTCATAATTCACCTTCATCTCCATATCCTTATACATATTTTATTGATAAATTTGTGTATCCAATCACTACCATGTTGATAGGAAGTCCCCCTCCTAGAATCAGTGATGATATCAAAAGAATTCTTCAGTTATCCAAACAATACAAGGTTGGGGACTAGTACTTGTACCAAAACCATACCAAAATTAGAATTTATGGATGTGAACTGCCTCCCTTCAAGCTGCCCAAGTACCTTCCCATGCGATTATTTGCCCTGGAGTATTACAAGAAAATGATCAACTCTGATGAAATCCACTTTATGAAGGCTAAGAAGAAAGCCCAGTTAAGGATAAAAGACCACCTAGGACCATTCATTTGCAACAACAGAAAAGTAGGGAAAGAGGCAGAGGAAATCCTTGAGAGAATGAGATTAAAGAAGAGTTTCATCTGGATTTATGATCCTCATAGTTTCATTTGTGACAGAAGACAGAAGCACAGACTATCCCCCTACATTCATCATAGAATTCCAGAGATAGAACAGTATGCAAATCAAAATGAATGGGTGGAGGGGACACTTATAGAACAGGATAGTACTCAAGTTGAAGTAGAAAATGTTATGAAAGATTTAGAAAAAATACTTGATCTAGATTCCTTTGAACAGGTGCCTGAAGATTCTTCACAGAAGCCAACACAGGAGCACAGTGCACAGACTTCAGGACAACCAGAAACATCAGTACAGCCAGAGACTTTAGTTCAACTAGAGACTTCAGTACAGGAAAAAGATTCAGGCTCACAAAGCATTTCTGAGGAATTGACCCAAACTGATACAAATATGGGCAACCCTCCAGTATTGCAGACCCCTCTTAATGAGGAAAGAATTCAAAAAAGAAGTAGAAGTGAGGCCAACCCCTCTACAGTGCCATTGGACCAAGTGTATGTAAAAAGGCAAAGATTGAATCCTCTGTCTGAGGAGGAATATGAAGAAACAAGAAGTGACACAGTGCAGAAAACACTAGTAGGGGAGACACCATCTACCTCCCAAACACAGGCATTAAGCAGACAACAAAGTGTAGAAGTGTCATCATTGAGGGCAGCTTCAGAACAGAGCTAGGATTTGAAAGAAAAATACAAAGAGATTAAGGCTAGGAATGAGAAGCTCAAAGCTCAAACTTATGCCCATTATCTGAAAATGGCACCTACAAATCAGACAAGATTGATGTCAGCCTTTGACATCAAAGAGGGAAAGATGCAAATGAGTTTTTTGAAACCAACAGTACAACAGCCAAAGTCCATGGCTGATTATTTCAAAACAAATTTTGAAGTTCTTGCCAAAGACATCCACCCAATTGATCAGATTGAGCTCCATAAGCAAACGGGTGAGATGGTCTATTCAACATTGACCAATAAAGCCATCACTGCACATCAGTTGGAGAATTCTCTAACTAATACTACAACATAGCTACAATTGGAAAGAGCCTCTTCTCAGGCTAAGGATACCAGGATCAAATCATTAGAGGACCTAGTAATTGAGTTGGTACATGATCCCAAGTATGTTAAGGCAGCTGAAAGATTGATAAAGAAAAAGAATGATGACATTGCTGCACTTAGGAAACAGCTCAAACTCCCTCCCCTCGTACATCCACAAACAACATAAGTGATTGAGAAACAAAACGAGGAAGAACTTATGGATTTGATCCTTAAGTTGAATGAGCAGTTGAAGGAAACAGAGCAAGAGCTAGAAAAAGCTTTGCAGTCCAAACAAGGTGAGTCGACCACCATGCCTTAGACTGTAACACCCATAATTTCTACAACAGTTCCATCTACTATTGAAATAGCTTTGGCACCAAACATTTCTCTAGCAACATCTCAACCAGTGACAACACAAGTAGGTACATCAGAAGCAGCATATTCAGCAAAACAGATAGAGGACTTAATAAAGTCCATGGAAGAAATGAAAATCCAAGCAACTGAAATAAAGAAACTACAAGAAATGGTTAGCAGCTTGGAAAACAACTATGAGCTATCCTAGATTAATTACACTGAAGAAGAAAGGAAAAACAAAAGGATGACAGAAAGAATTAAGACATTAGAGAATGACCTAACAATGGAAAAGCCTTTGAGAGATATCAGAGAAATTCTATGGACCAATATCATTGATTCTATCAATGATATTTGGTCTTCTATTCAGATCATTTTTGAACAGACTGAGTTAATGAAACTAGCTACAGAAGCTATATAGAAGACCAAAGAAGAATTGGGAGAGAAACCTGAAGAGGCAACCCAATTGATCAATTTTTTGAATAGCAAAAGTAAACATCAGCTTGAACAATTGGATATTGAGGATAGGACTACCACCATCTTAGAAATTAAGAAAGTTATTACTAAAAATAACTTGATGCTTAACCTGGAAAGAAGATGCCAAAGTATTCAGGAGGACATAGATGATTTTATGTTAAAATATGGCATTCTAAGAGATAAAGGCCTACCAAGTCCAATGGTAATAAATGATAAGCTGATGACTCATGGAGACTATGTTGAGAAACTGCATAAGCAAGCTAAAAGTCAAGCCAGCTCTTCCACAGTGAAAGCACTGCCTACAGGAAAAGTGTTGTATGATGGTTTGGAAAATATTTTTTACATTGAGCATGAAGTTAAGCGCCTGTTTACTGTTAAGCCAAATTTTACAAAATACACTGAATTTGTCGAAGTGTAAAGGAAATTGATTAGATTGAAAATACCAAAGGATGAATGGTGGACTGATATACTACAGATACTATAAGTTGCTGTAGGAAATTAGTAAAAAATAAAATATTTACTACAGTAAGATCTGGTAATGCAGGTAAAGAGTATCAGAATACAGGTAAAAAGTGTCATCAGATGAAAGTCAAAAGAAGATCCAGCACACATTTACTAAAGCAACAACAAGAGGCAAATCCAAGTTTCAACCTCCAGTTCATGCATGAATAAAAGGACAACAGCAATCAATGTTACATCTGTCTCTATATTATTGTAAAAGATATTTTGTGTTTCCTAGCATAAGTCTCATATGGTTATGAGATATTTTTGATGTAATTTTTGTATAAATACTTCTCCATTCGAAGTATTGTGTGTGGATTCTATAACATCTCTGTAAATTTATGCTATCAAGCTGATAAAGCTTTTGTAATCAAGCTTGGATTTTTGCTGGAAAAGGAATGAAAGTTGAGGACATTTCATCAGATTCTCATGTAGTGTGATCACAAATAAGTATTCTATCCTTGTGATTTTATATGTTTTCTATATGTTTCAATGTTTCATGCATCCTAAATCTAAATGGTAAAATAGTCAAAGTGTATCAGAATTAGCTTTATTGCTCTCTGCTATCAACAGTTTACCATTTTTATGTTTTCTTCTAAACTACCTCGATAAAGGAATTCTTAATTGCTCCTCTATCCCCGTCGTTGTTCTCATAAGTCCCTGGTATAGGATTCTTAATTGCCTTATGCTAGCTGATATATCTTCCTTTCATCTTTGTAATCTTGACTTGAGGATTCTTGATTGCCCTCTGGTTTTGAGCAGAACTATCACCCATTCAGGCCCCAAAGTTTGTTTTTAATCTGTTATCTTGCCTGTTGAATTCATACCTCAACAATTTGACTTGATCCAGTAAATTATCCCTGATTGACTCCATAGCCCAATGGCCTAAAAGCCTAGTTTTCCCATTTGTTTCAGAACTCCACCACTCTCAAACAAAACAACCTCACTGAAAATTAATAGCTAGCCTAAAATCTTTTCAAACATAGCTAAATCATAAAGAGAGAGCCCTCTCTGAGTGTAGATTGGCTAGAATCTATACTTAAAAGATTGGTTTGTGGTTACCTTGGATCCTTTCCTTCTTTTGATAACTTCTAAGGAAAATCTGAGTGATAACATTGTGAAACCAGGAATCATAAAGGAGTGCCCAGTCGCCCTCATGAAATGTCTTTTTCTTAATTAGGACATCATGCCATTTGGCTCTTTTTTGTTGAATAAGTGTCGTATGTTGTAGAGCCAGTAGCCGAGCCTCATCTAATTCATTCATCTGCTGTAAACTGTTAACCTGGGCTTCGATTAAATCCAGTCCCACTTCCTGGGTTGTCCTTAATGTTTGTATTTCAAATTATATGGGAAAAATCGGTTCTTTACCAAATACCAGTTGATATGGAGAGTATCCAGTAGTGTTTCTCCAAGTTGTGCGATACACCCACAAGGCCTCTGGAAGTCGAGCAGCCCAGTCTCGTCGATGTGATGAAACTATCTTTGTTAGAATAGCTTCGATAACTTTGTTGGTGCTCTCCACCTGCCTGTTCGCTTGCGGGTGATACGGAGAAGTAATTCTGTGTGTGATATGATGATTTCTCAATGTAGCAGCAATCTTGTGACCCACGAATTATGGTCCCCCATTAGTAATTACTTCTCTGGGTAAGCCATACTGCACAATTTCTTTGAAAAGAAAGTTAATAATGGTTTCCTCTGTTTCTCTTGGCAACACTACTGTTTCCACCCACTTAGTTACGTAATTTGTTGCAACCAATATATACGATTTCTGGTTGGATGGTGGGTTGAACGGCCCAACAAAATCTAATGCCCAACACTCAAAGGGTTCTATCACTAGCTGTGGATGCAGGGGAATTTCATCAGATTGGCTAGGGCAGCCCATCCTTTGGCAACTATCACATTCCTAGACAAATTTCCTAGCATCTTTAAAAATAGTGGGCTAGTAGTAGCCCATTTGTAGAATTTTATGTCTAGTTCTACGATATGCAAAGTGTCCACCACAAGGTCCATCATGGCAGGCTTTTAAGATAGCATAAATTTCGTCCTCCCTGATGCACTTGCGGATGTGCATATCAGATCCTGTGTGGAAACGGTATCCTCGAATCTAGGAGAAACGAGTGCTACACTGAACAATCAATTTCCTTTCTCTAGGTGTCAAATTTTTGGGCAATTTTCCCACTGTTAAGTAATTTTCTACATCTACATACCATGGCATTTTTACGGCCAATAAAAACAAATGTTCATATGGGAACTGATCATCTACTGCCATTGTATCATCTGTTCTTGGCAGTCAGGAGAGAAAGTCTGCCACGAGGTTCTCCTTCCCTGGTCGATCCCTTATAGTTATGTCAAATTCCTGCAAAAGTAGTAACCAATGAGTCACTCTTCCATTTGTAATTGGTTTGTTGGCTAAATATTTAATGGCAGAGTGACCAATATACGTAAATACAAGATATCCAGTTATATAGTGTCTAAATTTGTTTATAGCATAAATAATAGCTAGAAACTCCTTTTCTGTTACTGTATAATTCAACTCAACAGGGGTAAGGTTTTTACTGATGTAATATATAGCGTAAGGTTTCTTGTCTTCTTCTTGGACAAGAACAACTCCAATGGCTGTATCTGATGCATCTGATGAAATCTAGAAAGGTATATCCCAATTCGGGCCTCGTAATACTGGTGTTGTCGATACTAACCGTTTCAGATCTGTGAAAGCAGTGTCACATTTATCAGTCCATATAAAATCAACATTTCCTGTCAAGGCATATAAAGGTGCAACAATTTGCAAAAAATTTCTTTATAAATCTACGATAATATCCAGCAAATCCCAAAAAACTACGTACCTCTATTTGAGTGCAGGGAGTAGCTAATAAGAGGATTACCTGTATCTTTGCTGGATCTACTTGAATTCCAACTGCTGAAATGTAATGACCCAGAATCAGGCCCTCTGTCATCATCATATGACACTTCTCATGACTTAAGCATAGCCTAGTAGCAATACACCGTTCTAGGAATTTCTCCAATGTTTGTAATGCCTGATCAAAGTCATCCCCATAGGATGTGAAATCGTCCATGTACACCTCTAATCCTTCATTTATCAAGTTTGCAAAAATACTCAGTATGGCTCTTTGGAATGTAGTAGGTGCGTTGCACAATCCAAAAGGCAATACCCTATAAGAGAATGTTCCCCAGGGGCAGGTGAAAGTAGCTTTATCCTAGTCTTCAGGGGAAAGTTGAATTTGGTTGTAGCCATTGAAGCCATCCAAGAAAGAGAAGAATTTCTTTCCTACCAGTGTATCAAGGACCTAGTCGATAAATGGAAGGGGAAAATGGTCTTTTTGCATCACTTTGTTGAGTTCTCTGCAGTCAACGCATATCTTCCATTTTCCATTCTTTTTGGGACAACTACTAATGGAGAAACCCATTTATTGTCAGATATAGGATAAATAAAATTCACATCTAACAGTTTTTGAAGCTCTTCTTTCACAATATCCTTTAGATGAGGATTTAATCTACGTTGTGGCTGTCGAATGGGTCTTGCATCTTTTTCAGTGTAGATGTGGTGCATGCATAACTGAGGGTCAATCCCTTTCATGTCTGGGTAGTCCCATGCAAAAGCCCCTTTATATTTCCTAAGGACTTGGATAAGTTTCTATTGTTGGTCATTACTCAGATTACTATTAATGTTCAGGATTTTCCCTTGCTCAATTTCAACAGGCTTGCTATTATAGATGGTGGTTGTTGGTATCAGTTGGTCATTGATGTCTCTCAAGGAATCTTCTTCAATCTCATTGTCAAGGACTGCTTCAATCATGTGACATCTCAAATTAGACACTACAGTAGGCTGATCGATAAATTTGTTAATGACATCATCTTCTGTTTGATTTTTTAATTCAAGTGCATCTGCCACAGTCAACGATGAACGAATATTTTCTTTTAAATATGTTGCTAGTTGTTTCCGAGTTTTTACAATGGTCAGGCTTAGCTGAGCAGGAGGGTATAAAGCTAGATTCTTAATAACATTTCCTCTAGTTATGGTCATACTGCCTGTTCGACAGCCTATATAAGCATCAATTGTTGCTAGCCAAGGCCTTCCCAGTATTAAGGGATGTCCATCTAGCTGATTTCTGGGGTTGATAATCAAAAAATCTGCCGGATATTCCCAAGAGTCCACAGAAACCATCACATCTTGTAATGTTCCTTCTGGCTTAACGACTGAATGGTCGACAAGTTCCAGCAAGGTAGTGGTTGGTTCTAAGGCTGTGATGCCAAGCACTTCACAAGTTTCTGTTGTAAGAATGTTAATGGCTGCCCCTAAGTCAACTAAAGCATTGGGAAAAGAGCGGCCATTTATTTGGACTGTGACAATGGGATTCCCCGGGTCTTCGTATTTTACAGGTGTCTCTTTGCCTAGTAATAAATCAGACAAAGTTCTGACGACATGGATAGTTGGTGTTATTTTTGTTTTCCTCATAGAATTCCTTGCACACGACTCTTTAATGGTTTTAGCATATATCGGAATATCTTGAATGGCCTGGAGGAGGGGTATTTTTATACAGAGATTTTTGAGTTCACCCAGAAGATCAAAGTTAAGATATTCAATTGGTTGAGGTATTATCAATCTTTCTGGGAACGGGGGAGAAGTAATTATAATTTTTTTGGGATCTTTCTACCTGACTATATCTTATCCTTGTTTTGTTTGTTGGTTATCTACAATCAAAGGCTTATTCGAATGCGTTTTTTTAACTTTAGGTTGCAGATTTTTGTCCTCATCTGGAGCAATTACACATCCAGATCTTAACTTAAGTTCATTACATTCTCTTGACTCAACTTCAGGATCTAGATTCTCAATAATTTGTACTGATTGGATCGGTTTATTGTTAGGATTCAGATTTGATTGAGCTGGGAGTTGTGGCCATATATTAGGTTGAGGATTTTGCTGCAATGTGTAAGGTGTTGGTAAGGTTGGTTGAGGCAAAGGAACTGTTCCCATGGGCTGGTTTGCGAATCGTTGCCAATTTGGTTGCCAGTTCTAATTTTATGAGGTAGAAGGAGACCACTGAGAGGAATAGGGGGTGTTCTGCCAAAATGGTGGAGGGTAAGAGGAATTTGGCCAATTATTGTTTGGATTTAATTGGTTGGGCCATGGTGGCATAGAAAATGCTTGAGGTGGCCATGTAGAGAAAGGTGGTTGGTTCTGCCATGCTGCCCCTGAATATTGCTGAGAATTAAATTGTGAAGAAGAAAAGAAAAAGAAGATGGTTTTGTAGGCATACATGTCGGATGTGCTTGCCATTGACGACGCTGGTTCAACAGATATACTGGTTCCACTTCCTTGAAAACTGCTTTTAATCCAGGAAGCAATGGACAACTTTCCGTAGCATGATCCTTAGTGAAAATGGTGCATGTTTGTATCATATCTAACATAAATTCTCTATGATTGTGTTTCTTTCTGCAACATGGATAGAAAATAGCCAGATTCTATTATGCTTCGGCCTACTTTTGTTTGGCTTGCATGATATCCAATTGTGTCATTAGGGTACCCAAGATATTAGTCTTGAAATCTTCTAGCAGATTGTCGATTTCAACTTGTGTAATGCTTCCTCCTGAGGTTCTGCTGTCTCTGGTGATCGCATCATGTCCAATTTCTTTCAGCCTTGTACTGCCTCTGGAGCACCTGATGCACAATTGTATAATATCGTCATAATCCTCTTGATAAATATCACCCTTCCCCATTAAATTCAGTGTTTCTACCCATTGGTCTTTCATACCTTTGATCATCATAGTTTTAAGAACTTCAGGAGGCAAAGTTGCATAAGGAGATCTTTGCAGATTATATTGAAAATGTTCTACATATTCTTCAAGAGTCTTGTTAGTCTTAGCTACCATTTGAAAGATTTCATCCTTTAGTTCTCTAGTTCGGCAATAATCTTGGTATTTTTTTAGAAAGGTTGTTTTCATTTGGTCCCAATCAGTAATGGTACCTCCACCAAGCCCCATAAACCAATGCAAAGCTGCTCCCTTCAGAGTAGAGGGGAACAGTTTCAGCTTCTGGGGGTTGGTAGTGTAATCATATCCCCTACATAAAACATCAAATTCGAAAAGGAATGCATCAAGATCCTCTGAAGTTAGCCCATGGAAGGTAGGAATATTCTGTAATGGAATAGATTTCATGGGATCATTGACATTTGTATAAAAAATAGGGTATTGTAATGTAGAGGTCTAAGGTTGTTGTTGATTATGAGCCATTTGGTAAAAAATGTGCCAATATCCTTTAGGGATTTCTGGAGTTGGAGATTTGTTCCTGGGGGGTTTAGAAGAGACTTTTAGAATGATTTTAACAACACTACCTTGGTTCGGAAGACTGGGTGTCCTCTGTTCAACCACTACTTCAAGAGATTTGGGTTCTGATGATTTAATATTTTCAGCACTACCTGTTTCTCCTTCTCCTTCATAGAGATTGCAAGAATTCCCTTCTTGTAAAGGGCTAGGTTGTAAATTTTCAGTGTTCTGAAAACTTTGTTCAAACCCTTCAGTTTTGCTGTGAATCTCAGCATCAGCTACAGATGGTGATCTTGTGGCCTGAAGGGTTACAGTAGGATTTCTTGTGGAAATGGTTCGGGGTCCTACTGATGACTAAGACTAAGCTTTTCTTATGATTTCGTCAATGAAGGTTGATCGTCCAAGGGTCACCGATCCATTATATTTTTCAGATTTGGGCAGAGGAAATATATCTTTTTCTTCTTAGGCATTAATACAAAAATACAAACATTTATTTCTACTTCAACTCCTATGCAATTTTACTGAAAAGCAAGCAAAGGAGCAAGCACTTTACTTGCTAGTATGTAGGTTTTTACCTTTCGTTTTTAACACCCAATTCTTTCACAGCAAATAAACATCAAACATACATCACCTTTTGTGAAATAGAAACACTTTCCCCAGTAACGGTGCCAAAATGTTGGCGCATATAAGATGTCCTTTTAGAACTCCTAAATGCCTCACATTAATTATTGACCTGGGTAAGTCTTTTGTTTCAAGAGTGTACACAATATGTGCAGGTGATGGAAATCGTTGTATCTACAGAAAGTAATGCTTTAAGATAACTTATTGATTTCAATATAAGAATAAACAGATCAAACCATAAACTACCAAACTTATAAATTCAAAGAAATTAAAGTATTCAAGCATCAAAACTCAATCTTAATCAAAAAGCTCTAATTGCAATTACAGGCCATAAGCACATCAACCGAGTGCACTATAGCGGTAACAGAGCTCTTTCAACTGAATAGAAACTTCTGCATAACAGTAATACACCTGATCTAACCAATAATACTTTGGCTCTCAATTAACAGGAAATAACTCTTATCTAATAATTGAATCAATCTACGACATAAATAAATGAAACCAATCAACAGTAATAAGAAATAATGTGTGGAATGCACAAAATCAACATTGATGATTTATATATCAAGTAGATCAATCATAAAACTATAAAACAAAGTAATTAGACTTGCAGTAAAAAGGTAAAAGTATAACACAGGGAAAAGCAGTGAAATCCACCAGTGACCAGGCCCAAGCCGCCAGTGATTACTGCCTAGTTACTCAGAATATCGCGAGCAAACAGAAACACAAATTATATATTACTCATTAACTCCAAATGTCATTACAGTAACAATGTGCTCTTAAAAATAACACTCTGTCTCTTAAAATTAGAGTCGAAGTAAAAGGCAAAAGTGCTCTATTCTATTCATTTTCCCCCTCTTATAGTCAAAGAGGAAAAGACATAACTGTGATTCGTCAGGATTAGGAGATCCTGAGGAATTTGCGACCAAATGCTATTATCAGAATAATCTTCTGTCCTTATTTGATCCTTCTAATTCACTTCTCAACTGACCACACATGATGCCCTCTTTTCTCCTTTTTTAGCCTTTGTTGTTCAATAGATTGGACAACAATTGTCCCATTTGCAAATCTCTGCATAAAAAGCAACGAAAGTTAGTTTTGACAGCCAAATCATATCAAAAGAAGTTTCATTCACTTTCTATCGAAATTCTATCAAAACCTTATTACATCATGGCACAAATGCATAAAAAGGAGGAAAAAGATAATGTAATTAAGGGTAAATTTATACCTGTTGCACAGCCCAACACATGTGAGGAGTTTTTTTTGTGAATGGACGAACATGCGAGGAGATTTTTTTGTGAATGGACGAACATGTGAAGCATGCCAAAGAATAAGAAAATGAGCGACGTGCACATGCAACATCAAGCAAACACCAATACCATCGAAGACTCCACACATCTTTCCATGCGGAGGTGAAGTTGTGATACACCAAGAGCAAATCCATAACTCAGCAGCACTCTAGCTCAACATGGACACCACCACCAGCACGAACATACCAACACTGTCATGTCGAGTCATGTCATGATTCATGTCAGCCACATCACTATTGTGGGCCATACTATTGTAAATAAATGTAATGTAAAGTGGAAGCCTAAGAAACACACATGTAATCTGAAGAGTTATGAAATTCAAAAGTCATGAGGGAAGTCGAATAGTCACAAGGGCCAAGTTGTACCCTTGGCTATAAATACCCCTCATTTGTACATGCAAAGGATTTTTCACCTTGGTTCCTCCCACATAGCCTTGAGAGTCTGTACTCATTTCTTCGAGGAGCAAGTAGTGGCTCCAACTCCCCTCTCACTGGGTTAGTTATGTATGGTGTACCGATGTGTCTTGGAACTTTTGCTTAATTCAGAAGCTTGATAACATGCCAACACGTTTTCACACATGTGTTGTAATTGTTTGTAAGACTGATCTTGGAACACTTGTAATGCATGTTGCTTTAACCTGTGTTTAAAAAGTTGAAAGCTATTGATTTTAGACTTCTGCGATCTGTGTTCTGTGTGGTTGTATCTTCCGGATTCATCGCATCTGTTTTTAAGTGCATCGACGTTTCGAACCAGCCTCTGTGGTTGAAATCTTTCGGTTGTTCTAATACATATGTTTATGAAAATGTGTTGTATAGTTGTTAACATTGTCCTGCTGATGTGGGTTGCCTCACTGGACATCAGACAAAACCTTTCCATAATTTTTTTATAATGACCATCGCACTTGCGTAGACTACTCCGTTGAGTGTTTTACATGCTATTCCTTCTTGTGTGTGTGACCACCGCATCTGTGTGGACTGCTCTACCGGAAGTTGTGCATGTCCTATCGTGTTGTGTGTCTCTGATAGAGTTGGGACTCTTCCTGTTCAACTAAATACTCACTTCCACCCTCTCTCTCTGTGGTGAAAGAAACCTAACACGAGTAATACTAGCACTTACCAGGCACGTGAACCTCGAAGACAAAGCAGACCACTCTCATGTAATGACAAGCAAGAGATAAGGCAAACATTTAAGATAATGGCAACCAGACCATCTTATCGGATGGGACTCCTACACCAAACAGTGTGAGGTCTAGTTGGGACTTCACATCGGGGAGATCCCCTAAATGTTAGCAGGCCAACACCATCAATAGTTCCATTGAACAATGGTGGTATGATAGATGTTGTCCTCTCTTGATTTCTCATCTTATTGAATCTTCCTTCAATTGATGAAGATTCTTCTGAAGGACCTGCTCTGATTCCAATTGTTGGAAAAAAAACTGAGAGGCGAGGTGAATCAGTTTTTTAATACTCACTTAAACTTTTCTTTTCTTACTTATATTTATGTACCCAACTTTATTGAAAGAAACTTGTGTATGTACGCGATTGTCATGCAAACACTTAGAATATATCCAGTAAACTTACTATTCAGTTAATTCAACATCTGTTTAACTTGAACCAATGTATCAATGCCTCATTAATCATTAATAAAATAGTAATCATGTGCATTAAGAACAAAATAAACCATTACAAATAAGAAGCACACATGAACACCAATATTTTTAGGTGGAAACCCAATGTGGGAAAAAACCACTGCTGCTGTCATTTCTGTCTTCTTTTATGATTGAGAAAAACTTCTTACAATCTTGTATTGGCACAGATTCATACCAACATGCAGGCATCCACCTATAGAAGGATACAACATTCTCTCATTTTCTAGCACCCACTAGAAGGAAGCTACAACCCCCTGCACTACCATGGACTGTGTTTCATAAATTTTCACATTGGATCCACCTGATACAAAACATCAAATCAATAGGTCATGTTTCATCAAATTTTCAGACTAGACCCACTACCATCAAATTATAAAATTGAAAAGCAATCATCAAATCACTGTACCAAATAAGACCCAAATCAATCTCAAATAACCAAAGAAATTAGATAATTGTAAACCCATTCACCAGAATACCAATCCACATACTATTCATCACAAAAACTAGATTATGTCACTACAAACCTTGATTAATAGAATATCATAATATATACACTACTTTTCTTTAGCATATCCGCGTACATACACACTTTCCATGAGGCATAATTGCGTACAGATCTCAAAACATTGAACCCTAAAACTGAATCACTGTTATTCTGAAACACACACTGAGTTAAACCCTAAAACACTAAATCATTTTGAAACTATCACAGAACCATCACAGGTCTTCAATCACATATAGCTAGCAACATCATCACTTCTTCAATCAATCAATTCAACTTCAAACATCACTGTTAAACTCAAATTATCAGGTAAGACTTCATTAACAGACAACAGAAACACAAAAATGCTGATTGGATTGATCATACATCCTATTCAGCAAAACCATAGCTTATTTACACACTTTCCACAAAGTATTGTCGCGTGTATATGTGCTTTTCAGGAATGAAACCCACGTATAGATCTGAATAGATACGCGACTTACTAGTGTTAAATCCACGTGTGTATGTGCCTTTTAGGTTATCAAACTCGTGTATAGATCTGCAATTAATGGCACAAACCTTCGTTGCATAACAGAACTTCAGACATACCTAGATCTTGGCATACACAAAATAATCGCACGTCAAAGCATTATTATCACATATCAAATCGACCCATAATCAATAGTTTCATTTCAGATCTATTGGATCTAATCCATCATCAAATTCCTGGGTGCATGATTAGTTTTAGATCAAACAAATTAATAATAGACCATTACATGCACACTTGCTTCAGATCTAACTATTCATGAAATATTCGTCACTTGCACTCCAAACGCTTTGATCTTCATCTCCTTATATAGCTAAGCCATTAGACAATACCACAAGACAAACCCATACTAGTTCCAATGGTTTTCTTGGACGGGATCAAATATACGTTGTAGGTCTCAATACCATGGGTCAATACTATGGTTAAGACCCTTGGTATTTAGAATACCATGGTGCAAAAACTGTACGTTCCTTTCCTTCTTCATACCCACATGTGTATGTAGCTTTGCTTCACAAAACTTGTGTATACTTCTTGAAACTTCATCTTGATCTTTCCTCTGTCTCTAAACTATTATGCCTTTGACCAAATGCTCTATCACATGTAGACACATCCTGTTGACATCTTCATCAAGTAGGTTGCCAACAAAAGACAACACATCAAATAGGTTGCCATCAAGGACAACACATTAGTCATAATGCCAAAATTACTGACATTTTAACTTGCTTTAACTTATAAAAGTGTTGTTTCAGTGTGTCTTTTTACTTTCATAAGTGTTGCATTAATTTTCCTGTTTTTGCACCAATGGTCATCGTCTTGGTGACTCTCCTCACATACTTGAGTTTCTTACTATTTTTTGAGTTTTTGCACTCGTTTTTCATTGATTTATCCTCACTTTGTTAGATATGCACTCACGCTCACATTATCACTAATTTCTGCTCATTTTCATGCCTCCATCAAGCATATATGCACTTTGCTTGGCCAGATTTTGTCTTGCACAACTGGGCACTACGCAATCCTAAGACTCGAGCTCTAATATTGGCCTTTGGAACTGCGTAATGCACAGTATAGGCTGGCCCCAACTATACATTCCATAGTTCCATGACTCAGCCTGTCAACCCTATCCACTAAGGTTGTGCAATGCGCAGTCTCTCCCAGGCTCTGCCTAGGCTGAAATGTACATTGCGCAGTCTGGAGCCTTAGGCTGCACCCTTGGCTGTTGGGACTATGTAATTCACAATTCCCATAGCCTGTAAGTCTCTCTTGTAGGTGAAAATTGCGTAATCCCTCTCATCAGATGTCAGATTGCTGCTTGATCATGCTGTGAAGTTAGATTTGCAAGAGCTAATGTTTTCTTTCCATGAGTGTCCTTTCTGTCCCACAGGTACCACACTCGTGAAGCACTTCTCTCTAGCAGTAATTGTTACCATGGCACTAAAGAGTGATTATTCAAGAGAGACACTCAACTATTCATAGAAAAGGAGTCAACACTAACATGGTAGCAAGTCCAGCAACAGTAGCAGAAGGCAACAATCCAGTACAAGATCAGGGAAAGAGAAATTTGTTGACATAATAGAGGGAGAAAATTTTTTCAGAGTGAAAGCGGATTCATATTCATGTATGAATATTTGGTAGTAGAATAAAAAGGAAGCAAAGGATATAGAGAGAAGAGCGGAGAGTGAGAGAAAAGCAGAGCTTGCAGGTAGCAGAACTAAGATCAAAGCAGTCAAAAAAAGAACTAAAGGAAGAATGAGAGCTGAGGAGGAAAGAACATGAAGAGAAGAAGAAGTAGGAAGAAGAAGAAAGGTAAGGTCCAATGAAAAGAGAAACAACGTTGATTCAAGAATAAAACCAGTTAGCAATAGAGGGAAAGAGTGAATAAATGCAAGACTGAGATATTTATTAGTCAATAGAATATTTGATTGAAGTTGCGGACATGGAGTTGGGATAGGAACCGCGGGATGAAGATATCGATATGATGTTGTATACCCCGTAGGTCATCATTCAACCTCTACCACCTCCATCCATAGAGTTAGCCTCGAGAAATGATCATGCATCACCTACATTCATTAGAGAAAAGGTGATAGTGTTAGACACTAGGAAGCATGTAATTGCCATTGCCGAAGCCAGCTTGGCATATGCAAGAGCAACAAGATCAATGTTCAATATTCGAAGACCAAGAATGAGAGGCTGCTAGGAAAGAGGCAGAAAAACTCTGAGCAACAGTGCAAAATGTAGTTTTCGCATTGGGAGAGATGAGAGCAGCGATACTTGTTTAAGTATCAACACTTGGAGAAACTATAAGGAAGCCCTTTGGCGGGTTTGTCACCGTGCATAAAGAAGTTATCCATTTGCATGGCCTACAAAAACAAAGTAAAGAGTTTGTTAAAACTCTCAAAAACATTCATGCTACCATAGCCTATGTGTAGGAGTGGACAATGTGGTACAAAGGGGCCCCGCTTGACTTAGGGAAGAAAAGGAAGCCACAAGAAGAGTTGGAGAAAGCAAATGTTTAAATGTTGATTCATAACAATAAGCAAATCGCCTCATTCATTGGCAACACATGGGCCTTATATGTGTGGTTTTATAGTAGTTTGGATGTCTTGGTGATAACACACCAGATCTCATCAATCAGTTCCCTCACCAAATCCAACCCAAAGAACCAAGTCTGGTAGGAGGTCGAAGAGTACTTGGAGAAGGTAAGATAGGATGCCACAAGGGAAGACTTGAAGCTAAGCACACACAACATGAAGAAGTCCATCGACGGTCCTATCAAAGTCAAAACAATGCTACTTGTGCTTTAGAATGAGTTGGAGACAGGTTCCAACACAGTTTACCCAGATTCCATGGAGGCTAGTGTCTGTCTCCAACAAGACACCATTAAGTAGTTTAGGGACATCGTCACACAATACCAAACTTAGCACCAATATGTGACCGAGAAGAAGCAAGTGGAGGTTGTTGACTTTTTGCCCAAACTCCAAAATCATATTGTTGTGTCTTGTTAGGTTGTACCTACCCTATTTTGTCTTATATGGGTACAAGTGGAAAATGTAATATTATTTGTAATTATGTTTTAAGTGAAATTCAAAGTGTAAATATTGGAATATGAAAATTCAACATTTAATGTAATGTGTCATTTTGTAAATAAGTTGAAGAGTCATGTGGGTAGTCCAGAGGTCACAAAGGGGAGTTGTCTAGTCACCCCCTCTTGTAATAAATCAAACCTCATAACTCATGTAACATGCTTTTGGGATCCAAGCTTTTGGCTAGGATTAGGGTTAGAAAGAGCTTGGGAGTATCGTGAATAGCCTTGGCTTCTCCATAGTGTAGAGTGAGTATACTTCTTTAGAGGAGCAGGTGTTTTTGACTGTAATGTTCCACTTTTGGGGCTAGTGGTCATCAATAGTGTATGTATGGATGGAAATTCCACTTATAATAATAAAATCAAAGCCAACACTCTTTCATGCATATGTTGTTAATATAGTAGGACTATTCTTTTTGTATTGGCAATGTATGTTATTTAACTTACTCATATGATTATGAACTATTTTGTTTGCAGTTGTACGAATCTTGTTGAATGCGTGTTGTTTGATTAACTCATTACTTTAACTTGTGGAATATTCCACGTCTTAGCTTGTTATGTCATTTTGTTCGTGTGTTCCTTTCAAGATGCATACTATTATAAGCTTCCAAGGGGCGCACATCCTTTTCCCTTCGTGTGTTGGAACCTTCATGCATCGCACTTGACTCTCCACAGGGTCACACACTTGCTCTTAACCAAAGTTATCATACTTTCCTCTATGTGTTTCCGTAGTTAAGGCATTACATTACCACCCACTACTGGGACTCCTACTCAAAATAGTGTGAGGTCTAGTAAAAAAAAAAAAGCATATCAAGATAAAGTGAGTTCAACAACCATTAGGTGCGATAACCATATATGCATCATAGTGGACCATACCTAATGTTTAGGGCACAATAATAATTCACACAAAACTCACCTTCAAATGTCTAACTAGATCAAGTCCCATAAACATGTTACGCCCTTGTGTTAGGGATGGTTATATGGATAATCCTATTAGGTGTTTCCAATCTCTAAGGGGAAGTGACATGTACCAAGTTATCCCATCAATTCATAAGTGTGTGTGAGAATGGTGGTGGTGGAGTGGGAATGAATTCAATGAAATGTGTCATAGTCAATTGACTAGCTAATGGAGGTCTAACATCCTAAGTGTATAGATGTAAGGAGGGAGAAATCATAGAGGCATGAGTTATCCCTTTCCTTGACCTAGTTTTTCCCCTTCTAGTGCACTTTTTACTTATTTATGGTTTGTGTTGATTTGGGTGCATAGCTTAGGAGCCCAAGCCTGATTTTTTTATATTTTGAATTTAATACCCCTTAATTATGAGTTATTTTATCACTCATCAAGTTTGAGACAATATAATAGTTCCTTTAATAGATGAATCATCATGTGCTTAAGGAACAGGGTGATGGCTAATGGGGGGGTAGAGCTCATGATGTTTCCCATAAACTAATCAAATTTCCTAAACATATTTTGCATTATATATTTTTCTTTTAGTGTGTTTTTCTTATTCTTTTATCTTTCTTGTAGTTGCATCAACCTCAAGGGAAACTTTTATGGCCCAAAATCGAGGAGGAGGATGAAAGGGTGCCAATCCCCATGACCAATGATCAGTAACCCAAAGAATGGAAATGTATATCATGGAACATATGGAAATTAGTAAGTATAGAATATATTTGACACACTACTTTAATCAGAGCTTCCCCATTAGTGTCATTCCTAAAACCCTAGGCCCTCAGAGGAGGTCCCACTAGACTAGAGTCAAATATTAACCTCCAAGGTGAAGTGAGAGAACAAGGCTACATTCAAGATTAGTCAATATTCTAACTTTCCTCTTGACCCATATTAGTATTCCCAAAACATTAATTGAAAGCACATAATTACAAAATGGTTAAAGTACCTATCAATGGATGACTCACCTTCCTTCAAGAAGTAGTGACGAATGGGAGAGAGACATCTGACTAGAAAAAGAAGTGGAGGATCCTAGCATCATGTTATGCACTAATTATATAGGGATGTTGGATGGCTAGCTTTATAAGGAGGACACTCTTTTCTCCTATGGTTTATCCACTTTTTGGTGGGTAATAGGACCTAAGGCTAGGGTTTCCTCCCCACTGCTATAGGGATTAATGCATGGGTGTTTGGTGATGTAGAAAACCCTCAAGGATCTTCCCGAGATCCTCGACATACAGTTAGATTAGCTGAAACTGTCACAAAGATACATGCATATCTATGTTTAACAAACGAATATCAAAGCAAGAAGGAATTATTACCTCGAGTCTTAATGTGGTATTGTTGGAGAGTGCAATGCAGCTAGGTGGAAGACCCTTGAGCCAGCTCCAGATCAAAACCTACACATAGAAAAGACAAGCGTAATATCATAGCGAAAAACCTTCATAAACAAATGCATGAACATATAAGAGATATCTAGTTGCATATAACTAAGCCACTCATGCGAAAATATATTGAACAAACATATAAACAAGTTATACTACCAACATCACAGAGTGGACAACGCAACTACAGTTTTATATTGATGTAGAAAGAATGATTACAACCATCAATTGTATCAGCCTTCCCTTACCCCTCCAACTCCTCTCTCTCTCTCCCTTCTTAACCTCTTTTGATGCCTTAGTCTAAGACTTTGCTCGACAATCAAATAGGAAATCCTTTCAAATGGTTCGACCTCTTTCACAATGGCCCAAGCCTTGCATATATAGCATGTAGGGTTAGGGTTGTCAAGTCCTTCATGAGTTACATTAGGCAAAAGCAGTGTTGTTTCCATGCCTTAGTTCTCTTTCCCATTTGCATATTCCATTAGGAATTAGTAATTCCCCTAAACAAGTTGAGTTCTGATGTTTCCCTGCTTTTAAGAGCTGACATGGGAGAGAATCTAGGGATATTTTCACAGTCAATTCGCTCCTTTCACCCATAGAAAATGATGTAGGGTCACTAACGTTGTTCCCGAGGTGACAAGTAGAGTTACTCTAGGCACTAACGCACCCTTAGGCTTGTTGATAAGCTTTATAAAGTAGCTTGACAATGTCTAGACAACATTAGCTTGACAACTGGGCCTGTGAACTTGGTCAGTCCTTCAGTCATCATGTCTTTGTCCTCTGAGCTGATGAGGAGGTCATTTTCCTGTAACTAGTTGGTCATATGTCAGAATTGGTTCTGAGATATGGGAGGGGCCTAACGGACCAGGTCGGTCAAGCCCATCGCTCACCCCAGCATGAAAATCGACTGCCTATGAGGATGCCCCTGGTAGGGCTCGACTGTTAAGGAGAGGGAAAGTGCTGGCCAAGTCAAGTCACTCGAGCCAAGCTGTACCAGCCATCAGACGGAGGGGAAAGGAGGAATCAATGGGAAATCAGGTCCATGAAAGGTAATTCATCTCCTATTTATATATACATCGTCTGCTAGCACACATCCAATCAGTGTTTGTGTTCGTACAACAATTTCATTTCTGTCCCTCTCTCGACCTCCAATGGGTCTTACGAAAATTCCTTGAATAGTGCCACAATCTGTTCTACGTACTACAATGTGTTGAACTACTTCAACGAGTCTACGTGTGATGTATCTAGCATTTGTTGTTCGTACAACAATATCCACAACTCCTTTACGAGCCCCATAACAAGAAATAATATATTCCGTTAAAGAGAGCCCTTTGCGTAAATTCCGTCGAATGGGTAGATCGATGATTTGTCCTTGAGGATCTGACATTAATCCTCTCATGCCTACTAATTGGTGAACCTGAGATGTACTTCCCCTAGCTCCTGAGAAGGACATCACATGTACTGGATTTAAGGGATCAGTCATGCTAAAATTTGGATTCATTTCTTTTCTCAAATATTCACTGGTAGCATACCATATCTCAATCGATTGACGTAATTTTTCCACTGCATGGGTAAGCGCATTATTATAGTACATGTATGCTTCAGTAGCCGGAGTTCCATTGAAAAAAGGGAATGGGTTAATTCAAACATGGAATTGCTATCTCATACTCAATTTATATTTCTTTTCGCTGTGGTTGGTAATGATAGGAATGGTTCAAATCGTCTATGCAGCTCTAACTTCTCTGGTCAACAGAATTGGAAAAGGAGGATAGTCTTCACTATCCCATATGGTTTTGTAATTATCGGTTCCATGGCAGATACAGGTCTCAATGGATCCATTTGAAAATGATATTTCATGAATCAATTGATGCGACATTTTTCTTCTTAGCGGGAACAAGTGACGATAGGATACGTACTCTTCTTCTTGATGAAAGAAATGGTAGGTCTATACCAACTATGTCCAGTAGTTTTGAAATGGCTTCTCTTGCATTGCCGGAAATTAGTGTTTTTGTGGCAGAATCTATGAGATTCTCTTCCTGATAAAAAAAATGAATGAATATTCTTAGATCTTTCAAATTGAATCATTGTTATTGCAATAGCGGCAATTGGAACAATATGAACTCCCATCCACTTGTTGTCTATGTTACATTGAATATTCTATATAAGTTGAAAATGTGACGAAATTTCATTTAGCAAATTCTGGACCAAGAGATATTTTCATCCTGATATGTCTCTTTCTACTCATAATAGGTAGGTATTGGTGCTTATCCTGCCTAATCCAGTTCTCTCTCTATTCAATTTTATTTTTTATCTTTTTAAATTTTAATGGAATGGAGAAAATAAAGATGCCCCCTAAATTGTGAGATCAGAGGCTACGACGATGGCCGAAATACTTTATATTTCACTGTCCTTTTCTTTGGAAAAAAGAGAGAGAAGATCGAAGCTTCGGGTGGTACGGGAAACCTGATAGAAAACATATATATAAAACAACTAAAATCATGTCCTGAGTCGGGCATTCCCATGCTCAGTAGCTATGTCAGAGTGATTTTCTCAGAAAAGAGATATGACGATGCTGGCCACCGATAAGCACAATGTGGAACCTGTGTCATAATAGGATCATTCTGATAAGCTGTCTCCAAAAAACAATAACCGCAACTTGGGAGAGGAAACAAGGCTAAGTGATGCAAGCCTCTACCCAAGGTCTTGATTTCTGCTTCACCGAACAACATAGATCAATACATGTGAATATAGGCATTGATGTCAAACATGCACAAAATCGTCTGATTACCAGTCAATAATGGAGACCGTTAACAAACGCAAGGATGGCCACCGATAATGGTGATGGTCTCCAAGATGCATAGTACAATATAATGAGTGCAAAAAATGTTTTTGTCATCGAGCACTTGTAGAATCGTTTAACCAAGAGCCAATAATGAAAACCCTTGATCAAAGACAAGGTGACCTGCCACTAATGTCTGCAAGTACCAAGGCATTGAAGTGTTTCTGGGTCTTCTTCCTAGATAGAGTGTTGAAGTCGATAGGAAGAGACTTGTCAAAAGGTAGGCAATAAGGTGTCCTACATCAGTCGACATGAAACGAGACAAGAATGATTGTTTTTTGAGGAATCTTTTGAGCATTGGATCAAAGTGACAAAGGGCATGATGGTAGGATATGCTTGATGGTTTGATGGAGGAAACAGAAGATAAAGGTTTTCCCTTGAACAATAGAAGGCACGACAATGATTTTAACCATGCAGCACTAGACTCATGAACACCAAAGAGTGTTAAGATACAGAGATGCAAGAACATCGGGGTATATAGGCTAAACTCATAGGATGGTAAGACTCATATTGAGAGGTCATCACAAGGAAGGTTTATCTGAGGGAGTGCCATATTCAAGGGAGTGACTACTACCAAAAAACTCTTTCAAAATACAGAACATAACACAGTTGTATTGTCCACTTTCCCCATCTGATTAGTTTAGTGAGTCCAGACGGGTAAACTCATCGATCTTTTCATGTTTTAAGAGTCTGAAAAGAACTGTAAAAAGAGCGACTCTATGCCCTATCAAATTAGTTTAATGAGTCCAGACAGGAAAACTCCATGATATTTTCATGTTTTAAGAGTCTGAAAAGGAGCGTAACAAGAGAAACTCTATTCCTCATCTATGTAATTTAATGAGTTCAAACGAGACAACTCGGTGGTCTTTTCATATTTCAAGAGTATGAAAATATCGTAAAGAACAACTCCAAGGTGGTCCCTTTATCATAGTTGTTAACCGGGTGCGACAAAAGTTTAATAGTATACTCAGAACGGTTCCTTTTCCGTAAGTTAATCTACTAAGTCCGGATAAGGAGAAACTTATGCTCAATAGATGTTTGCCTCATTTTGTTACGAGTATGAGGAGACAGAGTAAACTCGATTTTCGTCGTGAAATTTTAATGAGTCATGCAATGACAAACTCAATACCTTCATCGAATTTTAACAAGTCAAATGAAGAAAACTCAAGGTATCTTTTTCAATTTAGTGAGTGAGGAAAAAGAGGTAAAAAAACTGCTCATTCCTTCTTCGTAGATTTAACGAGCCCGAAGAAGGGAAAAACTCGGGGATTTTTCAATTTAAGAGAAAGAAATAGTCCCAAAAAAGAAACCGCTCATATTGTCATCGTAAATGTTTAATGAGCCCAATGATGAAAACTCGGGGTTTTTCGATTTAACGAGAGAGAAAAGTTCCTAAAAAGAATGATCAGAGCTTCTTCATAAGTTTTTAATGAGCCTAAAGAAGGAACTTGGGGTTTTTTTGATTTTATGAGTGAGAAAAAGTCCCAAAAAAGAATGCTCAATCGATCTTTTTCAGTTTAGTGAGCTAGAAAAAGAGGGAAAAATAGTTGCTCGGACCGTCGTCGTAAGTGTTTAATGATACTGACGATGAAAAATTTGGGGATTTTTCGATTTTAGAGCGAGAAAACATCCCATAAAATAAAGCGCTCATAGAGAATCACACATGGTCATTTCTGTCGTTCAATCCTGAAAATTCTTTCATCAAAACATGAGCAATTTCTGCCAATATGGGGTCATGGCACATGATAATTATCATTGGAAATGAACTACTTCTACTTTAATGACTTAAATTAAGATGAGTCATGTCTCCAAAGTGACTATAAGGGAGTTCTTCAGCCTCCACTTTCACCATTTGCATCATTTGAGAGCTGTGAGAGCGTTTTGGAGCTAAAGAGGAGCAGATTTTCCACGAATGATTGCTGGAGATCCAGGCAACCATTTGACGTGCTGTTAATCCCAGGTAGATGCCAAAACCTTGATATTGCATTATTTAGCCTTTTTTTATCAGCTTTTGGGGTGATTCTTTGGAGAACTTGGGAGCCCTATCTCATTAATTGCACCTAACGCCCCCTGCCAAGCCTGTAGGGAGCGTTAAACGCCTTTTACGACCTAGTGGAGGGCATTAGTCCTCCTTGTATGTCACTAGGGGAGGCGTTAGTGTATGAGGGCGCACCCTAAAACCCCAGGAAGTGATTTTATAAGCAATTTTGCCCCATTTTCACTGATTTTTGGGTTGATTTGTGCAGGTTTTGAGCCATTGTGACTATTCTATGGAGAGAACGGGCCCATGAACGACAAGAATTGCTAATGTGAAATGATACTGATTGGATACTTGCATTGCGCCGTTGTGGGTTGATAAAGTATGCTATGTTGGACTTGATTAAAGGTCAGGAGGACCTTTTGAGATGGATTATTCAGCGCTAGGATGAACATGAGTAGGTGTTCAGGATTGGAGATCATGAGTTGGCCATTGACCAAGATGATATATACTTCTTGACTGGTTTGTCGTGCAGAGGAGCACAAGAAAACTTGACTGGGGGTAGGCCTGATCCTCGATCCACCCTAGAGCTGGTTCAAGCTTACTGTATCCCTAAGAGTAGACTCATCAACAACAGAGTCCCTATAGAGAGGATTAGGTCCAGATCTATGAGGGCCATTTTATGGTTGATTGTGTGTTTGGCGGGGTCAAAGAGTCCCCACGTTGCAACAAAGGCCCAACTGTTGCTTGCAGTTGACTATGTCCAGCCTCATATGTTCAACTGGTGCGAGGCAGTGCTTCGTCAGTTGAAGGCAGAATTGACCGCATGCAAGACTCAAACCCAACAGAGTTTTGGGTATGGCACTCTCATTGTCTCATTCATACTTGAGAGGGTACCTGTTATGCGCCCGTGGATGAGCTTAGGTCCCCTTGATCCAAGGGATCCTAGATAGGGGCGATGGGCATCACTTGATCCTCGCACAGGAGGAGGACCTATCCAACATTTTTTCGAAGAAGATTTCTTTGAATGGCTTAGTGGCTAGATTGTGATGATTGATGACTATGCCTATGAGGGCATGGACTTCACCGACAACCCTGACTTGATTCTTCCACCTGGAACAAACTAGGGGCCTCAAGGTAAGAATGATTTTGAGAGTACTTAAAGTATTTTTAAGCTTTTGAATATTTATGTTATGTTTTTGTTGATTTTATGGGTGAAAAAGTACTGACATGAAGATTTTTTCTTGACACAGATGTGGCACCAGTACGACCTGCGGGCGAACCTCGCCAAGTGAGGCAAGGAGGCCAACTACCAGATGGGGGGGGGGTGATGCTAAAAGTCTTCGCGAGGTTCTAAGGAACCTAGAGAGATTGAGCATGGGTGTGACCCCCCTTCCTATGAGGGAGATCCCCGCTCATATGCAGCGACACATAGTCGGTGTGCCTAAGCAGTTTCTGGTTCCTCTTCAGAGGATAGCTAGAGCAATGTTATCATTTCATGAGCAGTAGGCTCTATTAGCAGGTGCTTTGGTATAGCTAGTGGGTGTTTATAACTAGGCTTAGTAGCCATTTTGTACTTAAAACACCCAAGTTTTGGAATATTTTGATGTAAAAGACTAGATTCAATATTTATCTATATATATATATATATATATATATAGAGAGAGAGAGAGAGAGAGAGAGAGAGAGATATCTACAAATATTTTGGTATTTTATGATGTAAATGATTTTTAAGCGTTTTTGTAAATTTTTAACCGTGTAAATATTTACTTTCATACATGTATCTATAGTGAATGAGACAGATGCCAATCTAACACATAGTGTGCCAATGAAGTACCAACTGTATTAAATTCTCTAGGAATTTGTTCATATGTGATAATCTCAAATTGACGTTCCAAGAGTAGTATCCTTAAATAATGATGTAACAAGATTGGATTACGAACATTATAATGATTTGTCAATTGCATAACAACAAGCTGAGAGTCTAACTTGACCACTAGATTGGAGATGTCCCTTGATGACGCTTCAGTGAGAAGTAAAATTACAGACATGTACTCAACAATATTGTTGGTGGCTATACCAAGAAAGACTCCCCCGAAACAAAACAGTTTCGACTCAGGTGTTTAAATGACCCAAGCAACTGATGCAATGTGTCATGTGTGACAACTGACATCATCCACATATCCTATGTATGCTAAGGGTAATGAAGGCATCTGCATTACGAGAAATATGTATGAGAAAAATACTTCAAAAAATACCAAAAAATCCAGGCACATCAAAAAAGAAGCAAAACTTATAAATACACAAAATTACAAAGCACATGCCTAGTGCAGTACTAGGCATAACACTTTTTCAGATAGAGCCCATTTCGGGGCTCAGCGAGTGGGACTCCCTCCCAGTCCTGCAGGTCATATGCCCCTTTTGAGAGGGACATCTTGATGACATATGGAATGATCCATAAGGGTTGAAGTGTTCCTACCCCCAAGAGGTCATGTTTTTTGTCATAGGGTAAAACAAGATCTCCCTCTTGGTAAGAACGAGGCTTGACATTTTTGTCGTACTGGGATTTGACCCAGTGCTTGTGGGCTTCGAGTGCCAATTCGGCATCTCGATGGGTTTCATCCAGTTGATTTAGGTATAGCAGGTGCTCTTCTTCGGCAGTAGTGTTAGGCAAGAGTTCAACGATGATTTGTAAGGAAGGAATCTAACACTCGATTGGTAAAACTACTTCCAGGCCATAAGCTAGTTGAAAAGGTGTGAATCCTGTAGTAGTTTTAACTAAAGTTTGGTATGCCCATAGCATAGGATATAACATTCAATGCTAGTGGGTTTTATGATTCCCTACTAACCTACGGATCAGGGTTTTTAAGACGCTATTGATGGCATCTACTTTACCATTAATTTGTGGTTAGTAGGAGGATGATTGATCCTGGCAAAAATCGAGTAGTGATGTTAAGTCAGACATCATGTGATTCTAAAAATGAGACCCATGGTCTATAACGATCATGCGGGGCACACCAAAGCGATAGATGACCTAATTAAACAGGAATAGCATTGCGATTTCTCCATCATCCCAAAAGGTGGGAAGGGATTCGACCCATTTCGTGAAATAGTCCACAGCTACAGTAATATAGTTGTGTCCAGTAGAGGAAACGGGGTTGCAAGTTATGAATTCTATCCCCCATTTGGCAAAAGGGCTGACGGAGATAATCGGGTGCAGTAGGGCTGGAGGAGTGCGCATTTTATTTCTAAACACTTGACAAGGATGGCACTGTTGGATAGCCTTGATACAATCTTTGAATAAGGTTGGCCAGTAGTAGCCTGCGCGCAAAATTTTCTGAGCAGTAGATATTCCAGAAAGATGACTGCTACATACCCTAACATGACATTCATTTAAAACATGTTCTTCTTCCTCATGAGTGAGGTAATGTCGAAGAACTATATCAACACCACAGAGATATAACGTATCGTTAAGCACTAAATAGTGTCGCGCTTGGTGGTGGATGCGACGACGGTCACCTGACGATAGCTCAGGGTGGAAATGTTGCGCTTGGAGGTAGACAAGAATGTCACCATACCAAGGGTTAGTAGTGTCGATAAGATAGACAACTTCATCCAGAAGAGGATCGTGGGCTATCTCGTTAGGATCGACAATGGGAAGATCCAACAAAAGTTCAGCGAAGACTAAGGAATTTTTCGCCTTGGCAGCAGTGAAAACCAAATCAAATTGTTGGAGGATCACTATCCATTTTGAATATTTCCCTCCAATGACTTGACGAGACAAAATGTGTCTCATGGGATTCTCCAAGGCGATGAAAGTAGTCTGTCGCAGCAGTATGTAATGTCGAAAGCGATTGACAACAAAGACAACTGCCAAGGCCAACTTTTCCACATATGAATATATGAGTTCAAGCCCAGCCATGCCTTTCGACAGATAATATATCACATGCTCACTCTGGTCATCGTGAGTTTAAACCAAGACCATTCCTAGAGAGGATGGCGAGGTTGCTAGGTATAGAAGAAAGTCATGTCCATAGTTGGGAGCACTAAGGAGTGGGGCTGATATAAGCACCCTTTTCAAGGCATCAAATGATCATTGAGCTTGATCATCCCACAAATACAACACTCCCTTATTAAGTAGGTACATAAAGCCTTTTGTCAACTCAGCGTAGTTTACGATGAACCGTCATAAGAAGTTTGTTTTCCCTTGCAAATGTTGGAGTTGCAGAATGGATTGTGGTTCGGGAAATTGAGTAATTGCCTTTACCTTATCGGGATCAACCCTAATCCCATACTTAGAGACAATGAATCCAAGTAAGCGTCCAAACTCGACAAAGAAAATGCATTTATGTAGATTTAGATGTATGTTATAAAACCGACACCTAAGAAAGATAGCTCTTAAATGATCTAGGTGTTGCACTCGCTTCTTGGAATGGGCTGGAAGGTCATCCAAGTAAGCTTGAATGATATGTATGATATCGTGAAATGCGTAGTCCATGGCCCTTTGAAATGTTGCTCCAGCATTCTTTAAACCAAATGGGAGTTTTCGATAGGCAAATATTCCCCATGGGAAAATGAAGGCAGTTTTGTGTTGGTCTTTTGGTTTTATAGCAATCTGGTTGTAACCTGAGAAACCATCCATGAATGAGAATGATTCACAACTGGCGCAGTCATCGATGATTTGGTCGATGAACGGTGTCAGATAATTATCCTTTGGACACGCGGCGTTCAAGTCTCGATAGTCGACACATACACGGATGGTTCCTTGTTTCTTATCAACAGGAACCAGATTGGAAACCCATTCTGTTAAGGGAACGGGATAGATGAAACCAGCACGTAACAACTTTTCCACCTCAGTCTTGATGGCTGTCGTTTTGCGGGGGTGGACTGGTCAAAGCCTTTGGCAGACAGGTTTAGCATTGTCATATATATTGATCTCATGCTCGACGATAGAAGGATCTATGCTGGGAATTTCCTCGTAAGACTAAGTGAATATGTTGCAGAATTCATTAAAAAGACAAGTGAAGCTTGCAATTTTCTCAGGATTGCAATCTGCTCTAACCTGAATGTTTTCTATGATGCCTATCATGACAGAAATATCGATGAGCAATGTCTTTGAAATATTGCCCATGTTTCCTTCTGAATCCAAAGTTTGGATAGTCGTATAAGGTGAGGAAACAATTTCAGGTGTATTAGATGATAGGATTTGAAGAGGCATCATGTCTGAATAAGATATCGAAACACGATGGTGCGAGTCCTCCCAAGGTCTCTCTTTTAAACTCATGATCTCTCTAATACCTTTGTCTGTAGGTAGGACTTGATTGAGGGGATCGAAATAAGGAGCAGTTATGGGAGGGGCGGTGGTACCATTGGCCGTGACAAAAGTGACCGGAAACTTGGATGCAGATTGAATGGTCTGGTAGGCCAATTCAGCTGGTGACAACGACGTTTGTTATCCGTAAGTGTCAATGTATGAAGGGGCAGGTAGGATCTAAGGATCGGTTAGTTCGTGAGGAATGGATGTAACCATATTAACCATCTGTGGAACCGTTGGCAGTAGAAGAGGGAAAAAACCCATTAGGGAAGAGCCCTTCAATAGACCGGTACCGATACTGACATAAGAGTCAGGTACACCACCCACTAAGGGTACAGAGCCACTGGGTAACGGGGAATAATCAAGGGTGCAAAAGGACAGCTGGTCCACTGTGACTATCTTTCCATCCAATGGAAATAGGATGATGTGAAAGACAATAGACACAATGGCAGTCATGGCGTAAGTCCAACTACGACCCAACAAGAGATTATAGTCGAGCTTTCTATCTACGACTTCGATTTCCACCATTACTATTTTCTCATTCAAGGTGATGGCGTAGCCAGCTAGGTAACCTTTTGGGATGAAAGTGTGGCTGTCGAAATATTTAAGGGAATTCGATGGTGGGGATAGGGTTGGAGAACCCAAAGCGAGCCAACATGAAGCCAACATTACGTAGGTTGAAGCACCTTTGTCAATGACAGTTCTATGTATTCCTTTTCCTTTCGAAAATATTTGCACCTAAAATGCAAGCTGGTGTGAAAGGGGAGGTTTACATTTTTCCATGTTGAAAATTGCAAGCATGGAATCTTGAGGGTCGATACCACCAATAGCCGAAAGCATAGCTTTCCTTTGTGTTGGACAGGGTTGTAATACTTCAAGCACTAACATAGCCGATGGCACCTGCGCCAAGTCTTCTACAATACTATAGTTTTAGGTGGCACGTGCAGATGTATTGTGTGTTGTGTGACAAAGTGCCCCTTTTGGGGGGCGAATCACAAGATCAACAACCAACCTTTCAATATGAAAATCGTTAGGCAGTGGTGGGTTTTGACTTGAGGAGGGTTCCTTTGCATGAGCGACTGGAGCTCCATAAGATTTGGCTCTAGTTTGTAGATCTACCGTTTCAAAGGTGTAAACAGTAGATGGTCCTTCACCAGTTGAAGGATGTTGCAAACCGCCATTACCCCCTTGCGGGAGCTGGGGTTGATTTTCAATAAGGTGGTGGTGGTGCTGAGTAGGTAAAGGATTATTCAGGACAACAGGGGTCCTACCAGTGTCCCTTTTAGCAATGAAATCTATGCATTCCTAAAGACGTGAACAATGATAGGTCATGTGGTTTTCGGCATAGATTTTGCAAGGGAATCTAGCGAGTTTATCCTTTCCATCGTCAGAGGGCATAGTAGCCTTCTGCTTTGGGTTGTGCTGCTTTGTTGACTGCTCCTCAGAAGGAGCGGTCTTTTTCTTATTCTTCTTCTTCTTAACACCAAGTTTTTATGTAGATTGCATACAGTTTATCGCAGTGGTAGGAAGAGTAGTCAATTTGGTAGAGGGGTCAACTGACATCTAGGCAATGTGACCACTGAGTTGTTTTACAATAGCCCCGAAGGTTGTGCCAATAATTCCATCGACGTGCGCTCCGGGTTGCTGAGTAATGAGAGCATTGGAGTTACGAGGGGCATTGGGAATGACGTTGTATAAAGTGCCAGACTGCGAATATATCAGATCTAAGTGCTGGGCACGACAAATGGATTGGTCTTCTGTGATCGTACCACCTAAGGCGACATCTTTAGCGATTTGGGGGAGTAGAGACTTGCAGAACCAATCCGCTAATAGATAGTCTAGGAGGGGAGCTTTGATTAACCTTCGCCTACATCTCCATTCATGTATGTGATCAGAGATGTGGGTGGCGGTACCCTGACGTAATGAAGTGAGGAGTTCTGTCCCAATTACATAGTGGATGCATAGCTGGAAGTGATTTAATAATTCCATCGCTAGAGTGCCAAAGGTATTGATTGACACGCGTGGTAACTCGATGTACCACTTGGCTACATTTCTAGTAAGGGTGCAGGGAAAGAGATGTAGCCGGATACTATCATCCACCATGGAGTTAGAAACAAACCATATACGATAGGTGGTGATGTGTGTACCCGGATCCTCCCCATGTTTCCCTTCGAACTTTGGGATGTCTATCGGTGTTTGGATTGGTGGCTAAAGTAAGTTGTGATAGATGGGGTCATTTGTAAGTTTGTACAAGTCAGGGATATCAAGCATTGCCAAGAAAGGCAAAGTGTTTGATGCCCCTGAATCGGACCAAGGCGATGACATATGACTTGAGGATCCTTGCGGTCCTCCCATCATGTTGTTTCCAATATTATACACAGGTTGCGTGGTATAGTAAGTGCCTTGGGGTATGGTATTGTATTGTGGGTTTCCATAGGGGTTGTTAGGCTGGGGGATAGAAGTGCCCCCAAGATAAGGAGTGCCCCCTTGACTCATTTGAGGTTGTGAGTAGGGTGCCCCTATGGATTGATTGGGACCTTGTTGAGGGTTCCCACTCACCACATAACTAACCATAGGTCCTTGATTGACATAAGGAGGGTTCATGTCAATCAATGACTGACCATGCATACCTGAAAATGGAGGGGGAACTGTTACGCTCCCAGCCGGTATATGCATATTGGGAATTATGCCCCCAGATACCTGAATTTAGGGGTTAGAACTATACAATGGATGCCAACCATATTGTTGGTTGAAGGGACCCGTGCTAACCATGCTATATTGAGTGTTATAAGGAGCACTATATGTAGCACTTGTCAAAGGTCCAGGGGCTGACACAAAAGGGGTGGAACCCAGAATGTACTGGGTTCCACTCATGGTGGGTGTCACAATAGGGTTTGAACCTGGGATAGATGGGATAGCAGGGTTCACCATCAGAGGTGTGGTACTAACTATTGACTGGGGAGGTGGTGGTGGAACAAAAGTGTCCATAAAATCCCATGACCCATTAGTCGTTGACGGGATGGGTGGAAATGTTCCAATTGAAGAAAAATGAGGTACAAATGCAACAAGAACCAAGAGTGGGCCCAACGGATTCGTGATTAGAGGATTGTATGGAGGAAGAAATCCTTCAGTAAAGAAATCCTCTGGTAAGCTTGAATCGTGGGATGTCCAAACTGATTTTGTGTTAGATCTTGGAGATTGATTTCCCGAAGACGAGGAATCCGGTTCACTGGAGCTCGACATATCATCCACAGTGAGTGGGGGGAGTCCTAACAATCGTCTAGATTGACGATGAGGGCCGGATGTAGCCACCGTGGCCGATAATTTTTATCAGTATATTTTACAGTGATGTTTATTAAATTCTTGGTGATAACACTCCAACACCTAAAAAATAAAAGATACACTAAGGAAACCAATCAACAAGCAGAGGGAAATGACCCTGCCTGATAATCACCAATCACTGGAGATGAAACCCAGTATCACAATGAATAAAAGAGAGAGCTGGCCAAATGTACAATTATGATTACTCTTGAGCTTCACCCGAACCTCAGATTAAGGAGCCAAGTACTCTCGTGAAGACAAGCACCCTCCCAAAAACCGAAGACAGAGTAGGTTCATCTGTGTTAGGTACCAAGGCAGTCCGCCCCAACCACCTTGTGTTAGTCCTTAAAAGTATGGCCACTAAGGATACCTCAAATCACAGATACTATCGGGGGGGGCATAGTCGCAGACAGTACGTTGTGCAGGCAAGATACCTGAGTCCCCAACTTAGCTCTGATATCCCCGAAGGGATCCCCGATACAAAGAATACCCAAAGGAGATGTAAGCAAAGGTGGGCTACCCACTTACAGTCTAATGTTGTCTCATATTTAGCTCCGCTTTGACTTGAGTGGTCCCAGATAGTATGAGTGCAGAAGTATTTCTTTCTTTTAATGACACTAGTTTCACTGTATGATCTTGGGAAGTTAACTCAGACTACCTATCCCAAGATCCTAGCCTAAACTAAGGTGTGTTTACTCTAAAAAGAGTTGCTGATTGATTTTATTAGGTAGATTTTAAATGTACTTCATTAGAGTCTTCGGTAAGGGTGTTGATGTATGAAATTATATGGGACTCTAACTCAAATCATGCAAAAACAATGCTTGTAAATTTTCACTTTCGATGAATAAGCTGCTTATACAAAGGGAGAGTCATTCATACATCAATATTTATACCATGCATCCTATTCAATAAAACACTAGCATAACTGACATAACTTCAATGCTCACTAACAACTATTGAAACCAAATAATGCAAATCTAACCAGCTAAGCAGAAAAGAGTTAAAAAACTTCATTTTTTCTTTAATGAAAATACAAACTTTAAGAAGTAAAGCTATTTTCTTAAAAAAAATTGTTCAGGACACAGATCAGTCAAACAAGTGTAGCTGCAGATCCCTGATCAGTCTACAAGAAGATTTCCCAACCCATGAGGTCATAGGGTAAGTTGTTTATCAAGAAATGGCTGACTAACGCTCTGTACTAGAGGCTATAGAGAGTTAGTTTTAGCTCTAATGCTCTGTTTGTGAGGGCACAATGATTTATAAAGCATTTTTTTCATAGGTAACCTGCATTAGTGAGGAAAAATACTAAAAAAATGGGCTATGGGGATCAGATAGAGGGCTGAGCACTGAGAGAAGGGTGTTGTATGGTCCTGAGTGGTCGGAAAGGGAATGAAGAAGTACAGGAAGGCCTGGAAGAAAGAGAGATCTAGGAACTTTCTAGGTAAAACTGAGAACTAAGTGTAGTCCCTAGTGGAGTCGCCAATTCTTCTATAGGGATTAATGCACGAGTGTTTGGTGATGTAGAAAACCCTCAAGGATCTTCCCAGGATCCTTGGCAGATAGTCAGATTAGCTGCAGTTGTCACAAAGATACATGCATATCTATGTTTAACAAATGAATATCAAAGCGAGAAGGAATTATTACCTCGAGCCTTAGTGTGGTGTTGCTGGAGAGCGCAATGCAGCTAGGCGGAAGACCCCTGAGTCAACTCTAGATCAAAACCTGCACATAACAAAGACAAGCGTAATATCACAGCATAAAACCTTGATAAACAAATGCATGAACATAAGAGATATCTAGTTGCATATAACTAAGCCACTCATGCGGAAAGATATTGAATAAACATATAAACAATTTATACTACCAACATCACAGAGTGGACAATACAATTGCAATTCTATATTGATGTAGAAAGAGTGATTACAACCATCAATTGTATCAGCCTTCCCTTACCCCTCAAGCTCCTCTCTCTCTCTTCCTTCTTAACCTCTTTTGATGCCTTAGTCTAAGACTCTGCTCGACATTCAAATAGGCAATCCTTTCAAATGGTTCGACCTCTTTCACAATGTCCCAAGCCTTACATATATAACATGTAGGGTTAGGTTTGTCAAGTCCTTCATGAGTTCCATTAGGCAAAAGAAGTGATGTTTCCATGCCTTAGTGCTCTTTCCCGTTTGCATACTCCATTAGGAATTAGTAATTCCCCCAAACAGGTCGAGTTATGATGTTTCCCTGCTTTTATGAGATGACATAGGAGAGAATCTGGGAATATTTTCTTAGTCAATTAACTCCTTTGACCCATAGAAACTGATTTAGGGTCACTAATGTTGTTCCCGAGGTGACAAGTAGAGTTACCCTAGGCACTAATGCACCCTTAGGCTTTCTGAGAAGCTTTATAAAGTAGGTTGATAGTGTCTAGACAATGTTAGCTTGACAACTGCACTTGTGAACTTGGTCAGTCCTTCAGTCATCATGTCTTTGTCCTCTAAGCTGATGAGGAGGTCATTTTCCTGTATAACACCCAACCATGTTTAAGTAATTGTGACCCAAATCTAGTGCTAAAAGCCTTCCAATGGAGCCCATATCCCCTCTTAACAGGAAAAAATTCCATAAAAGGGTCTTGTGTGGTGGTTCAAGTCCTTTTTCGTGTTTCTTTAGCCTTAGAAACTACCTTAATGAGGCCTAAGTTTCCTTCCCCCACCATTGTCAAGGCCATGAGACTCATATTTAGAGCTGAGAAACTTCTGATGATGCCCATATCCCAACTAAGAGAGTGATGATACTTGTTACATCACATTTTCATCCATTTTACGACCCAGTATGAGGGAGATATCTAATTCCTTCAATGTCCAACTTTGAGTTGACAAATGTCCCTTTTAAAATCAAAATGAAATATTCTATAAATAAAAAAATAATGTTGGCTATAATAAAAAGAAACACACACACACACATATATATGGTTAGTTTTAATTAAAGCATTATAAAACATCAATAATCACAATCACTGATTGCTTCTTCTGGAAAAATTGTGGCATATGTGTGAAATGTCCATACATTTGCCACAAGTTTTCCAGAAGCAACAAGAAATAATTTGAATTTAAATTGTGAAATCCCGCACTCTCATAATCAATAATTATACTCTCATTGTGATTGATCCATTGTCGATTGATATTATTACAACCTAGTTTGAAAGATATTAGAAAAAATATTTTTCTCTCACTCACAACCATAAATAAATTTCCATGTAAAGTAATATAAATATTTATCAAATTTTAAAAAAGATAAATAATTATAAAATAAAAATATCATATATTTTCACTTTTTTGTGTGAAGAATTCTTATACTTGTTTAAAATATTTCAATACACGATTCAAATAAGTTATTTTAATATCCACATTAATTCATTTATTTGAATATCAACAATAAATATATATATATGTATATATATATATATATAGAGAGAGAGAGAGAGAGAGAGAGAGAGAGAGAGAGAGAGAGAGAGAGAGAGAGAGTATTTTAACATTGATCATAATTAAATAATTTAATATCCAAAGAGAAGAAGTAATTGATACTAAAAAAATCCAAGTACTTCCTAATAAGAGGGAGATGTGCATTCATTTAATTTTTAATATAAAATTAATATGTGGTATTTAAAAATATTAATAATAGTAAAAAAATTCAATGTGGGTCATAAATAAAATATGTCAATTCTCTCTCTCTCTCTCTCTATCTATCTATCTATCTATCTATCTATCTATCTATATATATATCTATATATATATATATATATATATATATATATATAGATATATATATATATATATATATATATATATATATATATATATAGAAAAAAATAAATTCTTATGGTAAACATTTGAAGAGTCTCACTATTCTACATTTTGTCCCTTTTCCAGGTATATTAGTTGTGTCTGAAATCCAACGAAGATTTGTTGGAATTATAAGTTTAAATTGTGTAGTCGACACAATCGAAGTTCTCAAAGGGATTTTCAAAGCTTTGAATCCATATATTCATTGAAAGTGCAATTTAAACAATGAAAAATTACACATGGTACACACACACACACTATAGATCCATTTTAACCAGGATCTAGCAAGCGCAGAAAGGTATCAAATCTCTCAAGGTGCAAATTTTTTTTTTTCAATTTTTTTTACGTTAAAAGAGGTTTGCACCTCAAGAGATTTGATCTAGCAAGTGCAAAAATGTATCAAATCTCTCAAGGTGCAATTTTTTTTTCAAGTTTTTTTTTTTTTTTAAATTTTAAAAGAGGTTTGGACCTCGAGATATTTTATCCCTCGTGGGCCTCGCTATATCCATGGTTCATATGGATCTATACTAGTTAAATATTTCAGTATGGACTTACATCATTACTATATCTAGAGTTTTAGTGTTGCAAATGTATATAACATTTGCTTTGTTAAGAACCTTGTTTCTTCCCTACAATGTTTTTTTGCCGCATTAATTATCACTTTTATTGCGTCGAGAGGCGCATTATACAACTTAGTATGACCCCGATGTGTAAGTATGCCACATCCTCAAAAAATAATAAATTTAATTTTGGCTAATGTCGGCTAAAACATTAGCTTGAATCTTAAACTATATATAACTTGAATCTTTAGATTATATATAACTTTTTACTAAGATTAATTATTAAAATATAACTATGTATTGTTATATACAATTTTAATGGATAATAAATTATCTCATGCCTATCATACACGTTTGAATTGATCATAAATTTACCTTTAACAAAAAAAATTACTACATTAAAATTCCAAATTAGGTAAAATTTTAAACATTTTTACTCTTTACTAAAGCGAATACCATTTCTTAAATCAAAAGAAAAAGGTTAATTCAACACAAAGAATCAAAAATCTTGGTCCAAAATCTTTTAATATTTTTTTTTAATTAAATATTTGCAAAATTAAGTTTTAAAAGGAAAAACCATATCTTATGGATATATTAAAATCTTTAGAGCCATAAATATTTACACATCAAAGTTGTAATATTTGAAAATATTAATTTGATGTAGTTTTATTATAAATTTTGTTACCATGCCATGTAAAAAAACCATTAAATCTAATATTAATATTGAAATATTAATGTTAATATTAATATTAAATCTAATATTAATATTAATATATTATAATATTATTAAATTTAATAACTTTGGATTAATAAAATATTAAATTTAATATAATATCCAATTTTCCATATTATAATATATATTAATATATCTTTATATATATTAACTCTAGATATATATATGGAGGTAAGGACAAAAACGTAGAGTGGTAGAGGTGGAGAGATAGAGGGAGTGACAAAGGAGAGATGGAGATAAAATGAAGGAGAGGGGGGGGGGAGAGGAGTGAAGAGAGAGAGAAAGAGAGTAGGGAGAGAGGGATATAAGGGTATGAGAGAGAGAGAGAGAGGGGGGGAGACACAAAGATGGAGGGGGGAGAGAGGGGGAGAGAGAGAAGGAGAGAGGGAGGGAGATAGTGACAAGGTTGGAGAGCAGAGAGAGAGAGAGAGAGATGGGGGGAGAGAGAGGGAGGTAGGAGAGAAAGGGAGAGAGGGGAAGGACCGGAGAGAGGACTTAAGAGGGAGGAGGAGAGAAGGAGGGATAGAGAGATGGAGTTGGAGGGGGGAGAGGGATTGAAGAAGAAAGACACAGAGAGATAAAAGTGGAGAGAGAGAGAGAGAGGGAATTACAAAGGAGAGATAGAGAGAGAGTGTGTAAGTTTTTGGGTGCGATAGAGAGATAAATAAAGAGAGATGGAAGGAGGAGGGAGAGAAGGAGAGAGAAGAAGAGAGGGAAGGAGATAGTGACAGAGTTGGAGGGTGAAGAGAGAGAGGGGGGTAGATAGAGAGAGGTGGGAGAGAAAGGGGGAGATAAGGAAGAGAGAGAGGACGTGAGGGAGAGAAGGAGAGATGGAGGGAGAGAGAGATGGAGTTTGAGGGGGAGAGAGAGGGAGGTAAAATAAAATACATATAGAGAAAGGTGGAGAGAGAGAGAGAGGGAGATAGGAGAGTAGGAGGGAAGAGAGATAGAAGGGGGAGAGAGGGATAGAAGGGGAAGTGAGAGGGAGAGGGAGAGGGAGATATAGGGAGAGATAGATAGATATATGGAGAAAGAGCGTGTATGATTTGGGGGTGATATAGAGAGACAAAGGAGAGGCAGAAGGAGATAGAGATACAGATGGGAGGTGGAGAGAGGGAAGAAGAGAGAGATAGAGAGAGGGAAGGTGGAAAGCAGAGATAGATAGATATGGAGAGAGAGAGAGAGAGAGAGAGAGAGAGAGAGAGAGAGAGAGAGAGAGAGAATGTTTGTTTGGGGAGGTGAGATAGAGAGAGAAAGAAGGAGAGATGGAGGGAGATAAATATATAGGTGGAGGGGGGAGAGAGAGAATAACATTTATTACACTAGATGAATTAATTTCAATGTAGATGATAATTTCTATTCCTATTTGATTTCTTGCATTATATGAATTGATTTCAATGTAGATGTCGATTTCTAATTGTATTTGATCGCCTGCACTAGATGCATTGGTTTCAGTGTAGATGTTGATTTATAATCCTACTTGAGCAATTTCTCTAGATGCATTTATTTCAGTGTAGATGGTGACTTCTAATCCTATTTGATTTTTTGCACTAGATGTGTTGATTTCAATGTAGATGTTGATTTCTAATCTTATTTGATTGCTTGCAATAGATGCATTGGTTTAAGTGTAGATGTTGATTTCTAATCTTATTTGATTGCTTGCATTAGATGAATTTATTTTAGTGTAGATGTTGTTTTTTAATCCTATTTGATTTCTTGCATTAGATGGATTATATATTGTTAATCTTGAAGCTGATTAGATGAAGGGGAGGGGAGGGAAGAAGATTTCTTGCACTAGATGGATTGATTTCAATGTAGATAATGATTTTTAATCCTATTTGATTGCTTGCACTAGATGCATTAATTTTAGTGTAGATGTTGACTTCTAATTATATCTTATTGTTTGCAGTAAATGCATTGATGTGTAGATGTGGATTTGTAATCCAATTTGATTTCTTCCACCAAATGCATTGATTTTAGTGTAGATGTTGATCTCTAATATCATTTGATCGCTTGCACTAGATGCATTGATTTCACTGTAGATGTTGTTTTCTAATCCTATTTGATTGCTTGCATTAGATGCATTAGATGTTGTTAATATTGAGTATGTAGATTATTAAAAAAATATTTTTCAAGATATATTTATTATTACCTAGAGGAACACTATTAAAAATTAATTAGTTGTCAAAAGTTGTGATATCTAGACTTAAAATGAAATAGATATGCAAAATCAATCCACCTGCAAAGTGAAAATTAATCCTTCACAAGATCGTCTCCCTTCTTCATCACCAACTAATTACTAATAGACAAGTATAAATATTCAAAATATATTCAAAACTACATATATTAAAAATTACTAATAGATAATTTCATACAACGGTGTATTCAAAAGTTTGATAAGAGGAAAAGATATATTTATAAACATTAAAAACAAATCAAAATATTCTTGAAGGAGATATGATAATTGTTTGAAGAAACAAATAATGTAAAGATTTTATAAATCCGACCAGTCATTAAAAAAAAAAAAAAAACTTCTTGACTTTGAAAAATAGACTATAGAGAAAAAGAAATCATCAAAATATTATTGAAGGAAATAATTATTTAAAACATTAGCAAAGAAACAAATTATTTCAAGAGTAATCTTGACGGAGTAAATTATTAAAACTACTCTTCAAGATATATTTAGCAATACCTGGAGGGACACTATAAAGAATTAATTAGTTTTCAGAAGTTGTGATACCTAAACTTAAATGAAATAGATGTGCAATATCAATCCTCCTACAAATTATTGAAAAGATTGTCTCCCTTCTTCATCGCCAACTAATTACTAATAGATAATTAAATACACATAAAAATATAGCACAACTTTAACATTTACAAACATTACCATCCAAATCCAAATCCAAAGACATAAACACATGAACCTCTCAAAGCATCCAAACACAGGCATATAAACCATTCAAAGCAAGCAACATAGAATAAATTAAAGAAGAGAATGATATGGTCATGCCAAGCAAATAAAACATAAACGGTGAATTTTGAAGTTTATCTCAAACATATACGTAATAATGATAATCTAAAAATGTGGCATTTCTACCCTCAACTGGAACTAGCTTAGATTCATCTAACATTGGATCTATCATGCACTGATAGGGATCAAATCCCTTGAGGTGAAAATATTAACATTTCCACAAGTTCTACAATCCAAAAAGAAGGCTTGCGCCTTGATGGATTTGATCCCTCTCAGTGCATGATATATCTGGTGTTAGATGGATCTAAGATGGTGCAATTATATATTGCGTTGAACAAGCAACAACTTTCCCATACCATTTTTTTATTTTTCATTTGAATAAGGAGAAAAGAGATTGGAGCCTTTAATTTTTCAAACTTTGAACCTTTATCGAATTATTTTGAGCTAATTATATACCCTAGGGAGATATTTCATGCAATAATTAATTGACACTCTTCATAGATTTCATCAAGCATTTAAATTTGATTTTGATCTTCTTCTTTTTTAAACATTTTCAAGCAAATTTTCCTTATTGTAGCCTTGAAAGCTTGAGAAATTTTTCTTTATTTAATTACATGAAAACGTGTCTTGTTTTGATACACTATATGAAAACTTACTTTGGTGTGATACACCGTATCATATAAGAAAACTAGTTTCTCTACATAAAACATATAGTGGCACCGACAACTACAATCATAGGCCAAGGATACCCTTAGAAGCCTATTTGTAGTTGTTTGAGGCATCCTTGTTGGACTTGGATGGATAAAAGCTTTTAGTATGGACTAAGGTTCATGTTTCCTCCCCTAAGCATGTCCAAGTTTTGGAGATCCATGTTTGAGGTGATAGTATTGAACCCATATGACCAAAATATTTTTTTAGGACTTGTTGCCACAGAATATAGCAGGATTGGTGCAAAGCCTCACTCGGCAGGTCCAAACCATATAAAAACAAGAGAAAAGGTTTCCATTGTGACCTCAACAACCTTTTTACTGATGTTTAGTGTTATTCAACTACAAAGTAGGGTTCCCTAGATCATATAAAAGATATTCTAATATTATAGCTCAAGCTGATGAATGGGAGGTCTATAAAATTAGATAGAGTATCAAAAAGGCCTTAAAAGGCCTAGATGTTCTATAGTACATTTCAAATACTCTATAACTAAGCAAAAACTTAGGCTTCTATAAGTTCATGTCCTTAGAAGGGTCCTGTGTGGTGGTTCAAGTCCTTGTTCATGTCTCTTTAGCCTTAGAAACTACTTGATTGAGGCCTAAGTTTCCTCTCCCAAACATGGTCAAGGCAATGAGACTCATACCTAGAGCTTGAAACCTTCTAATGGTGCCCATATTCCAACTAAGAGTGCGATGATACTTGTAACACCATGTTTTCTCCCATTTTGTAATCATAATTTATGACTTAGTGTCATCATAATTATAATACAAATGATATGATGATTTCAAATCATCCTAAACAAGCATTTAATTATGTAAAGTATCTCTTTAAGAAATGAAAAATTGTTGACCAACTGATTCAAGGGTGGAGCACTAATATGATACATGATACCACTAGCAGAAATTAACAAGGGATTTGGGAAATCACTTCGCATGTTAGAAATATAGCCATAACAAAAAACCCATGTTTCCAAAATGCCAAATCTTGATATTTACATTGTTTTTCTCCTTCCCATTTTTACAAAAAATACTTACTAAAGGAAGTTAGGGTGTTTGGAATACAACCACCCATAGATATGAAAGCAAGAGGATGGAGTGGGTAGCTAGGGAAAATAGTCAAATATGGGTACAACTAGTACCCATCTCAAGTTCTAGAAGTTGGCCCATGAAATCCCTTGTCAAAGCTAAAAAAACACAGGTTTTTGCTTAGCTAGAATAGGGAAATGCAAGGAGAGGGAGAATAAACCAACATATTGACTGTGTGGAGGGTGTTGAAGTCCTAGAATGAGTTGTGGAAGAGTTTGCAGGAATAAAAGAGCACCCACAAGTGAAAATCGAGTAGATTCGCTAGTGGGTCCTTTGCTACTATTTTTATAAATTTCCCTAGGGCATCTAAATTTGATGACCATATGAATATGAATATAATTGGTATCCATTTTAGAATATTTGGACATGCTAATTATTTATTTTTACTACTAATTTGTGAAGGAAACCTTAATACCTAAGATGGGAAAAGAGGGCGATGAATTTGATGTTGGTTTCGTTGTAGAGTGGGCATTGAGAGGTGGGTTGTTGATGAACTATAATGGCAGATAAGGGACTCCCTTGTGCAACTAAAACAATTTGATAAGGAATTTGAGTAACTTTTCTAACCCTGATCCAGTGGATTGAGGGTGACTTTGATTTCTTCCTATGAAGGAGAGTGGCTTTCAAATTTGAGAAATCCCCACTAAGAACCTGAGTCAATTTTCCTTAGTGATAACATGGATCTATTTTGGGGTGACTAAGTACATGAAATATTATAGTGTACCTAAGCCTAAGGTTAGGTGGAGAGTGGCTTTCCCATCATCAGTTTCCAAAATGTTTATGTCATTTAGATAAGTGTATCTAAAAAACATTATTGGAATGACATTAGAATAGTATATCTAAATTACTATTAATGGAATGATATTATTGTTCAAATCTCTATGAATATTTTTATGTTAGTCACATATTTTTTTGCAATGTTGAACTGATATATGTCACAATTGTTTTATAAGTGCATGTGAATGAATAGTTGGAAGTATTATATTATAGTTCTTAGTTAATAACCAATGCTTCCTTGATTTGTTAATGTTATACGTAGATGGAATTATTTGATGTAAGTGGTATATGAAGGTTGTGAGATGCATGAGGTGTGCATGTGTTGATATAAGCATCATGATCTTCTTATAGTCCATTAATATTACTAGTCCTTCTTAAGCCAATTTTGGGAAAAGAGAAATTGTGGTTGCATTCCTATTTTGAATGGGACAATTGAAGTTTATATCTAGTCTAGACAACTTTATACCTCTTGAGGTAAGCCAATGTACTAGCCTCATTTTCTTGTAAGTGGTGAAAGGAGGAAAATCTCCTTTAGCTAGGAGAAGTTATGAACTAGGGCCTTTGGCTATCTTTTTTATGCTCTTGATGAAGAGACATGACTAAAGTTAGTGTCTCTGGGAGGCCTTATTAAGCTGAGAGATTTTTTTGAGATTATGAAAGCCTTCAAGGAAGCTTTTCAACCTTGCATAAATTGATTTCAACCCTTTGGAATAGGATAGGAGGCTCTATCAAACCTCGGAGAAATTCAAGGATGGATCCTTGAATTTTAGGGATTGACCTCTCTTCTATTTTAGGTTGTATGATTTGAAGCTTGAAGTTTCATGGATTGGAAGTCTTTGACTTAGCCCCTAGTCACATGGTTAGTAGGAGAAGGGGTTATGGGGCTATTAGGATTAGAGTACAAGGCTATCAGGACTCAGGATACTGGAAGTTCCTTGAAATATATATATATTACAAACTCCCAATTCCAACTGATTTTGACTTATACATAAGGCATGGAGATAGTTTCATCCCTTACCATTTATCATCGGTCGAAAGGAGAACTTGGTGAACTAGTGTTAGTTATTGAAATTTTGGGTCCATAGATTTGGCCCTAGCTCCTTATCATATCCCTTTCTAGGGGGTTGTGATTGAGATCCATCCATAAGGGGGCTTAGTCTCATAATATCGAGTGTTAAGTGTTAGGGAAACTACAAATGACACCGTCATAAACACCCATTACAGAAAGACCTGACATGTCCATCAGTTGACAAAGAACCTTCCATATATTGTTACTTGTTATCATATCGGGAGTGAGTGCCATTGATTACCAAAGAATGTATTGGAATATACCACAAAAAGTTCTATGATACAACTAAAACTCACATTTTTCATCATTTTATATAATTTTGAGAGCCATCAATTGATGGAAATGGATGTTAGGCATCAACTGTTAGAGCGTCGAGTGTCTGGCATCATTGGACTCTTGGGATTCCTTGATACTAACAATCCCTAATATTTTTTTCATACTATTGGAATATTTCTATTATAAAAAGGCCATCTACCAATATAGGAAAGTGTGGTGAGTAAAGTTTCTATGATTGATTGTTAGGTGTCGAGTTACTAGGACATTGGATCCTCCATATCAAGTTAACCCTCCAATATTAACAGGACCTAAAACTATGCCTATTGTTAGAGAGGTATTTTCCATCACTAGATGGTGGCATGGTGAAAATTTTGGATATCAAAATTTCAAGTGTTTGGAGAAATAAACAAAACTTTTTGGTTTCCTCCCATACCTCTAAACCCTAATGGGGAGCATGATTTTGCATTTTAGGTCATGTCAAGGATAGCCACTTATCAGTGATATGGCCTTATACCATGATGACATGTGGGTGGGGACGCCACATGGAAGCAGTATGGAGGCCACAAGGTACTTGGAGGGAAAATCTTCAAATTGTTATAACTCCACTCAAACTCAATTTTAGGCAAAAATGATATTATTGGAAAGCTGTCAACTAGCAAAAGACAATGGATATGTCATAAATTATTTTTTAAGAGGTTGGAGAGAGAGGAATTTTTATAGCCCCATCTCCATAAAATAACGTTGGAGTTTGGGCTTGGATGCCTCACAACCGTGATAAGGGATAAGGTGGATAGGTACCTTATAGATATTGTTAGAGTAGAGTCGCAACATTGGCTTGCTATGGGCCACAATTGCATGTCAAAGATTAGAAGATATTATTAATTTTTAATTATTATGATGACTTACAAATAAAAATTGAATTACCTGTGTTAAATCACTGAAGATAATATATAAGTGAGTGATAAAAGTGAAAACAATGTTACAAGAAAAACATTATATGTTACATTGTCATCTAGAAGAAACTTCCCATGTCAAATAAGAGGATTTTGAAGAGAGGAAGAATGTAGAAACACCCCCAAATTTTGTAGAAATGATAAGGAGCCTAAAGACATTACTCAAAACCTATAGGGAAGACAATGAGAGGTTAATATGAGATCAAGAAAAGTAAGTAGAATTGAATGCAATATTTCTACAAATTTTTTCAGGAATTCAAAAGTAATTGCAACAAGGACCCATTGTCAACAACGTTGAAAGGAAACCTTCTAGGAAAAGGTAGAGAGTCCATAAAAAATTCAAAAGCATGGGCCAACCACCATTAACATGTGAAAAATCACCTCTAAAAAATGTAGCACAGTAAGGGGATATATACATCTAGTAAGAAATCATTTCCTGATACTCTAGTGATAGGATAGCCAATTTATACAAGTTTTCAAGCAATAATTCCAAGAGTGAATTGTGTAAGAAAAATAAGAAGAATCACATTTGAATTATGATGCACGAAGAATTCAAAAAGGCAAGGCCACTAATGCCAGATCCTACCTAACCTACAACAAGATTAATGGCAAGAAAAATAATAAGAATCACACCTGAACTATGATGCATGAAGAATTCAGAAAGGAAAAGGCCATCGATGTTAGATCCTGCCTGACCTGCAACAAGATTAATGGATGTAGTGTGAAAGAAACATTAAATCATTCTCACATTTTTATTACATTTTCATTCACAGAATATCCAACAAATGTCTAACATATATTTTTATTTTCTTCTGAATTGCAAAAACTAAGTACACACATTCATATATAATCATATATCTAATTCCTCTTCTATCATTACTAAAATTTGGATGAGTTTGAATTTTCCAAAAAGGAATCCAAGCTCCCTTATTTTCTCCAAAAATTCTTAGCTTTCTTCATATTTTTCGTCCTACAAATCTAGTCTATTTTCTAAAATTAATAAAAAAATTGCTTCCATCTATATCCACAAAAGAGGATAAGGTTTCTTATTTTTGCTAACATCATTCCTATCCAAATTTTCTAATCTTTAAACTATCCCATTCCAAGAGTAAGATGCTCCTGCATCAGACTCCCTAGGAAAGAAATTGCCCATAATCTCATGAAAATTTGTGCAATGCTTGGAAATATCTGCAACAATCATCCAAATAACATCCTCCAATGGCTAATTTTTCCACTTCAACAAATACTAAAAGTACTATTTTCCTCTAGTTTTCTTCACCAATTTTTGATCTAATAGCCCTTCGATTTCCTTTGGAGTTTCTTTGGGTAGTTGTTGTTCCCATTCAAAAATATGTTCTACTTCACTGGAAGACTCGTCATATGAAAATTTTCATATTCCCTGAAAGGAATACAAATCAGAAACACTAAAAATTGGGGAAATACCAACATTTCTTGGAAGCTCCACTTCATAAGCATTTGAGGAAAATTTCCTTAAAATTTTACAAGGTTCGATCTTCTTGAGTTTTAGCTTGTTGTAAGTTCCTTTAGGAAATCTTTCTTTCCTCAAATGTACCATCACTAAATCACCAATCTCAAAGTTTTTTTGCCTTCTCTTTGAATCAACCCTTTGTTTGTATTTATTGATGCTTTCATGTAGCTATTTCTTAACTCTTTCTTGCAATTCTTACATGCTCACTACAAATTCTTCATCTTCTGCACTTCTTATATCTTGTTTTCCCAAATTCCTCAATTCATATACTCCCCTTGGATGCATTCCATAAAATATTTGGAAGTGACTCATACTTGTACTTATGTTGGTTATATCATTGTATGCCAATTCAACCTAATCAAGAACCTAATCCCATTGTTTGGGAGTTTCACTTACCAAGATTCTTAGGATGTTTCCCAATCTCCTATTCACAAATTTTGTTTTCCCTCGGTTTGTAGGTAATAGGATGAGCTGAAATTAAGGTTAGTACCCAACTTCATCCATAATGTTCTCCAAAAATAACATACAAAGCTTGTGTCTCTATCAGATACAATGCTTCTAGGAAATCCATCCAACCTTACAACCTCTTTAAAGAACAAATTGGCAACATTGGCGGCTTCACTAGTTTTGTTGCAAGGTATAAAATGTGAAATTTTATATAATCTATCAACGACAACATAGATAGAGTCATTACCTCTTTGAGTCCTTGGCAATCCCAATATAAATTCCATGCCTATTGAGTCTCATGGCCTAGTAGGAATTGGTAATGGTTGATATATACTTGTATTTTGACTTCTCCCCTTTGCATGCTGGCAAATCCTACATTTTGCAACAAACCTTTTCATATCATATTGCATTCCTTACCAAAAATAAAAAGCACTCAATTGAGCAAAAGTTTTATCTTGCCCAAAATATCTTGATAATCCTCTGCTATGTTTTTCCCTAATAATATTTTCTCTCATAGAACATTTGGGTATGCATAATCTACTATCTTTAAATAGCAATCCTTCTTGCAACATAAATCTCAACGATGGAGTTCTATCACCACTAACTAGATTTTCATAATCATCATATGCATATTTAAAATCAACATCTTCCTTATACATCTCCTTTATTTCATCAAATCCTAAAGTGGTAATTTGAAACTCATGCAAAATCAAATTTATTCTACTTAATGTGTCAACAACCTTATTTCATTTACCACTTGTATGCTTGATGAAAAATGTGAAATTTTCCAGCAAATTGATATGAATTTGGAATATTAAATTTCTATGCTAAGATCCTCATTAGAATACGAAAATGTGCTTGAGGTTTGTACTCCAAAATAGCAAGTAAAAACATGAGTTTTTATGTGTGTTTTCTTAAGTTAGTTTCATAAAAAAACTTTAAACATAAAACATTGAATGGAAGCAAGCATCAATCAGTAATACACCAGCCATTATTAAAGGAGTTCACCCCTCCTGGGCTACATCTCCTTGGATCAACTCTAAAGGCGTGACCCCTTCTCATTATGCTCAATGTCTAGAAAAGAAGAGTACATAAACTGCTGAAATGGAATGGCTAGTTTCTCCTTCAAAGAAACAACTTATGCAAGAGTTCTCACTCCATACACATGTTAACCCACAGTCAAACATGTAAACCTTCATAAAACATAGGCATCTTTCATCAACACCCCATACTCCAACTGTAAAGAGCATGAACAGTAGCACAATCCACTTGAAGTACATAAACAAGTATTTTCTCCAAAACACATATAGAGAAAATATGAAATAAAGCTACATCACTGATGTAATGGATATTGCAAGAAGCACATGGAGGCTGGAAAACCCCTGCAAGGTCATCTCCATCTTCAAACTCCTCCATAAATTGAATCAACACTCTGGTTGACCATGGCACCCATAGGCTTAAATTTGCAAAAATCCTATCCATAAGTGCTCCTTTGATCCTAAGACCTACTCCAATGAGTCCATAATATCCAAAAATGGCCATCTAGCCTTTTTTTTCACCCAATTTGGTCGAAAACTAGAGAAGTTATGACCTCTCCTAGTTAGGCCACTATTCGCTCCACAAATTTCTCAAAAATCGGCACCAATCCTACAATTTCACCCCAAAAAGCGCTAACTGGGTGAAAATTTCACCCACCACCGGGCACAATTGTAGGACGGTTAATTCTGCCCATAACCTCATCAACGCTTATAAAAAATGTCAGCCCTACCAGTCACATGACGCGTTAGGGTTTGGTAGTTAATGATGGCGATTGCGGTTTCGTTAACCGTCTACAGCTAGGCGGAAGTGTTCACATAACACCACTTGGTATGATGGTTAAGTTGGCAGAGATGGTTACCATGGTGATTACAATAGTTGTTGCAGGTAGGCGGATAGGTGGTCACATGGGGGGCTGGTTAAGTTCGCCTGGCCCCCAACCTTGGTGGATAAATCCTTTAACATTAACCTGAGTCCATTATATGTTAATACATAAGGCATAGGCGGATTGGAAACTTGTTGCATTGTGTTGTGAGAGGTCGCGGGGTTGATCTCGACCTTCGACCTTTCTTTCCATACAAAATTTTAATTAGCCATTAGGAGCACACGTGACAACGTCTGGCTTAGCCACGTGTTACCTCCTGATTGGCTTGAACCCAAACACATGGACCAATAGGACTTCGCCAATTCAATAGAATATTTCGAGAATATTTTGGGAATATTCTACGAATATTCATTTTTCCACCTAGGAGGTACAGTTCCCAATCAACATCCCAGTCGCAAAATTTTTACATGTTTGACAAAGTGAAGAGATCGCATTTCTGGTATAATGCGGTGTCTGTTTCACGCAAAACGAGTTGTGCCAGATTCAGGATAACGAGAACTATGCGGTTGTTCATGTTCCCTACCATTCTGATGACTTTGATTTTTGGGAAAATTTTGAGCTCCTGATCATAACTCCACCCATTTAGCATGCCTCTGATTCAATTTGGCCTGATTATTGATCAACTATAGAGCATGGTTATCAGTATAAAGAACAAACTCTTTGGGCATAACATAATGCCTCCATTTTTTTTAAAATCCTGAACTATAGAATAAAACTCTTTATCATAAGAGGAATACTTTTGCCTTGCTTCATTTAATTTTTCACTTAAATATGCAATTTCCCTTCCTTCTTGACTTAGGATAGCTCCAATAGCATCTCCACTTGCATCTATCTCAACTTGAAAATATTTGTTAAAATCTGGTAAGGCTAGTATAGCTTGTTAAGTTATCCTTTGCTTCAGTATTTTAAAATTTCTATCAGTTTCTATAGTCCATTTAAATGGTTGCTTATTCTCCTTGATTGTGTCAACAATGGGTGTACACAAACTACTAAAATTCTTTATGAAATTTCGGTAGAAACTTGTAAGATGTGTCACACGGAATAAGTCGATCTTGCGGACAAGATAGACCTTCCTAGAATCTAAAGAAGACCTAATGACAAGCAAACCAACCAGACACTATCTTTCTCTAAATATGCTTTTATAAACAATGGAAAACAAGTGTTTTTAGGGCCTACCTTAGGTCCAACGCAAGTTTGTGGATGCCCTCGCTCCTTTGATCCAAATGAGCTCCTTTTCGCGAATCTGCAAACACAAACAAGGAAAAAAAAAAAATAGCACCTGAAAAGCCAATTGCATAAAACATATTTAACATGAAAGTCAAGGAGTCCATGAAACAAATAACATGAGATACTTGTTGAGAAAAATGAGTTTGATTGTATTAATTCAAAAGAAGAAAAACTTTACAACCTTTGCCTTGACGTTGTACAAGCTCCTCCCAGGGTCCAGCAAGAAGTCTCCTCTACTTTGACAAGTTTCACTCACTCCCCAATGAAGCCAAAAAGGTATGTGATCTATGCTCCTAAGCTCAACTAGGAAGTCTTGATTTCACTAGCATTTACCCTAAAAAATGTTCAGCTTCTAACCTCCCTAGCAACCAGCCCAATGCCTGAATTTATAGTGCAATGGAGGGAAGTTACTAGGTCCTCCTTCAAAGGGATAAAGCCCTCCTTCAAAGGGATAGCTCCTCTCATCAAGGGATTAGCTCCTTCTCTTTTGGGATGCATGAACCACCTAAGAGCGGCCAATCCACGTCAAAATTCCTTCTAGAAACCTCTAGAATTAACCCAAAGTGAGTTTTTTAAGATAAAACTTGCGCCTTTTGACTTTCACAGGGGTCCGCACCTACACCGTTAGGGACAGAGCGGGCAGGTCCGCAGCTTTTGTACACAGAATGTGCGGGACCACAGGTGACCAAGAGAGAAAGTGCGGAACCAGAGTTACATTGATTTTTAATGTCTTTCTCTCATTTCCAAAGCTTGATTTGAAGAGCTGAGGTCTGAGACTTGCTTAGAAGGACAGTACAAGTGATGATAGACCCATACTGACTACAAATAATCATGGTGACGATATTTTTGTGTAACAGATTGCCCCCTAAAGTGCGAAGTCTGTAGTAGATGAGGATTTATTATCATTTAGGAAGAGTGAAGTACTTTATCATTTCGAGGATCATCTTGTGGAGAACCCGGTTGGAACCTGTAAAAACATTCAATGAAAAATATATATATATATATATATATATATATATATATGAGATCATATCATCGCTGAGGTAGGCATTCCCATACTCAGATCAAAACTGACTAGAAAAACTAACTACTGCTCTGATACAGGAATGATCTTGTAAAACATCACAAGTAAAGACTCATGTGGACACAGTATGGACGCAGCCATCTGTTTATGAATAGTCCATTATATAATGAATAAAAAATTCCTCGCAGCCTGGTGTTGTTGGGAAAAGTATCCAATTCGGAATGCCCCTATCCCACTCTAAGGTGTGATAGTGCCTTAGCAACAAACGAGGTAAACTAATTGAGTATTCTTCTTTATGAAATGTAAATGACGAAGAAGGATGTAACTAACCTGTGTCTTCTGCTAGTTTGTCGATCCAAATCACTCCTCTCTTCAGTAGCTCCCAGCTTCTTGCTCCTTCACCGGCCCAGCTTCACCGAATTCCTGCAAGATCACAAGAGAGAGAAACTACACAAAGATACATATATACATTCCTACAAAGCTCAAGATCAGATTAAGCTAAACATATAAGCATAACAAAACATCATTGGTACACAGCATGTAGGAGAAACTCAAGTAGTTTATTGATAGAATAAGAAAGTCCAAGAGGAGATACAACCAAGTGAGTTCCGATCCAGCATCTACCTCCCGGCAAAGGAATCCCTTCCTCTCCTCCAACAAAGCATAAATCACCCAATCTGCTAATCTCAATCTCAAACCAACAACAATTCTCTGAAAAGTACAAAATTCCAGCCTTCTGAACCTCTGGGTGAGAGATCCATATATAGATGTAAGCAGAGAGGATGAGTCAGCTTATGTTTTGACTTGTGGCTTCTCTCTGTCAGTTCTTGCTTCCACTTGGAGGTTGAGAGCCTCTTACTCATCACTAGTTGAATTCATTGAGGCAAGTGTCATTGGAGAAGATTCTGGAAGCTTCCAGGGTCTTTCCACCTCGTTGAATGAGCTTGCCATTTGTCATTTCCCGCTCAGTGCACCCTGGTAGTGCTTCCACCTGCGTTGCAGTGCACCTAGCCAGTGTAGTCTCTGCATTTCAACGCAGGCAGCTAATGGAGCCTCTGAATTGATCCTGAATTGACTATTTCTGAGTGGTTTTTGGTGGAGAACTTCTGGGAGAAGGTGTCATTGGTTGACCTTGTTCCTTTAGGAGCTGTAACAACATCTTTAGGGACTTTGGATCCCTTGAATTATGGACATTTCATGCTTATAGTTGTAAGGCACAAAAATGTCTATAACAGTTGCCCCCTAAAGTATGAGGCCGTTTATTGGGTGAAATGCTTTATTAGGAGGATCCGAAGTTCATTCAATGCTGGGAGGAGACCTGTAATAAGATACAATACAATACATTATTTTTTATACTGTTTTCATGATCTAGCTGAGGCGGGCATTCCCATGCTCAGCTTTATAAATTCATTTTTATGTACATAGGACGGACAATTGTCTGATGATAGACTGATGATCCTGCTGAAATCATCATCCTTTGATAGGATGATTGTCTGTGCTGCAATGCTGTACATGTCAATGTCTTTATTTTTCCTGAATATATATCGCAGCCCGGATGGATGAAACTAGATCCGGGGTCTTCAAACTCGTTCGATCTTCACTCTAAGTACAATTCGATCCATGTGAGAGACGTTCTGAAGTTGAACATGGAAAGACATCGCTTGATTACCAGTCAATGATGTAAACCGTTAACAAGCGCGAGAGGAATCACCGATAATGATAATGACCCTCAAGGTACTGCAGTACAATTCACGTGGTGTGAATAAAGGACTTGGCGTGGAACACCACGCAAAATCTTTCGGTCGAAGGTCATTGATGTATGCCTGTTGCCGGAAGTGAGAAACTTGCCATTGAGGCATGCAAGCTTCAAAGTACTGAAGGGGGTGTCCCTAGATCAACTTCTTGGATAATGAGCTGATGTCGACAAGAAGCGATCCGTCAAAGGAGGGCCTTAATGTATCCCACATCAGTGACATGGAACGGAGCAAATGATTTTGATGGAGGTGAAAACGATCTGACGATATATGGTTCAAGGTGGCGGTCATGAAAGAATGAAGGATAATGTATGGTAGTGGATGGGACACAGTTGACTTCTCTGGATGACTTCTCTTGAACATATCGGCGACACTGGTGTGATGGATTGGTAGCATTTACCCCAAAGGTGGATGGTATGGCGAGACCATGGTGATGTGACCGGTGAATGAAACAACCCAACCCGACTCTGGCACGGAGTGGAAGTGTCATGTTCAAGAGCGACTTGCTACCAATAAAGTTCTTTGAGTTTCTTCCCAATTTTTCCCAAGTCATTGCTGACCAGTACCTCTTTATTTTTGTCAAGCTTGAGGAGGATAACATATGCTTGTTCTATAATTTTCCCTTCGGGCAAACCCATCGCTATGTTTTAACGAGCCTAGCGATAGTGAAACTCGTTCTCGTCTAAAGACAAGTTTGTCGCTATTTAATGTTTTTAACGAGTCTAACGACAAAGATAACTCGGTCCTTTTCATTTTTAGAGAGTCTGAAAAGGTACGTAAAGTCAACTCCGAAAAGTCCTTTTTCGTCATCTAATCCCTTAAGTCCGAAAAAGTATAAAACAATACAGAAGGGATGAATTTTCGATAGTTTTAACGAGCCGAACAAAACAAGCGCTCGATCTTTTTGTGCAATAATCCCTCAGGTCCAAAAAGATTAAAATCTAAAGGAGGGATAGCACTTCCGGTCGCTTTAACGAGCTGAAAGGAAAAAACTCGGCAATCTTTTCATATTTTACGAGTCAGATGAAAAGAGCTTAAAGAAGACTCGTCTTTTGAGGAACGAGTGATAAAACGGGTAGCAGCTGATTCCAGGTAAGGGTTGGAATTTTCCAATCATGGCAGTGTCACAAGGATGGCTAGTGAAATCACTCTTCGCAGCTGTTCCTCAAAATGGGTAAATAATCAATATGGAGGTGAATGATCGGCCAATGGAAAAGTGGAGGTGACGGTGCAAACACGACCAAGGCTTTAGTGGCTGATAATGTTACATTCACGGTGGTTATTTACCGGAGGGTAGTTCATTTTTTAACGAGCTTAAACGCGGAAAAACACTGCTCGGTCTTATGTTTATTTTTTAACGAGCATGAACTATGTGCTAAAACTGCTCGATTAATCCAGTCATATGATAAGAATGTCTCATGTAAGATGCCATTTTTTATGGAGCTTGTGCCTTACAAAGCTTTGCCCCGCATCCTTTCGTTATGCAAGTTCGGGAACGACTAATCCTACGAGTTTAAAGGGTTAGACCTACGGGTTTAAAGGGAGGACCTAAAAATTTAAAAAATAAATAGCCGCCCCTTGCTTGCACTCCAAAAGGTTTGCATGCCCCCAGGTATAAAATACGATTTCAAGGTTACCTCTACTTCACTTCCGCCAAAACATTTTTTTTACCGAGAGAGGCCTACCTCTTTCAGGTTACCTAAAGATTGTTCTGTTAATCTTTCAAACAAAACACTTCTTCGGCAATTTCTACCGAGATAAACAAAGGTGAGCGACGAGGCCCGCCAACTCACATAACTTTGACAAAAGAATCTTATTCTAGAACAACCCCTGTCTCAATCACGGACGGGGCACAGACTAGTCATATTCTCCCGCGGAAACCTACCCTATACCCGAAGTTTTCCTGCCGAAGCAGACCAGGGCACATGCCCCCAGGGTTCCAGTCATATCTTTCCGAATCACTCGCGCTCATCGGGAGGACGGACCGTAGGTTGAGACATTTCTTGCGTGAAGAGACCATTTAGGGACGGTATATGACTATTTGCGATGCGTGATCCGAGAAATGAAAGCTGGTCCACGAGCTTGACCACTCTTCCTTCGTGCGGAAAACACATTACTCTAAAGAGTGAGGAGACGATGGCTCCCATGCAATATATATAGTCTCGTCCAAGGAGTAGGTTATAATCCAAGGGTCCTTGAACGACCATCACGTTCATTTGAATGGTCTTCCCTTTCAATGTTATGGGCATATTAGGGAGGATCCCTAAAAGTCGACTGGTTCCTTTATCAAAGCCTGTCAGATTTCTCATTTCAGGCAAAAGCGCTGGCGAACCAAGTGCTTTCCAAGCAATAGAGGAAAGGATACTCACAGATGCCCCCTCATCAATGATGGTGCCAGCCATGACCATTCTATATATTTGGACGATAATTCTGAATGGTATGCTTGCTGGCAAACGGGGTCTGCCTAGTTGGTTCCAGTCGAAGGAGACAACTAGGTTGCTTGGTGGTGGGACCGAGTAGACGGCCGGGTATCGCTCTGACGAACTTCCTTCCTGCGATAAAGGAATGGGGGAATTGCCCCCGTGCTCGTCGGAGTCTGTGTTGATGAAGAGAATTTGGATGGTGTCATCTTTATCCTCTTCAGTGACTGTATCATTCGAAGATAAATCCTCTGAAGGCAAGACCGGGTCAACTGCCGCCTCGACCTTTTGACTTTCGTCGGGTATGGATTCAGCTGGTTCATCTTCAATGACCGGCGCTTCAGCTGACCACTTGAGCGGGCCAGCTGGATTTTCAACTAACGAAGGACTCGGCAAGAGTTTTTTATATCCAGGAGGAAGTCGTAACGGTGAAACCGGACGATCATCCAAAACTCTTTTCGCTTCGTCTAAGAAGGGACAACGGTGGATGGCGTGGTTGCCTTCACACAGTCTACAGGGGGATCTAACTCTCCCTTTTTGTCCAAGGACTTCACTTTCGCTAGTTGACGGTGTGCATTCAACATGGCTATCAGAGGTTGATGCCACCGGATTGTGCAAACGGGGAGACCAGTCCCTTAGTATCCGAGGGATGCAGGGACAATCTCTCTGGAAGTGGTCTCCCTTGCATATGACACATGGCGATTTAGGCCTAGTCAGTGCTGTGTGTGGATTTTTGTTAGACGACACTTGTTTGCCCCCAGTCGCTTTTGGCTCCTTCTTCTTCTTCTCTTTCTTCTTATTTTTCTTCTTCTCCTTAGGAACTTGTTTTTTTGTTTTACCAGTTCCGCCAAGCGAAGAGGAAGGAGGAGAGGAAGAATTAGAGGAAGTAGAAGGCTAGTGGGCAACTCTGGACTGGTCTAACTGTTGATTCGACTGTTCAAGAATAGTGGTGTTCTGAACGACATTGGTTGAGAAGAGCCAGACCGGCAAGCCAATTGTCAGTCCTTGAAGCGACAATGTGGCCATATGGGGCGCACCAACATCTCCCCAAGAGGAGAAGGGACTAGGATTTCCACCAAGGGGAATTCCTTGGTTGGTGGGCTCCATTTTCTCAACCTAAAGATCAACGCAGGAAAAAGGGGTGATTTTTCCATTTAAAAAAAATTTTAACGACGCTTTAGACACAACTTGCTTTTTCAATTTTAAAGAGTCGAGAAAAAGCTAAAGATGACTCTAGTCACCTTCGATGTTTTAATGAGCCCGAAGTGACAAATGCTCAGATGGACTTTTTCCGTTATAGAGTCTGAAAAAGGCCAAAAGGAACTGCTATGGAGTTCTAGGTAGAGGGTGTGCCAAACTTTTCGCAAAACCGCAGAATACTTTTTAAGGTACGGGCGGTCAATCTTCCCGAATGCTGTGTTCAGTGCATTGCGATCACTAGGGCGGCCGACACGGCTTCCTAAGGATAAAGGTTTTATGCCTATAGGGGTCTCCCAATATATACTCGACGGTACATGGGAGCACAATCCGTACTGGCGCTATCGTCTCTCAGGAGGAATCACCCAACCATCAGCGAGATCGACAGTCACCAGGTTTTACGACGCCAATACACGTCTCTAGCCTAGACCTCTATGTCGTGCGTTAAGTTACAAAGCGTTGTTAAGTTCATTCAATTTATTTTAGGTTGATCTTTCTTAGAAGTTTACCTTTTTGGATCACCACGAGATGTATGATACATTTCCTAAATGCAGTCTAAAGATGATAAGAAAGCTTTTATATCTTTTCAACAATGAAAATCCTAGCTACAAGGGGAAAAGGAAGACACAAACTTTTCTCAAAGAGCATAGAGCACACTGTAAATGCACTTTTCCTAAATCAAAGCATGCAAAATATCAAAATGCAAATGCACATATGCATGTATTTGTTTTCGCTTTCTTAATATTGATGCCTAAAAAGAAAGCTGTTGTACAAATTTGAATTCGATTTCAAGTGAAAACATAAACAAGTTCCTTTTTCGAAATCAAAAAGACGATTACAACACTTTATGATTTACTTGTTTCGTCGCTAGAAATGCATAAATTCAAACCAAACGACAAAAGTAAAAGCTCAATCAACTGTGAACAGCAAACAAACTCACTCCTAAGATCAAAACGACCCTTATGACAGGTCTAGATCTAGGGGCGACAGTATGACTAGTTTACTTTTGTAATGGGAAACTGCAAATGATGTAACAAATACACAAAGAACAAATACAGTTTCTTTATACAACTGAGGTGGAATTGAGGAAAAGAAAATGGGTTTCAGATAGGTACACTGACTGATAACAGGCTGCAAAAAACAGAGATAAAATTGAGCAAAAGGAAGCAGGGAACCACAGCTGCACAAGGCAAGGGCTGATCAGCGCACCCTTAGCACAGAGAAACTGAACTTCAGCGCAGGTAGCCTTCACGGGACCTGCGTTGAAATGCAAAACCTCTTCACAGAGTCTGCGCTGAAGCAGAAACGAGAGTTGTCTCTGGGTTCTGGGTCACGGTTTGCAGTTTAATCTACAGTTTTTGGCCGGATAAAAGCTATCAATTAGGTACAATTAGGAGGATGATTTAAAGGAGGACTAAGATCTATCACAAAGGGCTATTAGAGCACTTGTGGATCAGATGTTCAGATGATAAAAACAGGCCTAGTGAGTGGACTAGAGTGGCAGATCTCTACTTTGCATTTGAAAATGGCAAATGCATTTCGATTTGGCACTCCTGAGTTTATGAGAAGAACAAAAATAGAAACACAAATAAACTAACAAGATACTTTCCCCAGTGGAGTCGCCAATTTGTTGTTGGGAAAAGTATCCAATTCGGAATGCCCCTATCCCACTCTAAGGTGTGATAGTGCCTTAGCAACAAACGAGGTAAACTAATTGAGTATTCTTCTTTATGAAATGTAAATGAGGAAGAAGGATGTAACTAACCTATGTCTTCCACTAGTTTGTCGATCCAAATCACTCCTCTCTTCAGTAGCTCCCAGCTTCTTGCTCCTTCACCGGCCCAGCTTCACCGAATTCCTGCAGGATCACAAGAGAGAGAAACTACACAAAGATACATATATACATTCATAAAAAGCTCAAGATCAGATTAAGCTAAACATGTAAGCATAACAAAACATCATTGGTACACAGCATGTAGGAGAAACTCAAGTAGTTTATTGATAGAATAAGAAAGTCCAAGAGGAGATACAACCAAGTGAGTTCTGATCCAGCATCTACCTCCCGGCAAAGGAATCCCTTCCTCTCCTCCAACAAAGCATAAATCACCCAATGTGCTAATCTCAATCTCAAACCAACAGCAATTCTCTGCAAAGTACAAAATTCCAGCCTTCTGAACCTCTGGGTGAGAGATCCATATATAGATGTAAGCAGAGAGGATGAGTCAGCTTATGTTTTGACTTGTGGCTTCTCTCTGTCAGTTCTTGCTTCCACTTGGAGGTTGAGAGCCTCTTACTCATCACTAGTCGAATTCATTGAGGCAAGTGTCATTGGAGAAGATTCTAGAAGCTTCCAGGGTCTTTCCACCTCATTGAATGGGCTTTCCATTTGTCATTTCCCGCTCAGCGCACCCTGGTAGTTCTTCCACCTGCGTTGCAGTGCACCTAACCAGTGTAGTCTCTGCATTTCAACGCAGGCAGCTAGTGGAGCCTCTGAATTGATCCTGAATTGACTATTTCTGAGTGGTTTTTGGTGGAGAACTTCTGGGAGAAGGTGTCATTGGTTGACCTTGTTCCTTTAGGAGCTGTAACAACATATTTAGGGACTTTGGATCCCTTGAATTATGGACATTTCATGCTTATAGCTGTAAGGCACAAAAATGTCTATAACACCTGGATTGTGGAAACTAGATCCAGGGTCTTCATTTCTACTTCCCGAAACAGTACGATTCTATCCATGCGAATGAATGTGTTGATGTCGAACATGGTAGAAACCACTTGATTACCAGTTAATGATGTAAATTGTTAACAAGTGTGAGAGAAACCACCAGTGATGTCAATGGCTCTCAAAGTACCCAGTACAATCCATGAGATGCGAATAAATGTGTTGATGTCGAGCATGTCACGGAATCCTTTGATCGCCAGTCAATGATGTAAACTGTCGTCAAAGGCGAGAAACCTGCCATTGATGCATGCATATCTCAAGGTACTGAGGATTCCTAGATCATCTTTCTAGATAATGAGTTGTTGTCGATAGAAAGCGATCCGTCGTAGGCAAGCCCACAACACGAAATCATAGATCAATTTGAAGAAATTTAGTTGCAAGAACTGACTCAGGGATGGTCAAGATGGATGACAGATATTTGCAGATGAATGGCTTATTGGCAGTGACCTCTTGAACACATAACGACACGACAGATGGTTTGATGACAATTGACCCAAAGTTAATACCCAGAAACCGGCTGAAGACTTTCGATGTGGTTTGATCAACTGTTAGGCAAAGGATTTCCCAACCCAGGTGAATAAAAGTGTCGTGTTCAAGAGTGGTTACAAAGTATGACAAACACGCTCATTTTTCTCTCTTTTCCCCTGTAGAAATTTTGAATAATTTAACACATATTCAATGGAGATTATCCTGATCATGTACTAATGCGGAAAACATACACAATACATAAGCTCCTCTACGTTGATCAAGAATATAGCAGCATCAATAACAATAAAACATCAAGAGCATTCACACATTAACACAGTATGTATCCCGGGGAAAGCATCTCGCTAAAAACCCCACACTATCTGTATATTAATGATTGAGTCATGTAACATTACACAGCATAATACTTCTCACAAGTATCTCCACCTCTGTTACACACAATACAGCTCAGATCTGATCTCCAAATCTCTTCCACTGCTTGCCTGCCTCCACTGCTCAATACCTGCTCAAGAACTGATGAGAATTGCTTCCCAAACTCGATTTTCACCTGCAAAATAGTCACTCACACTTTGTGGACGTGAGAAAAGGCTAAAATACGGGCCAAATACGTGAGCAAACTCATTGGCATACTCAATCCTTTGATTGTGCAAGATCTGGTGCACAACTATAGTCACAACTGATAGCAATCTGATTCTCTACCACCTGTCCCTGTTGAACTGAACATGCACTGACATGCAACTGAGTTAACTGATGTATTCTTTAGTTGTATTATGAGTTAATAATTAGTTTAACAACTCATCATTAGTCTATCTGCAGTTAGACTAACTACAACCAGTTTAACTAAGTTAAACTGAACACAACTCCATCAACTGTACCTCCAGTCCACTAAACTCAACTCACTTGAGTTCTAACTGAAGTCATGCATGCAACAACTCAACTGGCTCATAAGAAAAAAGAATTTCCTTCTGACAGCTGCATGTGCCACTTCCGTAGCTCAAACTGAAGTGCTCCAAGAGAATAAGATTAAGTTTATAGTCCAAATATTATTGTGAGATAATAATATTTGACTTTTCTATTTTTGACAGCCAGTCTAAAAATAGACTTGATCACTCACACTGTGATCACTCACACTTTCATCAAAAATAGAAGTCCATCTATTTTCCCAACTTGATCAATCATCCATAAACATAGACATGATCCATATGTCTAAAAATAGACATAGTCTAAAAATAGACTTGCGCCAAAAATAGCCTGCGGGCCCACTTAGTGAAGGCGACTCTTTTAACTAAGCTCCATCATCTTGTTGCAATCTCAACACTCCCTCTCGACAAGATATGGATTATCAGCAACCCCTATCCTGCCTTGGTGGTACTCGAATTTGCTCCTGGTGAGAGCCTTCGTCAGAATATCAGCATCCTGATCCTCCGTTGGAATGTACGAAAGTAACATGATCCTCCGCTGCACACAATCTCTGATATGATGGTACCTGATGTCAATATGTTTAGATCTATCATGAAATACAGGATTAGCCGAGAGTTTAATGCAACTCTGGTTATCACAGTAAATCATAGTAGGATCCAAATGAGAACCGAACAAACCAACCAGGATCTTCCTCATCCATATAGCCTCGCATGCAGCCAAACTTGCTGCCATATACTCGGCCTCCGCTGAACTGAGTGCCACAGATATCTGCTTCCTGCTGTACCAAGAAACTGTTGTCGATCCGATACTGAAGACCCCTCCTGATGTGCTCTTTCTGTCTGTTGGGCTCCCTGCCCAATCTGCATCCGTGAAGCCACATAGCTTCACCTCATCCTCCTGTCTGTACCACAAACCATATCCCGATGTGCCTCTCAAGTAGCGCAATACATGCTTGCCCGCCTTCTAGAAGAGCTTGGTAGGCTTAACCATAGCTTGTGAAAGCTGGTTAACTGCATAGCATATATCAGGTCGTGTATTGACCAAATACATCAGCGACCCCACCAACTGTCGATAAACAATGGCATCCACTTCTTCTCCCGAAGTGGCATCCTCCTTCCTCCAACCTCCAGGAAGAGGAGTATCAACAGGGTTGCAGCCATGCATGTTGAACTTCTCCAGTATCTCCCGAGCATACTTGCCCTGAGAAACAAACAGTCCACCACTGCGCTGCCATATTTCCAATCCTAGGAAATAGTGAAGGAGGCCCAAGTCCTTCATCTCAAACTCTGTAGCAAGATCCTTCTTGCATGACAGTATCAACAGCTCATCACCCGTTAGAATCAAATCATCAACATACAGTACAATGATAAGCAACTTACCCTCCACCACAATCTGGTATAGGTTCGGATCCGCCTCGCTCTTGGAGAATCCAAGTCCTGTGAAATAGCTGTCTATCCGTGTGTACCAAGCACGTGGTGCTTGCTTCAACCCATACAGCGCTCTCTTGAGCCTGCACACATGCGACTCGCTGCTGAAGACTTCAAAGCCTTCGGGTTTCTCAATGTACACCTCCTCCTCAATGACTCTGTTGACGAACACAGTCTTCACATCCATCTGATGAATGTGCCATCCCATCTGCGCTGAGAGAGCAAGAATCGTCCGTATGGAAGAATACCTTGCGATAGGTGCAAAGGTCTCCTCATAATCGATCCCCTCAATCTGTGAAAAGCCTCGGGCAACAAATCTTGCCTTGTACTTCTCCACACTCCCGTCAGCTGCCTGCTTAACTTTGTAGATCCATCTCGAACCTACCACTGATTTCCCTTCCGGTCTAGGAACAATCTCCCATGCACTGTTTCTGACAATAGAATCATACTCTTCCACCATGGCGTCTACCCATGCGGGATCCTCCACAGCTTCCTCGAAAGAGGATGGCTCAGTCACAACACACTTGCTCATAAGAGCCATGTATCCAGTGTACCGATCAGGTGATTGTCTCTGCCTGCGTTGGGTTGTAGGTGGTCCTACAACTTTCTCTGCATCTTGAGCCAGTCGCTCAGCTTCTATCAAGCGCTTTCGCCCTCTGATGGTTGGCGCTGCATGAGTGGTCTCTTCCACTCCATGAACCTCGTCCTGTGGCTGATCCATGTCCTGAAGCTCATCCTTAGGAACTAATAGCTCCTCATCTGCATGCAAGTGTAGCTCCCTCTCAAGCGAACACTTCATGGCTTTCTCCTCCTGAAATTTTATATCCCGTCGCACAGCAGTTTTACCACTATCTGGCAAATACACACGATAGTTGTGGGGCGTATCAGTGTACCCCACAAATATCCCAACCTCTGCAGTCGGTTCCAACTTCTTTCTGGCATCCTTCGTCACATGCATGTAAACGTTAGCACCAAAAATCCTCAAATGAGAAAGATCAGGCTTCTTACCAGAATAAGCCTCCTCGGGTGTACTCATGCCAAGTATCCTATGAGGACAACGGTTCTGCACATAAACTGCTGTATTGCATGCTTCCGCCCACAAGTGAAGGGGTAGGCCCTGATCATGCAACATTGCCCGTGCAACACCCACAATCATTCTGTTCTTCCGCTCAGCTACCCCGTTCTGCTATGGGTTATGGGGAGCTATGAGCTCTCTACGAATCCCTTCTGCCTTGCAGAAATCCTTCAACTCGTCCGAGATGTATTCACCACCATTATCGCTCCTAAGAGCCTTCACCTTCTTCCCCGACTCCTTCTCGACCAGTGCTTTGAATTCACAGAACTTTGAATATGTCTCGCTCTTCTTCTGCATGAAGAAGATCCAGCACTTACGAGAGAAATCATCAACAAAAATCACATAATACCTGTGTTTTGCTGTCGAAGCAACTGAGAAAGGTCCACACACGTCTGTGTGAATTCTCTCAAGGATCGTCGTGGCGCGACTATCCTTCTCGTGAAAGGTGGCTTTCACAAAATTCCCCAAAGTACACCCCTTGCATTGATCTAACTGCGCAAGTGTGCCTTTAGGAAGCCCTGTAGTGATCTGCTGCAGTATCTTCAAGGCTCCATGGTGAAGGTGACCCAATCTCCTGTGCCACAACTCGCCATCATCCCGGCTCACCAATCCTTCTGCCTTGCCTGCCATTGCTGCGCATCCATCTACATGCAACTGATAAAAGTTCCTCACTCGAACCCCTATCTTCCGGGTCTCACCAGTTGTCTTGCTGCGCAGGAAGGCCTTTCCCTCGCTGAAAACAACATCATACCCCTTGTCTTCTAACATCGCCACTGAGATGAGATTCTTCTTCAATCCTGGAACATGCATGACTTCCTTCAATACAAAGGGTTTACCAGACTCCCTCTCAAAGGAAATGGTACTGATACCAGTCGCACTATATCTACCATCATCGCCCATCTCGATGTGCACTCCAAGATCTTTGTCCTCCAGATCAGAGAACAAATCTCTATCTCCCGTCATGTGAAAAGACGCACCACTGTCCAGAAACCACACTGATCCCATCACACTTGAAACCAAGCATGCGATCAATGAAAAATCAAGCTCAAACTGAGAAGCTAAAGCCTCTCCCCCTGCAGATCCAGCAGCTTGCTTGTTCTTCTTCTTCTGCGGACAATTTGTGGCATAGTGTCCATGCTGGTGACAGTGAAAACACTTCACCTTGGACATATCCTGCTTCTTGCCTTTCGCACCGGAATGAGAAGCTTTCTTGTTCTTCCCCTTCTTTGCTTTGGCAGCCAAAGCGCAATTCTCTTCATCAGATACCTTTGATGAAGATCCATTCTCACCTTTATTGTTACTGAGTTTATCCTTGAGCGCCAGGTCGCTCTTGCTTTGGAATAACATTTGCAATCCGTTGAAAGACATTTCAACAACACTGCTGCAAATTCGATTTTCCACCAGCTCCAAACTCAACTGCTTCCGATCAACCCTCGCTTGATATCCTGTAAAAATCTCTTCTACAAATCAAGCTGCTCTGATACCATGTAGAAATTTTTTCTACAAATCATCTAGCTCTGATACCATGTAGAAATTTTGAATAATTTAACACATATTCAATGGAGATTATCCTGATCATGTACTAATGCGGAAAACATACACAATACATAAGCTCCTCTACGTTGATCAAGAATATAGCAGCATCAATAACAATAAAACATCAAGAGCATTCACACATTAACACAGTATGTATCCCGGGGAAAGCATCTCGCTAAAAACCCCACACTATCTGTATATTAATGATTGAGTCATGTAACATTACACAGCATAATACTTCTCACAAGTATCTCCACCTCTGTTACACACAATACAGCTCAGATCTGATCTCCAAATCTCTTCCACTGCTTGCCTGCCTCCACTGCTCAATACCTGCTCAAGAACTGATGAGAATTGCTTCCCAAACTCGATTTTCACCTGCAAAATAGTCACTCACACTTTGTGGACGTGAGCAAAGGCTAAAATGCGGGCCAAATACGTGAGCAAACTCATTGGCATACTCAATCCTTTGATTGTGCAAGATCTGGTGCACAACTATAGTCACAACTGATAGCAATCTGATTCTCTACCACCTGTCCCTGTTGAACTGAACATGCACTGACATGCAACTGAGTTAACTGATGTATTCTTTAGTTGTATTATGAGTTAATAATTAGTTTAACAACTCATCATTAGTCTATCTGCAGTTAGACTAACTACAACCAGTTTAACTAAGTTAAACTGAACACAACTCCATCAACTGTACCTCCAGTCCACTAAACTCAAATCACTTGAGTTCTAACTGAAGTCATGCATGCAACAACTCAACTGACTCATAAGAAAAACGAATTTCCTTCTGACAGCTGCATGTGCCACTTCCGTAGCTCAAACTGAAGTGCTCCAAGAGAATAAGATTAAGTTTATAGTCCAAATATTATTGTGAGATAATAATATTTGACTTTTCTATTTTTGACAGCCAGTCTAAAAATAGACTTGATCACTCACACTTTCATCAAAAATAGAAGTCCATCTATTTTCCCAACTTGATCAATCATCCATAAACATAGACATGATCCATATGTCTAAAAATAGACATAGTCTAAAAATAGACTTGCGCCAAAAATAGCCTGCGGGCCCACTTAGTGAAGGCGACTCTTTTCACTAAGCTCCATCATCTTGTTGCAATCTCAACATCCCCCACCATTTCTGGCAAGTACCTCTTTATTTTTGACAAGCTTGAGGAGGATAACATTTGCTTGATTATAAGCTCATCCTTCGGACGAGTCCAACTTAGTTTAAATTCGAACCCTAAGAAGGAGTGGTTCGTTCCTGTTTGTAATTGAACATGTCCTTTACTGTGAAATTTTAACGAGTCCAGTATAGGAGAAACTCGGCGTTTTTCAATTTTAGAGAGTCTGAAAAAACTTAAGAAGACTCCAGGGTTGACCTTTTTCGTAAATTTGTGTCTCCCAAGCCCGAAAAAGTATAAAATAATACTTGAGAGAACCGCTTGATATTTTACGACCAAGGAGTACTTTTCGTCATTAGTGCCTTTAATCCGAAAAAGTAAAAAAGCGATCAATGACACGTCGTTTTATGACCGATATCGAATTTGAAACGACAAAAATCCGGCAATCTTTTCATGTTTTTACGGTTGGAAAAGAGTTGTAAGTGGACCGTCTTTAGTTCCATTTTAACGAGTTTAAAAGAAAAACTCGGCGATCTTTTCATGTTTTAGGAGTCAGAAAAGAGCTTAAAGGTGACTCTAATGTTTCACTTTTTCGTAAGTTTTAACGAGTTCGAAAAAAGGATAAAAAATGTACTCATGGTTTTCACTTTTTCGTAAGTTTTAACGAGTTCGAAATAGGGATAAAAATGTACTCATATGGCCGACTTTCAATTTAATTTACGAGCAGGAAAAGACGGAAAGAACTCGACATTTTATTTTTGTTTTACGAGAATGAAATATAGCAAAATAATCTCGGGATTTTCATGAGTTTAAAGAGTCTTGAAAATAACTGAAATTGACTCGAGATAGGTTTCATTTTTACAAAATCTTGAAACAGAGAAAAACTATGCTTCAAAGTAGTTTCATTTTTACACAAGCTTGAAACAAAGAGAAAACTGTGCTTGATGCCCCCTAAGCATAACTGCTAGAGTGCATGCCCCCTAGCTTCATTTCATTCAACTAAGTACATTAATTAATAGCTGGATGGAATGAAGGTTCAGTTACAAGATCATTTGAAAGATTCGACCTACAACTGTAAGAAAATTATGCAAAAAACTGAAATAACTAACCTAAATATACAACTTAACATTTATCAGATCTAGTCAAACTCTCGATTCAATTAGAGTAGGATTTGTTTCATTTTTTAACGAGCTTGACACAGGAAAAGAACTATGCTCAGATTTAGTTTCATGTTTACGCAAGCTTGAAACAAAAACTATGCTTGTTATAAGTTCGCATGCCCCCAACATAATGATGAAAATCGAGGTACATGCCCCCCAAGCTTCATTGCATTCAACCAGGTGGATGAAATGAAGGTTTACTTTCAAAATATTGGAAAGACGCATGGGAGTTGGTTCATTTTTTAGTGAGGTTGACACAGGAAAAGAACTATCCTCAAAACCATTGTTTCATTTTTTAAATGAGCTTGACACAAGATAAGGAATTATGCTCATAACTACTCTCTACAATCTACCTAACAAGGAACTATGCTCAAAACCCTTGTTTCATTTTTTAAACGAGCTTGACACAAGATAAGGAATTATGCTCATAACTACTCTCTACAATCTACCTAACAAGGAACTATATTATAAAAACCTTGATTCATTTTTTAATGAGCTTGACACAAGACAAGGAACTATGCTCAAAAATCCTTGATTCATTTTTTAACGAGCTTGGCACAAGACAAGGAACTATGCTCTAAAATCCTTGATTCATTTTTTAACGAGCTTGAGACAAGACAAGGAACTATGCTCATAACTACTCTCTACAATCTACTTATATAACCTACCCTAGTTTCATTTTTTAAAGAGCTTGACACAAGACAAGGAACTATGCTCAAGACTCCTTGTTTCATTTTTTAACGAGCTTGACACAAGACAAGGAACTATGCTCCAGAAGTTCGCATGCCCCCCAGCATAATGATGCAAAGCGAGGTACATGCCCCCCAAGCTTCATTGCATTCAACCAGGTGGATGGAATGAAGATTTACTTTCAAGATTTAACTTGAAAAGGGAGTTGTTTCATTTTTTAAGGAGGTTGACACAAGAAAATAACTATCCTCATACCTGATTCATTTTTTAACGAGGTTGACTCAGTAATAGGAACTTTCCTCTATTCAACTGATTCATTTTTTAACGAGGTTGACACAGGAAAAGAACTGTCCTCAGCACTCACTGATTATGGCTTCCAACTGGAAGAAAGACATGTCAATGGACACACCTTGATCATGGCTTCCAAAAGGTCTTCATCAGAAGGAAGAATAGTTCTTTGGAAGGAACACATGTCAAGGGACTCAAAAGGGATAAGAACATCATGTTCAAGTAATCCCATAGAGTTTTCCATGTCAATTACCGGATCTAAATCAAAGGAAGATGAGCAAATAGTGAGAGGCTCACTTACATCGGTAACTAAAAACATGGGACCAGTTGCCACATAATTAACCCGTGGCGGGGTAGATACCACTTGAGAATCAGGAACATTTAGGGCTGTCATATTATTGGTAGTTGAAACAAGACTAGGTAACGAAAGTTGGTCTACAGTCACAATATTTCCATTGTGAGGGAAAGACATCACGCGAAAGAGTGTCGATACGACAGCTTTCATTGCATAAACATAGTCTCGCCCAAGGAGTAAATTGAAATCCAAGGGACCTCGAACTACCACAAGATCAATACAGATAGTTTTACCTTCCAAGGTAATGGAAAAATTAGGAAGGATCCCTAAAGGTTCACTAATGGTTCTGTTAAAAGCTTTCAGATTTTGCGTAATAGGCGCAAGCTGAGGGGAACCCAAAGCTTTCCAAGCAATTGAGGATAAAATACTAACAGAAGCACCTTCATCTACCTGTGTGCGATGCATGTCCCTACCACCAACCTTGACAATGATTTGGAAAGGGATGGAGGAAGGAAGACGAGGTTCTGTCAGTCTATTCCAATCAAAGGAAAATACCTCAGTACTTGGAGGGGGTTCTGTAGAAATAGGTGAAGTGCCCCCCAAAAGAGTGTCGATACGACAGCTTTCATTGCATAAACATAGTCTCGCCCAAGGAGTAAATTGAAATCCAAGGGACCTCGAACTACCATAAGATCAATACAGACAGTTTTACCTTCCAAGGTAATGGAAAAATTAGGAAGGATCCCTAAAGGTTCACTAATGGTTCTGTTAAAAGCTTTCAGATTTTGCGTAATAGGCGCAAGCTGAGGGGAACCCAAAGCTTTCCAAGAAATTGAGGATAAAATACTAACAGAAGCACCTTCATCTACCTGTGTGCGATGCATGTCCCTACCACCAACCTTGACAATGATTTGGAAAGGGATGGAGGAAGGAAGACGAGGTTCTGTCAGTCTATTCCAATCAAAGGAAAAGACCTCAGTACTTGGAGGGCGTTCTGTAGAAATAGGTGAAGTGCCCCCCGGCATAGAAGAATCTGATGTAACAAAAAGAATCTGAGCGGTATGAAGTTCACATTCTAAAGGGAAAGTGGGATCGACTAAATGTGAAATTGAATCGACCACTTGATCAACTAATGGATCATCAACCTGAGTGACATTAGTTTCACTCTCCAATGGAAGAGTGTGATCAACTGTACTTGAAATTAGATCAATCACTTCGTCAGTTGATGGTAGGTTGGGAGAAATTTTACGGTAACCAGTTGGAAATTCTTGCTGTGGAACAGTAAGGTTTTCCAACAATTTTGAGGCTTCATCCATGTGAGGGCAAATGTGAGTTTGATGACTCCCTTTGCATAAATTACGAGGAAACCTAACTTTACCCTTTTTCCCAGGAACCTGACTCTCACTGGTTGATGGATCAATGGAAAGTTGATGAGATTTTTCTGACCATACTTCCAAGACCTTTGGAATACCAGGACAATTGATAAGGAAGTGGTCACCCTTACAAAGCCTGCAAGGGTATTTGGGTTTACGATGCATGTCGGAGTTTTCCTCAACACAACTAACACTTACAGTCGTGGTTGGTTGGTTGACTTCTTTCTTATCTTGCTTCTTCTTCTTCTTCTTCTTCTTCCCTTTCTTCTTCTTCTTAGCCACCTGGTTACTAGCAATGAGGCTTTTACCAAGCGAAGAGGAAGAAATGGAGGAAGAAAAATTAGGCGAAGAAGGTAAAGGGTCAACAGAAGGTTGGTGATGTTGAGATGGTGAACTCTGTTAAGGTGAAGCATTCGGTTGAGGTGGAACAATTGGAGTATTTGGGGCCAACGAAGTTGAAAATAACCATATCGGTAAACCTATTGTAAATCCAGGTAATGACAAAGTAGCCATATAAGGAGGACCAACATTTCCAAAGAAAGGAAAAGTACTAGGATCCTCGTTAAGAGGGGTTCCTTGGTCGGTAAATTCCAGAACAGTTGCCATTATATTCAACTTTAGTGAATTTTATTAACAATTTAAAACTAAAATTAACAATTCACAATTCACACCTATGGTCTCTAAAAGTAAAAACAAACAAATTAACATGCGCTATCAAATCTAGGAGTCAAACCACACACAAACAGTAACTTTCCGTACCGAAAACACTAGTTGGTGATGAAATCCAACGTCGCAGAATTCAATACAGAAATGGTGGTTGGAACAGTTACCCCGACAACTTTCTTAATGAATAGACTGGCAAAAGTTTCTCCACTAAACCATCTCGAGTGAAGAGAACCTCCTGAAAATCCAAGTGAGTCTAGTTGACGTCTGCTCCAGGTACAGTGGGATCTTCCCTCCACCGTCACCTTAGGAAAGAATCCTATGGATTATGGCCACTAAGGTTACCAACTGAAACAAATATACCTGGGGGAATAGTCTACGATCCGATACGCACGCAAGGGCAGAGTAACAAGCTCAATCCCCTTGAAGGCTCCTTGACATAATCCAAGGTTTACCAACAAGTGACCCCAGGCTCCTCGATAATGGTTAATCTGAGGTTTACCGTTTTTAATACATGAATATCTGGCGTCGTTCCCAATGAGGAAGGATTGATTCCCACACTGGTTCGGACACGATCTCGTGCTTCTCCTTTAAGAGGAGCTTTCCCAGAGCATAGATGCAACAATTGGATTTTTCTCCTACCGCAAGATACAACTACTTGTTTGTTTTACTGTCTTGGAGAGTTAACTAAAACCTATTCCAAGACACTAGCCTAAGCTAGATTGGTGGAAAGAGCCCTAAAAATATAAAAATTACTAGATGAATTTTAATTAAGCGTTGTGTTATTTAGGTTGTTATTACTCAAAGAGGTAAATGGATATGAAACCAATGGTGTTATGACCCGACTCAAAATTGAATGCAATCGAATATGATAATGTAATCCTTTCAATTCGATGAATCCTAACTAAAGTAAGGAGAGAGTTTCTATTCACTTCCAACAATGCAAAAAATTGATCACTAAGAGAAAATATAACAAATTCCCTAATGCACTAATTTCATCAAGAAAAATTAATGCAAATCAATTCCCAAACAGTTTTTTTTTTCTTTTGTGTGTTAAAAACAAGAATAAAAATATGTAAATTCGAATCAAAGAAAACTGATCTAAATCTACGATTGTTTTTTCAGAATGTAAACTATTCAATTGTAATCTATGCACAATTCACTTGAAAAGTATGCAAATTTAATCTATGCGCATTTTTCATTCATATTCTGAAAAATGAGAATTCTAATTATGCAAATGTGATCTATGCAAGAGAATTCTCAAACACAAGATGATTCTAATGTAATCTAAGAACCAATCAAGTGCAAGTCGAGAAAATCGGGTGAAAGTTCCAAAGATCAAAAAATAAAAACACTCAAAGGCGATTAACACTCATACACAATTTAGCCCCCCCCCCCGGCGAATGAGGGGGAATTTTTTTTGCAAAAACAAAAACAAAAAGATGCAAAATTGTGAAAAGACTAAGACAAACCTCCAAGTAATGACCAAAGGAAATCAAATTAAGAATTTCTCAAAAAGAGACTCAAAACACCCAATTGATAAAATCTTAAAACAAGAATGCCAATGGAATTAACCTAAGGAAAGCTTTTGACAAGTTATATGCAGGTCTGGGCAGTGGATAACAATTTCTAAACAAACACTAAGCTGACTAACAGAGGAAATCTTAGGGTTTTTCAAAATTTTGACAGGGTCCGCAGGCCCACAGTTGACACAGGTGCGGTCCCGCTCTGTGCTAAAAGCCAAGCTGCGGGTATGTACGCACTGTGTCAAACGGCTACGGTGCGGTCCTCTCCCAAAGCTATGAAAAACAAAAAATAACCCTGGATCTACAAACTCTACCCAATTTTACACACAACAAGCCAAAAATAGAAACAAAACACAGTTTCTCAGGTCAAAGTAAAAACAAGGAAAATAATCAAGTCCCCAGTGGAGTCGCCATTTTGTCACGCGGAATAAGTCGATCTTGGGGACAAGATAGACCTTCCTAGAATCTAAAGAAGACCTAATGACAAGCAAACCAACCAGAGACTATCTTTCTCTAAATATGCTTTTATAAACAATGGAAAACAAGTGTTTTTAGGGCCTACCTTAGGTCCAACGCAAGTTTGTGTATGCCCTCGCTCCTTTGATCCAAATGAGCTCCTTTTCGTGAATCTGCAAACACAAACAAGGCAAACAAATTAAATAGCACCGGAAAAGCCAATTGCATAAAACATGTTTAACATGAAAGTCAAGGAGTCCATGAAACAAATAACATGAGATACTTGTTGAGAAAAATGATTTTGATTGTATTAATTCAAAAGAAGAAGAACTTTACAACCTTTGCCTTGACACTGTACAAGCTCCTCCCAGGGTCCAGCAAGAAGTCTCCTCTACTTTGACAAGTTTCACTCACTCCCCAATGAAGCCAAAAAGGTATGTGATCTCTCCTCTTAAGCTCAACTAGGAAGTCTTGATTTCACCAGCATTTACCCTAAAAAATGTTCAGCTTCTAACCTCCCCAGCAACCAGCCCAATGCCTGAATTTATAGTGCAATGGAGGAAAGTTACTAGGTCCTCCTTCAAAGGGATAAAGCCCTCCTTCAAAGGGATAGCTCCTCTCATCAAGGGATTAGCTCCTTCTCTTTTGGGATGCATGAACCACCTAAGAGCGGCCAATCCACGTCAAAATTCCTTCTAGAAACCTCTAGAATTAACCCAAAGTGAGTTTTTTAAGATAAAACTTGTGCCTTTTGACTTTCACAGGGGTCTGCACCTACAACGTTAGGGACAGAGCGGGCAGGTCCACAGCTTTTGTACACAGAAGGTGCGGGACCGCAGGTGACCAAGAGAGAAAGTGCGGAACCAGAGTTACATTGATTTTTAATGTCTTTCTCTCATTTCCAAAGCTTGATTTGAAGAGCTGAGGTCTGAGACTTGCTTAGGAGGACAGTACAAGTGATTATAGACCCATACTGACTGCAAATAATCATGGTGATGATATTTTTGTGTAACAAGATCATGAAAGCTTCTTACCTCAAACACATTCCTTGGAATAGGTCAATTAATGATTGCCTTCACTTTATCTAGATCCATCTTCAATCCTTCTTCCAAAATCACAAATCCTAGGTATACCAACTCATTCTTCATGAAGCTACATTTATTTAAATTTATCAACAACTTCTCTTGCTACAGGGTGCTCAAAACTAATTTGAGATGCTTGAGATGCTCTTGTTTTGTTTGGCTATACACTAAAATGTCATCCAGATAAACAATAACAAATTTACCTATAAATTATTTCAAGACTTCATTCATTAATCTCATAAATGTGCTAGGTGCATTGGTAAGGCCAAAAGGCATTACCAACCACTCATACAATCCATCATTTGTTTTGAAAGTTTTTGTCCATTCATCCCCCTCTCTAATTCTAATACGGTGATGGCCACTCTTGAAATCAATTTTAGAAAAATACTTGGCACTGCTTAAACAATCAATCATATCTTCAATGTGGGGAAGTGGAAATATGTACCTAATTGTGATTTTATTGATAGACTTTGAATAAATACACATTCTCCATCCACCATATTTCTTTGGGATGAGCACAGTGGGAACAACAAATGGAGTTAAGCTCTCTTTTATTAATCCTCTGTCCAACAACTCCTGCACCTGTTTCTTTATCTCTTCATTTTCTTGTGGAGTCATGTGGTATGCTACTTTATTCAAAATACTTTCCCACAGAATTATATCTATATGATGAATAATTATTTGAAAAGGAACCAACGTATTTGGCAATTATCAACAATTATATCTACAAACTCATCCAACATAACCTTGACTTCTTCAGGAAAATCATTTAAACTTGTGCTATTAATAATTATCTTGGGCTTACCAATCAAAGAAAAATGAATTTCTTCTTTATTTTTGAGCTCTTGTTGCAGTTCCTTCTCGTCCATAAATAGCGCAATAGGACCAGATTCATCTTTCATATCCTTATTCTCCAAAGGTACTAGCATATGTTTTTGTCCATTTTTCTCAAGAGTGTAGGTGTTATGTCGGCCATCATGGATGGATTTCCCATCATACTTCCATGGTCTTCCCAAAAAAGCATAACACACATCCATTGGAATTATATCACATAATACCTCATCCTTGTAATTACCAATCTGGAACTTGACTTTACACTGCTCATTCACCAATATCTTATGGCCTTTTTGTAGCCAAGACACCTTGTAAGGTGTGGGATGTGATATTCTCTACTGCCCCAACTTCTCTACCATTTTTGTGGAGACCAAGCATATCTGTGCTACCACTGTCAATCACCAATTTGCAACAGCTGCCTCCTAATTTGCATGTGGTTCTAAATAAGCCTTTTCTTTGTGTTGATTCCTTAACTTCTTTTTCAGACTTAATTAGGATTTTGTTCATCAATAATGATTCTCTTACCTCTGGTATTTCTTCATGGATAACTGTAGCTACATTTTCTTCTTGTGATTCTGCTATATTTTCTCCTCTTTGACTTGTAGGATTATTTTTTGGAAAATCCTATGACATATGTCCTAATTTCCCACATTTGTAACATTGAACTTGGTAGCCTCTGCCTTGACCACGTCCTCTTGAGAAAGGCCTTCTTCCTCTTGATGGTTGATTGCTTTAACTACCTTGAGCCTTCCTTTGTAGGTTGAGTTTTCTCATGGTAACCGGTTTGTCCTCTCCCCCTTATAAGACTCCTCCCTCTATTCCTTTGGATTTTCTTTCTAGCCAATTTTTCCTCTACTTTCAAGGTGAATTGGTAAGCATATTCTACAGTTCTAGGTGAAAATAGGCTAAACTCATCTTGAATCTCAAACTGTAGCCCATTGATATATATGTCAACCTTGTTAGGTGTTTCTTCGATGTATCCTTCTCTAAAAATTCACCTTGTAAAATTATTCAATATGCTCTTTAACAAACAATGACTTTGTTTCAAATTTTGCATTTTCCTGAATAAAGACAACTAGTAATATTTGGGAAAAAATTTACCTTTAAGCTTCGCCACCATTTTACTCCAGCTTTTGATCTTGGCTTTGTTATTTCTTCTCCTTTCTTCTTGGACTCCATCCCACCAAATAGTTGCATGTATTTTCAATCTAGTAACAACAAACTTCACACATTTGTCTTTAGCATTGCTCCAATCTATTAATCCTTTGGTTTCCAAGCTACCATTGTAGCTATTTATATCTGTTTTAGGCCTTGAAATAGCCTCAATAATTGACCTCATCAATTTAATTTTTGCAGGCTCTCTAGCATGTTCTTCATCTTCTACTGGATACTCTTCCTTAGATTCGTTGATGTCTCTAGTCTTGGGATCTCATTTCTTGTTCATCTCTGAGGCTTCTTGCCTTTCATGGACACGTCTCATGTCCTCCCTATCTCCAGCATCAGCTACTAGTCTTTCCCTTCGATATCATCTTCCCCATCGAGCTTGAAATTCCATTTCACACTTGTTTTTTATGTGTCCTAGATCTGATACCAAATTTGATGCCAGATCTCGCTTGACTTGCAATAAGATTAATGGCTGGAGTGTGCAAGCAAAATTAAATCATTTTCACCTTTTTAGTACATTTTAAATTCACATAATCTCCAACAAATATATAACATATGTTTTTATTTTCTTCTGAATTGCAAAAAATGAGTACATACATTCATAGATAATCATATATCTAATTTTTCTTCTATCATTACCAAAATTACTAAAATTTGGCTGAGTTAGAATTTTCCAAAAAGGAATCCAATCTCCCTGTTTTTCTCCAAAAAGTCTTAGCTTTCTTCAGATTTTTCCTCCTACAAATCTAGTCTATTTTCTAAACTTCATAAAAAAACTACTTCCATCTATTTCCACAAAAGTGGATAAGATTTCTTATTTTTTCTAACATCATTCTTATCCAAACTTTCTAACCATTAAACTAAAACAAAACTAATTTACTAATAAAATAAAGGAATCTAATTCCTTCCACATTTCATTTGTTTTTTTTCCAATTTCAAGAGTAATATGCTCCTTCATCAGCCACCCACCTTCGATGGTGAGATTGAGAAATGTAAAGTAAAATAAAGGAATCTAATTCCTTCCACATTTCATTTGTTTTTTTTCCAATTTCAAGAGTAATATGCTCCTTCATCAGCCACCCACCTTCGATGGTGAGATTGAGAAATGTAAAGCCATAGAAGCTTGGCTATTAGGATAAAAAAAATACTTTCATGTGCATGATTATTCAAATAACATGAAATCTAAAGTGGAAATCTTCAACATGAGTGAAAGGGCTTCGATATGGTTGGAAGACCTTAATAGTCTAAAAAAAACTACAGAGAGGGAGATCACTTAGACGCAATTTGATAAATATTTTAAGAGAAAATATTTTTCAGAAAGATATTATGAAGGGAAGATCAAGGAATTCCATGACTTGAGGCTAGAACAATTAACCATGGATTATTATACAATATATTTAGGGAGTTTCTATGCTATGTATCATATATAAAGGATGAGAAAGTGAAAATTCAACACTTTCTCAATATACTATCTTAGTCCTATTAGGACCATACAGAGTTTGATGAGACTAAGACTTTAGATGATACGATAATAAAGGAAAAGTATCGTTGTGCACAATTTAGATGTTTTCCAGAGTTGTATAAGCCATTAAAGAAGAAAGAAAAAACTTGCTTGAAGGAGGAAATATTTAAATTGCAGCAACACATGCCTTTAGGAAATGGTATGAAGATGAGTTACACAACTAAGATAAAGTTCCAACAAAACTACCCCATGCAAAGAGGGACCAAGATAACAGAAACCATGGAAGGAAAGGCAAAGGATTAGAAAAATGGACCCTTGAATGTTAGGGATATGGAGAAGAGAACCTACTACAAGACTATCCCCACAGGTAATATGACAACAAGAGGAGGATTTATTAAGTGCAATAAGCTAATGTGGCCCTTGATGTGTCATGAGAAATGCCTTGAACCTATGCAACTGTGGAAAATCGACAGGGAGAACACCATACATTTGTCGTCAAAGTAAAGTTATAATCACTCAATGACATATTTATATTTTGATTGACCCCATGGCTAACCATAGTTATGCCATGCCCCAAGTTGATTCTCACGCCCTTACAAAAAATAAACATAAGAAACCATTTTCAGTTTAGCTAGCTACATGGATAAAAGGAAAGGTTATTGAGTTATTAAACACATGCTTGAATAAAATTAATGGGTGGAATACATAATAAACATTGAACATATTACCCATATGCTCATATGATGCCTTGTTCAACATGGATTGGCTGGAAACACACTAGGTCAAACTAGATTACTGTTAAAATTTGGGTACCAGAGGACAAGTGGTTCCCTAAGCCTTTGATCTTTGGCCTAGGGAAAAGTGTCTAAATTTATTTTTTACTTTTCTCCTAAAGTGACTGTATAATTGGTAAAGTCAATTTAATTTAAAAGTGACTTTATAAGTTGTAAAGTTACATTCTAATTTAACAGTGACTTTATAAGTGGTAAAGTTACATTCTAATTTAAAGGTGACTTTATTAAAGTCAATGAAGAATTAGAAAGCGAAAAAGTGACTATGGAAATAAAAGGCTAAGTGGGTCTTTATTTAAGTGGGCGAGTTAAAAAATAGAAAGTGATAATTAAATGCACATTTATTCTCATCCCTAGATCTAAATGAATCTTAGCCATTAGATCTTAGGGTAACCCAAAAGGTCATTTAGAGAGTTAAAAGGAGAAGAGAAGAGGAAAATATCAATTCATTCTTTCATGAGCATTTGAGAGAAAGAGAAGAGAGAGCAAGGAGAAAATTTATGAGCAGTGAGGAAGTGAAGGAGAGCAGCAAGAAGACATTTTAGCAAATCTGGGCAACAACATTTATTGGCATGCATCCCAAGGAAAAATCGTACAACAGGAGAAAGGCACAGATATCGAGGAAGAGGGACAGCAGCAAGGGCACGAATTTCAAGGCAGATTTGGGCACGAATTTTGAGGCATCCATACTGCTAAAATCCATACAATCTGTACAGTCCGTACAACAAGTTTTGGGCATGTTTTTCGAGGTTGGCCGTACAACATTTAATGTTGTTTTATTGCTGGAAAATTTCTATTTTGGCTGTTTGCTAATTGGCACGATTTTCGAGGCAGAGTGCAAACACGGAAATTGAGATAAGTTGTAATTTATGGTTGCTGGAATTTTTACTGTGTATTTCAGTTTCTTTGTAAAAGCATTTTCAGAAATAAAAAATAGCTCTCAAATTGGTTTTCCCCAAGAGTTGTAGGGGGTTTTCCAAGGTCACATTGACCAAAAATCACTGTGTTATTTTCTGTGTGTGGGTGTCATAATTTTGCTGTGTTTTATTTCTGCAATTTTAGCAGTTGTGAAATCTCTAAATTTGTGCTTTCAGAAAATATTGTCATTTCCAGGTTTTAGAATTTTTATCATCCTTGGATTTAAAACTAAATGCATGGAGTGATAAGGAAAACTGATAACCGGAGCGGGAGTTGAAATTTCTTCATGGTATCAAAGCTTGGTTGGCTGAAAAGTGCAATTTGGGACAACAAAGTGAAAATTACAGCAAGCTGATTTTTACACAGAAAACAGAAACCTTTACCACAAATTTGAAAATTTTAGTTTGGTAGGACAATGAAACATGTCTTTGAGTTTGAGAGTTGAAGATAGGTTGGATGGGCAGAACAACTGCAGTGCATGGAAGGAGAGAATCCAGAGCATCTTTGAGGAAGAAGAAGTCTGGGGCATTATGGTAAATACCACACAGAACCCAGTAGTAGTACCTGCTGACCCTGTACAGTTGGCATAGTTTAACAAAAAGAATGCTAAGGAAAAAAGATTGATTCTGGAAGGAATCAAAGACCATGTCATTCCTCATTTGAGATGAAAAACTTATGCACATGAGATGTGGACAGCCTTGACCAGTCTTTACGAAAGCTAAAATGAAAACAGAAAAATGGTCTTAAAGGAGAAACTGAAGGCCATTAAAATGGCTAAGGCTGACAATGCTACAACATACCTCACAAAGATCACTTCATTGAGAGATGAGTTGGCAGCCATAGGTGAGATCATTGCACCCACTGAGTTGGTGAGGATTTCTTTGAATGGTCTTCCCAAGAGTGGGGAGAATTTTGTGGATGGCATTGTTGCACGAGAAAACCTTCTCGATTGGGAGAGGTTGTGGGATGATTTCATTCAGAATGAGATCAGAAAGAACCATCTTGGGGTAGCCAAATAGGTGGAGGAGGATGACAATGTGGCATTGATAGCAACTAGCAAGAAGGGCAGAAAAAAGAAGCAAGCTTCCAACAGTGGAGGCAAAGGAAAAGGTAAAGGCAAGTAGCAGAACAAGGAGAAGGACTATTCCAAAGTCAAATGTTGGAATTGTCAAAATTTGGGACACTATGTTGTTGTGTGTCCGAAGAAGAAGAACAAGAAAGGGAAAGACAAACCCATGGCAGGCTCTAAAGAGATAGAGAGCTTTTATCGGGAGTTTAGGTTCATAGCTTATGAGGCCACTATTGCAGGATCACCTGCCATACAGGTCCAAAGGGAGTGTGCATTCCCCGCTACTAGCAGAGCATCTTTTAGCATTTGGTATGTTGATAATGGCACTTCCTGCCACATGACAGGAGTTAGAGAGTACTTCTCAGAGCTTTCAGAGGGTGATACTAATTTGGAGGTAGTACTTAGTGATGACATCATTGTTAGAGAAATTGGTGTGGGGACATTAACATTTGATAGGGGACCCAAACATCCCTTGAAAGTGTCAGATGTTCTATATGTGCCTGGAATGATGAAGAACCTGATATCTGTCTTAGCACTTGAGGAAAGAGGGTATGATGTGTTGTTCAAGAGAGGGTAGGTACTTATATATCCTAGGGGAACTCTAGCTTCTTCAGCTAGAGAGATTGGTGTGCACCATGCGAAGGTGTACAAGTTCTCATTCCAGCCCCTGATGGCATTGAGTAGCAGCACCCGAGACAGGACTGACAATAGATCTAGCAGCTTAGAGTTGTGTGAGGTTTGGCACTGCAGGATGGGGCACATGTATCTTGGGGCCTTGAGTACATTGCGAGAGATCACCACTGGTGTGCTAGATTTTAGTTCTGATCACCTTGATGTATGGAAAGGATGTGCTATGGGGAAGTTTTCCAGATCCCCTTTTCCTAACAGTGACACCAGAGCAATCAGGATCCTTGACTTGATTCATACCGATGTGAGTGGTCGATGTCTCATGTATCCTTGAGTGGCTATGAGTATTATGTTTTATTCATTGATGACCACTCCAGGAAGACCTAGATTTATTTCTTGAAGACCAAGAGTGAGGTCTTTAAGCAGTTTCAAGAGTTCAAAACTCTTGTGGAGACCCAGACAGGTAGAAAGATCAAGGTCCTCAGGTCGGACAATGGAGGGGAGTATACCCTTGGTGACTTTGTTGATTTTTGTGCTGAGGTAGGCATTAGGAGGGAGTTCACAGTTCCTTGCAACCCTCAGCAGAATGGGGTTGCAAAGGGGGAGAAAAGATCCATTGGAGGGGTTGTCAAATCCATGCTTCATGATCAGGGGTTACCTTTATTTTTGTGGGTAGAGGCCTGCAACATTGTTGTGTACTTGCAAAACAGGAGTCCACATCATGCCTTGGGGAATATGACTCCAAAGGAGGATTTTTCCAAGAAGAAGCTTGATGTTGTGCACTTTCGTATCTTTGGGTGCCTTATATATTCCTATGTCCCCAAGGAGAACAGGAACAAGCTAGAGCCCACTGCAAACAAGGGCATTGTCGCGCGGAATGGGTCGATCTTGTGGACAAGATAGACCTTCCTAGAATCTAAAGAAGACCTAACAACAAGCAAACCAACCAGACACTATCTTTCTCTAAATATGCTTCAATTAACAATAGAAAACAAAGGTTTTTAGGGCCTACCTTTGGTCCAACGCAAGCTTGTGGATGCCCTCGCTCCTTTGATCCAAATGAGCTCCTTTTCGTGAATCTGCGAACACAAACAAGGCAAACACATTAAATAGCACCTGAAAAACCAATTGTATAAAACATATTTAACATGAAAGTCAAGGAGTCCATGAAACAAATAACATAAGATACTTGTTGAGAAAAATGAGTTTGATTGTATTAATTCAAAAGAAGAAGAACCTTACAACCTTTGCCTTGACGCTGTACAAGCTCCTCCCAGGGTCCAACAAGATGTCTCCTCTACTTTGACAAGTTTCACTCACTCTCCAATGGAACCAAGAGGTATGTGATCTCTCCTCTCAAGCTCAACCAAAGAGTCTCAATTTCACCAGCATTTACCCTCAAAATTTTCAGCTTCTAACCTCTCTAGTCCTCACCCCAATGCCTGTATTTATAGTGCAATGAAGGGAAGTTACTAGGTCCTCCTTCAAAGGGATAAAGCCCTCCTTCAAAGGGATAGCTCCTTTAGTCAAGGGATTAGCTCCTTCTCTTTTGGGATGCATGAACCACCTCAGAGCGAACAATCCACGTCAAAATTCCTTCTAGAAAACTCTAGAATTAACCCAAAGTGAGTTTTTTAAGATAAAAATTGCGCCTTTTGACTTTCACAGGGATCCGCACCTGCACCGTTAGGAACAGAGCGGGTAGGTACGCAGCTTTTGTACACATAAGGTGTGGGACCGCAGGTGACCATGAGAGAAAGTGCGGAACCAGAGTTACATTGATTTTTAATGTCTTTCTCCCACTTCCAAAGCTTGATTTGAAGAGCTGAGGTCTTAGACTTGCTTAGGAGGACAGTACAAGTGATGATAGACCCATACTGACTGCAAATAATCATGGTGACAATATTTTTGTGTAACAGATTGCCCCCTAAAGTGCGAAGTCTGTAGTAGATGAGGATTTCATTTATCATATAGGAAGAGTGAAGTACTTTATCATTTCGAGGATTATCTTGTGGAGAGCCCAGTCGAAACCTGTAAAAACATTCAATGCAAGATATATATATGAGATCATATCATCGCTGAGGTAGGAATTCCCATACTCAGATCAAAACTAACTAGAAACCTATCCATTGTCTGATACATGAATGATCTTGTAAAACATCATAAGTATAGACTCGTGTGAAGACAGTATGGACACATCCATCTGTTTATGAATAGTCCACAACATAATGAATACAAAATTCCTCGCAGCCTGGATGGTGGAAACTAGATCCAGGGTCTTCATTTCTACTTCCTGAAATAGTACGATTCTATCCATGCGAATAAATGTGTTGATGTCGAACATGGTAGAAACCACTTGATTACCAGTCAATGATGTAAACTGTTAACAAGTGTGAGAGAAACCACCAGTGATGTCAATGGCTCTCAAAGTACCCAGTACAATCCGTGAGATGTGAGTAAATGTGTTGATGTCGAACATATCATGGAATCCTTTGATCGAAAGTCAATGATGTAAACTGTCGTCAAAGGCGAGAAACCTGCCATTGAGGCATGCAGATCTCAAGGTACTGACGATCTCTAGATCATCTTTCTAGATAATGAGATGAAGTCAATAGAAAGCGATCAGTTGCAGGCAAGCCCACAACACAAAATCATAGATCAAGTTGAAGAAATTTAGTTGCAAGGACTGACTCAGGGATGGTCAAGATGGATGACAGATATTTTGCAGATGAATGGCTTATTGGCAGTGACCTCTTGAACACATAACGACACGACAGATGGCTTGGTGACAATTGACCCAAAGTTAATACCTAGAAACCGGCTGAAGACTTTCAATGTGGTTTGATCAACTGTTAGGCAAAGGATTTCCCAACCCAGGTGAATAAAAGTGTCGTGTTCAAGAGGGGTTACAAAGTATGACAAACAGACTCATTTTCCTCTCTTTTCCCCCACCATTTCTGGCAAGTACCTCTTTATTTTTGACAAGCTTGAGGAGGATAACATTTGCTTGATTATAAGCTCATCCTTCGGATGAGTCCAACTTAGTTTAGATTCGAACCCTAAGAAGGAGTGGTTCGTTCCTGTTTGTAATTGAACAGGTCCTTTACTGTGAAATTTTAACGAGTCCAGTATAGGAGAAACTCGGTGTTTTTCAATTTTAGAGAGTCTGAAAAAACTTAAGAAGACTCCAGGGTTGACCTTTTTCGTAAATTTGTGTCTCCCAAGCCCGAAAAAGTATAAAATAATACTTGAGAGAACCGCTTGATCTTTTACGACCAAGGAGTACTTTTCGTTATTAGTGTCACTGACCCGAAAAAAGTAAAAAAGCGATCAACGACACATCATTTTATAACCAATATCGAATTTGAAACGACAAAAATCCGGCAATATTTTCATGTTTTTTACGGTCGAAAAAGAGCTGTAAGTGGACCGTCTTTTAATTCCGTTTTAACGAGTGTAAAAGAAATGCTCGACAATCTTTTCATGTTTTAGGAGTCAGAAAAGGGCTTAAAGATGACTCTACTTGTTTTTTCGTTGAAAATAATAGATTTCGCCTGAACAATCTTGTATTCTGTACAAAGACACAAACATTACTCATACCTGTTTGAAATGGATAAAAATGTCGTAAAATACCTTTTCAAAGTGAAACATAAACAAATTTGCAATTCATTTACTCAAAAAACTTATAAAAAGGGGTTCTGACAATTCATTTTTACCGTTCGAGCTTGGGTGAGAAAATAGTGCTTTTGTTTAGAAAACTTCCCGTGAAGATTGTGGAAAATCCAACTGTCAGAATCGAGCGCCGTCTTCTCTAGGTAATCCACATCATCTTACTCTTCATTTTCAACCGTTTAGTTTTTTTATTTAGCCCCTCATTTTGTTTTTTGGGAGAGTTTTTAGGCGCAAAACCCGCGCGCGGGGGTCCGCAGGTTTACCATTGCGGACCCGCGGACCCCGACTTTTTCTCCATTGGGAAAAAGCTCGGGGTCCGCACCTTCCGTGTAGACAAAGTGCGGACCCACGCACTGTGTCTAATGTGGAGGGTGCGTACCCCGCCGCAAGGGTTTTGAACCCAAAATTTCTCAAAAATGGACCAATCAAAAAGTTTTGTAGCAATCTAATTAATCTTTATTCTTGATGCAGAGAATATATCATGCTAGATTGGCGAGAACGGGAGCATGAGAACGTGGATACCGCCGCATGGAATCATCAGCCTTCACTTGATGCTTTGAGGGCATGCGGACTGTACAAATTCTGGACGATTCCTGGCATGAGGGCTAAGGTAGATTTCTTACAATGGCTGGTTGACAGGTGGAGCGTACAGGACCAGTGTTTTTTCATTGGTGGACACCAGCTCGAAATCGAGCAGGAGGACATTTATTTCTTGACTGGTTTGCCTAAGAGAGGCGAGGAATTGACTCTATTTGGGACTAGGCCAGGTGGCCAGTCTGTCGATAGCCTCCGGCTAGAGTACTGCAACAGCCAAGCTAAAGACAAAGGGATAGACATAAAGACCATATCCCGCCCTGAGCTCATGGTGATTGCGTTTACTGTCACCATACTTTGTGGAGCTGCCGCATTACATGGTGGCACCGGATCCCAGATGGGTATGGTAGTTGATTGCTTTCAAGGCACCATCTTCAACTGGTGCAATGCTGTGTTGGCCAATGTGAAAGGCCAACTGACCAGGGCCAAGAGCGGACGACTAAAGACCTTTAATTATGGGGCTTTGGTCGTGAGTTTTGGCCTGGAGAGGGTTCCTATGCTAATCCCACAGCATCTTACTGTTGGAGCTGGGCTTCCTCGAGAGCCCAAACTGATGCGATGGGTTGCAGTCATGGCCCGTCACCCGAATGAGAGGACAGAGGTTGCTCGGTTCAAACCTGAGTATTTCCAATGGTTGGAGAACTAGGTTTTTGCCATTCAAGACTTCCCTTACGCTGGGATAGATTTCCGTGGTGACCTAGACATGGCTCTTCCACCAGGAGAGCAGTGGGACGAGTCAGGTAAAATCCTTTTCAACTTTTCTATTTAAATTTTTTTTTATTTTTGCATCGTCTCAAAACTGATAGTAAAAATTTAAAATGTAGATGTGGGTCCACAACGACCAGCCGCTCTCCGACCTTTCGAGAGGAAACAACCAGTTGCACCCTTGCCAGCCCCACAGGACGAATCAACAGAGGTTTTGACCGAGTTGGAGGGCCATCTTGAGCACTTGACAGGGGATATTCCTGAGACTACTATAGACGACATTCCTCGTCGACTTCAACGCTATGTGATTGGAGTCCCGGGACCTTTTAGGAGGTTCCTTTGCAAGGTGGCTCGGGCAGTGGTTTCTTATATAGATCATCACCAGTGATAGGATGATCGCCTTTTGTGGGCACATGTGACATTTTGTTTTTTGTACTTATCATTTTTGCCGATCATAAGGTGTTTTTCAACCTATGATCGAAGACGATGTATTTTTTGACACACTCCTATATATATATCACCATTGCCGGCTTATCTTGTTAAACATGTGTGATGAAATGTTTTTATATTTACATGTATGATTATTGCAAATGTCTACTTAACATTCGAGAATCAATTGCATCTGCTAATGTATTTAGAGATATTGGAATATGCTGATATTCAATATAATCAAACTCACGTTCCAAGAGACGCACTCTCAAAAACAATCTCAGTAACACTGGATTTCTAATGGCATACACTATATTAAGCTGTAATACAACGAGTACAGAGTCTAACCTCACTATCAAACTCCGAATCCAAAATGAAATAGATTCAGATAATAACTCAATCACTGCACTGTACTCTGCAATGTTGTTTGTTGTTTGACCGAGGCTTACCCCATGCATAGAAACTAACTCGTCATAGGGCGAATAGATAACCCAAGATGCGGAAGAAATGTTCTGTGTACTACGACAAGCACCATCAGCAAATCCAATGTATGTTTGGAGAGGCATCGACATCTGCAATATCAAGAGTAAAACCAAGATAAGCAGGAATAATGATGAAAAACACTCTCTAAGCTAGCACACTTTTTCAACTAAAACACACTTGCTAGAAAGAAAAACTAACCTAACTAAAAATCTCCATACCCATTATTTTAAGCATAATACCTCTTCAAGTAAAGACCATTTCTGGGTTTACCTAAAGAGTCCCCGTCAAAGTCTACCAACTCATAGGCCCCTTTTGCTAGCTTTCACTTGACAATATAGGGCCCATGCCACATAGGAACGAATTTTCCAACACCTAATTTATCATTAGCTTGATCATACAATAACACTAGGTCTCCTTCCAAAAAATTTCGAGGGGTCACATTCCGATCATACTGAGCTTTCATACGTTTTGCGTGAGTCTTGATCGCCAATGCAGCATCACGTCGATTCTCATCTAATTGAGCTAAGTATAACAAACGCTTTTCCTCTTCGGAAGTAGCTGGAAGTAACTTGATGGCCATTTGTAGTGACGGGATTTCGCACTCAATGGGTAACACGACTTCCAAACCATAAACTAGTTGGAAAGGAGTGAACCCTGTTGATGTTTTTACTGAAGTTCAGTACGCCCAAAGCACTGAAAATAGCATGTTGTGCCAATTCGACCGATGAATCCTAATGATTCGTCGGATCATGATAACTAAAACTTTGTTGATGGACTCAACCAGACCGTTAGCTTGTGGATAATAAGGAGTTGAGCTATCGTGACGTAAACCAAGCTGGCCTGTAAGTTCGGTCATCATAACGTTTCGAAAATGACATCCATGATCAGTGATTATCGCTTGCGGGACACCAAACCTAGCAATTATATGATTGAACACAAAAATTGCAGCTGTCTTGCCGTCTGCTTCGAATGTAGGCATCGCCTCAACCCACTTAGTAAAATAATCTACCGCTAGGATGATATACGCATGCCCCCCGGCCGAGTGAGGGTTACATGTAATAAAATCGATACCCCATTTAGCAAAAGGACCAACGACAATTATAGGGTGGAGAGGAGCAGGTGGAGCGCGCATCTTTCGATCAAACACTTGACAGTTGTGGCATTTTCGGACCGCAGTAATACAATATTTAAACAAGGACGGCCAGAAGTAGCCAACGCGCAATATCTTTTGGGCTGTGGCATACCCAAACATATGACCGCCACATGCCCAGAGTGACAGTCATTTAGAACCCTTTCAGCTTCTTCGTGAGTTAAGCAACGTCGAAAAATAGAGTCCGCCCCACGACGATAAAGAGTATCTCCAATAAATTTGAATTGTTGGGAGTGGAACCGAATTTTTCGACGTTATGACCTTGAAATTTATGGCCGAAAGGATTAGGTCTGTAGATAGACGATGATATCCCCATACCATGGATCCAAAGTACTGATTAGAAACAAGGATTCGTCCGCAATGGGCTCCTCTGCCACAGTTTCCGTGTCAGCACGCGGGAAGTCACACATTAACTCTGCAAAAACTAAAGATTTCTTAGACTTAGATTTCTCAAACTCCAAGTCGAACTCCTGTAGGATAACGATCCATTTAGATTACTTGCCCCCTAGCAATTGTTTGGTCAAAATGTAGATCATAGGGTTTCAATCCGAAATGACTGTAGTTTTACGTAGTAAAATGTAGTGACGAAAACGTTGGACAGCTTGAACGGCTGCCAATGCCAATTTCTCCACATGTGAGTATTTTAGCTCAGTGGGATTTAACGTTCGACTAAGGTAATATATCACATGTTCCGTTCCGAATTCACCTTCTTGAACTAAAACCATTCCAATGTTGGAATGGTAAGCGACGAGATACAAAAAGTAATCCTGGTTGTAGTTGGGAGGATGCAACAACGGTGCATGGGTCAACGCGTGTTTGAGTGCATCAAAAGATTTCTGAGCTATCTCATCCCAAGAAAATTGAGTATTTTGTTTCAAAAACCGTGTAAAACCCTTTGTAACCTCGGCGTAGTTAGGAATGAATCGTTGTAAAAAAATTGCTTTCCCCTACAAACTTTGGAGTTGGTGAAGACTCGAAGGAGGAGGCAAATTGATAATAGCTTCGACCTTCGAGGGATCAACGCAAATGCCGGCTTTCGAGACTACAAATCCCAGCAATCGACCCGTTTCTATACAGAAGACACATTTGTGTGGGTTCAACCGAATACGATAATGCCTACACCTCATGAAGATTGCTCATAAGTGGACGAGGTGATCAGATCGATGTAGTGAATGAGCAGACAAGTCATCGAGATAGGGTTGCACAATGTGCTTGATGTCATGAAACGCATAAGACATCACCCTCTGAAAAGTTGCTCCGACATTCTTAAGCCCAAAAGGTAATTTGCAATAAGCAAATGTCCCCCATGGACAAATAAAAGCCGTTTTTGGTTGATTGACAGGTAGAATGTTGATTTGATTGTATCCGGAAAAACCGTCCATAAAGGAAAATATTTCGCTGCCGGCACAATCATCAATGATTTGATCGATATAAGGAGTTGGGTAGTTGTCCTTTGGACAAGCTCGATTAATGTCCCTATAGTCGATGCATATTCTTATTGTTCCTTGTTTTTTGTTAACCGGAACAATATTCGATACCCAATCCGTTAACGGGATCGGATAAATGAAACCCACTTTCAACAGTTTTTCAACTTCTGCTTTAATTGCAGCAGCTTTTCGTGGGTGAATCTGACGCAAACGTTGCCGGACGGGTTTAGCATCCAGGTAAGTCTTGATCTCATGAACAACAATCGCTGAATCAATTCCTGGCATTTCCTCATAGGACCAGGCAAACACGTCATGGAATTCTTGAAATAGGGCCTTATATAATTGGATTTCGTCATCTGTACACGAGGCACCTATATGAATGTTCTCAACAATTTCGGGCTTAACCGAAATGTCAATGGGAATAGTTCGAGAGATGTTCCCCAAATTTAACTCTGAATCGGGATGTTTCATTGGATTCTGAGGTTCCTTGACATATTCAGTCGTAAAGATTGATGAGAAATCATTTTCAAAACGATCATCCTCAGGTAAAAATGAAGATCTGTGATGGAGATCTTCCCATGGTAAATCATCTACACATAGGATTTCACGAATTTGCTCATCAGAGTGAACAAGTTCAGAAAACGTAGTTAAATCCGAGGTTGACGTGAAAAGTGATTCCTCACAGACCACATTCATTAAGTCATTTTCGGTTGAACACGTGTCGGCAAAAGACTGCACGGCTTCATAGGCAATTTCATATGGACTCAAGGGCATGGAATTACTAAATGAGTCTATTTCAGATTCAGAAGGAACGATCCAAGGATCGTCATAAAAAATAGTGTCTGATGTAATCATATGAATGGTTGCAAATGAAGATGATGCGTTGATTGGAGGAAAAGGAAAAGTTCCCAGTAAACCGGCATCTTTAACTAATCCTACTCCAACATCCTTGTATGGGATAATCGTTTTACCGACATGCTGAATACTCTCCGAAGAGGCTGGGTCGGATGAAAAGTAAGCTAGCTGGTCTATTGTTACGATCTTTCCATTATGTGGAAACTTTATGACTCTAAAGACCGATGAAACGACTGCTGTCATAGCGTAAGACCAACTTCGACCCAAGAGAAGGTTGTAGTCTAGAGGGGCATCAACCACCTCCACATCTAGACTAACGGTTTTTCCTTCAACCCCTATAGGCAAATCCTGTAGAATGCCAAAAGGATGAAACCCACGGCCATCAAAGGCCTTAAGAATTGTCGGGGATTGATTTAGTGAAGGAGAACCAAGCGATCTCCAACACTGTATCGACATAATACACGTTGAGGCTCCCTCATCAATTACAGTCTGATGAATAGGCCTGTTTTTGACTATCACTGGAATCTGGAAAGCCATTTGACGAGGCAAACGCAGAGTACTATTTTCTAGATCAAAGATTATTAGGTTCGGGTCCTGAACATCAACAGCTCCTATAGCCGACAAAAGTAATTTGCGTTGTGTTGGGCATGATTGCAACACTTCCAAAGCCGACATTGCTGAAGGTGAAACAGCTAAATCCTCAACAATGTTATAATTCTAAGCCGCTCTCGCATGTGGATTGAAAGCTGACTTTCGAAGTATACCCTTGGCGGGCGGTTTGATTACTAAGTCTGGATTAGGTTTCTCGATCTGTAGTGGATCGGAACCGGGAGCTGAGGTTGATGGATTAGAATGAGAAGATTCTGCTTCTTTGCCATCAACAGGACTTTTACTACCATAATCTTGTGATCGAGTCGCAATCCTTACATGGGACATCATCAATATGGGTTCTTCATTGGCATTCGAGGAAGAACCTATCATCTTGCTATCTTGATTTGGAAATGGATCCTTCAAAACATCAGGAGTTTGGGAACCTTTGACGATCTTCGCAACCTCTGCTCGATGAGGGCAGTCTCTTGTGAAATGTTCTTCGTCACAAATGAGACATGGATAACAAGGTTTGCGCTTTTCATCATTGGATTCCGCCTTTTCAGGTTTCTCCTTTGAATTTTTGTCCGTTTTATTCTTCTTCTTTCCTTTCTACTTCCCGCCAGATTTTGATTTAGCTGTAGATGATTCTACAACGTGAACATCGGCGGAAACCCCTACAGAAGAATCTCCTGTCAGGGAATCAGGCAAGGTTATGATAGGAGAAGAATTCTTGGAAGACTTCTTCTTACTTTTAGTGTTAACCGTACCAATCATACCGTCAGCGGCATGAAATCCCGAAGGAGCTGCAGTGATTTGATTTGACTTGGGAAGATCGGGGATCTTTTCGTGTAACGTACCTGACTGAGTATAGACCAAGTCAAGGTACTGTGCTTGAGCAATCACTTGCTCCTCAGTAACAACTCCGGCTTTAGCAACATATTCAGTGATCCTTGGCAACAAAGATTTTACAAACCACTCAGCCAAGATTTGATCCGAAATAAATACCTTCACTAAACGTCGTCGACGTCTCCACTCATGAATATGATCTGAAATGTACGTGGATGTCGATTGTTTTAGTGAAGTTAACAATTCCGTGCCATTGTCATATCGGACTGGCAACTGGAAATGAGTTAAAAACGAGGTAGCTAACTGACTAAAATTATAAAAAGTGCCTCGCGGTAACTCAATGTACCACTTGGCCGCGAGACCAATTAGAGTGCGCTGGAAAAGTCTAAGACGGATCGAATCATCGGTGATGGAGTTAGACGCACACCAGAGGTGGTAAGTCATCACATGGTTCGATGGGTCCTCTCCAGATTTACCTTCGAACTTGGGAATGTCACTGGGCAACTTATTCGGCATTGGCGGCCAAAACGGAAGATAATTTATCGGATCGTTCGTTAGGCGCGACAAGTCTGGTAAGTCCAAAGTTGCGATAAACGGTAGCTGCCGATTAGGATCTCTAAAACTCTGGGTCATGAGACCAGCCCCAAGAGGAGGATATCCAGGATAACTAGGAATAGGAATCGCGTTCGGGATATTGTATCCTCCTGGAAAACCAGGATTAACCGGACCATACTGGGGTTGTAGTGGTTGTTGATAAGTGTACCCAAGATACAGTTGATACTGATAAACTAGCTACTGGACAGCAGGACCGAATTGGTACTGTCCCTGGTACGGTTGATAAGCGAATTGTGGTTGACTTGTGACAACTGTACTTAAACCAGGTTGTCCTATAGGCATCTGAACCGTAGTTTGAATCGTGGATCCAGACAGTGGTAAAGATGTCTGAGGAGTAGATATAGGAACAGTAGAAACCGGAGCTGTCGATACTCCAGAAGTAGGTGGGGTAGATTGAACAGATGTTGTGGCAGTTGCAGCAGTCGTTTGAGATGGAGTACGAGGCGCAGTAGACCCAGACTGAGAAACTACCGAAGGTACAGAAGTTTGAATATTAGACTGGACTGGTTGCTGGGGTGAACCAGAAACTAAGGGTTGTCCAGCTTGAGATGACAACTATACATTTGGCTGCAACACCTGTTGAGTTTGCGATGGATCCCACACTATGTTCATTCCGGGGTACTGACCCATAACAGGTTGAGAATATTGAGGACCATAACCAGGTTGAGGGTAGGTTTGATAATTGAAAGGTACATTTCCCATCCCTTGAACATAAGATTGACCTTGGGGTGGTTGGAAACCTTGGTTCGAGTACTGACCTTGGGGTAGATACCCCTGAGGCACGTACTGATACTGAGGTTGACCTTGAGGTATAAATTGATACTGGGGTTGACCTTGGGGTACATATTGAGTCTAGGGTTGACCTTGAGGAACGTATTGTACCGTAGGTACGTACTGTCCTTGAGGTTGCCCCCCAGATGCAAATTGTGTACCTTGAGGTTGCCCCCCAGGCGTTAATTGAGGCTGCCCCCCAGGCGGTAACTGGCCACCTTGAGGTTGAGAATTGGGAATAGAACCTGACATCATAAGAATGTCTTCTACGCTCAACGGCTTTGCACCATTGCTTCCAGTGAATAACCCTTGTTCAATGGGTTGAGGAGATGCTCCCGAAAAAGTACCAGAAAGTGACTGATACCCAGAGGGAACAGAAGGACCACCGTACAAAAAAGATTCAGGCGATTGAGTAAACATGGACGACTGACCTGACATATTTACGGGAGTATAAAAACCCCTAGGATGATAAGGAGCAGGAGGTGGTGAAAAACTTAACACTGGGTTTTCCAAATAATTAGTTAAAGAAAGATACCAAGTAGTACTTCTAGGTGGACTGTAAAAAATTGATTCACGCTCCCTTAGATCAATAACAGGTTGATTTTCAGGGATAGGGATGCCTACTTCTTCTTCCGGAGCAAGTTCTTCAATAGCTATCAAACCAGAAGGAAGATTTTCGGTGATTACTCTTTCTACCCTAGGTGAATTAGGACCACTAGAAGTTGGAGAGACAAACCCCAATGCTGGAGTAACAGGTTCAGATATCTCAGGTTCTTCGCCTATATCACTAGTAGATGAAAAGCTACCAGCAAGTTCAGAAACCGTAATAGCTTCAGGATTGTAACCTGTTTCTAGAGTTTGGTAATCAGGATGTACAACCAACGAAGACTCTCCCTCTTCAGGTGACCCAACTTTACTGCCACTAGGAGTTACGAGGACTTTCAAGCCTTCAAGATGGCTCGAGACTTCTTCAGGAGGTTGGCCCCGAAGTCTACGAGACTTCCTCAGTAAATCAACCACGGTTACAAACTCAGGAGACTGGCCCCGAAGTCTACGGGACTGTCTTGGTAATTCAGCCATAGTTAAAAACTTTTAACTACTTCACACGCAAACAAAGTAAAATCTCAATGAAAAACACCTAAAGCCTCTAAAGAACCAAACAAATTTGAATCACACGCCTAAAGAATCTAGAGATCAAACACACACAAACAGTAACTTTCCGGACCGAAAACACTAGTTGGTGATGAAATCCAACGTCGCAGAATTTAGTACAGAAATGGCGGTTGGAACAGTTACCCTGGAAACCTGCTTAATGAATAGACTGGACCAAGTTCCTCCACTTTAACCGTCTCGAGTGAAGTGAACCCCCCAGAAAATCCAAGTGAGTCTAGCCGACGTCTGCTCCAGGTACAGCGAGATCTTCCCACCACTGTCACCTTAGGAAGAATCCTAAAGAATATGGTCACTAAGGCTACCAACTGAGACAACTACACCTGGGGGAACAGTCTACGATCCGATACGCACGCAAGGGCAGAGTAGCAAGCTCAATCCCCTTGAAGGCTCCTTGACATAATCCAAGGTTTACCAACAAGTGACCCCAGGCTCCTCGACAATGGTTAATCCGAGGTTTACCGTTTTTAATACGTGAATATCTGGCGTCGTTCCCAATGAGGAAGGATTGATTCCCACACTGGTTCGGACACGATCTCGTGCTTCTCCTTTAAGAGGAGCTTTCCCAGAGCATAAATGCAACAATTGGATTTCTTCCTACCACAAGATACAACTACTTGTTTGTTTTTACTGTCTTGGAGAGTTAATTACTCTCCTACTCCAAGACACTAGCCTAAGCTAAGTTGGTGTATCAGAGCCCTAGAAATAAAATGTTACTAGGTGAATTTTACTTTAAGCGTTAATTTTAGTGGTTGTTATTTAAGTCAAGAGGTGGCGGAGATGAAACTCGTGGTGTAAAGACTCGACTCGAAATCACTAAAAATATGCACCTAGGATGATTTAAACAATCTTTTCTCTTCGATGAACTTCTAAACTTAAGAAAGAGTTTGAGAAATGCAACTACTTTGTAAACACAAATCTTTCTCAATTAAACAAATTAAAAGAAGAGCTTTTCCTTTCCAAAGCACTCAAAACGAGACAACTAGCTATTTCACACAAATTTCCCTTTTCTTTTCAAAACAAACAATCACTACAAAAGACAAACTTTTCCAAAAGAGATTTTTTTTTTTTATATATATATTTTGTGAAAAAGACACTCAAAACTAATGAAAATGACTAACTTTGAGAGCTACAAACTATAAAAAGCTACTTGAAGTCAAAGCCTACTAAAAGTCTTTTTGAGGATGTTTTACTTAGCTAAATGTGAGCTAAGGACTAATTTATGCAGAATCACAATTAGTCAAAAAACAACCAATCTTTCGTTTTCTTTTTGTAAAAATGAAAATTCCAAACTTTCAACTACAAGCTTTTCGAAATTTTGAAATGAGAAAACTCAAAGCGAATTCCTCAACAAGGGGAGATTTCATAAATGGTCAGACTCACAAGAAGACCAGTAGACACCAAGGTAATCTGAGGTCCCTAGGGCTTCTAAGCTCAGAGCCACTACACAACCAAAACGAAAAACAAACCCAACAAGCAAAATTCCTAGGAATTCCACCTAAAACCCTAATGCTAATGAAATTAAACCAAGGAAAGTTTTTGACAGGGAACAAGCAGGTTTGGGCAATGGCTAAAACTTATGAACAAATCCTAAACTGATAAAAAAGAGGAAAATTTGAAATTCTTCAAATTTTTGACAGGGTACGTAGGCAACCTGTTTACATAGGTGCGTCTACGCTCTGTGCACAAAGAAAAAGTGCGTACCAGTACGCACTGTGCTTAACTCAGAGGGTGCGTACCTCTCCCAAAACTATGAAAAATAAAAACTAACTCAAAATTAACTAAATACACCCAATCCCACAGTCATCAAGTCAAAAACAGAAACATAAAATACAGTTTCTCAAGTCAAAGTATAGACAAAGAAAACAATCAAGTCCCCAGTATGGTCGCCATTTTGTCGCACGGAATGAGTCGATCTTGCGGACAAGATAGACCTTCCTAGAATCTAAAGAAGACCTAACGACAAGAAAACCAACCAGACACTATATTTCTCTAAATATGCTTCAATTAACAATAGCAAACAAAGGTTTTTAGGGCCTACCTTTGGTCCAATGCAAGCTTGTGGATGCCCTCGCTCCTTTGATCCAAATGAGCTCCTTTTCACGAATCTGCAAACACAAACAAGGCAAACACATTAAATAGCACCTGAAAAACCAATTGCATAAAACATATTTAACATGAAAGTCAAGGAGTCCATGAAACAAATAAAATAAGATACTTGTTGAGAAAAATGAGTTTGATTGTATTAATTCAAAAGAAGAAGAACCTTACGACCTTTGCCTTGATGCTGTACAAGATCCTCCCAGGGTCCAACAAGATGTCTCCTCTACTTTGACAAGTTTCACTCACTCTCCAATGGAACCAAGAGGTATGTGATCTCTCCTCTCAAGCTCAACCAAAGAGTCTAAATTTCACCAGCATTTACCCTCAAAATGTTCAGCTTCTAACCTTTCTAGTCCTCACCCCAATGCTTGTATTTATAGTGCAATGGAGGGAAGTTACTAGGTCCTCCTTCAAAGGGATAAAGCCCTCCTTCAAAGGGATAGCTCCTTTAGTCAAGGGATTAGCTCCTTCTCTTTTGGGATGCATGAACCACCTCAGAGCGAACAATCCACGTCAAAATTCCTTCTAGAAAACTCTAGAATTAACCCAAAGTGAGTTTTTTAAGATAAAAATTGCGCCTTTTACTTTCAAAGGGGTCTGCACCTGCACCGTTAGGAACAGAGCGGGTAGGTACGCAGCTTTTGTACACATAAGGTGTCGGACCGCAGGTGACCATGAGAGAAAGTGCGGAACCAGAGTTACATTGATTTTTAATGTCTTTCTCCCACTTCCAAAGCTTGATTTGAAGAGCTGAGGTCTTAGACTTGCTTAGGAGGACAGTACAAGTGATGATAGACCCATACTGACTGCAAATAATCATGGTGACGATATTTTTGTGTAACAGGCATCTTTGTGGGTTATAGTGAGACCTCGAAAGCTTATCGGATTTATATTCTTGCACAGAGGAAAGTTGTTGTCAGGTGGGATGTGAAGTTGTGGAGGAGAGAGCTTTTAGGAGGTCACGGGAGTTAGAGTATCTAGAGTCACCAAACCCTCGGGAGCATCTGAGTCAGTCACAAGGATCCAGTGGTAAGGGATCAAGAAGTACATCGATTACAGTGTCAGGTCCATCAGTGAGTAGTGGCTCTTAGAGTCAGGTGGGTGGTTCTTTGAGCAGCATGCAGGGAAGTCTGCGAAGCATTTCATAAGGTAGTCCACTAATGGATAGTTCACACAGTACTTCAACATCTACAGGCATAGATTCAGGCATGAGGTCAGCTGGCAAGCCTTCAAGAGTTCAAGCTTCTGATGATGATGAGGATTCTTTCGCTCCAGTGGGAGAAGCATGCTCGGGGAAGAGGAAGCCCAAGTGGCTTCAAGATACCTTGTGTGAGGCGACATCAGTCGTTGGGCCAAAGGGACAGGTTAGAGAGAGTAAACCACTTGAGCAGTTTTGTAGTTACATGGCATTGGTAACAAGAATTGTTGACTCCGAGCCTTCTAGTTATGAGGAGGTAGCCAACCAGCAGGTCCGGAGAGAGGCCATGATGGAGAAGTATTCTTCTATTATGAAGAACAATTTTTGGGAGGTAGTGCCAAGGCCTGAAGGTAAATTAATTGTTACTTCCAGATGGCTCTACAAGATAAAGCATGCTACATATGGTAGAATCTAGAAGTTCAAGGCTCGATTTGTGGCGAGAGGGTGCTCACAGGTAGAGGGTGTTGACTATGAGGAGACCTTCACTCTCGTAGCTCGATATACGTATATTCACTCCATTATATCGATTGCAGCAGATATGGGTTGGAAGATCCACCAAATGGATGTGAAGACTACATTTCTCAATGGCTTCATTCAGGAGGAGGTTTATATTAAGCAGCCACAGGGCTTTGAGGTGCATGGGAAGGAGTCCCATGTATGCAGATTGAAAAAGGAACTCTATGGCCTGAAGCAAGCTCCTAGAGCTTGGTAATCTAGGATTGATACATACTTGCAGCAGTTGGGTTTCAAAAAGAGTGAGGTTGATCCGAACCTATACTTCATTGTGGTGGGTGAGGAGCCTCTCATTCTAGTGTTGTATGTTGATGACTTGATCATCACTAGTGCAGAGAGACTCATTGAGGGCTGCAAGAGATATCTTGCTTTAGAGTTTCAGATGAAGGATATTTGCTTGATGCATTATTTTATGGGATTGGAGGTGTGGGAGGAGAAGGGGCATTTCTTCCTGGGACAAGGAAAGTACATTGTGGATATTCTTAATAGATTTCACATGGAGGACTGCAAACTCGTGTCTACACCTATGATCACTAACTAGAAGAAGCTTCACGCTTCTGATTCTGAGTTGGTGGATCCTATCTATATAGACAACTAATTGTCAGGCGGAAAGAGTCGATAGTGCGGACACAACCAACCTCCCTAGGAGCCTAAGACTCTCTAGTGACAAACAAGACAAACAAGAGCAATCCTTCTCTAAACATGCATTTACCATACGAGAAATCAAGTGTTTAGATCCTACCTGTAGTCCAACGTTGTTGTAGTAGTCCAGCCTCGTCGATCCGGATGAGCTCCTCCTTCACTTCGAAACCTGCATTCACTAACAATCAAACGATTAAATAGCACTTGATAATCTCATAAAATAAAACATATTTAACATATAGACCAAGGAGTACATGAAACAACTCATAAATAACAAGTTATTGAGAAGAATGGACTCATTTGCATTAATAGGAAACAAAAGGAACAATTACAACCTGAGCCTTGGTGTTGTGCAAGTCCCTCCCAGGGTCCATCAAGAGTTCTCCTTTACTTTGACAAAGCTCACCCACTTCCAAATGAAACAAGAAAGGATGGGAATCTCTCCTCACAAGCTTCTAAATGGGAGTCCTAATTCCAGCAGCATCTACCCTTAGAAATGTTTAGCTTTCAACCTCCCCTCCTTCTGGCCCAATGCCTATATTTATAGTGCTCAAGAGGAAGTTAATCAGGTCCACCATCAATGGGATAATCCCCTCTTTGGATGGGATAGCTCCTCTCTTGATGGGATAAGTTCCTCTTTCATAGGGGTACATGAACCATCTGGAGGCGCTCAATACACGTCGAACAACCTTCTAGAATGCTCTAGAAATGACCACAAGTAACTTTTTAAAGATGAAACTCGCGCCTTTTGACCTTTACAGGGGTACGCACCTGCCCCTTTACATACAGAGCGTACAAGTACGCAGTTTTTGTGAACATTAGGTGCGTATACACAGGTAAGGCCGAGAGAATCTGCGTACCCAGAGATAAACACATTTACTAAGACTTTCTCTCTTTTTGGAGTTTGACATGGAGAGCAGAGGCATAAGACTTGCCCAGGAGGATAGCATGACTGTTGATAGAGCCATACTAACTGTAAATAGTCATGGTGACATTTTTTAGTGTAACAGATTGCCCCCTAAAGTGCGAAGCCTGTAGTAGATTAGGGTTTTGTTTTATCTAGGAAGGGTGAAGTGCTTTATCATTTCAAGGATTATCTCGTGGAGAGCCTGGTCAGAACCTACAATTTTCAACACAAAATACATGTATAAGATTATATCATCGCTGAGGTAGGCATTCCCATACTCAGATCAAAACTTTAACTAACAGACTAACTATTCTGATACAGGAATGATCTTGTAGTACATCATAATCATAGACTTGCGTAGACACAGTATGGACGCAGCCATCTGTTTATGATTAGTCTACTAGATAATGAATACAAAAATCCTCGCATCCTGGATGGTGGGAACTAGATCCAGGGTCTTCATTTCTACTTCTCGAATTGGTACGATTCTAGCCATGCGAATAAATGAGTTGATGTCGAACATGGTAGAAACCACTTGATTACCAGTCGATGATGTAAACTGTTAACAACTGTGAGAGAGACCACCAGTAATGTCAATGGTTCTCAAAGTACCCAGTACAATCCATGAGATGTGAATGAATGAGTTGATGTCAAACATTTCACGGAATCCTTTGATCGAAAGTCAATGATGTAAACTGACGTCAAAGGCGAGAAACCTGCCATTGATGCATGCAGACTTCAAGGTACTGACGATTTCTAAGTCATCTCTCTAGATAATGTGCTGATGTCGATAGAAAGCGACCCGTTGCAGGCAAGCCCACAAAACGAAATCATTGTTCAAGTTGAAGAAATGTTGCTGTAAGGACTGACTCAGGGATGGTCAAATGGATGACAAGTATTTTTGCAGATGAAAGTTTTGTTTGCAGACCTCTTGAACACATAACGACACAACAGATGGCTTGGTAACGAATGACTCAAAGTTAATCCCCGGAACCCGGCTAAAGGCTTTCAATGTGGTTTGATCAACTGTGAGGTAAAGGATTTCCCAACCCAAGTGAATGAAAAGTGTCGTGTTCAAGAGTGGTAATAAGGTTTCTTCTGAGACAAAGGATAACAAATAGGCTCATTCTTCTCTCTTTTCCCCCACCATTTCTGGCAAGTACCTCTTTATTTTTTACAAGCTTGAGGAGGATAACATATGCTTGATTATAAGCTCATCCTTCGGATGAGTCCAACCTAGTTTTGATTCGAACCCTAGGAAGGAGTGGTTCGTTCCTGTTTGTAATTGAACAGGCCCTTTACTGTGAAATTTTAACGAGCCCAGTATAGGAGAAACTCGGCGTTTTTCAATTTTTAGAGAGTCTGAAAAACTTAAGAAGACTCCAGGTTGAACTTTTTCGTAAATTTGTGTCCCCCAAGCCCGAAAAAGTATAAAATAATACCTGGGAGAACCGCTTGATCTTGCGACCAAGGAGTACTTTCATGATTAGTGCCACTAACCTGAAAAGTAAAAAGCGATCAAAGACACGTCGTTTTATTTCCGTATCGAGTTTGAAACGACAAAAACCCGGCGATATTTTCCTGTTTTTTACGGTCAGAAAAGAGCTATAAGGGGACCGTCTTTTAATTCCGTTTTAACGAGTGTAAAAGAAACGCTCGGCAATCTTTTCATGTTTTAGGAGTCAGAAAAGAGCTTAAAAGATGACTCTGATGTTTTGGTTCGTGAAAAATGATGATTTTACTCTAAAGTCCTTTTGTCCTACACAAAAACGACACATTACTCATACCTGTTTAAGATGGGTAAAAATACATTGAAAAATGTCCATTCATGGTGAAAAATAAACAAACTTAGCATTCATTCATCCAAAAAACCTATAAAAAGACTTTTTACCATGTCATTTTTACCATTTTACTGTTGAGGTTGAGAAAAGGGCTTTTGACAAAAAAACTTCCCGTGGACATTGCGGAGAATCCGACCGTCAGAATCGAGCGCCGTCTCTTTCAGGTATTCCACAACATCCTCCTCTTCAATTTCATCCGTTTAAAATTCATTTTTAGGTTTTAGTTTGATTTTTTAGGGGGTTTAGGGTTTTAGGATATGTTTCTCGGGGTACGCAGGTGCCCCATGGGCGACCTGCGTACCCCGACCTTTTTTGTATATAGGAAAAAGGTCGGGGTACGCAGCCCGCCTTCAGACCAGCTGCGTACCGCCGCTCTGTGTTCTGAACACGGGGTGCGTACCCCGTGAAACACGCATTTTGAAACCCCAAACTCCAAATTCAACCAACCAAATTTTATTTTATGAATTCTAACTATTGTTTTTTGGTGTGTAGGGCATTCACCATGCTAGATTGGAGAGAAAGAGAACACGAGGACATTGATTTGGCCGCAATTGGTCATCAACCTTCTATTGATGTGTTAAAAGCATGCGGTTTGTACAAATACTAGGCCATACCTGGCATGAGGGGCCAGGTGCCGTTCCTTGAGTGGCTGGTTGAAAGGTGGAACATTCAGGATCAATGCTTCTACATCGGAGAGAACCAGCTTGAGATAGAGCCCTCCGACATATATTTTCTCTCTGGCTTGCCTAATAGGGGCGAGCAACTGACTCTATCTGGGACTAGGCCGGGTGGCCAATCCCTTGCTAGCCTCCGGCTAGAGTGGTGCAACAATCAGAACCAGGAGAAAGGGATAGAGATCAAGTACATATCCCTGCCCGAACTTATGGTGATAGCCTTTACTGTTACCAGACTCTGCGGCGCAGCCGCCTTGCACATTGCCACCGGGTCCCAGATGCGGATGGCGATATATTGCTACCGAGGCACCATTTTCAACTGGTGCGACGCTGTGTTGGCCAATATGAAGGGCCAACTAACCAGGGCAAAGAACGGACAACTGAAGACCTTTGGATATGGGCCTTTAGTTGTGAGCTTTGCCTTAGAGAGAGTTCCAATGCTAATCCCCCAGCATCTTACTGTTCCAGTTGGGGCTCCTCGGGAGCCTAAGTTGACGAGATGGGTTGCGGTAATGGCCCGACATCCTGATGAGGGCGCGACAGTTGTTCGATTTCCTGATGGTTACTTTCACTGGCTAGAGGGCCAGGTCTTTGCTATTCAGGATTTTCCCTATGCCGGAATGGATTTTCGGAATGATCCAGACATGGTTCTTCCACAGGGAGAACAGTGGGATGATAGAGGTATTTCATTCTTCACAAGTTTTTAAATTATGTATATTTTTTTGTTTTTATATATCGCCTCAAAACTGACAGCACAAATTTTCAAAATGCAGATGTAGGTCCACAGCGTCCGGCCAACCTCCAGGCTTCTGAGAGGAGAGTACCAGCTGTACCAGCACCAGCACCATAGGATGCGGCCGCAGAGACCTTAGCCGAGCTGGAACAGGATCTAGAGTGTCTGACGGCGGGTATACCAGAGACCACCATAGATGACATTCCTATTCGACTTCAGCGCTATGCGGTCGCAGTCCCAGGACCTTTTAGGAGGTTCCTGTGTAGGGTAGCGCGGGCAGTGGTCTTGTATAGAGAGCACCACCAGTGATTGGCTAGTCACTTTTGTAGACACATATGACATTTTTGGTTTTTTGTACTTATCATTTTTGCCGATCATAAGGTGTTTTTCAACCTATGATCGAAGACGATGTATATTTTTGACACACTCCTATCTATATATATATCATTATTACCGGCTTATCTTGTTTAACATATGTGATGAAATGTTTTTAAATTTACTTGCATGATTATCGCAAATGTCTGTCCAACATTCGAGAAGCAATTGCATCCGCTAATGTATTTAAAGACCTTGGAATATGCTGATATTCAATGTAATCAAATTCACGTTCCAAGAGGCGCACTCTCAAAAACAACCTTAATAACACAGGATTTCTAATGGCATATACTCTATTAAGCTGTAATACAACGAGTTCAGAATCTAACCTCACTATCAAATGTCGAATTCCAAATGAAATAGATTCAGACAATAATTCAACCATTGCACTGTATTCTGCAATGTTGTTCGTTGTTTGACCGAGGCTCACCCCATGCATAGAAACTAACTCGTCAGAGGGCGAATAGATAACCCAAGTTGCGGAAGAGATATTCCGTGTACTACGAAAAGCACCATCGGCAAATCCAATGTACGTTTGGAGAGGCGTCGACATCTGCAATATCAAGAGTAAAACCAAGATAAGCCAGAATAACGACGAAAAACACACTTTCTAAGCTAAGCACACTATCTAAACTAACAAACATACTAGCTAGAAAGAAAACCTAAGCTAACTAAAAATTCTCCATACCCATCATTTAAGCATAATACCTCTTTAGGTAAAGTCCATTTCTGGGTTTACCCAAAGAGTCCCCATCAAAATCTACTAGCTCATAGGCCCCTTTTGCTAGCTTTCGCTTTACAATGTAGGGTCCATGCCACATAGGAACGAATTTTCCAGCACCTAGCTTATCGTTAGCTTGATCATATAATAGCACTAGGTCTCCCTCTGAAAAACTTCGATGGGTCACATTTCTATCACACTGAGCTTTCATTCGCTTCGCGTGAGTCTCGATTGCTAATGCAGCGTCACGTCGAGTCTCATCTAATTGAGCTAAGTATAATAAACGTTTCCCATCTTCGGAAGTAGCTGGGAGTAATTCGACAGCCATTTGAAGTGATGGGATTTCGCATTCAATGGGTAACACAGCTTCCAAGCCATAAACTAGCTGGAAAGGAGTGAACCCTGTTGAAGTTTTCACTGAAGTTCGGTATGCCCATAGCGCTGAAAATAACATGTTGTGCCAATTCGACCGATGAATACCAATGATTCGTCGGATCATGATAACCAGAACTTTGTTGATAGACTCAACCAAACCGTTGGCTTGCGGATAATAAGGAGTAGAGCTATCGTGGCGCAAACCAAGCTGGCTTGTAAGCTCAGTCATCATGATGTTTCAAAAATGGCTCCCATGGTCAGTGATGATCGCTTGTGGGACACCAAACCTGGTTATAATGTGATTGAATATGAAAACTGCAGCTGTTTTGCCGCTTGCGTCGAATGTAGGCATCGCCTCGGCCCATTTAGTAAAATAATCAACCGCGAGGATGATATACGCATGCCCCCCGGCCGAGTGAGGGTTACAAGTAATAAAATCGATACCCCATTTGGCGAAAGGTCCAATGGCAATTATAGGATGGAGAGGAGCAGGTGGTGCGTGCATCTTGCGATCAAATACTTGACAGTTGTGGCACTTTCGGACCGCAATGATGCAATCTTTAAACATGGACGGCCAGAAATAGCCAGCGCGCAACACCTTCTGAGCTGTGGCATACCCAGACATATGACCGCCACATGCTCCAGAGTGACAATCATTCAAAACCCTCTCAGCCTCTTCGTGAGTTAAACAACGTCGAAAAACTAAGTCTGCCCCCCGGCGATAAAGTGTATCTCCAATGATTCTGTATTGCTGGGATTGAAACCGAATTTTTCGACGTTCCGACTTTGAAGCTTCAGGCCGAAAGGTTTGGGTTTGGAGATAGATGATTATATCCCCATACCACGGATCTAAAGTACTGATAAGAAACAAAGATTCGTCCGCAATGGACTCCTCTGCCACAGTTTCTGTATCAGTACGCGGGAAATCACACATCAATTCCGCAAAAACTAAGGATTTCTTAGACTTGGACTTCTCGAACTCCAAGTCGAACTCTTGCAGGATAACGATCCATTTAGAGTACTTGCCCCCTAGCAGTTGTTTAGTCAAAATATAAATCATAGGGTTGCAATCCGAAATAACTGTAGTTTTACGGAGAAGAATGTAGTGACGAAAACGCTGGACAGCTTGAATGGCTGCTGTTATCACAAAATCACTACTGAGGGCTGCAACCAAGCAAGATTTCATGTAACTCTTTCAACCTAACTTTAGATCAAAGATTAGCCTCTTTGATCAGAGAGGGCTCTCTCACAAATTCTTGATAAAAATCCTTCACTATAACAGATGGCTAACTCTTTATTCATTCATGAAAGCAAAAGCTGGTTGGAAACATATCAAACTGGTTCTCATTGGGCTATGGAGTCTCATATACTAAGTAAACAAGAAAAACATAGTCATCTCATGGAAGTCAAGGCTCTTTGCATTACATGTCCAAACATATTCCATAAAAACCACAGCTTGCTAAATACACAGGAAGTCAGAGCATAGGATATGAATTCTGAGTGATTGTACTATAACAAGGCTGTAAAAGAACATATGATATAAAACACCACCATTACATTTGAACACAATAATCCATCGAGAATCTTGAGAAGAGATCAACACTGTTTTACTATTACTGTCAAAAGTCTTACAATGGCCCAAAACAACTCTGTTTTTGTATAAAATGTCCAACCCCTTCTACATCTAACATTGGTCCATATATAGGCAAGCAAACTAAACCACCTCCAGCTTCCTCCTCCAGCATGAGGGGAGCCTCGAAGGTGGCTATTGACTATCCCTATCTAGTGTATAACAAACTTATTAATTACATAATGGCTAAACTGAAATTACAAATAGTTTTCATTTAATCAAAATCCACAATCTTTGCTCCTCGTAGCATGATGCTTTCCTGGCTCTTGACACATGTCCTTTTGCTGCTTGGGTTGAGGTGTCTTGAAGGAAAGTACACTAAATGAGTTGGCCTTGGATTCCAGTCACGTAGATGGCTTCATTAATTAACCAAAGAAGGTGCTCTGTTTTCACGGCTTCTGTCTCCCAACATTTTCCAAAAGTGTAGCAGCATGTTCCTAAGTCTTTTAATAACCCCAGGAATGGAATACTACCATGTTTTTGAATGTGCTGTAGATGGTATTGATAAACAGATATCTCTCTTCCACAACTCCCGCTCACAGTATCACACTAACTGCTCTGCGCTTTAAAATCATCACCTACAGCAGTTTCGTAGCGCGCTACGAAACTGCTGTGTGGTTTAAAAAACATAACTTCAACCCAAAATCCTTATCAACTAAATGAGTTTCCCTGAATAGCAGCTTTAGCTGAATCCCATACAAAAACTTTATAAAGAAAGAAGGCTCATTCCCCTCTGTAACTTTGTAAAGCGGTATATCTAACAATACATCTTCTAACAGTGCTGCTTGTTCCATGTACTTCTGGTCAATCTCAAAAACTTGATACTTTTGTTTGATATCTACATGTTGGCCAACCCAAACAAAAACCTCAGAGTGTGTATCAAGTATCATGATATCCTCTGTTAACAAGTCATCTTGACTGAAATTGAAAACTTCAATGACCTCCAATGTTCCTATTTCATAAGTACAAGCATATAGATGAAGATCCCTGCTGGTTTCCTGAACTTCTCTTTAGCTTGCTTTAAATTAACGCCAAGTCTCAGAAAGTTTACATATCTGGTTGCTAGTTGTTGTTGCTCCAATGAACTGAAGTTCCCGTGCCCGATGAAAGATAATGACCCAGATTACAACAAGAAGCAATCAGCAGAATTTAGAGATGCTGACACCGGGTCAATTTGCACTGCTTTACTAAAATGTGGCACTGAACCAGACACTCTAATTAGTGCTTAAGCAATCACTGGTATATGCATCATCATTTAAACCCTTATCAGTAACGGACTTCTTATAGCCAGTACTCAATCCACCCTTCAAAATTGTCATGTTTGGGAAGAGACCAATAAATTCAACAGGCTCTTTTCTTTGAACAATATGACCCTGTACAGGTTTTCCTTTTAAAAAGTTTACCATCGTGTTCACTAACCGAGCAGCAGTCATTCATTATGCTCTGCGGCCCTAGCCAAAAACAGAGATAGTAATCTTCTTTTCGGTCCCCAGAATGATAAGTATACAAAATGACATGGCAATCAAGTAATTTGTTTCTCTGCTATGTTTAGGTTTCTTTCCTGCTGTTTCAGTAGCCAAACTCATCTTAAGAAACTCTCAAATGCATTGTCCCTGTCATGAAAGCCTTTCCTTCGCCATTAAAATCATAGACATAAGATGCTCAAAGGTTGCGTTGTCGGGCTCAAAATTATGCAACAGATAATTCTTCAGATATCGGCTGACTTCAAGGAGTATCACCCTTTGTAAAGGAACAGAAGAAAATACACGTGACTGCCGATCCCCTTAATGAATTCTGGTTCATCAAATTGTGTTCTACCTATTGCAGAAGCCACTGGATACCACACCAAATCGGATTTTTCATATAGCTGGAAAAAATGTGTAATATCAAGTCAATCCGGCGATGCACCCCCGATTCTATGAATTTGACATAAGAAGCCGCAATGTTTGAGACATTAGATGCCGTGCTGAGCTTTCCAATATCACATCTTCTGCTAATGCTATTTTCTTGACCCGTGGCTTTTAAGTGAGCGCTTAAAAATATATGACAATCCTCCTTCTCTAAGCCAACAGCTGGAGCATGTAACCGGCACGTTACCACGTTTGTAGAAGACAACATCTAAATAATACCATCCACCTTGACAGAGGAAACTCGTCTATTTCGAGCTCTGCCATTTGCTTCTTTTGTTTTTATTTAATGCGCACTCATCCTTTAACGGCACCAGTTAACCTAATACCAGCTCTTGTGCCACTAATAATGGCGGCCTTGTAGCAATCAAATTCTTATAAAACTACTTGACACTTGGCATTAATCACCGCATTTGAAAAGAGCACTTTCATGTCTTCAATATGTGCATTAATAATGAACCAACGTGCTTGATAATATTCACGACATTTTCATTTATATCAGTCATTTAAAAAAACTTGTGTGCCTTGAAGAAATGATTGCAATGCATTTCGCATAAGCCAAGTAGTTACAATAGCTCCAAAACATTTTTATTTCAGAGAATAATACCAAGAAGGAGGTGCTGTGTATCCCAGTCTAAGAAAAACGTGATCCCCTGCAGAAATAAACACAACGCTGCCTATTTGTAACACTGGCTGTAATTTCGTATATTCTGCATGCAGCATAGAATCTACAGGAGCAGAACGACCAATATGAAGAAGAACCCTCAATACAGCCTTGGATGCATTGGGGTTGTCATGCCTCAACTCCCATAACAGCTTCGGAAACAAATTGACCAATTCCCTTTGAAACACTAGAAGAAGACTATCTCGTACATCATGAAAAAACATGTTTTCAATTGAAGAGAGGTATGAGAGCTTCATTGTCGAACATGAGTTACACTCTGCAAATGCTCGTGTAAAAGCCTTCAATAGCCTTTCTTTCCAGTCTACAGATACATTCAGTATGAGATTTGGAATAAAAGGAACTAAGGAAACAACATGCTTTTCAAAAAACCGTTTTGAGTCTGCTGGCAGCATCTGGCCCTCTAATGAATTCTCCATGAATTGAAGAACTCTTTCAGTAGGAAGACAATTAATGGCAACCCAATTTGTAATCTCCAAAGCGATCTCACAAATACCAGTATTTAAGGTGACAAATCGTTCTTCAACCTTGTGTGAACACTGAAGTGATGGGCTAAGAGGAAACAGAATAAGCAACCGGTGTATTAGGAAAAGCAGCAAAGCCTTGAGCCACTTCTCCATTACCACCTTGATAATTAATGAGCATGTAACAGGTATAATTGCTTGGGAACTTCATTTCTTTTAACAACAATGTTGCTTGTTGTGCCTTCCCTGTTTTGCAAAATCCATAGATCAGAGCATTGTATGCAACAACACCAGAGTTATATCCTTTAGTCAGCATTAGACCTTTAAGCACATCAACCTCATCCACAGCAGTTGTAGCCAGTGTACAATAGGCATGCTATGATTTGGGCCTCCACTGAAAACTCGAACAAATCCCCAGTTTCGTAGCACGCTACGAAACCACTCAAACAGGTAGCGCTGCGAAACTGCTAAAAATAATTCAGGCGCTGCGAAAACACCCACTCTTTAAGCCAGGCTAAAAATTTTTGACTACAGCATTTTCAGTGATAACAGTTGCCAGGGCCAATTTCTCCACATGCAAATATTTTAGCTCAGTGGGGTTTAACGTCCTACTAAGATAATATATCACATGTTCTGTTCCAAATTCATCTTCTTGGACTAACACCATTCCAATAGTGGAATGCGAAGCTGCGAGGTATAAGAAGTAGTCCTGGTTGTAGTTGGGAGGATGCAACAATGGTGCATGGGTCAACACGTGCTTAAGTGCATCAAAAGATTGTTGGGCAATCTCGTCCCAAAAGAATTGAGCGTTCTGTTTCAACAACCGTGTAAAACCCTTAGTGACCTCGGCGTAGTTTGGAATGAATCGGCGTAAAAAGTTTGCTTTCCCTTGCAAACTTTGGAGTTGGCGCAAACTCGAAGGAGGAGGAAATTTGATGATAGCTTCGACCTTCGAGGGATCGACGCAAATGCTGGCTTTTGAAACAACAAATCCCAGCAATCGACCCGTTTCTATACAGAAGACACACTTGTGGGGATTCAACCGAATACGATAATGCCTACACCTCATAAAGATTGCTCGTAAGTGGACAAGGTGATCAGCTCGATGTAAAGAATGAGCAGGCAAATCATCGAGGTACGGTTGCACAATGTGCTTGATGTCATGAAATGCATAAGACATCGCCCGTTGAAAAGTGGCTCCGGCATTCTTAAGCCCAAAAGGTAATTTGCAGTAAGCAAATGTCCCCCATGGACAAATGAATGTCATTTTTGGTTGATCGGCAGGTAGAATATTGATTTGATTATAGCCCGAAAAACCATCCATAAAGGAAAACATTTCACTTCCGGCACAATCATCAATTATTTGATCGATATAAGGCGTAGGATAGTTGTCTTTTGGACAAGCTCGATTTATATCCCTATAGTCGATACATATTCTTATTGTTCCTTGTTTTTTGTTAACCGGAACAATATTCGATACCCAATCCGTTAACGGGATTGGATAAATGAAACCTGCTTTCAACAGCTTCTCGACTTCTGCTTTAATCGCAGCCGCTTTTCGAGGGTGAATCTGACGCAACCGTTGTCGGACGGGTTTAGCGTCCGGGTAGGTCTTTATTTCATGAACAACAATGGCAGGATCGATTCCTGGCATTTCCTCGTAAGACCAGGCAAACACATCGCGAAATTCTTGGAATAGGGCCTTGTAAGTTTTAATTTCATCTTCTGTACATGAGGCACCTATATGAATGTTTTCCTCAATTCCGGGCTTCACTGAAATGTCAATGGGAATAGTGCGAGAAATATTCCCTAAATTCAACTCTGAATCAGAATGTTTCGTTGGATTCTGAGCGTCTTTGACATATTCAGTGGTAAAAATAGATGAAAAATCATTTTCAAAAGCATCATCCTCAGGTAAAAACAAAGATCTATGATGGAGATCTTCCCATGGTAGATCGTCTACACTTAGGATTTCGCGAAGTTGCTCGTTAGATGACACGACTTCGGGAAACGCTATCCGTTCTGAGGTTGATGTGAAAAGTGATTCCTCACTGACCACATTCATTTGGTCGATTTGGGTTGAACGCGAGTCGGTAAAAGACACGACGGCTTCATAAGCAATTTCATATGGACTCAAAGGCATAGCATCACCTAATGAGTCTATCTCAGATTCAGATGGGACAATCCAAGGATCGTCGTAAATAATGGTGTCTGATGTAATCATATGAATTGATGCAAATGAAGGGTCTGCGTTGATTGGAGGGAAAGGAAAAGTTCCCAGTAAACCAAAATCTTTAACTAAACCTACGCCAACGTCCCTATAAGGGATTGTCGTCTTACCGACATGCTGGATACTCTCTGAAGAGGCTGGGTCGGATGAAAAGTATGTCAGCTGATCAATTGTCACGATCTTGCCATTATGTGGAAACTTTATTACTCTGAAGACCGATGAAACGACCGCTGTCATAGCATATGACCAACTTCGACCCAAAAGAAGGTTGTAGTCTAGAGGGGCATCAACCACCTCCACATCCAGACTAACAGTTTTACCTTCTACCCCTATAGGCAATTCCTGTAGAATACCAAACGGACGGAACCCACGGCCATCAAAGGCCTTAAGGATGGTCAGGGATTGGTTCAGCGAAGGAGAACCAAGCGATCTCCAACACTGAATCGACATAATACACGTGGAAACTCCCTCATCAATTACAGTCCGATGAATAGGCCTGTTTTTGACTATCACTGGAATCTGGAAAGCCATTTGATGGGGTAGGCGCGGTGTACTATTTTCTAGATCAAAGATTATCAGATTTGGGTCCTGAACATCAACAGCTCCGATAGCCGACAAAAGTAATTTTCGCTGTACTGGGCATGATTGCAGCACTTCTAAAGCCGACATTGCTGAGGGTGAAACAGCTAAGTCCTCAACAATGTTGTAATTCTGGGCCGCTCTCGCATGTGGATTGAAAGCAGACCTTCGAAGTACACCCTTAGCGGGCGGTTTGATTACTAAGTCCGGGTTAGGTTTTTCGATCTGTAGTGGATCGGAACCAGGAGCTGAGGTTGATGGATTAGAATGAGAAGATTATGCTTCCTTACCATCAACAAGATTCTTACTACCATAATCTTGCGACCAAGTCGCAATCCTCACATGAGACATCATCAAAATGGGTTCTTCACTGGCAGTCGAGGAAGAACCTATCATCTTACTCTCCTGCTTTGGAAATGGATCTTTCAACACAGCAGGAGTGGGAGAACCTTTGACTATTTTCACAACCTCGGCCCGATGAGGGCAATCTCTTGTAAAATGATCCTCTTCACAAATAAGACAAGGATATCGAGGTTTGCGCTTTTCGTCATTGGTTTCCGACTTTTCTGTTTTCTCCTTTGGAGCCTTGTCTGCTTTAGCCTTCTTCTTTCCTTTCTTCTTTCCATCGTTTTTTGATTTGGCCGTAGATGAGTCTATAGCGTGAATATCGACGGAAAGTTCAGGAGAAGACTCTCCTGTCGGGGAATCAGGCAAGGTGATTATAGGAGTAGTAGAATTCTTGGAAGACTTCTTCTTGCTCTTTGTGTTCACCGTACCAATCATACCATCAGCGGCATGAGATCCCGAAGGAGCAGCAGCGATTTGATTCGATTTTGGAAGATCTGGGATCTTCTCGTGTAACGTACCCGACTGAGTATAAACCAAGTCAAGGTACTGTGCCTGAGCAATGACTTGCTCCTCAGTAACTACTCCGGCCTTAGCTACATCTTCAGTAATCTTCGGTAATAATGATTTAACAAACCATTCAGCTAAGATTTGGTCCAGAATAAAAACTTTCACTAACCTTCTTCGACGTCTCCACTCATGAATGTGATCAGAAATATACGTGGACGTCGATTGTTTTAGTGAAGTTAATAACTCCGTGCCGTTAACGTATCTGACCGGCAACTGAAAGTGAGTTAAGAACGAGGTAGCTAACTGGCTAAAATTGTAAAAAGAAGCCCGTGGCAACTCAATGTACCACTTGGCCGCGAGACCAATGAGTGTATGCTGGAAAAGACGTAAGCGGATCAAATCATCCGAGATAGAATTTGAAGCACACCAGAGGTGGTAATTCATCACGTGATTGGACGGATCCTCTCCAGACTTACCTTCGAACTTGGGTATATCACTGGGCAACTTATTTGGCATTGGCGGCCAGAACGGAAGATATTGAATTGGATCGTTCGTTAGGCGCGTCAAGTCTGGTAAATCCAAAGTTACGATAAACGGTAATTGCCGGTTAGGATCTCTAAAACTCTGGGTCACAAGACCAGTCCCAGGAGGAGGATATCCAGGATAACTAGGAACAGGAATCGCATTAGGGATATTATATCCTCCTGGAAAACCAGGATTAACCGGACCGTACTGGGGTTGTTGAGGTTGTTGATAAGTGTACCCAGGATATGGTTGATACTGGTAAACTGGCTGCTAGACAGCTTGCCCATATTGGTACTGTCCCTGGTACAGTTGATGAACAAATTGAGGTTGAGTAGTGACAACCGTACTTATACCAGGCTGACCTATAGGCATCTGGACCGTGGTTTGAATCGTAGATCCAGACAACGGTAAAGATGTCTGAGGAGTGGTTGCAGAGACAGTAGAAACCGGAGCTGTCGATACTCCAGAAGTAAGCGCGGCAGATGTTGCGGTAGTTGCAGCAGCCGTTTGAGATGGAGTACTAGGTGCAATTGGCGGCTGAGTAACTACCGAAGTTACAGAAGTTTGAACATTTGACTGGACAGGTTGCGGTTGCTGGGGTGGACCAGAAACTACGGGTTGTCCAGTTTGAGGTACCAACTGTATACTTGGCTGCAACACCTGTTGACCCTGTGATGGATCCCACACTATCATTCCGGGGTATTGACCCGTAACAGGTTGAGAATATTGAGATCCATAACCGGATTGAGGATAGGATTGATAACTGAAAGGTACAGTTCCCATACCTTGAACATATGACTGACCTTGAGGTGGTTGATAACCTTGACTCGAGTATTGACCTTGAGGTTGATAACCTTGGGGTAAATACTGATACGGGGGTTGACCTTGACCTTGAGGTTGATACCCTTGAGGTTGATACCCTTGGGGTTGATACCCTTGAGGTAAATATTGATACTGAGGTTGACCTTGGGGTACATATTGAGGCTGGGGTTGACCTTGAGGCATGTATTGCACCATAGGTACATACTGACCTTGAGGCTGCCCCCCAGACACAATTTGTGTACCTTGAGGTTGCCCCCCAGGCGTTAATTGAGGCTGCCCCCCAGGCGGTAATTGGCCACCTTGAGGTTGAGAAACGGGAACTGAACCTGACATCATGTAAATGTCTCCTACACCCAACGGTTTATTACCATTGTTTCCAGCTAATAACCCATGATCAATGGGTTGAGGAGATGCCCCCGCAAAGGTACCAGAAAGTGACTGATACCCGGTGGGAACAGAAGGACCGCCGTGTAAGAAAGATTCAGGAGATTGAGTGAACACGGACGACTGACCAGACATATTTACAGGAGTATAAATACCTCCAGGTGGAAAAGGAGTACGAGGTGTAGAAAAACCTATCCCTGAGTTGTCTAAATAATTGGTTAATGAAAGGTACCAAGTAGTACTTCTAGGAGGACTGTAAAAGATAGATTCACGCTCCCTGAGCTCAATGGTAGGTTGATCTTCAAGGTACGCCTAATTCTTCCTCTGGAGCAAGTTCTTCAATAGCTATCAAACTAGTAGGAAGATTTTCGGTGATGACTCTTTCTACCCTGGGTGAATCTGGTACACTAGAAGTTGGAGTAACAGGTTCAGATATTTCAGGTTCTTCGCCTATATCACTAGTAGATGAAAAACTACCAGCAAGCTCAGAAACTATAACAACTTCGGGATTATAACCTATCTCTAGACTTTGGTAATCTGGATGGACTACCAAGGAAGATTCTCCTTCTTCAGGTGAATCTACTCTACTGCCACTAGGAGGAGTTACAAGGACCTTCAATCCTTCGTACTGACCCGGGACGTCTTCAGGAGATCCACCCCGTGATCTACGGAGTTTCCTCAACAAATCAGTTCCGGTAACAATCTCAGGTGACTTGCCCCGAAGTCTATGGGACTGTCTCGGTAATTCCACCACAGCTAAAAACTTTTAACTACTACACACGAAAACAAAGTAAAATCTCAAATCAAACCACCTAAAGTCGCTAAAGAACCAAACAAATTTGAATCACACGCCTAAAGAATCTAGGGCGTCAAACCAAGCACAAACAGTAGCCTTCCAGACCGAAAACGCTAGTTGGAGATGAAACCCAACATCGCCGGATTCAGTACAGAAGTGGCGGGTGGAACAGTTACCCCGGCAACCTGCTTAATGAATAGACCGGCACAAGTTCCTCCACTTTAACTGTCTCGAGTGAAGTGAACCCCCCGGAAAATCCAAGTGAGTCTAGCCGACGTCTGCTCTAGGTACAGTGGGATCTTCTCTCCACCGTCACCTCGGTAGAATCCTAAAGATAATGGTCACTAAGGTTACCAACCGCAACAAATGCACCTGGGGGAACAGTCTACACTCCGACAGCACGCAAGGGCAGAGTATCAAGCTCAATCCCCTTGCCGGTTCCTTGACAATAATCCAAGGTTTACCGACAAGTGACCCCTGGCTCCTCGACAATGGTTAATCCGAGGTTTACCGTTTGTAATACGTGCGTGTCTGGCGTTGTTCCCAACGAGGGAGGATTGATCCCCTCACTGGTTCGGACACGAGCTCGTGCTTCTCCTTTAAGAGGAGCTTTCCCAGAGTACAAATGAGACAATTGGATTTATTCTATCACAAGATAAGCTACTTGTTTGGTTTTGTTGTCTTGGAGAGTTAATTACTCTCCTACTCCAAGACACTAGCCTGATCTAAATTGGTGTTTCAGAGCCCTAGTAAATAAAAGTTACTAAGTTGATTTTACTTTAAGCGTTAATTTTATGGTTTTTCTTAAAGACAAAAGGTAGCGGAAATGAAACCAATGGTGTGTAGACTCGACTCGCAACCACTACAAAGATGCACCTAAGATGATTTACGCTACTTCTCTTTTTCGATGAAATTCTTAGCTAAGAAAGTTTAGAGAATGCAAATTTATATAAAAACAACTCTCTTGGAAACGAAAATCAAGGAAATAAAACTCTTTATCTTTCCAAGCATACAAACATGACCACTCATTACGTGCACGAAAAATCCTTTCTCTTTCAAAACAAAACTTTTCAAAGGAGATGTTTTTGTATTTTTTTTTATTTAATAAAGCATATAAATCTATTTTAACGAAAATCAATCTCAAAATCTATAAAATCTATGAAAAATTGACTCACAAACAAATCAAAAGGAAATTTAATCTAAAGCAAACCTAACCAGGCAAAAGCCTACAAGGATGATTCTAGGTTGTTTTACTTGACCACAATCAAGCCAAGGACCAGCTAATGCAGAATCAAAAAACCAGTCAAAACAAAACTCAAATCTTTTTGTTCTTTTTGTAAAATGGAATTCAATACTCAATCAACAAGCACTTCGAAATTTGCCAAAGAGACAACTCAAAGGTAAGTTGCTCTCACAGGTAGACTTTATGACAGGTCCGACTCCTAAGAAGGCTGACAAAACCAGAGAGATCTAAGGCTTGACAACTTCTACCGCCAAAGTCACTACAGGACCTACTCAAAAATCAAACCCTAGGGCTTAAACTTCTATGAAATCCACTAAAACACTAAATGCTATCGAAACAAGTTCAGGTGAAGATATTTGACAGGAGACTAATGGATCTGGGTAGTAAAAACTAAGAAAAAGCAAAATCTAAGAGGAAAAATGTAAAAAATGGAAATTTCTTAATTTGTAGCAGGGTACGCAGGCAACCTGTTAAGACAGGTGCGGGCCTGCTCTGTGCACACAGCAACAGTGCGTACAGGTACACACTGTGCAATACTCAGAGGGTGCGTACTACTGGAAAAACCAAGAAAAACTAAATCTAATTTAACCCTAAGCTAGCCCACCCAAATACAAAGTCACAGAGCCAAAAACCAGAAAATAAATGACTTTTCTCAGATCAAAGTTGCATACAAAGGAAAAAACTTTCACATCAATGGATTCCCCAGTGGAGTCGCCATTTTGTCAGGCGGAAAGAGTCGATAGTGCGGACACAACCAACCTCCCTAGGAGCCTAAGACTCTCTAGTGACAAACAAGACAAACAAGAGCAATCCTTCTCTAAACATGCATTTACCATACGAGAAATCAAGTGTTTAGATCCTACCTGTAGTCCAACGCTGTTGTAGTAGTCCAGCCTCGTCGATCCGGATGAGCTCCTCCTTCACTTCGAAACCTGCATTCACTAACAATCAAACGATTAAATAGCACTTGATAATCTCATAAAATAAAACATATTTAACATATAGACCAAGGAGTACATGAAACAACTCATAAATAACAAGTTATTGAGAAGAATGGACTCATTTGCATTAATAGGAAACAAAAGGAACAATTACAACCTGAGCCTTGGTGTTGTGCAAGTCCCTCCCAGGGTCCATCAAGAGTTCTCCTTTACTTTGACAAAGCTCACCCACTTCCAAATGAAACAAGAAAGGATGGGAATCTCTCCTCACAAGCTTCTAAATGGGAGTCCTAATTCCAGCAGCATCTACCCTTAGAAATGTTTAGCTTTCAACATCCCCTCCTTCTGGCCCAATGCCTGTATTTATAGTGCTCAAGAGGAAGTTAATCAGGTCCACCATCAATGGGATAATCCCCTCTTTGGATGGGATAGCTCCTCTCTTGATGGGATAAGTTCCTCTTTCATAGGGGTACATGAACCATCTGGAGGCGCTCAATACACGTCGAACAACCTTCTAGAATGCTCTAGAAATGACCACAAGTAACTTTTTAAAGATGAAACTCGCGCCTTTTGACCTTTACAGGGGTACGCACCTGCCCCTTTACATACAGAGCGTACAAGTACGCAGGTTTTGTGAACATTAGGTGCGTATACGCAGGTAAGGCCGAGAGAATCTGTGTACCCAGAGATAAACACATTTACTAAGACTTTCTCTCTTTTTGGAGTTTGACATGGAGAGCAGAGGCATAAGACTTGCCCAGGAGGATAGCATGACTGTTGATAGAGCCATACTAACTGTAAATAGTCATGGTGACATTTTTTAGTGTAACACTAATTGGTTGTTTGATGTATTTGGTCAACACTCGACCAGATATATGTTTTGCAGTTAAAACTATGAGTCATTTCATGTGTGAGCCCAGGAGAGTGCACTGGGTGGCTACAAAACACATTCTTCATTACTTGTAGGGGACTGTGGATTTTGGTCTAGATTATAGACAGGTTGATGGAGTGAGATTGTCAGGGTACACAGATTCAGATTGGGCAGGTTGTGCTTGAGATACGAAGAGTACTTCCGGGTGTTGTTTTGGGTTGGGTTTGGTTGTTGTGTCATGGATCAGCCGGAAATAATAGTCAGTTGCATTGAGCTCATCTAAGGCAGAGTATATGGCTGCTAGTTTGGCTAGTTGTGAGGCCATATGGCTTCGCAAGATGTTTTTTGGTCTATTTGGTCAGGCATTGAAACCTTTAGTAATTTACTGTGATAATCATAGTTGCATAAAACTCACGGAGAATCCAGTTTTTCATGATAGGTCAAAGCATATTGAGATCAAGTATCACTTCATTATAGACTATGTCCAAAAGGGAGCTGTCAAGCTTGAGTACATTTCCACAAATGAGAAGGTAGCGAACATTCTCACCAAAGCCTTACCACAGGGCAAGCATGTCTACTTCAGAGACAAGATGGGAGTGGTGAGGAACACTTTCATCGGTAAGAGGAAGTGTTAAAATTTGGGTACCAGAGGACAAGTGGTTCCCTAAGCCTTTGATCTTTGGCCTAGGGAAAAGTGTCCAAACTTATTTTTTACTTTTCTCCTAAAGTGACTTTATAAGTGTTAAAGTCAATTTAATTTAAAAGTGACTTTATAAGTGGTAAAGTTACATTCTAATTTAAAGGTGACTTTATAAGTGGTAAAATTACGTTCTAATTTAAAGGTAACTTTATTAAAGTCAACGAAGAATTAGAAAGTGAAAAATTGACTATGGAAATAAAAGGCTAAGTGAGTCTTTATTTAAGTGGGTGAGTTAAAAAATAGAAAGTGAGAATTAAATGCACATTTATTCTCATCCCTAGATCTAAATGAATCTCAGCCGTTATATCTTAGGGTAACCCAAAAGGTCATTTAGAGAGTTAAGAGGAGAAGAGAAAAGGAAAATATCAATTCATTCTTTCATGAGCATTTGAGAGAAAGAGAAGAGAGAGCAAGGAGAAAATTTCTGAGTAGTGAGGAAGTGAAGGAGAGCAGCAAGAAGACATTTCAGCAAATCTAGGCAGCAGAATTTATTGGCATGCATCCCAAGTAAAAGTCATACAGCATGAGAAAGGCATAGATATCGAGGAAGAGGGACAGCAGCAAAGGCACAAATTTCAAGGAAAATTTGGGCATGAATTTCGAGGCATTTGTATTGTTTAAATCCATATAGTCCATACAACAAGTTCTAGGCATGTTTTTCGAGGCTGGCCGTACAACATTTAATATTGTTTTATTACCAGAAAATTTATGTTTTGGCTGTTTGCTGATTGGCATGATTTTCGAGACAGAGTGCAAGCACAAAAATCGAGATAAATTGTAATTTGTGGTTGCTGGAATTTTTACTGTGTATTTCAGTTTCTCTGTAAAAGAATTTTCAAAAATAAAGAAGATCTCTCAAACTGGTTTTCCCCAAGAGTTGTAGGGGGGTTTTCCAGGGTCACATTGACCAAAAATCACTGTGTTATTTTCTGTGTGTGGCTATCATGATTTTGCTGTGTTTTATTTCTACAATTTCAGCAGTCGTGAAATCTCTAAATTTGTGTTTTCAGAAAATATTGTCATTTCCACGTTTTAGAATTTTTATCATGCTTGGATTTAAAACTAAATGCATGGAGTGATAAGGAAAACTGATAACCGGAGTGGGGGTTGAAATTTCTTCAATTGCAACAACAAGATTTTGGAATGTGTGGATGATAATGGGCATCCTAGGACCCTCTATGGTATATCCAAACCTATGGTTGTGAGATAGGTATCCATGATGTAGTTAAATAAATTCTACTAAAAAGGTTTCCAACTATATGTTATGCATATATTAGAATCACCAGATAACAAAGATATAAGGCTTGAATATTTTACTGTATTTTAAGAACTATGAGATGTGTTTTTAGAAGAGATACTAGGATTTCCACCTGAGTAGAATATGGATTTATTGATAGACCTCATGCTAATATCAGTACTAGCATCTCAAGTAACATATAAAATGAATACACCTTATTTGGTGGAACTAAAGTTACAATTAAAAGAAATGTTGGAAAATGTTATATCAGACCAAGTGCATGCCCCTAGGGGGCACCATCCTTGATTATGAAGAAGAAAGATAACACTTTTAGGCTATGTATTGGCTATTAACAATTGAATAAAGTGATTGTTGAGAAAAAGTACCCTTTTGCCCAGATCGATGGTTTTTTCGATCAGTTTAGAGGAGCCACTATATTCTCCAAGATAGACCTAATATTAGGATATCACCAAGTTAGGATCAAGGATGAAGTTATTTAGAAGACAATTTTTTGGACCCAATATTAGAATTATGAGTTCATGGTCTTGTTTCTTGGGGTTATCAATGTCATAGATACATTTATGTTCATGATGAACAACATCCTCAGTGAGTACTTGGATATATTTATTTTGGTATTCATTGATAACATACTCATTTACTCAAAAACTAAGGGAGAGGATGAGTAGCACCTCAAGACAATGCTGCAAGTGTCAAGGGAGAACTAATTATATGTTAAATTCAATAAATTTGATTTTTACCATAAATAAATCCACTATCTAGGTCACATGATCTTCGAACAAGGGATTGCAGTATACCCTGACAATATAAAGTACATCATCTAGCCTACCCTAAGGAATGTTATGGAAGTAAGATCGTTCATGGGATTAGTAAGTTATTAGAGAAGATTCATTCAAGGATTCTCCAAAATTGGTCATTCATTCACTTCATTCCAGAAGAATCTTAAGGAATAAATTTTTTCTGGTGAAGGGAGTGCAACAAAAATTTTAGTAGTTAAATCATCTACTTACCAATTCCTTGGTATTGAAGATCGCAGACCCTGATACAAACTTCTTGGTGTGCATTAATGTGCTTATGGAAGGACTAAGAGGAGTCCTTCTGAAAGATGGATGTAATTATCTATGAGTCCAAGAATCTCAAAAATAATGAGAAATAATATGTCACTCGTGACTTAGAACTCATTGTTATTTTTCATTCCCTTAAGATGTCGTGACCTTACCTACTCAAATGCATATTTGTATTGATGACTAACCACAATGGACTAAAGTACTTATTTGACCAAACCCCATTGAAATACTAGGAAGACTAGATGGTTAACACTTATCGTGAATACAACTTCAAGGTTCGACACATAAAAGGTAAAGAAAATCAAGTGGAAGAAGCCTTAATATGTATCATGCAGGTAATACACATGGCTACAATCAACACTAGTGAGAATGACTTGAGATATAGGACAAGGGATGCTTTGAAAAATGATGTATATTTTAACCATATTGGAGAATGATTAAAACAATGAGTTTGAGGACCAAGAGGTCTAGGATACCAAAGGATCAAGGATTATAATTGATGTATCATGTGAGGATGTATATACTAGGTTCCATTGAGCTAAACAATATTTCCATGGATGAATTGCATAGAGAGCCTTACTCTATGAACCCTGGTTATCAAAAGAGTATTACAAGAATGCAGAAGATATATTACTGGTATGGGATGAAGAATGAGATTGAAAAATACATTGCTAGGTGTTTGGAATGGAAACAAGTTAAGGCTAAGCATAGACATCCAGCAGGCTATTGCAACCTCTTCCGATTTTGGAATGGAAGTGGGAAACCATAAGCATGGACTTCATTATAGGACTATTGAAGATCATGAAATAACATGATGCCATAATGGTGGTAATGGAAAAGTTGGGAAAGGAATATCATCTCATTCCATTGAAATCCACTCATAACGAAATTGATATTACTAGAATCTTCATGAATGAAAATTTTCAAATGCATGGTATGTCGAAGGTGATTATATTGGACCAAGATGTTAAGTTCACTTCAAGGTTTTGGAGAGCATTGTTTGAAGGAATTGGAACATAGTTAGCATTCAATACTTCCCATCATCCTCAAATGGATGGGAAGATAGAAAGGACAAACCAAATCCTAGAATATATTATTTTCATGTATGTGATGAGCAAGCCTACTACGTGGGAGGATTATCTGCCATTAGTAAGGTTTCTACATAACATTGGCCATAAGGAATCACTGGATATGAGCCTGTTTGAGGAAACCTATGCTAAAAGTTTCATACTTTGATTATTTTGGATTATCTAGTGGACTAGATGAAAATTGGACCCAGTGTGATAATGGAAATGGATCAGGAAGTCTTACTAATCAAGCAAATGGTACATGCATCCCAAGATAATAAAAGAGCTATGCATATGAGAATAAAACCCATAGGGAATTCAAAGTTGGGGGTCCTTTGTATCTTTGGGTTAAGCCTAAGAGAATTTCCCTAAGAGTGGGAACCTATGCAAATTTAGCACCCCATTACTATGGGCTATTCAAAATTCTAGAAAGAATCGAACCCATGGCATACAAGGTTGCATTACTTCCCAGTGTTAAATCCCATGATGTATTTTATGCATATTTTATTAAGAAATATTTATATGATTCTAATCACATAATTTGATTGGGTTATTATTTAGGTGGAACATGAGGGACAATTCCAACCAAAGCCTCAATGCATACTAGACAGGAAGGAGACACTACACTAGAATTGAGCCATTGTGCAGGTCAAGGTGTAGTGGAAGCACTATGGAGTAGATGAAGCCACATGGGAACTGGAGGATGCCATGAGAGTGACATTCCCATTTTTTATTCACTATATAAAGTCATTATGAAAATCGTAGAACATTGAGGATGATGTTCCTTTAAGGGGGAGGGGAATGTAACGCCTTTTTTATCTCATTTTTTAATCATAAATTATGACTTAGTGGCGTTGTAATTACAACAGAGATGCTCTCATGTTTTTTGAATTGTCCTAGAAAAATTTTATTTGTAAAGTATTTCACTAACATATGAAAAATTATCGACGAGTTGACTAAAGGGTGGAGCATCTATGATCCATGATAACATTAGAGGAAATTATTAGGAAATCACTTCACTTGTTAGAAATATAGCCATAGCCGAAAACCCATATTGCCAAAATGTGAAATTTAAAATTTAAAATTATTTCACTCCTTCCTATCTCCCCAAGAATTAGTTAATGAAGTAATCTAGGTAGTCGGGCAGCCAACCACCTATAGTTATGGAAGCATGGAGATGGAGTGAGAAACTAGGGAAAATGGTTAGAGATGAGTATGGATAATAGCCATCTCAAGTTATGGGAGTTGATAAATGAAATCCCTTGTTAAATCCCAGAAAATACAGTTTCTCTTTCGATTATAATAGGGAAATGCAAGGATATGGAAAATAAATCAATATGCCGAGTGTGGATGCAATACTAAAGTCCTAAAATGGGTTGTGAAAGTGTTTGAATGGATAAAGTAAAACCCACAAGTGAAAATCGAGTAAATTTGTGGGTTGGTTCTTTGTTGCTAATTTTTGGTAAACAAATATCCATAGGGTATCTAAATTTAATAACCAAATCAATCTAAATATGATAAGGGTTCATTTTGGAATGTTTGTACATGTTAAATATTTATTTTCATTGCTAATTTCACAGGAAACCTCAATACCTAAGTTAGGAAAAGAGGGCCATGCATTTGATGCTAACTAGGGGTTAGATTAGGAGGTAAGAGGGAAGGTCACTAAAGGACTGCAATGGTGGGAAAGGGACTCCCTTGTGTATCCAAACCAACTAGTAAGTCATCTAAGAAATTTGTGTGTAACATTCCCTCCCACCCCCTTGAACTATCTCGGGTTGTGGGAGGCATTACTTATTGAATTGAATCGATCTCCAAGGTATATGAAGAAGATAGGGTCACAAAAATTTCACTTTTCACAATATCGTTAAAATTATAAATGAATTCAACCATCCCATTTAGCTCATCGAGAGATTTTCATTGACATAAATTTTATCTCAATATGGTTCCCAGATTGAAAGTTATGACCATTTGATGTTTAACCAATTATATTATGCCACATTAGCATTGAGGTTGCCATGTGGCATCCACGTGTAATTTTTCATGTCATCACTAAATAGGTCCATATCACTTGGGGTTCCTACACGGAATCCACGTGGCCACTACCACATCATCTCAGGGACAGGGTTCACAGGGTCCTCCCCCTTGCGATTCCAGGACCTTCCTTGTTATATACATTTCGAACCAATTCCTAATTATAGTGGGGTCCACAAACCCACACCATACTAAACTGACATGAAACTCCATTGCTCTTAAGTCTTCACAATTGAGCAATAGAAAGCGAGTGGTATTTGGATTCCATGCTAGAACTAGGTCCACATCACTTGAACCCTTACATGAAATCCATGTGATCACCTTTACACGTCAATCCTACCACATGGATCCAATTGAGCCATGAATCTATGAGTTATGTGGTAACTTTACATTATATATGTTTCTAGGTTCCCAAAAATTAGAGTGGGTTTAACACATGGGAGGCTCTTTAAAGGTAAATAACCAAACGTGGTTTTGTGAGGGGATGTATACCTAGTTTAGTAAACAAGGTATGGGGGGCCTGCAATAGATTAGGTATGTCCACATTCTCTAGCATTAACCTAGGTGGTTTCCTCCATGCGCACCCCCCCGAGCGATAATGTGGCATAGACCAAGGGGATCTACAATTTTTTTGGGATGTATATATAGCCCATGTTCCCATCATGTTGTTAAAATGAGGCATCTCATTAACAAGGGCCTAGAGATGAAGATCTGATGAGTGATGGGCAGTTTTGTCAGCAAACAACCCTAATAGATGAAAGTTTTCACAATAGTTGTCGCCACTCCCCCACCACAATTGTTTGTTCCTTATTACATTGTGTGTATATATATATATGCCACATGGAAGCCGCATGACAGTGATAAGATTGGCGTGGAACCTTGTTAGGTCGAGGCAAAATCTCACCACTAACATATATATATATATATATATATATATATATATATATATACATATATATATATATATATACATATATATATATATACATATATATATATATATACATATATATATATATATATATATATATATATATATACATGTATACATATATATGTATATACATACATATATATATATGTGTGTGTGTGTGTGTGTACATACATATGTATGTATATATAGACATATGTCACATGGAAGCCACATGACAGTGATAAGATTGGTGTGGAACTTTTTTAGGTCGAGGTAGAATCTCGTTGCCACCCTATAACTACCTCCTCCCACATTTACCCACTTTTACAAGCTCACCAGGGTAAACATGAGATGAGTGTCACTATGACATGACCTGACCTCTAAGTTCATGGTATGGAAGTGGGGCCAACAAACCGACAAAAAACTAACATCCCATGGGGAATACAGACCAAGAGCCTGCAAACCACCCCAAGTGATCAATCCCTGAGCTAGAATTGTTTTTCACTAGGCTTATCCTCCAACTACACCCATAATACTGCATGCATGTGGTTATGAGGCTCCAACCACACCCATAAGATTGTCTGCATGAGGTTATGACCCTGTTGTACTGTTCAACAACCCCCATTTTAATATATTATAAATTTCCTATGAAATTTATTATATTAAAATAGGGACCCTTTAGTTTTAAAAAGCCTTTGATTTTTTATCTCTTTTAAAAAAAAAAAAAAAAAAAAATAGAGAATCAACATTAAAAAAAAATAATAAGAATAATAAAATCCTATAATCAAAGTTTAATACTTAGGATTTTTAATTAAAACTCAAGTATTAAACCTTGATTATCCAAAAAATCAAATTAAATAGCCCCCGGAACCAAGACTTATACTTAGGCTTTAAAAATCCTTAAGTAATAAATCGGAGTTTTTAATCCCCAAAAGTTAAAATCTTTATAAACAAAAGTTAACTCTTTACCAACTCCGACTCTCCACCATACCCCGCATTGCACATCCCACAATAAAAATCCAAAGGAAAAGACTCCCTGCTAACACCTAATTGCGAAATGCGATTAGACCATACCCAAACAGATTATTAAATTCATTTCTAAAATGAACCATGTGTCCATCACAATCGCATGATCCACTATTATATAAGTCCATGCCTCCTACCTTAGCCGATTGCGATATGCGATAAAGCCCGGTGTTGAAAATAGCAACAAGAAATGATAAAAATAGAATCCAAATTATTCCAATTTTAATTTGTCCTTGAATTAAAATTCAAATTTAACCTCACCAGCCGCTTGAAAAATAATTAATTAATTCATCTTGAGTTAATTAGTTGGAGAAATTCAAGCTAGAAGTCTTTGTGAAGTCATGCAATAGTTATCCCTTGAATTAAGGAGATTATCCATTAATTAAGGAGATAAGATTGAGTTATATTTGAGTTGTAATTCGTTAGCTCAGTTTACTGAATAAATTCCAGTTAAATTAGTTCCAAACTGTTTGAGGAACTAATTGTGAGTTATCAGTTAGTTGATGCATGCATGCACTCAACAAGTGTACTCCAGATAACTGAAGATTCTCTCATCAGAAACTCATGCATGTCTATTCTGAGAAAGACCCAGTTGAGCTAAATGTCAAGGACAGGTTACTATCAGTTGCATGTTTTTTCTTATAAAGGAAACTCATCCATGCAGTCAAGGTAAGGTTCCTTGAGGATTGCGCAGTTTTACAGGGTGTGAGATCAGTGTGAGTGATCAGTGTTACACTTGGTAATAGGAGGATCACCCAGAGAAACTGCGCAAGGAAATAGGAGGCTTGGAGGGCAGAGGAGAAGGTTTGTGAGAAGCCTTGTTTTCTTGTGAGAATCCAGGAGGATTGTACTAAGAGCTGGTTAGTTGTGAGAGCTAAGGCTTTGTGTAATTCTGAGATATTTCCACCTTGTATGATAATACAGATAGTGGGGTTTTTAGCTGAGGCTTTCCCCTGAGTATTCTTATGTGTTTCATGTGCATTGATTCTTCTTCTTATGGTTATATGTGTTTAGCTCTGATTCAGCTCGATCTTTAAGCTTCCGCAAGTTTGATAGTAGAAGTAGATTATAGTATTTTGCTTTGGTATATTGCATTATCGAGTTAATCTACAGTCAGATTTTCTACATAGGTCTCAGAGGTAGATTTGTAGAGAATTTGCAGGAAATTCTACATGGTATCAGAGCTAGCTGATCTATATAGAAATTTCTACACCCAGACCTGAATGGAAAATACATGCAAATCCATAAAATCTCGCGTCCACGAGCTATTACAAAAGTTCCAAAGTCCATACGCCACTCCCTTTCCCGATTGCAATATGTGATAAGGCCTGTACCCGACGGGATTATACATTGTAATTCATTAAAATATCGCATCTGTGGCTATTGCAATATCCAAAAGTCCTACCTCCTGCCTTAATTGAATTTTTGTTGCGATTAAGACCGGACCCGCGAGGATTATTCACTACAATTCATTAAAATATCATGTCTGCAAGCTATCAAAAAATCTGGAATGGAGGACTTAGGGACCATTAGCTCTCCCAGGGGCTTTGTACAAGATGTCGAAGCGAAAGGAGAGAATGAACATCAAGTTCAACCCTGACAGCTTAGTGAAGGCAGAAGACCATTTGGACAACTTCTACCTACAATTGCAGACCCTTGAGGTACGATATGACAACACAACATGTAGATTGTTTCCATGTACCTTGGATGGTCACGCAGTTGCATGGTATCATAGCCTTCCACCAAACTCCATACAGAATTGGGGTGCATTCAAACGCATGTTCCTTGAAAATTTTGTTGATGGCAAGACTCCAACTATGTTACTCAAGGAATTGGGAAGCCTGAAGATGGAGGGGAAAGGAAAGGTAAAAGACTTCAATCAGAGGTTTACATGCATATTGAACAAGTTTGTAGCAAACACCAAACCTCACGGCTCCATCATTGTTGATTACTACACATCCGCACTACTGACCAGTATTGCACAGTTCATCAAGCGAACTATGAAACCAACTCTATTAGAAAACTGTGAAGAGGTTGTTGTTGTTGAGAAAGACCTACGAGCGATTGGAGTCATCAAGGATGATAAACCAGTGAAAGACTCAAAAGATGCGAGTAGAAAGTCCCAGGCGATGGCGAGAAAAGGAAGAGACAAGGAAGCAAATGATATTGAAACCCTCACTCGCCTTGTCAAGAACTTGACAAAAGAAGTGTCTGAGCTTAAACAACAAAAAACGGACACATATGCAAGCAGCCATCCACCCAGACAGAGATAAGGAAGCAGTTCATCAGGTAGCAACTAGTTCACTCCAAAAATTGTGCAGAGCTCTATGTTCCACCTTAAACAGTGCGCAGATTCTAAGTTCTGTTTATTTCATGAAGAACATCACCTTGAGAACTCTTGTTCAGACTGGAAGCAAGTCACAAGCTCTGTATAGAGTCATACATTAGATGCAGAAAACAATATGCAGGAGTAGCCCTAAGACACTAATAATGACAAAGGTATTGCACTTGATGAAGCATCAAGTTTTTGGCATGTGGTTAATGCATATTAGTGCTCGTAAGCAATGCCAAAGAGGAACACCAAGAAGCAGCCCCCAAAGAAAAATGACTGCTACAATCTTAGGAGTAAAGGGGCTCTCCCTACACTTGGGGAAGTACAAAAAATGATGAGACTATTGTTGAGGAAGGCTGATCCACCAACCGCCCCAAAGAAGAAAACACAAAACAAGTCTGGGAAGATAGCGACAGACAAGAGTACATCCATGATCAGCAGTAAACTATAGAACACTCTGTCGGACAACATGAACATCAATTCTACCCCAGACACCTCGGTGAATCTACCACCTTTGTACTACAACATTGTAGATGACATGAAGAAAACTCTAGTGAACATCATTTTGTTCAAGTTAGCTAAGATCCAAATTTAGCGAGACATCCTGCTACATGTATTGGGACACACGACAATGGACAATGTAGCCTCTACCAGTAAGTGAGAAAGCACACCTCCCGGATCACTTTCTACTATGCTTAACACACTTCGGATGGAAGAAGTGAACTTAGGTTGCCTTCCATTCCTACTATCATTTGACATTTTTAACTGCAATGTTCACAACTTCTTGGTTGATTTTGGCGGGGCAACCAACATCATGCCACTCTCCATTGCTAAAAAGATCAATGCACAATGGAGCAAGACATCCGCGTGAATCATCCAACTTGATCAAACATCAGTACCAGCCATTGGTGAACTTTGAGACGTGATCATCTGACTATCTCATGATGGTCAAGTCCACCAATGCATCAACATTGTCATTGTGGACATACCAGAAGCATACAGTCTACTACTCAGCAGAGACTGGTCCAGCAAAATGAACAGATATTTTTCTACAGACTGGTTGCACATGTGGCTTCCGTACAAGGGAAAATGCAATCAAGTTCGGGTGTTATCCGAGAGGTCTATGAAGCACAATTTCACTCCCCTTAATGGTTAGAATGAACATTGGCCTTCGTAGAACTCATGTTTGGCAACTGCCTCCTATAAACAACATTGGGGTGTTATCCTGCACAGTCAGCTCCAACCCCACCAGACACGCAGTTGGGACTCCTTCCTTACCCAACTGATGGCAATGAAACATGTATAGTACATTGTACCAATAGTAGCAGTAGCAGTAGCAACAATAGAGTAGCAATACAAGCACGTCAAATGGTCCATGTACAGACAAGTTGTGGACCATGTACTTTGACGGATCAAAGACATAAGACAGCTCAGGAGCCAAGTGTGTCTTGATCGACCCATACAACAGGAAGCATCTGGTTTCAAGTCACTTGGAGTTCAAGTGCATGAACAACGTTGCTGAGTATGAAGCACTCATGTTGGGCTTGCAGAAAGCCATCAACCTCAACGTGGTCGTGCTCAAAGTGGTAGGTGATTCAGAGATAGTGGTATGGAAAGTACGTAACACCATTCATTGTTTGTCACTGCATCTCAAAAGTTACCAACAAGAGGTATGGCAACTAATCTCTAACTTCCAAGCATTTAACATCATTGTTGTACCACGTACGCATAATGCAACTACCAATTCTCTAGAAAACGCAGCTTCAAAAATGTCACCGATTAGGGATAGATTTACTATTGAAATTTTGTACAAACCATCTATCCTGGATAACATAACTAATTTACACGTGTTTAATGATGATCAACAAATACTGCATTTCATGGCCAATGCTGACGTCTTCAAATATGCAACGATAGATGATGACGAGCATGAGCGCTCTCTACAAGCAGAAGCTGGTAACAGGAAAGGCCACCTTATCACAAAAGGTGTGGCAACATTAGAAAATATTTATGACTTGCAAGAACATTTTCAAGGGCCGAGGAATAGCAAGACCCATAGTTACACCAAGATGCACAAACTGATAAACCTGGGAACAAAACAAGATCCAAAGTTCGTCAATCTTGGTACATGTTTCACATAGCAAGAGTGGAAAGCCTTTGTCCGCTTGTTCAAACAGTACCGAGATGTGTTCGCGTGGACATATGATGATCTGAAAACCTATGACATGCGGATCATCCAACACATCATTCCGATCAAAGAAGGGGTCAAGCCATATCAACAGAAGTTGAGAAAAGTAGATCCGTCACTTGAACCCCTCATACAGAAAGAGCTTACCAAGCTGTTGGATGCACAGATCATATACAAAGTTCATCATTCCACATGGGCTTCAAAACTTTTTCCTGTACGCAAGAAGTTTGGGGAAATCCACTTGTGTGTTGATTTTCAGAATGTGAACCGCGCCTTGGACAAAGACAACTACCCCGTGCCATTTATGGACCACATTCTGCAAACAGTATCTGGGGCAAAGATGTTTTCCCTTCTCAACGGTTTTTCAGGATACAATCAGGTTTTGGTAGCAGAACCTGATAGACTTAAGATTACCTTCCGTACCAAGTAGGGTACATTCACTTACAGACGAATGTCATTTGGGCTTGTAAATGCAGGCGCAACCTTTCAGTGCACCATGGACATTGATTTTCGTGGACTCATCGGACAGAGCATAGTGGTATACCTTGATGATGTGACTGTGTTCTCAAGAAGACATGAGGACCACATACGCCATCTGAAGAAAATTTTTGAGCAATGCCGGAGATACGGGATTTCCTTGAATCCAAAAAAGAGTGTATTCGTGGTGTCTGAAGGGAACCTTATCTAACACGTTGTTTCCAAAATCGAGATCAAGGTCGATCCAAATTGGGTCTAGACTATTACACAAATCCCTCACCCAGCCAACAAGAAATCCATGCAATATTTCTTGGGCAAGATAAACTTCCTCCAGAATTTCATCTCGGATTATGCGCATATAGTCAAGCCCATGTAGGACATGATCAAGAAAGATGCAGTCTATAGCTGGGGCAAGAGGGAAAAGTTTGCATTCACCCGGATCAAGCAAGCTATTGCAGAAGCACCTGCACTCTTGTTATAGACATTTTTGTGCCTTACAGCATGAAGCATGAAATGTCAATAATCTGAGGGATCCAAAGTCCTTAAACATGTTGTTCCTACCCCTAGAGGAACAAGGTCAGCAAACCACAGCACTGAAAATCAGTTCTCCACCTGAAAACACTCAAAAACAAGTTGTTTCTAGATCATGTCAGCTGCTCCACTGAGCATCTGCGCTGAATGTCAACTGCTCCACTCTGTACCTGCGCTGAATGTCAAATCTAATGAAGGCTACCTGCGCTGGGCGAGATTGGCCAAGTGGCACAGTCATTCTGCAAGGTGTCAAATGCCCAGGAAGCTTCCAAACTGACACTTGGATCAGGGAATTCGCCTTGTGATGAGTAAGAGGATCTAGATCTCCAAGTGGAAGCAAGAAACTCCAAGTGGACTCAAGAACTGAAGTATAACTAAAGTGGGAGAGGACACTAGTCAGCTTCATGCCAGCCTCAAGCTGACTCATCCTTTCTCCAAATCTCCTATATATAGAGCTCTCTCATGAGGTCTAGGGAGGCTGGAATTTTGTGCAAGTAAGGAAGTGCTGTTGGTTTGTGTATAGAACTATTGGGTGATTGCTTTGAAGGAGGTGAAGAGGAGATTTCTTTCTGCTGGGAGGTGTTGCTGGATTGGGCCTATTATGGTTGTAACACTCTCAGAACTTTACTTCTTCCATTAATAAAGTATTTGAGGTTCTTCTATATGCATGTGTCTCTATGGTGAATTGATGCTTGTATATTTGATTTATTCTAATCCTTGAATCAGTTATGGATGTATGCTTCTTGTAGTTTCCTTTCTTTGTGCTTTTACAGGATCTTTGTGTAGCTGAGCCGGTGAAAGAGCAAGGAGCTAGGAGCAAGTAGCAAGAGGGAAGATTGGATCAACCATTAGCGGAAGATAACGGTTAGTGGATCCCTTTTCTCTTCTCTCTCTCATCTCATAAAGAAGTAATCTTGAATAGCTTTGTATTCAGTTGTTGCTGAGGTACTATCACCCTTAGAGTGGGATAGGTTCATTCCATATTGGATACTTTTCCCAACAACAAATTGGCGACTCCGCTGGGGATCGTATCTTGTTGGTTGTTTGTGTTTTTTGCTATTCATTTCATAAACAAAGGGAGTACCGAATCGAACTATGTTTGAATCTTTCAAATACAAAGTAGAGGGCAGCTACTCTAGCTCAGTTTCTGGGCAAGTTTATGATTTGAAGAGCTGATCCACAAGGACTCTAATAAGCTCTTAGTGATAGCTTTTCATCCTCCTTGTCATCCCTTAGTGTGTCCTTGACTGATAGCTTCTGATTTGAGCAAAAACTGTGAATTTTTGAGCAATCTGTGACCCGGAAACCACCAGAAACGAAAGTTTCGTTCTTCAGTGCAGGCTGTACAAAGGCTGTTTGCATTTCAGCGCAGTTCCCGAAGGGGCTACCTGCGCTGAAGGTCAAACAGGCAGTGTTCCACCTGCGCTGGACCAGTCCTGCCTTGTGCTGCTGGGGTTTCCTGCTGTTTCTTGCCCTGTTTTCACTCTTGTTTTTGCTGTTTGTTACCAGTCAGTGGGCCTATCTGAAACCAACTTTCCTTGTCACTATTCCGCCTCAGTTGTATAAAGAAACTGTGTTTGTTCTTTGTGTATTTCTTGTACATTTACAGTTTCCCATAACGAAAGTGAACTAGTCTTGCTGTGACCTCTTAGATCTAGACCTGTGATAAAGTGTCGTTTTGATCTTAAGAGTTAGTTTGTTTGTTGTTCATAGCTGATTGGACTTTTGCTTTCGTCATTTGGTTTGAATTTATATATTTCTAGTGTCAAAACAAGTAAATCTTAAGGTGTCTTTTGATTTTGGACAAGCTTGTTTGCTTTCACTTGAAATTGAATTCAAAATTATACAACAGCTTTCTTTTTGCATTTCACCAACATTAAGGAAGAGAAAATAAATACTTGCATTTTTGCATTTTGCATATAAGTTTGTATGTTGATTTAAGGGGAAAGTGCATTAGCGAGTGCTCTTTGATCTGTGTGAAAAGTTTTTGTCTCTCTTTTCCTTCAGTAGTTAAGATTTTCATAAGTCAAAAGGATTGAAAAAGCTTACTTCTCATCTTAGACTGCATTTAGGAATTTGTATCAATACATCTCGTGGTGAACCTTGAAAGGCAAACTTTAAAAAAGATCAACTTAAAATATATTGAATGAACCTAACAACGCTTTGAAACATAACACAAACATCTAGAGGTCTAAGCTAGAGACGTGTTCCGGCGTCGTTAAATGTAGTGACTGTCGATCTCGACGAAGGTGGGTGATTCCTCCTGAGAGTCGGTGGCACTAATACGGACTTGTGCTCCCACGTACCGTCGCGTATATATTGGGAGACCCCTATAGGAATAAAGCCTTTATCCAATAGGAAACCGTGTCGGCCGCCCTACTGATCGCAATGCAGTGAACACAGCATTCACGAAGATCGACCACTCGTACCGTAAAACGTATTCTGTGGTTTTGTGAAAGGTTTGGCACACCCTCTGCCTAGATCTCCAGATCAGTTTCTTTTGGCCTTTTTCAAACTCTATAACTGAAAAAGTCCAACCGAGCATTTTTCACTTCGGGCTCGTTAATACATCGAAGGAGACTAGAGTCATCTTTAGCTTTTTCTCGACTCTTAAAAAGTGAAAAAGCAAGTTGTGTCTAAAAGTGTCTAATAAAATTTATTCAATTCGGAAACAAAAATTTCTCCTTTTAATATTTTAGTTGATCGAGTAATCCGCAATCGTGGAAGAAAGTCAATTGAAAACCCGTCGTTCGCGGAGGCTTACGAGTCAACCGTCTTTGTCCCCGGAATCGAAAACAGTACGGGCAAAGCGAACTCGTTTAACCGGTTCAAAATCTCCTTTGAAAGTTAGAACAAGTGTTCCAACTGCAACTGAGGTTCCGGTTACTCCTAACATTTCTGGAAACCCTGCCTCTATAGAAGAAGTTCAACAGCCACAAAAGGACAGTAATACTGATCCTAGTCTGGGGGCAAATACTTGTGTAACTGAACCAGTTCCATCCGTAACCGGTCCAGAAAGTTTTGTTCCCCAAGCAACTATCGCTGTCGAAACAACCACTTCTTCGGCACCAGAAATATTTTACGGACCTGACGGTCTTCCTCTTCCACCGGGTTTGATTGCGATAGAGGAAATTGCAGAAGATCCGCAAGCAAGTACTCCAACTCATTTTGGAGTAGGGGTCACTCTCTTTCCTTCATCAGAAGTTAATCCACCACAAGTGGGAGTCCCTGTAGAATCGCTAGGCAATCTATTGGATAGACTTAAAATGTCGGAACAACCATCATCATCTAGGACTGTGTCAAATGACACAGCGACAGCAGAACCCCCTGCCGTCACTTCAACGATGTTTGCCGGCATACCAGCTGTCCCAACTAGCTCTCAACAGCTAGAAGGAGTCCACCAAGGGACTATTTCGACAGTATGGTCTGTTCCAGTTTGTTCATCCGGAGTAATACCCGGTAATTCTTATGTTGAAACTCGACAGATTGATCCTCATGGAGGTCAATTTGGGCCATCTAGTCCTCAAGGACTAACAATCCCTCTGAGTTCCGGATTGCTACCATATGGGGGGCAGTATGCCCTTTCATTACCTCCTTCGGGAGGATATCCATATGGCAGTTCTCAACAGTATTCAGGTTATACTGGAATTGCATCAAGTAGTTGGGTACCTATGCTACCCCAACAACCAAGGATTGTATATTCTATGCAACAGTGTGTACCTGTGACGAACATCCCAACCACCCCGGCTATTGTAACCGTGTCGCAAGTTCAAGCGATACCTGTTACATGTCAACCTCAAATTTCTCAGGTTGTAATGCAACAGTCGCTTGACCATGGGTCACAACCACAATCGCCAACTGGTGGGATGACACAAGTACAAACGGGTACAATTACCCCACACCTTGGTCCAATGGTTAGCATGGCGCAACAGAACATGGCGTCACAACCATGGCTTGTACAATACCAACAACCGCAGTTCCAGCAAGTGTACCAAGGTTCTGAGCAGCAGATCTTTGCGAACAGTGGACAACCGTATATCCAAAACGGTCAAAACCAACCACTTTACAGTGGTCAAGTCCACCAGCCGTATCAGTGATACCAACATCAATTACATTATGCTGGTATGAAAAGACCCACTGCTCAAGCAATTCCATCGTACCCTGGTTACGCTTCGCCTAACCTGAATCAACAGTTACCATTCGTGGCAACTTTAGAGTTACCCGATTTACACCGTTTAACCAACGATCTGATTGCTTATGCCCCTTGGTGGCCAGCGATTCCTCATAAACTTCCATCTGACATTCCTAAATTCAATGGAAATCCAGGTGAAGACCCGTCGAATCACGTGATGACTTTTCATCTGTGGTGTTCGTCGAACACCCTTAACGACGATTCGATAAGACTTCGCCTTTTTCAGAGGACATTGACAGGTCCAGCGGCTAAATGGTATATTGAATTGCCAAGAGCCTCTTTCGACAATTTTAGTTCCCTAGCCACGACTTTCTTAACCCACTTTCAATTACCGATAAGGTATGAAACGGGAACAGAAATATTAACCAACTTCAAACAGACAACTGCTACCCATATATCTGATCATATACATGAGTGGCGTCGTCGTCGTAGGATGGTGAAAACATATGTTCCCGATCAGCTATTAGCTGAATGGTTTATAAAGTCGTTACTTCCGGCTATTACGGAAGATGTGGCCAAAGGGGGAGTCGTAACAGAGGAGCAAGTGATTGCTCGTGCACAATATTTGGACTTAGTTTATACTCAGTCCGGCACACTCTATGACAAAATACCTGACGCCCCTAGACCAGAGTTTTCAATTCCTCCCCCTCCTAAATCAAACAGTGACGCTCATGCCGGTGATGGCGTGATTGGCACAGCAAACACGAAATCGATAAAGGCTTCGTCAAAGAAAGCCCGTAAGAATTCGGATCAAAATGCAAAAGAAGAAATTCTTGCTTCGGAAGTAAATGCCGTATCGGAAGATAAGGGCAAAGAAACCAATCAACCAGGAAGCAAGAAGAAACAAAACAAAGGGAAGAAGAAGAAACAGGGTGAGTCATCCCCTGGAAAAGATTCTTCAAACCCTCCTGGCAAAGGGAAACAAAATTATCCATGTCTAATATGTGATGATAAGGATCATACCACAAAGAATTGCCCATTCAAAGCTGAGTTAAAGAGGTTCTTTAAAAGTTCCCAAACCTCAGCTGTGTTAACTGATCCATTTCCCAACCCAGGTCAAAATCTGGTTGATAGTGGAAATGCTTCCCCGTCGCAAGTCCTAATGTTGTCGGTTTCGAAACAGCAGAATGATGCTTTGATTTCGACAAGGAACAAAGATTATGGGAATCCTCAGGTGTCGAACGAAAAAGGTAAAGATCAACCAAGTAGTTCGACAACAACTTCGACAGAAGCTGTAACACCCACCATCCCTGAATTAACAATAAAACCGCCGAAGGGTGTAGTACACAAGTCGACATTTAATCCTCGCGCCAGAGCGGCGCAGCATTATAATATAGTGGAAGATTTGGCCCAATCGCCATCTGCTATGTCGACTCTTGAAGTGCTACAAAATTGTCCAACCCAAAGGCAGGCATTGTTATCGGCAATTGGTGGGGTTGATCCTAAGGATTCCAATCTAGTATCCTTTGATCACAAGGGATATGATCCTCAGTTACCAGCTCAGCTAGCTTTCCTTATTCAAGTGAAAGCACTCAACAAAACAGTTCACAGAACGATAATTGATGAGGGAGCCTCGACATGTATTATGTCTATGAGTTGCTGGAAAACTTTAGGATCTCCAACCTTGTCGCGATCCTCGACGACATTAAAAGCCTTCGACGGAAGGACTTATACCCCTTACGGTATCCTTAATAACTTGAAAGTCGAACTAGGAGGAAAGACAGTAGAAATTGATGTAGAAGTCATTGATGGAAATCTTGACTATAACATCCTACTGGGTAGACCATGGATTTATGCCATGGCAGCTGTCGTGTCGACTTATTTTAGGAAGATCGCATTCCTGTTTGAAGGAGGGATTACGATCGTCGACCAACAGAATTTCCTCCCTAATGGTTCACAAGTTACAGGAAGCATTCCCATGATCCATGAGAGCAACCATTCAATTCAAGATATCGGAGTAGGATTATTGAAAGACCCCACATTGATGGGAACTTTCGCGCTACCACCTCCTATTTATACAGGAGATGTACTGTTTGTAGCAACCTGCAACATGATATCTTCCACGAAGGTCAACATGGATCATTCAATGGTTTTGCCCCCAAGCCCTTTAGAAATATTGTAGCAATCAATGTTTCAAGCATGGGAGGCGAGCCCAAATCAACACTCATCAAGCGTTTGGGTAGATAGATCTAGAGAATATGGAACCCCATTAGATCCTTGGTCGAAAGTACATGGGACTGACGAAGGAATCTTACAATCAATGATGATTGAGGGGGCACCATGGAATGATCACCACCATCGTTCCCTTCTTCTGGAATATGAAGAAGATACTCAAAGTGACCTTTATCACCCTTCAGTATTTGAGTTCCTAACGAATACTGTAAATACGGTGGATTCCGAGCGAAACCTATCCAATATTGAAGAGACTATAGCCATAAATATCTCGACCAAAACAGATGTTGTAGAGAATATTTATGTCGGCAAAGGTTGTTCCCCTTCAGAACTGGAAATATATAACGCTCTTTTTCGCGAATTTAGAGATGTCTTTGCGTGGTCATATGATGAAATGCCAGGCATTGACTCGAGTATCGTTGAACATGAAATTAAAATGTATCCTGATGTCAGACCAGTAAGGCAACGGCTTCGGCAGGTGCACCCGAAGAAAGCCGCTGCCATTAAGGCGGAAGTTGAAAAACTCCTCCATGTTGGATTCATCTACCCGGTTCCTCTAACCGATTGGGTATCGAACATTGTCCCTGTTATGAAAAAACAAGGGACGATTAGAGTGTGTGTTGATTATAGGGATGTAAACCAAGCTTGTCCGAAGGACAACTACCCTACACCCTTCATCGACCAGATAATTGATGAATGCACCGGATGTGAAATCTTTTCATTTATGGATGGATTTTCCGGGTATAATCAAATAAATATCCGCCCTCAGGACCAGTCAAAGACTGCATTTATTTGTCCGTGGGGCACATTCGCTTATCGAAAATTACCCTTTGGTTTAAAGAACGTAGGGGCGACGTTTCAGAGGGCGATGAATTATGCCTTCCATGACATCAAGAACATTGTTCAACCTTATCTCGACGACCTTCCGGCTCATTCGCGAAAGCGGACTGATCATCCGCAACATTTAAGAGCGATATTTCTACGTTGCCGACACTACAAGATAAGACTCAATCCGCACAAATGTGTGTTTTGCGTCGGTTCTGGTCGTTTACTTGGCTTTTTAGTCTCTAAGGATGGGATTCGTCTCGACCCCTGCAAGGTTCAGGCAATCATTAATTTGCCTCCACCTTCAAATTTGCTTCAGATTCAGAAACTCCAAGGGAAAGCAAACTTTCTGAGGAGGTTCATTCCAAATTACGCAGAACTTGCTAAGGGTTATACTCGTCTATTGAAAAAGGATGTACCTTTTGTCTGGGACCAGGTGGCGCAAGCTTCTTTTGATGCTCTGAAAGATTGTCTAGTAAAAGCATCATTAATGTACGCCCCGGACTATCAAACAGATTTTAACCTGTATCTAGCTGCAGCAGATACGACCATTGCGATGGTTTTAGTTCAAGAAGTCGATGGAATAGAACATCCTATCTATTATTTAAGTAAAAACTTAAACGATACAGAAAGTAAATATTCTTATGTTGAAAAACTAGCGCTTGCAGCTGTTCAAGCGATTCAAAGGTTTCGACATTATGTCCTCTTTCGGAAAACTACCATTCTGTCAGATTGCAACCCCATGACTTATATACTGTCGCGACAGTTGCTGGGGGGCAAATATTCAAAATGGATAGCGATCCTTCAAGAGTTTGATCTGGAATTTGTAAAATCCAAATCAAAGAAGGCCCTAGTTTTCGCAGAATTATTGTGCGATCTCCCATCATCGTCCAACGATGAAACATCGGAAGAGTCAATCGTGGACGAAAGTTTGTTTCTGATATCTGTAAGCGATGAGTGGTATGGGGATATCATAGTTTATCTCCAAACCCAAAAGTTCAGGCCTAACACCTCTCACTCCGAACAAAAACGTATACGATACCAAGCAAAAGACTACATGATCGTCGGTGATACACTTTACCGTCGTGGTGTCGATACAGTTCTGAGGAGGTGCCTTACCCATGAGGAGGCCGAAAAAGCCCTGAATGATTGTCATTCAGGCGCGTGTGGGGGGCATTAGTCTGGATATGCAACAGCACAAAGAATCTTACGAGCAGGATACTTCTGGCCAACCATGTTCAAAGATTGCATAACCGCAGTCAGAAGTTGACATGCTTGTCAAATCTTTGATAGCAAAACCAGACGACCACCCGCACCTTTACAGCCGATAGTTGCTGTTGGGCCCTTCGCCAAGTGGGGCATCGATTTCATGCAATGTAACCCCACCTCGACCGGGGGGCATGGGTATATTATAGTCGCTGTTGACTATTTTACCAAATGGGCCGAGGCGATGCCTACATTGGATAACACTGGTGAAACAGCCGCCCTTTTCTTTTTTAATCATGTACGTTCGGCGTACCGCAGGCTATAGTTACAGATCATGGGTCGCATTTTCGCAATCACATGATGGTCGAATTAGCTGCCAAGCTAGGGCTATCTCACGACAGCTCTACCCCATATTATCTGCAAGCCAACGGACAAGTTGAGGCAATCAACAAGGTCCTGAAGCGTATGTTGCAAAGGATGATCGGGGTTCACAAAAGAAGGTGGCACCTAATCCTGTACTCAGCCTTGTGGGCCTACCGAACGTTGGTAAAGAACACAACCGGGTTCACACCTTTTCAATTGGTGTATGGCCTGGAAGCAGTCTTACCGATCCAGTGCGAAATTTCGTCGCTTAAACTCGCAATTGATCTTCTCCCCGGAACCTCAGAAGAAGAGGCTCGTTTCTTGGAATTAATCCAGTTGGATGAAACCCGTCGTGACGCCGCTTTGGCTAACAAAGCTCATAAGAAACGAGTCAAGGCTCAGTTTGACAAAAATGTCAAACCCCGTGTCTTCTCAGAAGGTGATTTGGTCTTGCTTTATGACCAAGAATCCGATAAATTGGGAGCAGGTAAATTCAAGTCCTTATGGATGGGCCCCTATATTGTTAAAAGGGTGTTAGCAAAAGGAGCCTACGAGTTAATGGATTACGATGGAATTCCACTGGCGCAGCCCCGCAACGGGTTGTACCTCAAGCGTTACTATGCTTAAATAGTAACCTACATGCTTTTGTTGTATTTTGTTTTCGCTAAAGTGTTTGTTCTGGTCGAGTGATCCACCTTTTTCCGTTGCAGATGTCGAACCTTCTGGAGACATGTGCTGGATATGCCGACGGAGCGAGTCGTAGTTCGCGGAACCTGTCCTCCGCAGCCTGGGCCATTTTTGATCCAAGCGGCGAGTTAGTAAGTTTCAGAGGTGTATGTATTGGGCAATCAACGAATAACATCGCTGAGTATAGCGCGTTGATAGAACTACTCTCTGATGCCATCACACGTGGCATATGCCGACTAATTGTCAGGCTAGACTCACAGCTCGTAATACTGCAACTCAATGGTATATATTCTGTTCGCAATCCAGCAATTTATCGCATGTTCCTAAGGGTTAAGATCTTGGAAAGACGATTTGATTCAATTCAATATCAACATATTTCAAGAAACTTAAACACATTAACTGACTCATTAGCAAACTATGTGTTAGATAGACATTTGCAACATTTATAAAAAGGACACATCATCAAAAAATTGTACATATGGATCACGTAAATCAACCAGAATAAAACACGAAAATCAAAATATATAAGCTGTTTATATAAGTTCATACATAATGTTCTGTAACCAAGACAAAATTGGTCATATGACCTAAGAACTCAAAAAGATGCTAGGGGGCACCCTAGCCTAGTGGTGCTCATGATAGTACGTCACGGCCTGTGCAATCATGCGCAAGAGACGAGTCCATCGTCTAGGCACACCAATGGTATGCCGCTGCATCTGTAAAGGTAACTCGTCAATCTGTACATCTGGAAGGCCACGAGTAAGGCTCTCAACCTGCTCCTGCACAGCTGTAAGGGTCTCGGTGTCGTCAAGATCGCGAATAACAACTCTCCTAGCAGGCTCCCCTGTCGGGGCAGCAGCTGGCGATCTCGGACGAACTGCTGGACGAACAGGACCAATATCTGCATGCACCCAAGAGTACAATTAAAAGTCTTGATAGAATAAAGCACAGAAACATTATGAGTAAGAACAATAAACAGTAATATGGTCAAAGAGTTTACCAATGGCACCCCACTGCTCGCCATCCGGTAGCACTAAATCCGGATCACCTCGGAAATCCATACCCACATATGGATACTCAGAAAACGCCATCTCCTGACGCTCAAACCACCTAAAGAAGGCCTCAGTAAAAGTAATCTGAGGTTGACCTGCATGCCTAGACATGTGGTCAACCCACCTCTGCATGCGTGGCTCGGTCGGAGAAGGCAAGTCAAGTATGATGTACTGAGGCTGCATCAGTGGGATTTTCTCCAAGGCGAAGGCAGTCAGAATAGAACCAAATCCAAAGTTCTTCAGCTTCCCGTCCTTTACCTTGGTCAATTGACTTTTCATCTGAACAAGTACCGCATCACACCAGTTGAATACTTTCGGTTGGAGACACTCCAAGGCGTGCTGCATATAAGACCTATTGGCAACATGTAAAGCTGCACTGCCGACCATCCTACCAATAGTGAACAGAATGGACCTGAGAGCCCGATCAGTAATCTCACGGATAACAATCTTGCCGTCTCTGCTCGGCTGAGAACCTTCCCCGCAATACTGGCGGACATCATCTCTGGTGGAATCAGTCCCCCGGGCCGTACCTGATAAGGAAATGGGGGCACCTCGTCTTGACAGTCCAGTCAAGAAGTACATGTCCTCTATGGTCAAGGGGATGGTCTTCCCCCTAATCTGGAACACTTGGTTAACAGGATCCGAAGCATCAAGCATATACTGCAGTAAAGAAATCTGTGCTCTCATGCTAGAGATACGGAAGAACTTCAGCAGGCCACAGTTCCGCAGCGCGTTCACCGTGACCGGGTCATGGAGGGCAATCATGTCCTCCTCTTCATGTTCTCGTTCTCGCCATGTAAGGGACATTTTGTTCAAGGTTCCCTGCAAAGCAAACAAGAGACAGAGTGAATTCCTGATTTGATGAAAAACTGGCGAAAAAATCATCAAAAATAACCTTAAAACTCAGTCTTTTTGAGTCCAGCGCAGGCAGGAAGTCTCCCACTTGCGCTAAGGGTCAGGCTGCCTTAAGGAAGCTTGACCTTCAGCGCAGGTTTCGAAAGGGAAACCTGCGCTGATCCTAGGGCGCCCTGGAAAAACCCCAGGGGCTCAGAAAGACCGGAAAACAGGCAAAAAACAGGAAAAGGAAACTGTGAAAAGAAAGAGCTAGGGTTTAGCTCCTACCTGGTCCAGACGGCACCGAAAATCGTCCGCAAAATCTCCCGGAATCAGCTGGTGAAAATCAAGGGGGAAGAGGCACCTCCAGAGCTCCAACCAACCAAATGCAAATGAAATGGTAAATGAGAGGTAAAAACACCTTTTAATGGCTTTTTACACAGTTTAAAGTGAAATATTAGGGTTATAATCTCATTTTCATGCAAATATTATTCATTTCTAACAAAGTTTGTTGCAGCAATTGAAAATGCAGTACTATATTTGAAAAAAGAGAAAAGCTAGTAATGGTAAAAATCAAAATTTGACCATATAATCGAGCAGTTTTACCGCGGAATTTATGCTCGTTAAAAAATAGAAAAGCGAGATTCGAGCAGTTTTACCGCGAAATTTATGCTCATTAAAAAATAGAAAAGCGAGATCCGAGCAGTTTTAGCGTCATAGTTCATGCTCGTTAAAAAATAAACATAAGCTTTGAGCAAGAGTTTCCCCCAGAGTTCAAGCTCATTAAAAAATGAACCTATTCCGGTAAATAACCATTGTGATCGTAAATTTATTAGCCATAAAAGCCTTGGTCGTGTTTGCACCCGCCACCTCCATTTCATTTGGCCAATCGTTCACCTCCATATGATTGTTTACCCATTTTGAGGAACAGCTGCGAAGAGTGATTTCACTTAGCCATCCTTGTGACACTGCCGTGATTGGAAAATTCCAACCTGTACCTGGAATCCGCTGCTATCCCTGTTTATCACTCGTTCCTCAAAAGACGAGTCTTCTTTGAGCTCTTTTCTCCTGACTCGTAAAATATGAAAAGTTTTCCGAGTTTTGGCCTTCCAGCTCGTTAAAGTGACCGGAAGAGCTATCCCTCCTCTAGATTTTAATCTTTTTGGACCTGAGGGATTATTGCACAAAAAGGTCGAGCGCTTGTTTTATTCGGCTCGTTAAAGTTATCGAAAACTCATCCCTTCTGTATTGTTTTATACTTTTTCGGACTTAAGGGATTAGATGACGAAAAAGGAATTTTGGAGTTAACTTTCTGTACCTTTTCAGACTCTCTAAAATTGAAAAGGACCGAGTTTTCCTTGTCGTTAGACTCGTTAAAATGATTAAATAGCGACAAACTTGTCTTTAGACGAGAACGAGTTTCCCTATCGCTAGGCTCGTTAAAACATAGCGATGGGCTTGCCCGAAGGGTAGGTTATAGAACAAGCATATGTTATCCTCCTCAAGCTTGACAAAAATAAAGAGGTACTGGTCAGAAATGACTGGGGAAAAATTGGGAGAACCTCAAAGCTTTAATGGTAGCAAGTCACTCTTGAACATGACACTTTGTCCTCCGTATCACATCGGGTTGGGTTGTTTCATTCACCGGTCTCATCACCATGGTCCTCGCCAAACCATCCACATTTGGGGTAATGCTACCGATCCATCACATCAGTGTCGTTATATGTTCAAGAGATGTGTTCAGAAAGAGTCAACCGTGTCCCATCCACTGCCATACATTATCCTTCATCCACCCATGATCGCCACCCTGAATCATATTTCACAGACTGTTTTCACCTCCACTAAAATCATTAGCTCCGTTCCGTGTCACTGATGTGGGATTCATTAAGGCCCTCCTTTGACGGATCGCTTCTTGTCGACTTCAGCTCATTATCCAAGAAGTTGATCTAGGAACAAACCCCCCAGTACTTTGAAGCTTGCATGCCTCAATGGCAAGTTTCTCACTTCCGGCGACAGGTATACATCAATGACCTTCGACCAGAAGATTTTGCGTGGTGTTTGACGCCAAGTCCTTTATTCACACCACGTGAATTGTACTGCAGTACCTTGAGGGTCATTGTCATTATTGGTGATTCCTCTCGCGCTTGTTAACGGTTTACATTATTGACCGGTAATCAAGCGATGTCTTTCCATGTTCGACTTCAGCGCAATTCTCACATGGATCGACTTGTACTTAGAGTGAAGATAGAACAAGTTTGAAGACCCTGGATCTAGTTTCATCCATCCGGGCTGCGATATATATTCAGGATATAAAGACATTTGTTATGTACATCATTGTAGCAGATGATCATCCTACTCAAAGGATGATAATTTCAACAGAGAATTATCAGTCTACCATCAGACGATCGTCTGTTCTATGTACCAAAATGAATTTATAAATCTGAGCATGGGAATGCCCGCCTCAGCTAGATCATGAAAGCAGAATGAAAAAATAATGTATTGTATTGTATTTTATTACAGGACACCTCTCAGCGATTGAATGAACTTCGGATCCTCCTGATAAAGCATTTCACCCGATAAACGACCTCATACTTTAGGGGCAACTGTTATAGACATTTTTTTGCCTTACAGCATGAAGCATGAAATGTCAATAATCTGAGGGATCCAAAGTCCCTAAACATGTTGTTCCTACCCCTAGAGGAACAAGGTCAGCAAACCACAGCACTGAAAATCAGTTCTCCACCTGAAAACACTCAAAAACAAGCTGTTTCTGGATCATGTCAGCTGCTCCACTGAGCATCTGCGCTGAATGTCAACTGCTCCACTCTGTACCTGCGCTGAATGTCAAATCTAATGAAGGCTACCTACGCTGGGCGAGATTGGCCAAGTGGCACAGTCATTCTGCAAGGTGTCAAATGCCCAGGAAGCTTCCAAACTGACACTTGGATCAGGGAATTCGCCTTGTGATGAGTAAGAGGATCTAGATCTCCAAGTGGAAGCAAGAAACTCCAAGTGGACTCAAGAACTGAAGTATAACTAAAGTGGGAGAGGACACTAGTCAGCTTCATGCCAGCCTCAAGCTGACTCATCCTTTCTCCAAATCTCCTATATATAGAGCTCTCTCATGAGGTCTAGGGAGGCTGGAATTTTGTGCAAGTAAGGAAGTGTTGTTGGTTTGTGTATAGAACTATTGGGTGATTGCTTTGAAGGAGGTGAAGAGGAGATTTCTTTCTGCTGGGAGGTGTTGCTGGATTGGGCCTATTATGGTTGTAACACTCTCAGAACTTTACTTCTTCCATTAATAAAGTATTTGAGGTTCTTCTATATGCATGTGTCTCTATGGTGAATTGATGCTTGTATATTTGATTTATTCTAATCCTTGAATAAGTTATGGATGTATGCTTCTTGTAGTTTCCTTTCTTTGTGCTTTTACAGGATCTTTGTGTAGCTGAGCCGGTGAAAGAGCAAGGAGCTAGGAGCAAGCAGCAAGAGGGAAGATTGGATCAACCATTAGCGGAAGATAACGGTTAGTGGATCCCTTTTCTCTTCTCTCTCTCATATCATAAAGAAGTAATCTTGAATAGCTTTGTATTCAGTTGTTGCTGAGGTACTATCACCCTTAGAGTGGGATAGGGTCATTCCGTATTGGATACTTTTCCCAACAAGAACTCTACAACCCAGACTTCAAGAAAGATTTCCTTCTATAAACCTTCACCTCCAATAATTTGCTCGCTGCAGTACTCACTCAGAAGGATGAAATGAATGATGAATGCCTAATCTCCTTCATGAGCGCAAGCATGCATGGACCAGAACTCAACTACCCCGTTGTTGACAAGAAAGAATATGCAGTTTACAAGGCGGTGAAACAATTCAGGCCCTACTTGCTGAAGAACCACTACATAGTCTTCGTTCCTCACCCAGCAATACACACATTGCTTATACAACAAGAACTACGTGAACAACGTGCGAACCGAATGACAAGCTTGCAAGAGTATGATCTGGAAATCAAGCCAGTTCACACGATCAAAGGACATGGGCTATACAGACTTGCAGCTGAAGCAGTACATGCACCGGAGAGTGAAGAAGAGATCGTCGACTGGGAGTAGGAAATTGAGATGTATGATATAACACAAGCAACACCCACTGGATAGGGAAACTCTGTGTATGCAGATGTGCACCAGTACCTTGAGCACAACACTGTACCCTCTCACTTTTCCATCATACATAAGAGGGAATTGCACCTCAAATCCTTAGCATATTAGTCAGTGCATGGAGTGCTTTACAGGAAGCACAATAACAGAGTTTTTCTCAAGTGCCTGGAGGCACATGAATCGGAGAAGGTATTACAATATCTGCATGATGGACCTATCTGGGGTCACTTTGCGGGAAACACCACTACGTACAAATTTATGTGAACTGGTTTCTACTGGCCCACATTATTCAAGGATGCACATGCTTATGCCACAAGTTCCTGGTCTGTCAATAGTGCACCGGCAGAACATGGAGGTCATCTGCCCCATTGCACCCTGTTGCAGTGACCGAACCATTCCAACAGTGGGGCCTAGACATCATTAGGGAAATCTTCCCACATTCGTGAAAGCAACACCGCTACATTCTAACAGCAACTGATTACTTCACACAGTGGACAAAAGAATTTCTGCTTAAATAAGTGAACGACCAGGAAGTCATCAGCTTCCTCAAGCATAACATCATCTCATGCTTCGACAGTCTAGTATCACTTGTTTTTTATAATTCACTATACTTTTTGTCTTTGAAACTTTATGATTTTGCATTACAGAATGGTATTGTGCTGAAACACTCATCTAATTATTACCCGCAAGGAAACGGTCTCACAGAATCCACGAATAAAAACCTCATCTGCATAATAAAAAAGATTGTTTTCTCTAAGCATCGCAACTGGCATACCACCCTGATGAATGCATTATGGGTTGATTGTGTAACACCAAAACCCTCTTTGAATACCTCACCGTACTTCCTGGTCTATGGTAAAGAAGCCATCCTTCCACCCAATATCTACTTTTCTATGCTTCAGCTATCCCAAGAGTCCCAAGGCAAACCTTGCCAGCTATTTCAGCGTGGGATGGATACTCACCATAAGCTTCAGGAAGAAAGGATGAAAGAAAAATAAAAATTCATACTCCACCAGAACCATATCAAGAGATGTTTCGATAAGAAGTATGCAGGGAAATCTAACTTCGGTGTTGGTGACTTGGTTCTGAAATGGGATAAGTCCCGTGAAGACAAAGGAAAACATACGAAGTTCCAGTCCCTGTGGATCGGTCTGTACACAGTCCATGAGAAGCTTGGCCCACACACGTACCATCTAAAATCACTTGACTGGAGGATTGACAACCTTCCTGTCGAAGGCCAAGATCTCAAGCACTACTTCTAGTAGTTCAGGCCGCGCCACGTGCCATGTACATAGTCTGTTTCCTGCTTATTGTTTGCATTTTGTTTTCCTTACTTACTATCTTTGTTTTTGTTTGGTTTGCTTCACTTACTATTTTTGTTTTCGTTTGTTTTAGTTGCTTAATACCTTACTATTTTTGTTTCTGGAAATAAGTGCTACCATCTACTGCGTTCTATATTTTGAATGAGTATGTGGATGAAATATGAAGAGACTTGTGACACTGCAGCACTTGGCCAGTCTTGTGTCCATCTTCTTTGTGCTTGGTTATAACCTTCCATCAATGAAGTCTTGATAGAAAATATGAGCCGCCTGCAAGGGAATTTTGGTCCAACCATGAACCTATGTCCACACTGGGAAGCCCCATGCCTGTACTTAGCCTTATGCTCTGTGTGTTCAAGATCATCCAACTAGTAGAAACGAAGAAGGGGAAAATCTAAACGAGCAAAACTATGTCAGAGATCTTACATGCTTCTTTGAAGGAACAACCTCTTCTACTCTCAATAAGTCAGGATCCCTCTTCCACCCTAAAAATAAATAAGTGTCTATATGCAGTCCTCTTGAAAAAATACAAAGGTGAAAGAATAGAAAGGCTTCCTGTGAAGATAAGTGAAGCATGCAACTCCACCAGGGTACTGACTAGGCTCACTAGCAGTGGAGAAATGCGTGTGTTCCTGCATGAATCTGCCAAGGTATTGTCTGGGACTGCTGGAAGCAGAGAAACACCAGAGATGAAAACTTATACTCTGAAAATCTTCAACTCGTGAGCTAAAATACCCTTCCCAAATTCGAAACACTATGATCAAGTTGAACTTTTGATTGTGTTTGACTGAGTTGGAAAAAGGTGAACCATGTATTTCCATCGGGCAAGTCGGGAAGTCGAAGTAAACTGCACAATGATTCAATACTCCCCGAAATACTAAGGCCCTGTGCTAACAATGAACCAAAATAGAGACGTTGGAGTTCTACCAGTGTGTCGCCAAGTGTTGTAGCACCTGCAACACCCTCCAAAATTTTGGCCCGCATCCAATTTCGGAGCCTCCTTTGAGAGTTTCACTTCTTGACTGCACGCACTCGGGTTCACTTCGTGAGCTTGTGTGAGTCTTTGCACCCACCTTGCTTGATCATTCCACCCAAGCTTTTGCATGTTGATGTTAATGTCATTCTTGCGACCATGTTCTGGTCATACTCAAGGTCTTCGCTTAGTGTGTACATGTTTTGTTCACTATGTAAACATCTGTCACACTCACACACGAAGTCATATTCACTGTCATGCAAGCATCGTCACATTCATCCAACGATCAATCACAAGCTTCGTGCTTGTCACTCACACCGTCAGTTGGTCATGTTGAGCATATGTGCCTGGATGGTTTGAGTCGTCTTGTCATCAAGTCATTTAAGTGTGTGTTTGCAAGATCACGTATGCATATTTCCACTCGTTCACACACTTAGTCATTTTGCTGAAGTTCTAACGACCGGATTCCCCTCTGACAGCCGGACCATCACCCCACCATCGACTCGATCGACTGTCACCCAGAACAACACAGAATCACCAAGCAAGCCATTTCAAGCTGTGTTGCCCGCAAGTAGATCAATCAACCTTCATGTTGGTCAACCAGAGAGTTTGACCCGGTAGCCACCCCGGGACTGACTCCCCTCAAAAATTGCGCAGAGGCTATAGACCTTGCCTGCTCCACTGACTGAGAAAATTATGTAGACAGGCCAGACAGACACCTTGTTCCTGTCCCTGTCTCGCTTAGAAAATTGCATAGTTTTTCCAACCAACCCTCTAGTTAGTCGATCGGCTGCTCACTTGGAAAACTACGTAGTTTTCATGAGAAAGCCCTCTACTGCCCAACAGTCCGTTCAGCTCAAAAACTGCGTAGAGGTGATCAGCAGTCCAGCCTCCTAGAATCAATGCACTTTTTCCCACCAGCAGCTCCTGCCAGCTGACTGCAAGTTCCCTCTAGGAATTATGCAGTTTTTGCTGCCAAGCTCCAGTAGCTGACTACTAGTTCCCTCCAGGAATTTTGCAGTTTTTGTTGCCAAGCTCCCAGTAGCTAACTGCCAATTCCCCTCAGGAATTGCACAGTTTTTGCTTCCAGTGACCTAGTAGCCAGCTACCAGTTCCCTCTAGGAATTGCCCAATTTTGGCTACCAAGCTCCTGCTACCCGCTCCTTCTAGAAATTGTGTAGATTTTCCTACCCAGCCTTCCCGCAACCCAGATTGTTCCTCTCAAAAAATGCACAGTTTTTTCCTCCAGCTGAGCCAGACCCCGCAGACAGTCATTGTCGATCCAGATTTCCCATCTCCATCACCCAGTGACTGCTGCACAGTTTTCACCAGTAGTGCCCAAAGCCTCCATCCCAGCTCGCAACCTTGTCTCCTCTCCCAGTCACCTGCATCTGAAACAATCATGCATCATGGTAGACTACGAGGTTTATGGACTTGATGTTGTCTCGTCATGAATGACTGCAGATATAGGTACACAAAAAAACATGGTGTGATGACGAATGGGGTGAATAAAGGGAGCACATGCAAAAGGACATGTTCGCCAATGGGCAGAAAAATGATGCATGCAAAGAGATGTGCTCACGAATGGATGATCATGCAAAGATGTGTTCACATACGGATGGATGAGCAAACATGCAAGATGTGTTCATGGATGGATGGACGAATGAACATGCACTTTTCATGAACGGACAAACCTGTCAAGCTTACCAACATACAATCAAGGAGAAACATGCGAATGCAACATCAAGCGCACCCAACGACTATCGAAGACTCCATGCATGTTGCCAAGCGGAGGTGAATTTGTGACACACCATGAGGACATCCATCACCCAGCAACACTGTAGCTCGACATGCACACCAGCAACGGCACGAATGTACCAACATTGTCATATTGAGTCTTGTCATGAGTCATGTCATCCACATCTCTACTGTGGACCATACTGTAAGCAATGTAATGTAACATGGAATTCCAAGAGACCCACTTGTTGTATGAAGAGTCATGTAAAGTCGAAAAGTCATGGAAGTCAAACAATCATGAGGGTAGTCGAACAGCCACAAGGGTCAATTTCACCCATGGCTATAAATACCCCCTAATTTGTACATGCAAAGGACTTTTTCACCTCAGATCCTCCCACATAGCCTTGAGAGTCTGTAATCTTTTCTTTGAGGAGTAAATAGTGGCTCCAACACCCCACCCACGGGGTTAGTGATGTATGGTGTAATGATGTCTTGGAACTTTCGCTTAATTTAGAAGCCTGCTAACAGGCCAGCACATTTTCACACATGTATTTTAACTGTTGTAAGACTGATCTTGAACACTTGTAATGCATGTTTCCTTTACCTGTTTTTAACACTTCAACTCATTCACTTGTTGTAATACATATATATTAATGAAAATTTGTTGTATGTGTTGTTAACGTTGTCCAACCCATTTTGGTTACCTCCCTGGACATCAGGCAGACCTTTCACATAAAACTTTCTATAACAACCGTTGTGCTCATGCGGACTCATCCGTTGAGTGTTGTACATGTTATCTTCCCTTGTGTGTTGTGATTGTCACATCTTTGTGGACTATTCTTCCGGAAGTTGTGCATGTCTTGTTGTGTTGTTTGTTCCTAACCGAGTTGGAGCTTCCTCCCAACTGACTTGGGACTCACTCCCACCCTCTCCCTCTATAGTGAAAGAACCATTGATACAAGTAACACTAGGAATCACCAGGAATGCAAACCTCACTACTCGAAGACAAATTAGACCACTCTCTTGTGCTGACAAGCAAGAGTTTAGGCAAATCTTTAAGATAATGGCAACCAGGGCCTCATACCAGATGTGACTCCCACACCAAATGGTGTGAGGTCTAGTTGGGACTTCATACTAGGGTGATCCCCTGAATGTTTGCGGGTCCAGCATCATCAACATGGGGATAGGTTTGCATCAATGGCCTTCAACCGAAAGACTCTGCTTGGTGTTAGACATCAACTCATTTATTCACACCATACATATCATACTATAGTACATTGAGAACCATTAACATCATCGATGGTTTCTCTCACATCTGTTAATGACTCACATCATCAGTCGGTAATCAAATGGTGTCTACCATGTTCCACCTCAGCTCATTGATTAACATGGTTAGACTCATACAGTGGTTGGTCGTGTCAAGGATATATAAGACCCCGGATCTAGTTTCATCCATTAGGGCTCTGATTTCAAGAGTTATACAGAGATCACAATGTATGATGGTCATGATCATATACATAGTCATCCAGTCATGGGCCCATCAGTTGTCATTTCTAACTTTGCATTTTAGGGGGGAATCTGTCATAGGTCATTTTGTCACATCCTACCAATGGACCTCCTAATGGGATTAATCAACATCTTATTCCCCCTTGTCATCATCTTGCACAAAGCCCTAAGCATGTCTCTTTCATTCCCCAGAGTTTCTTCCCTAAAATACATCATTTGAGCCATTTTTAGGACCAATGCACCCTGGCCTCTTATTGGACAATGTTCACCTACATGTTTCTCCATTGTGGCCTGCATTGATCACCTACAGGTTGCTCCCCTTTGCACCTGTGTTGGTTCTAGAAATTCAGGAAAAAGAGAGAAATTTTGGAAGCTTCCTCTTCTAAAAGCTTCCAGAATTTGTTACAACCATTTAACTCAGATAAAACATCTGGATCCTATCCTATCCTACCTTGGATTTTCCATCCCTTATCCTTTGATCCCATCCTCCCATCAAAGGTGGATCTAAAACCTTAGATTGGTAATTGGATAAGAACTCCAAACTTACCCCACTCCTCTATATATTTATAGCCTTCCATATGCAAGAGGTTAGATTTTGGAGAGTGATTTTACCCTTATATTGTTGTGGTGAGAGGTTTCATTTCATGCATTTAGGGTGATTGAAGGCGCACATTATGACAAGGAAAAAACAAGTCAGCCTAGAGGAGCTCTTATACAAGATCAACACCTATTTATGGTTGTAAACTCCTTCCTTTTATATTAATGCAAATAGTTATCTATTTTCTTATATTTGATGTTGTTATTTCATATATTTCAATACCATGTTGATCTATTGAATAGAGCATTTAGATGATACTACATAGATCTCGCTTTCTTGGCTTGTGTTATCTAATTGTGCAGGTTCTAATTTTGGCAATCGGAGCTATAATTGGACCATTCAAGCTAAAGAAGGAGAAAATCCCACGAAGAATTCCAGGTAGGTTTCATTCTGTCATCTATTTACTTTAAGGAAAGTATTGGGTTCCTTGTCTCTCTGTTGTTCTAGGTTAGCCACCAAACCTAGGGGAGATACTTTTGTGAAATCGTAAATCTCGTATAACACTTGCAAATTAATGAAAGTATCTTCATTTAGGGGTAGGAACAGGGCCATATTTTCTAAGGGCCTAAATTATGGATTTATGTTTTCTAGATTTTATTTTGGAAGGATTTTCAACCTCTGCTTGAGCATTTTTTATCTTCTCCAGGAGAAGAGCCTAGACCTCCTCCTATCTCAAGGTGTAATTCCAAGGAGTTGGAATCTTAAAGGGAAAGAGGGGGTTGGGAAAAATAGTGTAAATGGTACCTTGAGGAGCAAGAAAGTGAATTGGACATGGGATCCAAAATATAGGGAAAGGGGAGGGAGACAAATGCAATAGGAATAAAAGAGGGGATCAAGGGAGGCATAAAAGAAGAGGAGAACAAAGGAGATGAGATAGGAAGATCAAGGTTGGAAAGCTTAGACAAGGAAAAATATCTTGTAATATGAGAACTTGCGTGAAAAGCATGAAGGGGTTTTATAAACATATCAAAATCAGAAGATAAAGGGGCTTGCGAAAATGATGACATGCCTTTGGAGGGTTGGCCCTCCTTAGAGGATAGATAGTGGGGCTCAAGTTCCACACTAGTGTCTATAGGGGGATTAACAGGTCCTAAGACAGTCCCTAGAGAGATTGAATCCATGTTGATTTGAGATGTATGTGGTGGATTTTTTTTATATAAGACTATATTGACAAACTTGTGGAGGTGGGTGAGTAGGGGATATCGCATATAGTGTGTCATTTTTTATCCATCTATTTTTTTTTTTCAAATGGAATAGTCCTTGCTCAAATGACCATGCATGTGAAATTATTCATACTTGTATGGAACACCCTCATAGTTTAAACTTTGTTGGTGCTTCAAAATTCCTAATCTAGTTGAAATTGATGTCGATAACCCTTTAGTGAGGTTTAAACCAACTAATATTCAATCCATGCCCATGTAGCCTATTTGATGATAAGAACAATTTGTTTCATAAAAAAGTGTTCTCAATTTCTTTAAAGACATATTCAAACCAAAAAATCAAGGGGATCCCTAGAGGTCGATCCCAAATAATATTAGTGTAGGTTTCTCCAACCCGATATCAAATTCTATTATCCAAGGTTCTAGGTATAATCCCTAAGAGCCCCAAATCGACCTACCATTCAATCGTCTTTGTGCATCCTCTTCCAACTTTGTCAGCCAACCCATCCACCCTTTGGCCAATATCAAAAAATTTGGGGCATAACCAAGAGAAAGTTGAAAATTTTGTTCTATCCACCTTCACAGGACTTCCATTTACATTATTTTACTGGATATCAACCTATGAATGCCACCTTCTCCATTGTGTGAATTTAATTTTGTTGCACATCTTTACCAAGTAATAACAAAGGCTCTGCATCCTTTCTTTTAATGCATTCACTCTTATGCATAGGTGGGTCATGGACATGTGGAGGTGAGAGAAATGGAAAACTAGGGTTTTGACTACCTTCATTGAGCATCTTCGAGGTGAGTAGGTTACACAGGAAACTGAGAGACGGGCTAGTATCCTACAACAAAGAAGTAGGTCCCACAAAAGGGAGTTACAATGTGACTTCCAAGTCTAAGGCAATGACATCTAGTAGAGAGTGAGGCAAAGAGGGCATGTCTAGCCAATAGAGTGAAACAAGAAAAGAAGGAGATGTAGGTTTTTTGATCTTCGAGTAGAGTGAGGCTTTAGGAGGTGTGTCAATTATAATTTCCAAAGACATGGTGGTAGTCAAGAACTATACCTCTTTCCCATCCTTCAGTAATACGCACATTGATACTGGAAGCAACATCAGTATGGAAAAACTTAGATCATTGATTCATGTGCCAATGGCATTCAAGAGTGGCAAGGTCTTGAGAGGAATTTCCCATATGCTCTAGCCCTCTGGGGGGTCCTTTGAGAAATAAACCTCATCATCCACCATGTTGTAAGCATAAAGAAGGCTAGGGGTGTGGAGAGAATCATAGGGTGGCTATGGACATGAGGCCTTTTGGCCTTGCAATCCCTAGTTACCATATTCCACAGAGCTCAATCACTTATCACCTTTCAAACTACCTAGTTTGCAAAAAGAATGCAATTGAAATGGTCATGACATTGATAAGGTTCTTATCTATAAATTCCTAACTTAAAGATATTAAGCCTATCAACCCTTTTATCTCTATTTTCTTCGCACACAATAAATTTAGTATTTTTTATATATCAAACATCACTGATGTTTGATGTTGTTGAAATAAATGAGCTTGGGGATTCAATTATAGCTCTTAATAGAGAAAACGCATAGAAAGAGTAGGTGATTGATTTGAGCTTAGTCCATTAGGAAGATGATCTAGAGACATATTTTAGAATTCTAGGGCCTATCAATGTTTATACCATATGTTTTATGGACCTAGGGATAGTCTTCAAGTGGGGAGACTCATACTAGATGTTCGAGGAAACATTGCCTAAAATTTTAGTCCTCCCTAAATATTATAATCTAGATGAAGGCGTCTATCATGTTATGTATGTGTTATATTCTTTGCATGGTTATAGCCATTGTATTAGATGCAACAATGGGGATTGAATAGGCCCCCATTCCCTGGAGGTTCAAGGATGAAACCCTCAAAAAAGTTTGGTATTTTTTTGGTGTTTTTTGGCCAATGACATTTTGGCACATTGTAAAGTACTTTTGGTTCAGGAATCTAATCTAGGTTTATGAATTATGGTTTTAGATGTTGTACAATCCTATATATTTTATTTTAAATGGTGAAGTTAATACAATGAGAGTTAGATGTGTGATCTAAACATTTGCTAGTGTTCCAAGTTAAGTGTTTCTAGGGTAAATATCCTAGTACTAGGAGTAAATTCTATTGTTTACTTTTTTGTTTTATAAAGAGTCTATGTGTACATTACTTTATTATAAATGTTTAAAACTGACATATAATGTTACAGTTCATTTTGGATTTAGGGGGATACCTTTGTGGCTAAGGTGTTAGCTCATATTGATCAAGCAAGTTTTTCTTGGGTCTATGACAAACCTAGTTTTAGTGGGAGAAATTGGTGGTGATTCTTGTGTTAGAATAGAATGGTAAGAAATTCTCAAATCAATATTAAGAAATTTAATGGAAAAATCTTTGTGCTATGGAAGCTAAAAATGGAGGGTCTTTTGGTAGAAAAAAATTATTGGGTCATTGTGGATCCTAGTACAACACCTACAAATATGTCGATGGAAGTCTAGAAGAAGTTGGATGGGAAGGAAGAAAGAAAAATCCAATTATGACTTTTATATCTAGTGTTAGTGAAAATCTCAAAATAATCTACAACCAAGACACGTGATGGGATAAGCTAGGGACTTTCTATCAATGTAAGTCCTTGGTAAACAAAATTTTCTTTCAAAAGAAGTTGTAGCTCCTAAGGATGAATGATAATGACTCAGTGAAAAAGTATCTAAATTCGTTTAACACTATAGTAAGTCAATTTTTGTCTGGTCATGTCAAATTTCCAAGTGAATATAAGTGCATTAGTTTACTATTTTATTTGCCAAATTCATGGGATACTTGGGTTGTAGCAATCAAAAGTAGTGCAACCACTTTAAAGTTTTATGATGTGGTCTCATTTTTGTTATCAAAATAAATGAGGTAGAAAATCATGGATATTGAAAACATGGGATGCCTTATATGTACAATGTTGTTTCTAGGATAGAAATAAAAATAAATCATTGAGAGGGATATCTAATATCTAGGAAAATCACTAAGTAAATATTGTAAATGTGGTAAAATTGGGCATTACATGAAGGATGATAAATCTAAAAATGTTGATAGAGGAAATGGATTTGATGGTGTTCCTTCCATGGAAGAAAATACCTCCTTAGAAGGAGGGGATGTGTACTTAGTTTCTTCAAGCACACATTTATATCATGATGTATGGCTAATACACTTGGGTGCTTATTTTTATATGACTCATCATAGGGAGTGGTTCTGTGAATATGAAAATTTTGATGGAGGAGACACTTTCCTAGGAGATGACTTAACTACTAGAATCACATGACAATCAAAATTCAAGTTGTTTCTCAAGGGTGGAAGGATGAGAATAATGTTAATTTATTTTTTTGAATCATCACCATCACCTTGTATTATATTACATGCCCAAGAATGTATACTTAGCCACTTTTCCTATGAATATCACGTGCATAAATGTCTTGTTTCCCAGCATTCCACAAATTCCCATATTTCACATATCTTTGCTCCTATACATATCCCTTTTCACACACTATTCCACACATTCTTATACACTTGGTCATTTCTATGTGTGCAAAATAAATGCATGACCCAACCTTCCACACATCTTTCCTTTAGAACATATGTTTTTTATGCACAATTCCATCCTTTGCACAATTTATCCTTCGACATATCCATTTATTCGCACAAACAAATTCCCGTGCATATCAAATCTCCCCACACGATATGCCATAAAGCCACCTCACTTCTCTTATTCATACTTAGTGGAAATCAATCATTTTATCCTTTCAATGCTAATTGAAAGCTCATTTAAGAAATTTCAATCCTTGAGGTAAAAGGAGGTGATTGATATCATACTACATGAATTATTTTCCAATGAAAATCTTAAAATACTTTCCACAATTTATTAACATCACATTATCATTCTTACATGGTCTGATGAAGGTGGTACATGAAGAAGTAAAATCTTACTAAATGATACCATAAAACAAGGATTTAATAACCAAGAGTTCCAAAAAAAAACTCATTTATCTATCATGTATTCCTAAATACATCAAAAAAATAAGCAACATGGTGATGAAAAAGAAGAAGGGTCCATTTTGTCGAATACAACCAACTCACTAGCTCGTCAAGACAATAAGTTCCATCAGTCAACTCCATATTAGTGGTATTTAAATTTGGCTCCAAAGGAGAAGTAAAATAACGAGATTTGGAGCACAAAGTTGGAAAACATTACATGGGTCCCAGAAGTATTTGAATTTATGGAAATAGTTAACTAGTGTTCCCATTAATTATACATCAAAACTAGGACCATTAAGCTTGTCCTAAAGGAAAATCCAATTCCACTAACTCCTAAAGTTTTCATGAAGATATTGAAGCTAGCATAACCAACTAAGCAGCTTAAGTGATCTGAAGCCAATGCTTTTATGGACTCCCAAGGTAGCAAAATGAATATTATTCAAGAATTCATGTTGTTTTCTACATAGATCCCGTCCAACCTTTATGTTATTAATATATCTATACTCATTGATCCTTATAGATATTTATCCTAGTTATTTTCCTAAGTCATGGGATGTGAAACTACTATATTTATCCTAGTTATTTTTCTTTCAAGAAGGATGTCATATTTTACTGGCTAGAAATCATTTCAAATGAGATTTACTTTCAATTAGTCAATTTATTTAAGACCCAAAGATTATTTATGATGAAATACCTAGTAATAGCCATTGTTTCTTGAAATTCATTTGAATCTTGACATTGACTCATTGCAATTCTAGTATCCTATTCTATAGAGGCATAAGGTCTCCTTCCATTTTTCCCAATTTCATGACATGCTTATCAAATATAGCCATCTACTAACATGGAAGCACCCCAATAGAATACCTTTTAAAGCACATAAGTTATTATGGGAAAAGGGTATACATAAGTAAAGGAAGATTGTACTCTCATGATATTGTATGGGTATCAAGATAAACCTATCTTATTACCCAAGTTTGTTCTAGATAGATATTTTATTAAGGAATTTAGACTTCTGTGATCCATAACATTGTCTAGATAATCTTCGGCAAAATCACATAATCAATATTTTGTCGACGCGTTTCGAACCAACCAGTGTGGTTCATCGTCAGGACAAGTTGAAGAACTAATTTGGTTTAGCTTGATTAAATAGAGTGTGCAGAGACTCCAACGGCTATATTGCAACGGCTAATTTGACCTGAGGATCAAAGTCAAACCCCCGATTTTATTATTAATAGAAGCATCTAATTTATTATTATTAATAAATTTATTGTTTAAATATAATGGTCATTATATCTTCATATTTATTAAATAACCTAAATTTATTATTATCCCCAAATTATTTAAATACAAATAAATATTATAAAATTACTATTATTCTTAGAATATAGTTACAATAGGTAACTGTGTAATTATTTAATAATAATTGTTTAAATCAAAGGGTCCAATGGTAACCTAGATATAATGGTCATTAATAAATTATGGTAAACTAAATCATGGTAAACTAAATATAATGGTCATTAATAAATTAAATCTTCATATAACCTATATTTATTATTAATCCAAAAAATTTTAAATACAATAAATAGTATTAAATTACTATTATACTTATAATAAAGTTACAATAGGTAACTGAGTATTTATTTAACAATAAATATTAAAATTAAGGGTCCAATGGTGAACTAGATCTTCTAAAATAAATCATTTTTATTAATTATTTAAATGTAATGGCCCATTCGAAATTAAAATAATAAGTTCATACAATAATAAGTTCAACTTGTCCTGACGATGAACCACACTGGTTGGTTCGAAACGCGTCGACAAAAGATATTTTATTGTTGAGGTTTACAAACAATATTACCCTTTGCTAATTATATTTGAGAGAAAGAAGAAGAAGCAGTTTATAAGACATTCATTTACTATTGGAGGTATTACTATAAATAATTCCATCCACCTTGCAAAATTATCTAAGCTATTAAATATATTTAATTTGGTTGAGGCTAAATCAGCTCAAGGATTCAACCCTAAAGTCATTTTTCTAAAATGCTTGGCATTAGTTAGATATGGAAATTTGTTTACCAAAATTGCTAAAGAAAATGGAGAGAATTACAATATCCCATCTAAAGAGAACAAGAAACACACATCTACTAATTATATAGTAAAAAAATAAGCACCAATATTGATGGGATAACTAAGGAAAGAGGAAAGAAGCCTATGAGTACTCAACGGGCTTCAAATCCATAGGCTTGTCTGAGTTCTTCCTTGACTCAAAGAAGAAATGGTACTATTACTATTGTAGGAGAGAGTAATGAATAACATTCTGATGGAGGTGATGGAGAAGAACCACCCGCTCGAGTTACCCTTGAAAGGTCCCACATTGTTACTCCATCCAAAAGTAAAATTTAGAGAAAGAGTGGGTCATAGCATGTAGAAGGACCTGTTGACAGTGCTAGACCCACCAAAATTTAGGAGATATCCCTAATATGAAGTCCCAATTAGACCTCACACCATTTGGTGTGGGATTCTCATTCGGTATAAAGGATCAGTTGCTGAATCCTTAAATATTTTCCTTGGCTCTAACTATTAGAAAGAGAGAGTTATGCAATGGTGTCTTTGAAAAGTAAGAAGGTGTGCCTAGTGAGTGTTCAGTTGTAAATGTGTCAAGGTTCTTATACTACGATGAGGGGAGAAAAGTGAGTCTCTAAGTGAAAGGTAGTAGTGCCACCCAAGAAGAGACACACACGAACCAGAAGGGTCCGTCTAACATCCAGCGGAATAGTCCACAGAGGATGTGACGATCATTACAACCAACAAATGAAGGAAGATTTGTATAATATCCTGTGGAAAAGTCCATATGGATGGGACAACAATAACAACCATTACAAAAAATTCTCAATAAGAAAAGTACTAAAACAAAGTAAATAGTTCAACTATCTTAGCACACGTGAAAGAAAACATGAAATGCAAACATCCACAGAATATTCTTACAAACATTCATAATCCATGCATGAAGAATGTGTTGTCCTTGAAGGATTTTTTTATTAGGTAAAATTTCCAAGACACATGTTTAAAATGTAAATCACTAGCTCCAGTATTGGAGCATTGGAGCCACACCTTACTCCTCAAAGAACTAGATAATCTCTCTAATGCTTTGCGGGAGGAGCCAAGGTGAAAATTCCTTTGTTCATACAATGATGGAGTATATATAACCAAGGTTGACTATTTGACTACCCTCTTGACTGTTTGACTTCCTATGACTTTTCAACTTACATGACTCTTTACATTCCATGCGTGTCCTTTGGACTTCCACTTTACAATACATTTTGAATACAATATACATGATCCACAATAGTGATGTGGCATATGACCACTCATGACATGACATGACACTGCTAACATGCACTACTTAATGATGTGGAAATTTCAAGCCACTGTTACTGCTAAGTGTTGGATGTCTTATTGAATATGCTTTTATTTTCACCTCCGCATGGATTGATAATGGGGAATCTTCAATGACCTCAAGTCTTGAATAGTGATCGCAAACTAGTGTCCCTTGACTTTCTCTTGATCGATCAACTTGTAAGTTTAGTTTTGAGAGAGTATTTGACCATGCTTTCCTCCTTCTTATCATTCTTCATCATCTCTCCATGACATGATAGGATACATGTTCCTACAATTCACTCATGACGAGATGATATCAATCTGAAAACCCCCTAGTCTAAGATGGTGCATTCTAATCCACCAATTGAGCCTAGAACAAGTGATAGGAAGGGAAGAGGGTCTCAGTGACTACGCAGTGCACAATTCCAACAACTAGTGGAAAATCTTGAGCCCTAATATTGTTCAGTGCACAGTTCATGCAAGTATGAGGGACAAGGATGTGCAGTTTCCAGAGCCAGTGGGACAAGCTAAAGGGATGGGCACTAGGAGAGCTCATTGCACAATTCCGGGAGTCAAGGAAGGTTGGGCTACTATGGATATGCATAGATCAAGGGCATATGGGATGATCTTGAGGCTTGTGGTTGAAAAGTGCATAGTTTAACCCGGGCTGGGGAGACAAGACTGCACAATTTTGGAAGCCAGTGGGACAAGTTGAGGGAATGAGCAGTGAGAGGGCACACTGAGTTGAGTCTTTTGATGGCGTAGTGCACATTGGAGGTCGGGCTAGGAGGAATGATTGCGCAATTCTAGAGGTGAAGGTTGGGGCTTGGGCACAAAAAATTGCACAGTTCAGCAATCCTAGGGGAAGGAATTGTGCATTGTGAAGTGTCAAGCAGAAAGGTCACATCTAGAGGAATGATACTACATAGTGCATAGATCAAGGGAGGCCTAGTGAAGCTAGGTTGCTTGGTTGAGAAGTTTTTCTGAAAATGGCTAAGTGTGGGATCAGTGAGATAGGTGTGAACGGTGATGAAATTTGATTGTGATCACACACTTAGAATATTTTGATGACACGAAAACGTATATCGTCCGAACACATGAACAAAGAATTTCCTTCCATGCGGTAGCTTTATGACAAATTATGACAAGTGTGACACCAAAGATGTAATTTGCAATGACCGTGACGACACTTGTGTGAAAGTGCTCAAAACGTTGGAAATGAGTGTGATGGGTAATTACAAGGTTAGAACAAATCATTTGCACAATGATGACCTCTTGGAACCACTAGAACGATCTCATACATATGATGTGACAACCAACATGCTAAAAGACGACACTTTTCCCATCTTGCAAATGGGAACACAAGACTATAAGAAAAAAATGAAATGAGTTTCAAAGTTTGCGTCAATGACCAACAAGATCAAGGAAGGCTCTAAAATTGAGTATAGGCCAAAATTTTGGAGGGGTTTATAGTAGCTACAACACTTGGTGACAGACTAGTAGAATTCAAATTTTCTGTCTCAGTGAAATTTTCTCTATGCAGGGCCTTGGTTCTTCGGGGAGTATTGATTCATCATGCAGATTAATTTGGTCTTCCCACTTACCCCGTGAATAGACATATTCCCCTTTATGCCTTCTCCGTTGAACACAACATAAGATTCAGAGATATCACAATGTTTCAAGTTGGGAAGGGTAGTGTAGCTAGCGAGCTTAAGATTTTCATAGTATAATTTTTCATCTCTGGTGTTGCTCCACTTCTAGCAGGCCTCGCTAGTACCCTGGCAGAGTCACGCAAGAACACAAACATTGCTCTACTTCCAACAATCTTGGATAGTACCCCAGCATAGTTGCTTGCTTCACCACTCTGCACAGGAACCATTTCTCTTCTTTCACCTTTATTTATTTATTTTAAAGAGGATTGTGCATCGACACTTATTTATTTTGGGGCAGAAGAGGGATCTCGACTTATTAAGAGGTTGTTCCTTCAGAGAATCATATAGAAACCTCTGATTTAGGTTTTCTCGTTTAGATTTTTCCCTTTCTCTTCTTCTATTGATTGGATAAGCATGAAAACACTGATAAATAAATACTGGGTGTAAGCATGAGGTTTCTGGAATAGACATGGGTTCATGGTTGGACCAAGACTCTCCTTACGAACGAATCATATTTTCCATCAGAACTTCATCAGCCAAAATATATAACCAACACAAGGAAGATGGATAGATGGTTAACCAAATATTGAAGTGTCACAAGACTCTTTACAGTTCAGCCACACACATACTAAGAAGCCACAACATGTTCATGCACAACACTTATTCACATGACGAAAAAAAACACCATGTTCAAACAAATGAAAAAGAAAATACTATTTACACAGTGTAGGGCACAACCGAGATCTTCATTGGAAGTAATGTTTTAAGTCTTATCCATTGATAGGGAGAGTTCCAATCTTCTCGTCAAGTGATTGAAGACAATAAGTGTGCTGGCCAATCCTTTCATGTACTGTGAACAGTCCAATCCACGGGGACTAAAACTTAGTGTGTTTTCCATTGTCCTCGTGGGATTTGTCCCACTTCGAGACTAAGTACCCACACTAAAAAATTTCTTCCCTGCAAAATTCTTGTCGAACCACCTCTTGATACGGTTTTGATGAAGTAAAAAGTTTTCTTTTTATTTTAACCTTTCTTCCTGTAGCTTGTGAAGGTTGTCCATCCTACACTGCACTAATAGACATGGCTTGCCTTGGGATTCTTGTGAGAGTTGGAAAGCATGCAAGTAGATGTTAGGTGGGAGGATAGCTTCTTTTCCGTATAGTAGGAAGTAAGGGGAGGTGTTCAAGGAAGGCTTCGGTGTGACTCGGTCAGCCCATAAGGCATTTACTAAAGCGAAGTGCCAATTCCTCTATTCAAATAATATGGTATTCTTAATAATACAAATTAAGTTATTGTTCGTAGATTCAACAAGACCATTCCCCCGAGGATAATAATTAGCAGAGTGTTTCAATACAATTTCATTTTCCAATGAAAATTCATAGAGTTTTAATGATGAAAAGTATGTTGCATTTTCGAAAACAAGTGAAGTAGGAATGTTGAACCTAGAAATGATGTTCTGCTGCAGGAAGCTAATGACTTCTTGATCATTCACCTATTTGAGCAGAACTGCTTTTTTCCACTGCGTGAAGTAATTTGTGGCAGTAATAATGTAGCAGTGTTTCTTTGATGAGTGTGGAAATACTTCTCCAATAATATCCAAGCCCTACTATTGAAATGGTTCTTCTACTATGACAGGTTGCAATGGGGTGGCTGACTTCCTATTTATGTCGGCACACCTTTGACAGACCAAACATTTGTGAGCGTAAGCATGAGAACCTTTATATAGTGTAGGCCAATAAAAATCGGCTCGTATGACCTTATGCGCCATTGTGTTTCCTACAGTGTCCCCCGACTGGTCTGTCATGGAGATCATGCAATACCTTCTCTGAATCATGTGCTTCTAAACACTTGAGAAGTACTCTGTTGTGGTGCTTTCTGAAAAGCAACCCATGCACCAAATGTAGGATAACGCTTTAAGTTTGGGTTCCCTCTTATGTAGTGCTGAAAAGTGGGAGGGCAGGGTGTCATGCTCAAGGTATTGGCACACATCAGTGTAATAGGATTTTTTTTTGTAGTAGTGGGGGAGGCTCGCTCGATGTTTTACATTTCAATTTCTTTCTCCCATCCTGAAAGATTGTCTTCTTCTTCCTTGGCATTCAATTCTTGTATCGCTAGTCGAAAAACACCATGGACCTTGATTGCGTGAATTGGTTTGACTTCTAGATCATATTATTGCAAACCAGTCATCTAGTTCACTCTCCTTTCACCCAGATCTTGTTGAATGAGCAGCGATCTGACTGTTGGGTGTGGAACAAAGATAATGCAATGGTTTTTCAATAGATAGGGTTGAAAGTGATTTACCACCTTATATATTTCATAAGCTTGTTTATCCACAGTAGGGTAGTTGAGTTTGGATCCTTGCAGACTCATGCACATGAAAGAGATAGGCCGATCATTGTTCAAATAATCCTTTTGTGTGAGTGCAGCGGTGAGAGAAGTGTCAAAAGAAAAGGTGTAGATAAAAAAATTCTTTATTGAAGTATGGATTATACAATGCGGGTGATTTTTCGATAGCCTATTTAATATGGGAAAACACATCCTTTCCCTTTTATTCCATTTATAGATTTCATCCTTCTTCACCATCTCCTATATCGGCTTAACAATCTGAGCGTAATCGGAGATGAACTTGCGAAGGAAATTGATTTTCCCCAAGAAGGACTGCATGGCCTTCTTGTTCACTAGGAAGGGAATATGCATGATTTCTTTGATCCTATATGGGTCTACCTTAAGCCCACTTTTGGCAATAATGTGGCCCAAGAGATTACCATCAGACACCACGAAGATAAGTTTCTTGGGATTTAAGGATATCCCGTATTTGCAACATCGCTTGAAAATTGTATTTAAGTGGCATATATGGTCTGAACTATATTTGGAAAATATTGTTATGTCGTCAAGATAGACCACTACACTCTGTCCAATTAGCCTATGGAATGTGATGTCCATAGCGCATTGAAATGTTGCACCAGCCTTGATTAACCCAAACGACATTCGCCTGAATGTGAACGTGCCCCACTTCGTGTGGAAGATGGATTTGAATCTGTCAGACTCTGAAACCAGAACTTGGTTGTATCCTGAGTAACTATCTATCAAAGAAAACATTTATGACCCCAATATTGTTTTTAGTATTTTTTCCATGGATGGCACGTTGTATTTGTCCTTATTCGAGATGTAATTGAGATTTTGTAAATCGACACACAAGCGGATTTCCCCGAACTTCTTTCTTACTGGGACCAAATTCGATACCCAAGTTGAGTGTCACACTATGTATATGATCCAAGAATTCACTAGTTTCATTAACTCTTTCTGAATAAAAGGCTCAAGTGTTGGATGCACTTTTCTCAATTTTTGTTTGAATGGCTTGGCCCCTTCTTTTATTGGTATCACATGTTGGATGATTCGCGTGTCATAAGTTTTAAGCTCATCATACATCCATGCGAACACATATCGGTACTACTTGAATAGGTGGATAAAGGCTTGTCATTCTTGTGGTGTACAACAAGTACCAAGATTGATGTACTTCATATCCTTTTCTATTCCCAAGTTAATCTGCTTGTGCGACAACATAGAACTATGGGTTTTAGAATTAACAGGTCCCCGAAAGTGATTATGCTAGTCATACAACTTCTCCAATGATACCACACCCTTTGGGATGAGATTTCATTTACTTGCATTGTTTGCATCTTTCTATGCCTTCTTGTGCTTGTCCTCATCGATTCTTGTGTCCTTGAAAACATCAACATCCACCATGAAGCACAGTATCTTCTGGTCATAATTGAAAATGTGTAAATTAGTGATATTATCAAGGATGGATGGATTATAAAGAATTTCAACAGAAAAAATGTCCTTTAACAGTGACAACCTATTAACATCATTTGGCAATGCATCCGCAGTTGCGTTACACATTCTAGGAACAAAAATAATATTAAAAGATTTGAATTGTGAAATCAAACGCCATACCTCTTATTGATAACTTTTAAGATGAGGTGACACACAATGTATGGTATCACGTACCTGTCACACAACAATTTCTGAGTCACCTACTTTTTTTAGGATCACAATGTTGAGGTCAATTTCTGAATTCACTTGGATTTGATTATTTTACCCTTATACATAAGCCATAAATGTGACCAGTCTGTAAAAAAGTAACCTTGTAACTTGTTGGACCAATCTCTGCTTAAAAACACTCCATATGCTTCTAGAATGTCCACAATCACTATGTTAATACATTGGTGGATTCGCTCATCAAATTATAAATGGATAATCACATCTTTGAGTTCACTAATTGCATGGACATGAGTTTTATCCAACTAAATAATTTGTGCATCTGTTTTGTCCCATTTTGCATTGATTTTCTTGGTGACATATAATGGCATTATGTTCATCGATGCACCAGAATCAACCAAGCAATTGTGTACATTGAAATTGAAGATTTCAAAAGTTAACAGAAGACAAGGGGGAGAGTGTATTCACATCCATTGTTAAAGAATTAAGTACATATTCAAGGGAACTAGAAGACATACTAGATCCCTTGTCAGAAGAAGCATCATTACATGTGGTGGACTGCCCAAGTGTGCATAAGAGGATGTCTCATTGGATCATGATCCTTTTTAGTTAAAACATTGAAATGTTCACACGAACCTTCTTCATGTTGTCAATTATGTTGTAATATATAGCGGGAAGGATTGTCGAAGTGTCTGGGGGAATAACTTGGTTTGTGACTTCTGGAATGTTGGTCTTACTCTTACTACTTATAAAAGCACTTTTATTTGTAGTTGGGTTACCAGAATTGTTGTGAGTTTTATGTGTCGATTTGATGGATGTACTGATCTTTTAACAATTTTTCTTTGATTTTTTGCTTCGTTGTCTCTGGTGTAGTAGCCATCCATTAGCTTCTCAAATTGTACCTTGGTCTGCTTCTTGGTCGGACCATCAATCAGAGGTTGTTTGTAAGTCATACTATTTTGGGATGTGAGTATGCAATTGAACATGTTTATTGTGTGCCCCACACTCGGTGTCTCTTTAGTTGCAACAACTTCTGGCTTTTCTTCTGTAGGCTCAGTCTACTCCTCAACCATTACCGTGTCAACAAGATGTGTAGCAAGAATGCTCATGGCCTAATTCCATTGTGGGCATGTTTTCTCAGAATGATATTCTTGATGATATGAACAATATTGATCTATGCCCATGTTTTCAATATTCAATACAACGTTGGAGCTCTATGCAGACTTAGTCGGTTGGTTGTTGCTACTGCCGGAAGTTGCAGTCCTTATAAACAGGTTGAACTTAGGAGGCTTTCTACTCATGGTGGTCTCTCTTGACCTCTATTTCAACTCTGCCAACTCATTTGAAAGTTTCTTGATGGTACAAGTCAAGCTCTCAATATTAATAGTTTATTTCTGTTTGGCCTTGGTTACAGAGGCCTGAGACCTTTTACCTATGTATTTGGAGTCTTTATCTAGTTCATCGTCTGTAATTATTCTTATCACGTGCAATTACTTTTCAACCATGGTTGCCTCTTCATAATTTTTGGTCAATGTTCGTTTCACAATTCTCTTTACAAACTGTGCAATGTTGGTTGGCAAGGTAGAAGTTTAATCGATGGTGATGGAGTCATGAGGTTTAGTGTTTGTTGAGAACTTATTCAGAATTGTTGGGTGTGGAACCTGATTATCCTCTTTATTCAGAGGTATCACTGCATTGGACCCCAGTTCATAATGTAGCGGCAACGCTGCCCATAATATTTGTGTTGCAAGGGGGGTCCAAGGGGGGCATCTACAATCTTTGGAGGGGGGGCCTAGTGGGGGATTGGGGGAAGCGCCCTCGAAACTAAAAATAGATGTAAATTTTCCTTGTAAAATGTTGTAATTTCATAGTCAATCTAGGTCTTTCATTAGGCGAAGATCAAACGGTAGAAGTTATGTTTAATTTAGGGTTTTTTGTCTTAGAAGGCAACCCCTCTCTATATATGAGGGAATTGTATTGCATCTATGTAGATCTGTATTCTGAGTGAGAAAGAGAGAGGAGATTGTGTGAGAGCAAAGAGGGAATTACAGCAGATCTGATGTAGGTTGTATCTCTTAAGTTTGTTGGATAATATAAAAGGAAGGACTAGCTGTTTCCGGTGGACGTAGCCCAAATTGGGTGAACCATGTATATCTATGTCTCTCTCGTTTTCTGTGTTTTCTGTGTTTATAATTCTACAATATATTTTATATGTTCCATTGGTCTGTAATATATAATTTTCTAACAAGAATGTGGTTAAACCTCTCATTAAAATATTTCACTTTTTCCTTTTTCTCCATCTTGAGACTGCCCAGCTCTTTCAATAACATGGTGGGGGTATTGTCATAAACAAATTTCTCAAAGAAATTTTTCTTAAACCCCCTCCAATTCTGGATGGAATTTAGAGGAAGACTATGATACCACATAGTTGTTCTACAATCTAAGTTACATGGAAACAATCTACATGCAACATCATCATAGTGTAACTCAAGTGTTTGCATATGTAGCTAGAAGTTGTCTAGATGGTCCTCCGCCTTCAATACTATGTCAAGGTCATACTTCGTTATGAGATTTTCCGAATGCCTTGGCATCTTGTGTAACACACACGATAGTGAAAGTGGGCCATGTCTATTGTGTCAGTTTAATCATTGTTTAATTGAATGAACTACAACCATTTAATTGTCAACTAGGGTAGGCTTGTTTATTTCAAAGGTGTCTACATTATCTATGCCTATACATAACAACAAAGGATAGGAATAAATAATAGAAAGAAATGTCATTGAACCAATTATAGAAATTAAACACTCATGCAGAAATAAAAAGCATTCTACAGGAATGAAATCACACTTCATGTTTTACCAAGAAAAGGGTGTGCCACACACAATACCAGTTGATCAAACATTACAACTTAAATCAATCCTGTGTAACAACATATCATAAATCTGAAAAAACAAAATTAAATCTGCTCTACAAATTATACAGCGACAACAATAACTTCACACTTACGAGAAATAAATAATTAATCTACTGCTACAACTACTACTATAATCCTTGCTAAAGGGGAAGGCCCTTCCTCGCTAGCAGAGTGTAGGGATGAAATGCGAACTAGTTAAGGATTCAACACAGAATATGTAAAAGCATCACCAATGATGTTCTTGTATTAAAATAGTTGTGAATTACATAATCAAAATGACGATACTATTTCATGTTTCCTTCATGTTCCCTTCCATGGAGCTGAATCCTTTTATAAGCTTTACATGCCCAAAATAGTCGTTGAGCACGGGATCCCCCAAGGGCAGTTTTGGGACTTAGAGCCTATATTTTGGTCCAATGTTGTAATTCCAATGTAAAGACTCTACATTTTGTGGGCGCGAAGCACATAGTTGTTAAAGAGTCATAGGGTTGTCCGCCCTTATTTTGATAATGTAATGTTGGCTATAGAACATCTACCCATGGTCCGTGGACCATGGGATTGTATAAATAGAGCCAAGTTGTAAGTATTTTGATAGCATAAGAATCTAAGATATAAGAATGAAAATGTATGCGAGATAGCTCTAAAGTGTAAGTCTAAGTTTTTGGGTTGTAGTGTAGGTACAGGCTCTAGTAGTCCGCAGTTGAGTGCGCAGACCCCTACAGCTGAGTGCGTGGGGAGAGTCGAGTCTATAATCATGTGGAAGTATTAATAAAGAGAAGTTTCTATCATTTCTATGTCTTTATTTCCTATTTATGCATCTGTTATATTGGGTAAGAATTTCACTTCTATTTCTTATATGATGTGTGGATGTGTATAACTATATTGGTTAAGTGAACGCAAGTTAGAATATCTGCTTACGCAAAGATAATCAAGAGCTATCAATAGGATAAGTAAGATACTTAGTCTAGTTTGGAAAATAGCACAGATCGCTGCCCTAGCAGCGCAAAAGCATCTCATCCCCTGGTTAGGGCTGTGCGAAAGCTGATTGTACACTTCTTTAAGGTACTGAAGGGTGGAACAGAGCGCGAAGCAACCTGCACGAAGCCAGGTATAGTTGGAATAAACCAACATCACAACCATCTCAAGGGTGCGGAAACTTGGTTCCAGCATCCCCCCATACTGCTTCGGGTGAGACTTCAATCCGCGCTCCACGGGTTGATGCCAAAAGGGCTAGTAGTGTAGGGATTTGTTTGGCTAACTAACGCTAAACCTAGGTCAAGCCCCCATAAGCCAACAAATGGTTCCGTTACCGGGACTAGAATCTACATAAGAGATGTGTGATGTCGTATCATTGGAATCCAACTAAGAAATAAATCGAAGGTTGGTTGGATAGAAGAATTCACAAGTTCATGGCATAGGAGAACAGAAATCCGTGACTGTCAAAAGAATAGTGGTTAGATAGCTATCTGTATACGGAGATCCACGAAATCTCTTTCACCTCCTTTCCTACTGAGTTATACGAGTGGATCGCAAAGCTAGTAGACAGCCAAGGGAGGTGGAAACTTGATAGTCCTATTGTGTGGACTCCGGAGCTAGTGCGAAGGTTGGAAGCATTGGAAGATAAGATCACACGTGTTGTCAATCATTGGCTCGATCGCATTATAGGAGGATTTGTTACTGAGTTCGTGGTCGACACCTCAGTCAGCTATAGCGAGGTAGAGTGATGCTTTCTCAAAGGACCGCAACATGAGTACGTAAAATCTTTAAATACTTGGATTAAAATGCTATTGTGTGAAAAGAGGGTTATATAGTTACCTTGATGTTTGGGGCTACGTGAAGTGGAAAGGTTTACAAGAACGAAGGAAATAATGGTCCAGAAAATAGCCCATTGATTTCACCTCCGCGAGGGGACGAGGAGGAGCTCGCGAAGGCTCTCTATGAAGTGTTATCCATTTGATAAGACAAATAATTCCACGAATCCCACCTCCGCCCACACCACCACCAGATTCAATGCCATCACCTCCATCTTCATCCATACCAACTCCACCACCACCACGATTTAGTATGGCAAACACAGTGAATTTTCCTATGTTCAAAGGTTTGGGAAATGAGGATCCGAACCAATTATGGTTCATTGTAAGGGCTATATGGGAAGCGCAAGGTGTTACAGATGACCATATAAAGAAAGCAACACTATTTAGCGCCCTGCAGGATCGCGCGCTGACCTGGTATATTAAGTACTCCAATGATAACCCAAATGCGAGTCGTAGATATCCAAACATCGCTAAATAGAGAATTTAGCAAGCCTAAATATGAGGTGCAATCGATTGTGGGATTCAAAGAGATCACAATGCTACTAGGCGAGACTCCTTGGGAACTAGATCAGAGGCTGAAATGTACGATCTGCGAAGCCAAAATGAATCTGATGGATGGACAACATCGCAAGTGGTTTGTAGCTTCGCTACTACCACATTTAAAGAGTGCGCTATCGCAGCAGAAGATAACAACTCAGCCAGAGGCTTTGGAGATTGTCATGAGGATTCATGAGACCCTGATGTAGGATCCTAACCTAGGAGTTCAGTAGACCCACACACAACTGAAGAATCTGTGCCTTGAGATGTAGAGCTTGAAGCGAGATAGGACATTTCGACCAGAAGTGTGTGAAGAAGTATGGTGCGTGAAATGCAAGAGTTAGGGCCATGACAAAGACCACTGCCTGGTCTTTACAAATTACCTTGAAGGAGGAGGGCCAATGCCTTTAAGGCTGGAAGCTCAAGCAGGACCTAGCACAACACTTACTTTGTGGTGCACTATCTATCAAATAGCCAGAAAACATGCCACGGATAATTGCCACCTGTTACAGAAGTATACGCAAAATTTGCAACAATTGTTCTGCAACTTTTGTAGGTCAATGGGACATGATGAGCGTACTTTCATAAGCTATGAATTGATGATGGATAGAACACCTGCCTATAGGGTTTAGGCTGAAACGCAGCCCCTTGACCAGAATTCAGGAATGGCGCAGACGAGGCCGACATGGAGGAGGCCCTGGTAGAGGTCGCGGACAATTGATTTGCTACAATTGTGAAGGGACGAGACACCATGCTCAAGATTGCACAAATCCAACGCGCTCGTTGTGAAAGTATTGCACGTTGTTTGATCATGAGACAGAAGATTGTCCTACGCTGATAACTGGGATATGCGACAAAGGAGTGCCACTGCCTCCCCCGACTCAGAACTTGCAGATGATGAGGTCTGAGTCGTGCAAGGAAGATCCAAATGTAAATATAGTGCTCTGAAGTGGAATCACAATGGGAGATGATAAAGGAAAATAGACGAAAGATAGTACATGGGTTTGCAAAGCCCCGATGAAAGAAGTCGAGTTCAATTTGGAGTGCACTGGGGAAACCTTCATGGAAGCTAAGAAGAGCTTCGCCGAGGCCTCCACTTCAGGAAGTAAAGATAAGACTGATCAGGAGATGGACCCCTCTATGCTCACAACCTTCTTGGAAACCTGTATGAAGTTATTGCACGACAGTAAGGCTATGAAAGGGTTATAGGAACTCCTCAACAGATGCATTGGGACGGTGCCAGTAGAAATCCGTAGTTTAGAAGATCGGAAAACATAAAACAAGGACAAGGCGTGAAATGAGACTCATTGCGCAGATCAGAGAATACGAGAAGGATCAAGTCATTCTGGATTTAGGATCTGATGTGAATGTTTTACTAAAACAGACATGGGAGAGAATGGGGAGACTTGTGCTACAATGGTCTCCGATTCAGCTAAGGATGGCGAATTAGTAGAAAATCATACCCATGGGACGATTGCAGGGAATAACTGTGGATATTGAGGGAGGGAGCATGCTAGAAAATTTCGAAGTGATAGAGATTGTTGATGACAAAAATCCCTACCCCGCACTCCTGGGAATTGACTGGGCTACTGATATGAATGGGGTAATCAATCTGAAGAAGTGGAAGATGATCTTTGAGAATAAATCATTGCGCGTAATTATACCCCTGGACCCTGCTGAAGGATCGCGCTATATGGAACCAGTTCGCGACTATGAAAGTGATGATGATCTGGACTGTATCTATAAGATAACAACGCGATACCAAGACTGGGTGAATCCCACCACAGATGGGTCGATTACATGGGAGCACAAGAGTTCCTACACTTCAGATTCTGACGAAGAAATAGGACGATGGAAAAATCGGTTACATGAGGTAACTATGTTGAATTGAAATATGATGACGAAGTCGTTGCACTGCGTGTCAACAGAAGCAAGAAATCTGCCTACTTATGATGTTCTAAATGAGGTAGATACCTTCTTGGATTCATTTGAAAGAGAGGTGCCGGAAAAGCAATGCTTCCAAGCCTTGGACTGGGTACTGCATGCTATGCCCACGAGATGGTGGGGTATGCACAAAGGAAGATTTGACAATTGGCGCAAATGTAGGAGAATGATGCGAGTATGATTTGGGAAACCTAAGATGCAACTGATAGACAAATATGATGGGCAGAATGATTTGTGCTCGCATCTAGCCAAGTGGACGTAGGCCTATGGAGAAGAGCCCCAACCTGCACAGATGCACATATACTCCACGCCAAAATACTTGGTCAGTAAGCATGTGTTGGGGGGACGAATTTGCAGATGGCTCTTAACGTTGGAAAGACATTACGCAGGGAGAGAAACCGTGCAGAAGATTCTACGCACCGGGTTATGGTGGCCAACCCTTCATCAGGATTCAAAAGCATATTGCAATGCATGTGATGTATGTCAAAGAACAGGGAGGCCATCACGGAGGGATGAAATTCCTTTGAATCCACAAATGGCATTGCAACCTTTCGAAAAAGGGGCAATAGATTTTGTAGGACCCATTAAACCTCAAGGAAAGACAAGCGTGAGGTACATTATCATTGCGATGGAGTATTTGACTCGTTGGGCAGAAGCACAGCTGGTGAAGGATTGCATGGGTGCGACTGCCGCAAAGTTTCTATTTGAACATGTACTGACGTGATTTGGATGTCCGGAGATCTTGATGAGAGATCGTGGTACACACTTCCTGAACGATAATCTTAGTGCGCTAATGGAGGAATTTCAGGTGTATCACCAGAAGAGCACACTGTATAACCCACAGGCTAATGGGATAGTGGAGGCATTCAACAAAGTGCTTGAAAACGCGTTGACCAAGGTATACAATGCGCAGTGACATGATTGGGACCTACACATACATGCAGTGTTATGGGCTTATCAGACGACATGCAAGAAGCTGACGTGGAAAACACCTTTTAGGCTTGTCTATGGAGTAGAAGTTGTAATGCCTATGGAATACATCGTGCCTAGTCTGCACATAGTAACACTCACAGATATGACGGATCGCAGAGCCCTGGAAGAGAGGCTTGCGTAGCTAGATGAGCTCGAAGAAGAATGATTTTTGGCTGGATTCCACCAGCAGGTCCAAAAGCAGCGTGGAAAGGCAGGGTGCAACTAACACATCATGCTACGCACATTCAAGGTAAATGATATGGTTTTGTTGTATGATAGTAAGTTTGATAAATTCTCCGAAAAGTTTAGAATGCACTGGTTAGGGCCATATATTATTAAGGAGATTACCGATGGAGGCATGGTGCAGTTGGTAAAGTTAAATGGAGAGCCCTTCCCAGGAAAGGTGAATGGAAATCTAGCAATGTGACTATATGAAAGTGGCACAGTCTTAGCGCTCCAGGTAGCTGAAAGGAGGTGCGGGACTATACACTACTCTACCCGAGAACTGCGCGATGTCAGGACTGCGCGCAATAGTGAAGTTTCATAGGGTCTGTGACAACGTGAAGATAGCTACGCTGGTGCACAGGTCAGTCAGAAAGTGACTGTTAAAGTCACTATTCACAATTTGATGGTTGGTTTCAGTTCAAATGGAGCAAGCGGCAAGCATTTAAGGCGAACTTTATGGGCTAGATTCTTGAAAATTTGCCGCCAATCTAGCATTAATGGACTGAAAGTGTGGGGAGTGGTCGAATTCAAATTCAAAAGGTGCTATAAACTACAAGTGGCTATCCAGCAAAAAACACTTAGCAATTTGAGAACTGAGTTGTTGTGCGCTCAAGTATTCATGAACCGAGACTTATTCGAGACTTTTAAAGCAAATTCATTTGAGCAACTACCTGAGACACTAAAAGAACTGCGGAATAGCGTTATGTCACCACCCGAAGAAGACATAGACATAGGAGTAGTGACAGTCGAGGAATCCGTGGAGGAAATTGCGGAAGTGGAAGCCCTAAAGAGCACCAGAATAATTGTTGAGGTCCCTAAATCGTTGTGGACATCGAGACCTAAGAAGGATAAGTAGGACATGATACCAGTGTGCGTTTCACCCTGAAATTCACTGAGGACCAAGCTCACGTTGGAGGAAAAGGGGAAGGTCATTAATCTAGAGGCCGATGAGGAGGAAGAGTTTGAAGAAATCCTGGTGGAGGACGAGGATGTAAAGATGGATGTTGAAACCCAGGGTGCGGACCTTATTACCCGGTTACCTGAATATGTTCCTCCATGAAAGGGTAAAGCCAAGGTTCCAAGGGATATAAATGAGAGCAAGAGCTCTCTCCAAACCCCACTTCTCCCTGACGATATTATTTTTGAGGGACTGCACTTGGGACGGGTTCTTATGTTGAAAATTTGAAGATTGGGACCTCATAGACCATGAGAAGTTCCCGCATTTAGTGACTATGAAGCTAATGCGCCAGAAGATAGATGCGCCGGCTGGAATGATTGAATTGGAGCCATGCAAATGGCTCAGAGGTGTAGAAAAAGTAGGATTGCTAAACTTGCTCTTGGTGCCGCATTACCACCGTGCCCCAGTGACTTTTTTTGTCAGTAGGCAACTGCTTTTCTTGGTGCATGATGGGTGCTTATGGCTGGAGGAGCCCATCCCCATCACAGACCATATGATTCACTGGATTACATGGCTCCCTTGCTCAGGGGAGGATCCAGCAAACATTTCAGAGGGAAAAGGTGGCGAGTTGGCCCTCACGGAGGCAATGAAAAGTAATTTTAAGTTGGAGAAGAAGAAGCGAGGGTATGTCATCTCCAACATCAACAACCTTGCAGTCAAGGTTGCGACATAGATATTGGCAGGGAAGGTGATGCGAAAGTTCCACGTGGATGAGGTGCCCATGCCAGTGGTTTCTCTACGTAAGTTAGCCATAGGGGTGTGTGATGCAAGAGCAGAAATGGCCAGGGTTCAACTGGAGCTAAACCTTCAGATAGAAGAACTACAATTGAAGGCTCAACCTTCAACTTTGCCAAAGGTCAAAGAATAGCATACCACCACGGTCACAATAGCAATGACAGTGATTGATAGTGTAGTGACAGACTGCATAAAGCTGTTCGAACAGTCATTCAAGGTCCTCACCACCCTGCAGGAGGACCCGAATGTGGAATGCCTAGAGACAGAGGTGCGCGAGATACAGCAAACATATGATGAGGTAAAAGGGACCTCACAGATAGTTTACCTTACACAAAGGCTTGCAAGGATGCAGCAGGAAAAGGCACTCAAGGAACAGGTGGATGTCGCTCGACATATGGAGGCAGTCTTGAAAGTGTGCCTACAACCATGTATCGACAAGGCTTATACAAATTACAGCCTCCATTGAAGCAAAGCTCACACAACTGAAAGCAACTCAAGAGAGGATTCAAGGTAGTATTTCAATAGCAGTAGTCACTGAATAGAGCGTGGAGGAAGTCCAGCAGGCAGCTGCTCAGTGCACTGCCAAACTTGCAGCAATCCAAACAGAGCTGGGAGGTCTTCATGCTAAGATCTCCGCAACTATAGAGTAACTCGAGGGTGAGTCACGATGTTTGCATTGGGGGCCTGTTGGGCACGAGATCCCCCAAGGGTAGTTTTGGGGCTTAGAGCCCAGATTTTGGTCCAATCTTGTAATTCCAATGTAAGGACTCCGCATTTTGTGGGCACGGAGCGAGTAGTTGTTAAAGAGTCATAGGGTTATCCGCCCTTATTTTGATAATGTAATGTCAGATGTATAAGATATACCCATGGTTCGCAGACCATGGGATTGTATAAATAGAGCTAAGCTCTAAGTAGTTTGATAGCATAAGAAACTAAGATCTAAGAATGAAGATGCATGCGAGATAGCTCTAAAGTGTAAGTCTAAGTTTTTGGGTCGTAGCGTATGTAGAGGCTCTGCAACTGAGTGCACAGAGGCCTAATAGTCCACAGCTGAGTGTGTGAACCCCTACAGCTGAGTGCACAGGGCGAGTCGAGTCTGTAATCATCTGGACGTATTAATAAAGAGAAGTTTCTATCATTTCTACGTCTTTGTTTCATGTTTATGCATTTGTTATATTGGGTATGACTTTCACTTCTAATGCTTATATGATGCGTGAATGTGTATAACTATATTGGTTAAGTGAACGCAAGTTAGAATATCTGCTTATGCAAAGTAATTAAGAGTTGTCAATAGGATAAGTAAGATACTTAGTCTAGTTTGGGAAATAGCATAGTTCACTACCCTAGCAGCGTGAAATCATCTCAGCCCCTGGTTAGGGCGCACGAAAGCCGATTGTACACTTCACAAAGGTACTGAAGGGTGGAACAGAGCGTGAAGAAACCTGCGCAAAGGCAGGTATAGTTGGAATAAACCGACATCACAACCATCTCAAGGGCGCGAAAACTTGGTTCCAGCATCCCGCCATACTACTTCGGGTGAGACTTCAGTCCGCGCTCCGCGGGTTGATGCCGAAAAGGCCAGTAGTGTAGGGATTTTTTTGGCTAACTAACGTTGAACCTGGGTCAGGCCCCCATAAGCCAACAATAGGGGACATATCAGTCATGAGAATCTCATTATTCTCATGCTAACCAATATTAAAATAAAAAATACATTGTTACAACTGGTTTCTAAATACAAGGCCCATTCAAGTTACATCATTTGCTAAAATCATAACCGCCTAGATTCCTTAACTACCCACAGATAATGCATGCTTCACGACAGTTGTCTCGTGGAATAGTACCCACGATATTTGATAGTTTTGGTCTAACAACAACTTGAGGTGTAGCAATAGTGGTTTGTAACAACAAATTGAGGTGTAACAACAACTTGTGGTGTAACAACAATGGTCTGTAACAGCAAATCCTCAAAGCATATTTGTGAATTAATCAACACAGTTTTCCATCCTTTGGCCTTAAATTCATAGGAAACACCTAAAAGAAAAAGAACCCGAGAAATTCTTCCACACTTACCCTGGTTAGCCATAAAAAAGATATCACTCCATTCATATTTAACAAAAATGGAAAATTAATATGTCACAACAAGAGTTGCTTCTTATAACTAGGAAAACAATAACTAGGATGTAAAGCTTGTAGGTTCAAAGGTTAAATGGTCAAAAATGGGGGAAAGAGGTATCTAAAATATGCAAAAACGTTGCACCCAAAATCTCCCCCAACTGAAACAATTGCATTTCCTCATGAAAAAGTCTCAGATACCGTTGTTGTACTTTCGATGTATATCTGTCAATTTGTAAGCATCGGCAATATCCTCATCAACGGACCTATAGCCTTGAGGGACCGTCAACTGATACGGCCAGGATTCCTCCTCATATTCACAAAACTGATAAAGGGGTTGGTACTCTTCCACCAGTAGCCAAATCAAAGGATATTTAAACTTGAGCCCTATCCAAAAGGCTCCCAATGATTTCATAATTTGGGCATACTTTGGAACCCGTGCAACAACAACCACGAAATTTTGAAACCCAAAAGGGTCACCCTCCTGTAGACCTACACTGTTGGTCTTTGTGCATTTAAGGCACCTCATTAGTGCTCGGCTCTTCAGCTGCACAAAAAGGTTGAGGCAGAACCCCACAATTCTCCTTCTGTAGATAGTTGATTTCTCTCTAACATCTGAAGTACTTAGAAATATCTTAAAATCATGCCTCAACTCTATAGCCATACCTAGTTCTGCCCTTATCCATAATGTTGCCTTCTCTTCGTTGGTGTCCACTGACTTCATGGCCAGGTGCCATTCTATCTGATTTCTCATGAAAGAAATAAAAGCACGCAACTATAAGTCCCCCATATAGGAGAAAATGCTCACAACCATATGCAAACTAGCATGCTCACAGATTATATTATGAAGAAACAGCTCGCATAGTAAGCTTTGGTCATTAAAATCGCAAGCACGAAAAACTTCCAAAAAAGTTCAGGTAGAATTACCCAAATATGGTCTATTTTCATAGATCGCCTTCAACTGAAACAAATAAAATATTTCCCACAGAAATACTGGGTAGGATGGAGAGGGCCTTCTACACCCTAACAGATTTAGGGCGAGTTTGTGCAGCTTGTGTTTATCATTTGTTAAATACAGAACTTGTTGTTGTAACAACTGAAATTTCTCTTCTTTCTCCTTCATGGCTTCCTTATTTTCCCATCTTTCCCATTCTTCTGCTAATTTCTTCTCAACACACTTTTCCGTGAGAGAATATACTTATTTTCAATGTTCTTCCAGTGAGATCACTCCCTCTTGTAAATAAAGTTCCTGTTGTTTCCATTTATGCAATTCTTATGTCAATAAAATTTTCTCCGAACACCATCCTACTTCAGGATCCTGTGTTCCTTCACATACAATAACACTTGGGGGTGTAACAACATCTCGAGGATTGAGGTTCTCTGCTTCGACTGCTTATTTCTGTGTACCCAATGCTTCATGAGCAGGTTTTTGTGGTTCAGCTCTTTCTTTTTCTCCCTGGGTAGCCTCTACTACTGGTTCGTGTGTAACAACAGTATCGTTGGTAGGTTCTTGTGTGTCATCTCTTTATTTTTCTTCTTGGGTAACCTCTACCTCTACTAATGGTTCTTGTCTAGCAGCAGTGTCGTTGGTAGGTTCTTGTGTATCATCTACTATGTCGATTTTTGTGGGATGCTCCGTTTTGGCTACTGGTTCTTGTGTAATAGTAGCATCGTTAACGGGTTCTTGTGTAACAGCTTCCCAGAGTTCTGTTTGAGTTTCCTTCGAAATGTTGTTTGTAGCACTGTTAGCTATATGGGGCCCTGACCCAAGTTCAAAGTTAGCTACGCCAACCAAAAAAACTGTAAACTGCTGGCCCTTTCAGCAACAACCCGCATAGCATAAGCTGCAGTCTCACCCAAAGCAGTACTGGGGGATGACAGAACTAGGTTTTTGCATCCAGAGGTCTGTGTTATGGGTTCCTGCAGCTTCTAGGGCTTAATTTTATCTTCGTGAACCCTAACCCTTCCAGAATAGTTAATAACAATAAATCTCATCAATAATAATTATATCTTCATGAAGGTCATTAACTAGCCATAACATGCATAATTTATATTTTTCTAGCACTTTTTCACATTAGATAAACATTTGTTCATATACTTTCAGATACAGAGCGAACACACATAATTGCGGAAATAAATACAGATGAGCAGATATGTAAAGTATGGATCAAAACCATCTTTATTAGATGAGATCTTTCAAAATACAAAATCTCCTTTCCTACGTACTCAGCTGCAAGGCCCCGCACACTCAACCTGTGGACTTACCAAGGTATTCATGCAATCAGCTGTAGGAGCCTTCCCCTTTGCCTAAGAATAGGAAACATGCTTTCTTGCCTTAGCTTTCTTGCCCAAAACAATAATCTCCTATTCTTTGATTATCTTCTAGACTTGCTATGACTCTTCTATTTATAGCCTTTCCTTTTACAATACCATGGTCTGTGGACCATGGGCGGGTCTCAAAACCTTCTTAACACCTAACAACCTAAGGGACTAAAGCCCCTTTGACTCTTATTATCTTCACACCCCGCTTCCAAAAATTGCAGAGAGTTTACATTATACAAAAAGGAAATACAAAATTTAACCCTAGGGACCCCATCCCAACAAACCCCCAACACAATTTGGTGACTCATCCTCAAGTCACTCAGTCGGTGCTTCAATCTTCACTTGGAGTTTGTGGAACTCCAACTTCAGAATCTGCAGATCAGATGTTCCTTACATAGCTGTCTGCTGCACTTCCTCGACTAAATTCTCTGTAGTAGTGATCCGGATTTAAATAGGAATGCAACAAATTATAGATATAACCATACATACATAGATGCAGTAGAAATAATACTTCATTTCATTACTATAAAATACTGAAATTTGCTTACAAACAGAAATGGAAATAAACTAGCTAGGGCGATGGTAGCTTATCTCTGAGAAGAGATGTGGCGGCTACATGCCTCTGAACCATCTTACAATGAGGCTCAAAGGCCTATTTATTATCGAGAAACAATGGAAAACCCTAAACATCCGAAAACCTAACCCTAGGAGATGAAGCGCCAAACTATGGGCCCCATTTTGGGTAAATTGGTACATCAACTTCCCGAGGTCGTAACTTTGGCATATGATCTCCGTTTGACGCGCACAATACCTTGTTAGAATGATCTATCCAAGGACTACAACTTTGGGAAGAGAAACATTGGTCCATGAACTCATGTTGCTCTTAGTTTTCCCAAAAATGTTGTTTAGGGCCTCAAAACGGCTCCAGAAGTTCAGGACCCGAAAAACTGCTAAAAATAGTAAATTGTGTTACAATTAAGGAAAGTGAAAAGCTAAAAGAAACAATGGTGGGGGTCCAAGTGGAATTGGCAGGTGGCCACCAATATCCACCTGGATCATTCCTCCCCCCTTAGGAAGCAATGGTCCCCATTACGTTGAGTTCCTCCATGAGATGAGGAAACTTCTACTGAACTTGGTCCCTGGTGAGCCACTTGCCCTGGTGAAGGAGTTGGCCTGCTTTGACAACTCAATACAGTTGGATATTCTGTTGGTGAGTGTGCTTGATCTGTGTGTCCATGATCTGAGCAGTTTCAACTTATTTCGTGCAATCTGGATTTAACTCTGTGGGTGTGAGTTGTTATGCAATGTCAGATGTGTCTAGTAATGGTGGAAAGTATGGCCGAAGGCAGTCCACATTGAACACTGGGTGCAAGCCAAGGAATGGGGAATGTTGAGCTCAAATGTGTTATTTCCCACAACCTTGGTAATGGTGTAAGGACCATATCGGAGTGGTCCAAGTTTCTGATAGGCTCCGTTAAGGCGTTTCTTTTGCAAATGCAACCAGACATTGCCGCCACCTGAAACTTGTGTGGCACCCGATGTTGATCATGTCGCTGCTCGTACTTGGTGTTGGATACCTATACCAATAGGTTTCATATTTCATGATTGGCAAGAGAAAATCCAAATATGCTCTGCTTTGAGTTCCCAAAGATCCCATATTTCCTAGAGAGCAAGAGGGTGTGTAAAGTGTTTTCAATGTTGATGACCTTATTTCAATTTTGATGGATGATCCAACAATTTAATCTGGATCATGCCATGTGTTCAATTTTATGCTATAGACTAGAGAAAGAAGTCTGTCCAAACAGCTGAATCTTGGCAGACAACTAGTTTAGGTAGAGAAGAAAAGGCTCCCAACAGCCTAATCTGGGACCTTGGAAGAGATAAGGGTCGAAGTAGATAGAGAAAGCAAAAGAAAAAGCCAAAGAAAAGAAAAGGAAAGTAAGGGTCTGCAAGTCCAAGTGCACCCTCCAAGAAGAAGTAAAAATGCTAGGTAAGTAGCTGGGTAGGTAGTTGGGGTTGCAGAAAGGTTATCCCTATCATTGCAAGAATGGTGATGGTGGGCAGCAAGGCAAAAGATCACAGCAGGAAGCATGACTAATTTCCCTCACTCCCCTCCAATTTCATTTCTAACATTCCCCATTAGCTTAGATTCTTGGAAAAGACTAAGGTTTCATGTTGGTTCTTAATCTTTAAAAAGCCACATTTCTTGTCTAAAGATCTTTTCATTTTGATCTACTCTTAAAACCAAGTTTGTTTCACATAAACTCGATGGTTTCCCCTCCACCTACCCTCTCATCCATGCTAACACTAACCCTACTATATAAATCCCTTATATCCCCTTTTTCCCTAATATTACTATCACCAAGGTGTAAAAATCCCAAAATCGTATAAATACCCACCCCCTTGGCATTATAGCCAATAAAGTCTCGAGTCAGGGATCAAATGACACCAGGTCATGTTGATGAACCTATGCCAACTACCCCTTCCCCTTCATGAGCTAATTCCCCCATTTTCACCCCTTTGCACATAAAAAACCCATAAAAGGCCCTCAATCCCCACCCTTACCTGCTTCAAAGGGAAAAAAGCATCAAAAACCCACTTTCCGCTATATAATCCAAGGTTAAGCGCATATAATTCCTTTTTCAAAATACATTGGAAATGCGTGCAAAACACCAATTTTTATGCCCCCGCCCGCTTCCGTATGTGCCGCCCATGTCACCTCCCCGACGATCGTTAGATCAGGCCCTCCAGATCTGACGGCCCTGATCGCGTCGGAGCCTGTCCAACGCCTGACAGTTAGGCGTACTATCCCCCTGTCATCTCAGTCATCCGACCACCGTCCGATTATCCGCTGCAGATCCAACGGTCACCCTGACGTCGGACCTCATCCGCTGTACGAGGCTTATCTCCCGACGTCCGTATTTGGAGGACGTCACTCCGCTGCCACGCGCCCTCACCACGATGCGTCGGAGGTACAACTGACCGATACCGCCCCCGTACAGGAAGTGGTGCGATACGAAACCACTGTTGGTTCCGGTTTCCCCATCCCGCCTGCTCACGTCATCGCCGCGTCAGCAACATGTCAGCGCCCCGTCACCCAGGTACGCTGCCCCGTCAGCCCCTTGCCCTGCCATTGGTCCACCTGTCCTGCCATCTCACTGCCCCTGTGGACCAACCAGACCCCGCCACGTCACCCGATGACGTCAGCATGACGTCATCCGACCTTGACCCCACCAATGACGTCCTGCTGACGTCATCGTAAAAAAGGCGCCAAAGTATTAAAAAATCTATATTATGGCCAAAATCGCGTTTTACGTTCTTTTTTCACTCATTCATCGTTATTTCGGCCTCATGCGCTCGCGTCCAAATTTGCTGCCAACCTGCTAAATCGACCAGGAGGCCTCCAGCGCACGAGTTCAACCTGCATTCACGACCTTTGCTCACTACTTCACCAGGTATTCTTCATCGTCTGTCCTCTGTGCGCCTGCAATTCTCTGTTAAACACTCTGAAAGCTTAAAGAGAGTCAAAAATTAGAAATTCACCACTGAATTCCTCGGCAGAGCTTTAAATTCCCAAACTATCACCTCGAAAAACACCAGCCGAGCCTTTTCCCAGCTATAATTCATTGAAAAACTAGGCCCTGTCTGCATAATCGCAGCAGGCGCATTTGAAACCAAATTTCACCATTAAAAGACACCAGAGAAAGCTAAACTTTGGTCTTAGTTGCTATCAAACAGCATTTGAACTGCTATAGACCCTGCATTCACCTTTTTCCCAGGCATTTTCATTTCTGTGCAAAGAAATCGTGTTGGTGTTACTCTGCATAGTAACACAGTTCTTGAGCAAGTAGAAACAAGTAGAAATCCTAAAGAAGAGTCATGGATCCCCCTGTAGCTCCCATAGCCCTCAATGTGGCTCCCCTGAATGTCCCTAATAGAACATTGGACACCAGAGCATTAGCAGACTTGGACTACAAAATATCAGAGGAAATGTTGAGCAGAAGCAGGTTCCATTTGCAAATACTAAATGAGATAAAGATCAAACATGAGAGGGGGACAGACATCCTGGGAATTTGGGATTCATTCCTCCCAATATTCAAGCTTCCTCAGGTTAATCAATTCCCTGAGCTTGTGCACATAGTTGCTGAACACTATGATGCATCCCAGAGGGCAGTGCTAGACTCTGCAGGCTCAATTCTGTTCCTCATTACCCCTGAAGCCATCAGGGAGATGTTGCAGTTCCAGACAGATCAAAAGTTGGTCCCTCTGTCATTAGCTGATTTAATAGTACAGGGAGCCAGGATAACAGAGGCACAAATCACAAAGCTTAATCAGATTTTCATCAAAGCTGATACTATGCAAATTCCTCCCATCCATTATCTCTACCTCAACCAGTTGGGCTTAGACCTTGTTGACATGATCAGTCCCATCTTGGGATATGATTCAGTGGAGTATGTGGATGAAACTGTTCTACAAATGATGCTTATGTTTTCCCCAGGAAAGAAGCCAATCCACTATGATTATGCCACATACATATCAGATAAGATGCATGATCAATTGATGAATTTATCAAGAGAAAGGGTATTTAGATGCACCTCGTACCTATATCATCTGCTCCTATACTTCCAGCATGATAAGTTCTCCTTCCCAAAGAAGAGAGTAGATGCACAGGGCAATCTGAGATCAGTAGTGTATTGGACATCCGTTTTTCACATAGTAAGCTGTTCTCCATACACCTACTGCGAATTTATTGATCTTTTCATCCATCCAGCCTTGACTCTACTGTTGGGTTCACCTCCTCCCAGATTGACAGACGAAATGCAAAGACTCCTGCATTTATCAAAAGCATACAGTATTGGGGATTGGTATTTCTACCAACACCACACCGTTATCAGGCTATATGGGTGTGAGTTGCCCCCATTTAAACTACCTAGATTTGTGCCTATGAGGCTACTTGCCTTGGAATACTTCAGGCAGTTTGGTTATGTGGATATGCTCCACTTTTCAGGAAAAGGTAAGAAGGCACAGTTAAAAATCAGAAATCAACTTGGCCATTTACTTCTCAATGAGAGGGATGAAGGGTGGAGAGAGGCAGATAGAATACTTCTGTGCCTTGGTCTCAAATACAGCTTCGTATGGAAACCCTATGACCCCAATAACTTCATTACAATGAGGAGGCTCAAATACAAATTATCTGCTTATGGACATTATAGCCTTCCTAACTTAGAAAAATATGCCAACCAAAGCAAGTGGAGAAGAGGAACTTTAGAAGAAGATGTGACCCAAGAAGAGCTTAATCAAAGAGCTCTAAGAAACCTCAAGAAGATGGCTGACCTTGAGTTTTATTCACAGGTCCCCTCACTGCCAAGCACACAAACTGGAGCAGCAGCCTCCTCCTCAACTGCCCAACATCAAGCTACAAGAACTGGTGAAAACATCGCAGAAAAAGGCAAAGAGATGGAGCAGCAAGAGCAGCAAGGGCAGCAGGAAGAGCAGGAACAGCAGGAACAGCAACAAAACCAACAGCAGCAAGCAGAAGGGCTGCAGCAAGGGCAGCAAGAAGAATCAGAACAGCAAGATCAACAACATCAAGAAGAACAAGGGCAGGAGCAGTCTGCCCAGCAAAAGAAAACAGTGGAGACTCCTCAGACCACTGAAAGAACGGGGCCTACAAGACAAGACACTACCTTTGATGCCTCGGTCCTCCAAACCCCTCAAAAGGAGGATACATTTGTCTTTAGAAAAAGAGACAGAGAGACTCCCCTGACATCCTCTATAGACCAGTGAGAGAAAAGGCAGAGACTCAATGATTTTCCAGAGGAGGATATAGCAATAAGAGAGGCATTGGGCATGGGCCCACCCAGCAGAGAAACTTCAGCAAGTTCCTTCCAGCAGGAACAAGACAGGACCATGGGAGGGGAGGTCAGCTCCTCCAGCCAGCAGAAAGAGGGACAAGTAAGCATTAAACAGCAGTTCATAGACATCAAGAGAAGGAGTGACCCTATCAAGGTACAATTGTACAATCACCTGCTAAACATGGCTCCTTCCAATCAGCAGAGACTTATGTCTGCTTTTGATGTAAGTGAAGGCAAATTGACAATGAGTCACTTTATGCCTACAGCACTCCGGCCACAATCCACTGCTGACTACCTTAGGACCAATCTAGAGGTACTTGCCAAAGACATACACCCTATGGACAAAATTGAGCTGCATAAGCAAACTGGAGAAATGGTGTATGCTTCATTGGCCGACAAGACTTTGGATAATTACAAACTAACCAGCAGTCTGAATGCCACAGCTTCCCAGCTAGAACTGGAGAGGGCCTCTTCTCAGGCCAAAGACAACAGGATAAGAGCCCTGGAGGAAATCATTGTAGAAATTGGGCACAATCCCAATGACATCAAAGGGATACAAGAGATCCTGAAACTTAGGGATGCTGACATGGCTGCACTGAGAAAGAAGATCAAAATTCCAGCCACTATCCACCCACAGACTGATGAGGTAGCTAAGCAAAGGTATGAGCAGGATTCTACTGACCTGCTAATTTCCATTTACAAAGAGCTTATCAAGGCACAAGAAAAATTGGGGCAATATGAAGCTGCACAAGCACCTCCACAAACATCATCAAAACAAGCACAAGAAGGGCAAACATCTCAGCCCCCTCCACAGGTCATAAATCTTGAGGAGACTGTTCCTACTACTGTACATCCACCTCAGCAGGCTGAACAAACAGCCACATCTACTTCAGCAGCACCCATCAGCACAGATCAGAGCCTAGATATGCAGAAGTTAAAGAATGAAATACAAATTTTGGAAGCCCAGATGACAGAGCTGAACGAAACTAAGGAAAAGCTGGCCAAGGTAAATGAAAGGCATGAGAAGACAAAGAGAGAGGTGGGAGAAAAGGCCAAGGAAATCAAAGCTCTTAAAGACAGGATCAAGGAGCTTGAGAATGAGCTCAAGCTAGATAAAATCATAGCAGAAATCAGAGCAATGATATGGTCCAATATTGGTAAATCCATCAACAACCAATGGCCATACATCGAGACAATCCATGAGCAACTAGAGCTCATTCCAAAGGCACAGAGAGAAATCCGAACATCAAGGGCCTTATTGGGAAACATGCCTGAAGTTGCTACAAGAATGATCAATGTGCTCAATCACAAAACAAGCTCTCAGTTGGCCACCATTGGAATCACGAATAGAACTGAGACTATTCAAATGATCAAAAGGGTTCTTACTCTTAGAAGTCTAGTGCAGACATTGGACAGGAGAACCCAGGATATGCAGACAGAGGTAAATAAGTTCATGGAGAAGTTTCAAGTGTTGCAGAGTAGAGGACTCCCTAGCTTACTGAACAGCGGAGGGAAATTATTCACCCATGAACAGTATGCTAAAAGAGTAAATGTTTTTGCCTCAGCACAGGTCAATGAGAAGGCCAGCACTTCAGAAGACACAGGGCCTATTACAGGACAGATTTTCTATAGTAAGATAGAAAATCTACTTTTTATAATGAATGAAATTAATCACTTGTTTGATGTAGCCCCAACCTTTTTCAAATACACAGAAGCTGAAGAGACAATGGAGGCCATCCTCAAGCATCAGCTCCCTACACAGGAATGGTGGACAGATGCAATTCAGAGAATTTTGTAAACAGTAAGTCATACACCAACTTCTGTTTTTTCTACAAATTTTGATGAAAAGAACAGTCAACAAAGTCAGCAGGCATCATAAAATCAAAGCTGAGCCAACTCAGCGGATGTAGGGGCCAACAAAGCAGAAAAAAGGGAACCACAGCTGGCAAACCCGAAAACTCACTACGCAGGCAAAAGTAAATGCGTACCTCCAGAATTAATACAGAGTAATGCAACCGACTTAGTGGCTCTTAAAAGTCAAGACAATCCTCTGACAGACATAAAGGGCATTTACGCTGCATTTAACATTGTAATAACTTCTTGCCTACTTTCTGAACACCACTGAAGATATTTTCTCTCTCTCAGATGACTCAATACCTGAGATATTTTGTATACATATTTCTATATAATCCCCTTCGCATGAGATAGCAAGGGTTGTTGGAAATTTCTCCTGAACAGTCTCTTATGCTGTAATTGTTTTCTGAAAGTCAATAAAGGAAAGCAATGGAATTTCGTGGATGCTTGATGTGTTGAAGATGTTCTGTGCCTGTTCATGATTGCTGGATCCCTGCGTATCTTATCATACAATAAGTCTCTGTAACTTTCTCCATGTTTATTTTGTTTTGTTATAGGTCCATACACGCTATCTGATTTCCCATATTAAGCAACACAGAAAAAGAATAACTCCCAGGATTTGCTCACTGAGCACCCTGAGTTCAGTCTATGTTGTTTATTAAGTGTTTTCTTCAGGTGTAATCTACATAAAGTGTGATTCTTAAGCTGCTGCACTTTCAGAATACATCTTTCACATTGACCACTGTCACAGGAATTCATACTTTGCTCCTGTGCTCTGCGTTCATTTTCATTTCACCAACATAACAGAAAATTCTTAACAGATTTCTGCTGGTTGACACATATCATCACTCAAGTTTAAATTTGTCTGTTAAATACACAATAGGCCTTGCAGTTAGAACACTACTCAACATATAAGACCATCTCACAGCACCTAGACTCCATTGCCCAATGGAAACTCACCATCAAAGTATTACATCATAAGACCTGAAAGAGATCCCTCAACCAAAACACAAACAAAACCTGAGCATAATAGCTAGCCTAAAATACCTTCATAACAGAGACAAATCATATAGAGAGAGCCCTCTCTGATCACAGTTTGGCTAGAAACAGTGATCCAAAGATTGGTTAGTGGTTACCTCGGCCGTATTCCCTTGGGAGTCATAGGGAACAACCTGGGTGTTAACATAATTGGCGACTCCGCTGGGGAACTTCTTAAAAATTTTCAATTACTATCTATCTTCCAAAGCTACCAGTAAGCCTGAAACCAGCCAAGAGGCCTCAGAACTGTTTATGTAATACAGGGACAGCTTTAGGGAAGAGCTAGTTAGGGAATCTTCATCCTAGCTTTGAAACATATATAGTTATTCCAAAATTCTCATCCAGTCCTTGCACACATAAAACCTCCTATATAAGCTCTAAAAGGACAATTAGAAGCTGGCTCCCAAAAGAAACCCAAGGCACACTAGGGCAAACCCTGACCCTAATCAACCCATGATTGTTGATAATCCGAATATCATTCCAAAGAACATTAGGAGACAGCAAAAGCAGGAGAAGCCTGCTGATTCAGATATAAGTTCAGATCAACCTATCCTCATTCCCACTCCCTGCAAAGTTCTTTTCCGGTCCACCCCTAGTTCCCCTAGTTCATCATCAACACCTCAAAGTCCTCCTCTCACATCTTCACCCACCACACATACCCTTTCAACCACTCCCCCATTTGTTACCCATCCCATTAACCCTGTTACACCAGTAATCCCTGCTGTCCCATTTGTTCCTGTCAACCCTATAAATCCCATAAACATGGCCAACAGGTATGCACCTCTGCAGATACCAGCTAATGTTGTGGCCTTACCTCAAGATTATCAAAGTAAAATCTCATATTTTGACTCAAATGGCTCTTTAACAGCTATCCAGCATGCCAAGAAAATGCAAGACCACTTTGAGACCTATGAAATAGATGATGACACTGTCAGAATGAGAATTTTTGTTCAAAGTTTAACTGGGGATGTTAGAACTTGGTTCAGATCCCTCAATGCAAACTCCATTACAACACCAGATCAGCTTTACGAAGCTTTTACTGAGAGATGGGAAAAGAAGAAAGATCCTCTCCACGTACTTGGTGAATATGACACTATTAAGAGAGGTCCTCAGGAGACAGTTTTGGAATATTGTGCTAGGTTTAACAATGTATATAATGCTATTCCACAGAACTTAAGGCCTCCTCCTGATTTAGCCCTGTATAAATTCCCTGATGGTTTTGACCCTGATATGGCCTATCAGTTGAAGGAAAGAAATCCTCCAACCCTTCAAGAAGCTCAAAGGGTTGCTGTCACAGTGGAAGCTAACCTAATTGCCAAAAGAAACAGGGCAAAATTGGAGAAAAGGACTGCCTTCAAAGAAGAAACTTCGGGCTTTGATCAAAAGCTGGATGCAATACTAAATAGCATGAAGAGATTGGGTGAAAGAGTGGAATCAGTTGAAAGAAAATCATCATGGGAAGCATCACAAAGCAACCCTCCTAGAAATCCGAATTTTAGGAGAACTCAGAACCCAAACATAGGAAAGACAAATGCTGACCAAGACATTAGACCACCTTTTCAAGAAAATTACGCAGAAACTTCAACATCAACTGAACCTAATGAAGATCCGGAGATTAACTTAATGGGTCTGGATGGTAAAAGCCATGTTTTCTTAACACAAGAGGACCATGAGGAGGATGAAATCAAAACATTCCAAACCAAGTCAGGAGAATCTTTTGACTTCAAACAAGGATATGATACTGCTGTCTATGAAGTCCATAAACAGTACAAACTAAGGAGTCGGACTGTGAATGTAAATCAGCCAGACAAGACAAAGGATAAACAGAGGTCTAAAGAAACCATGATCACAGAACCTAATGACAAAATAAACTTGCCTGCAGAAGAAATTGTAGTTGAGGAGGTTACTGAACTACTGTCCCCACTACAACAGCCCATGGCAACTTCGTCCTCTCACCCTGATCCAAATTTTACCCCTCAAGACATGAGTAAAAGGGGCAGGTCTCGAAGTCAAGATGAAATCCAACAAGAAGATTTAATGAACAAAGAAAAGACTGCTATCCGTGACTCCAAAACCCAAGTTGACAAACCTTTTGACCTCGCCACAGAGATTGGCAAGCTAAAAATAGCAATTCCCCTCTTAGAGCTAGCCAAGCATGACATCTATAAGCAACAGATCAAGAAATCCCTTCAACTCACTAATAGCAAAGATGATGTGAATGTGCTAGATGACACTCTGGAATTACTGTTTGGCCCAGAGGTAGATGGAAAAACAATAGTCACAGGGATATTACCTTTTTATGTCAGCCTGCATGTTCATGATAAAATACTGCATAATGCAATGTTTGACTCAGGCGCCTCTCACAACCTGATGCCAAAAGCAGTCATGGAAAGATTAAATTTGGATATAACAAGACCATACAAAGACCTGTTTTCTTTTGATTCTAGCCAAGTCAAATGTTTAGGCCTAATAAAAGATCTATGTGTGTCTCTGGTTCAATATCCCAACAAAACCATTCTAATGGATGTTGTAGTCGCTGATATCCCACCTAAATATGGGATGCTGTTATCAAGATCATGGGGAGCCAAGCTCCAAGGCTCCCTGCAATTAGATATGTCATATGCCACTATCTCTGTCTTTGGGCAACCAAAAAGACTTTACAGGGAAACACTCATGAAGTATATGGTCAGCAGTGAAGAAAAGCCTCAAAATTTTCCAATATATGCTGTCCATTCGGACATAGACTCCTTCATCCTCTTCAATGACAGCACAAGCATCTCAAACAATGACATTAGCACCGAAACACGCATACAAGAACAAAACATTGATCAAACAAGTATCACCTGCCAAACATCAATCAGCCCAACAATACACATTATCCCTCCTCTAGTTGTCAAAGATTGTCAAACAAGTGATGAAATTGTCCTAGAAAACAAATGGGAGAAGAAACCCCAACTCATGCTCACATTGCCATCCCATGAACAAGATTTTAAATCTCCTGTCCAGCAGGATATCCTGTGGGTCCTAGAATTTGATGGCTCAGTTAACAAGTTGGGGGCAGGAGCTGGAATTTGGATACATAACAAAGAGAAAGGCTATGCAGAAGGCAGGGCTTATAGATTAAATTTTAGATGCACTAATAACATGGCAGAATATGAAGCTCTGTTACTAGGTCTCAAACTAGCAAGGTCATTACAAGCTCCTAGGCTCTCCATCATGGGAGACTCTGATCTAGTAATTCAACAAGTAAAAGGAAGTTTTGTCACCAATGACAAAAGATTGAGGTCCTACAGGTCTGCTGTAATTGAAATATTGGAGACATTCTCTGAGTTTGTTATCACAAAAATTTCAAGGGGCCACAATCTCCATGCACACAGCTTGGCAACATTTGCCAGCACCTTCAAATTCCCATTAGAACCCAATAACTGTTTCACAGCCGAGGTCAAACACAGACCCTCCATTCCAAACAATGTCAAAGAATGGCAAGTATTTGAGGATGACATGCAAATAAACAATTTCTTAACTTTGCAACAAGAGTTCACAGGATTAAATATTGACAATGATGGAGCAAGTCAATCACAAATACTTGAATCAGCAAGTCAATCACAAATGCTTAATGGAACAAGCCCAGCACAAATACAGTTCCAACAGTCTGCTCACCCAATGTCACCTAGAACAGCAAAACAATTATTGAGTCCAACCATTTTTAACAATGAAAACATTCAGCAAATTCACCAAATTGACTGTGAAGAGGTGAGCAGTGCTGAAGCAGAAATCATACAACTCAAAGACAATTTCCTTCCAGTAGGCCTTACCCCACTAGAGGACATTTTTGATTCAAATGATGTCCCTAGGAAGCCAAAGATGCAGCCGTTAGATGCAGCAATTGAAGAATGCAACATTGGTACTATTGACAAGCCTAAAATAATAAAGCTATCTGCTTCTTTGCCCCCTGATCAAAAACCCAAATACATCGACCTCTTTAAAGAGTTTCAAGATGTTTTTGCATGGGGTTATGAGGATCTAAAGTCCTATGATACCTCTGTCATCCAGCACACCATTCCCCTCAAGCCTAATAAAAAACCATTCAAACAGAAATTGAGAAGGATCAATCCTGTGCTCCTTCCTTCCATTGAAAAAGAACTACATAAAATGTTCAAAGCTGGTATCATAGCACCAATCAGGTTCTCCGAGTGGATTTCAAATTTGGTGCCTACAAGAAAGAAAACTGGTGAAATTAGACTTTGTGTAGACTTAAGGAATTTGAATCAAGTATCACTCAAAGATAACTATCCTTTACCCAAAATGGATCACATTCTCCAAAGAGTAGTAGGGGCTTCTAGGATATCATTGCTTGATGGATTCTCAGGCTTCAATCAAATCCTAGTACACCCTGATGATCAAGACAAAACTGCATTCACAACCCCATGGGGAACTTTCAAGTATGTAAAAATGCCCTTTGGATTGAAAAACGCAGGGGCAACTTTTCAAAGAGCAATGGACATTGCTTTTGCAAAAGAGATTCATGACTTCCTAGTCATTTACCTAGATGATCTTACACCCTTTTCAAAATCTGACCAAGAACACTTGAAACATTTGAGACAGATTTTCATAACATGCAGGAAATATGGTATTTCCTTAAACCCCAAGAAGTCATTATTTGGCTTGGAAGAAGGGAAACTCTTAGGGCACATTATTTCAAAAGATGGCATAAGAATTGATCCAGACAGGATACAAGCTATCCTACAAATGCCTCACCCAAGGAATGTCAAGGAGTTGCAGGGATTCTTAGGAAAAATCAACTTTTTAAGAAGGTTTATCCCGAATTTAGCAGAACTAATCAGATTATTAAACAATATGCTAAAGAAAGATTCAAAGGTCAAATGGACTGTTGAAGCAAAACAAGCCTTTGAAAGTATAAAATTGGCCTTGACTCAAACCCCAGTGTTAACCAATCCTCAGTTTGACAGAGACTTTATCATTTTCTCCTTTGCCTCCCAGCATACTATTGCTGCTGTTTTATTACAGAAAGATGACCAAGGTAATGAGAAGCCTATTGCCTTCTTCAGCAGAGCTCTTAGAGATGCCCCTCTAAAGTACCAAATTATGGAAAAACAAGCCTATGCTTTGATCAAAGCTATTAAGGACTTTAGGATTTACATCCTTTACTCCCATGTTGTGGCTTATGTACCAAGTCCTATTGTCAAAGACATTCTCACCCAAGAAAACTTAGAGGGCAGGAGAGGAAAATGGATTGCCAATATACTAGAATTTGACATTGAAATTAAACCTACAAAGCTGATAAAAGGGCAAGGTTTGGCCAAATTAATGACAGAAGCAAATTTCCAAGCCTTAGATATCAATCAACTGGACAGTGAAACAGAGCTGGCGACTCCAAAGATCAATGTAGCCTTTGAACAATCTCCTTGGTACTCTGATATCTGCTATGTGTTACAAAACCTGTGTGCTCCCCCAGGACTGTCCAGAACTAAGTGTAGGTTCCTAAAAATGAAAACATCTAGATTTTGTGTGATGGATGGAAATTTACTTTGGAAAAACCATGAAGGTATATTGCTGCACTGTCTAATGGAGAATGAAATTAACAATATCATGCAAGATTTCCATGCTGGAGACTGTGGTGGACATTTGTACTGGAAGTCCACTGTGGACAAGATATTGAGGGCTGGTTATTACTGGCCCACCATGTTCTCTGATGTTAAGAAATTCACAACCTCATGCCACAAATGCCAACTGTTTGAAGGCAAAAGACAGTTGCTGCCACTTCCTTTGAAGCCCATTGCAACAGAGAGACCTTTCCAACAATGGGGCTTGGATTTCATTCGGGAAATTCATCCCTCATCTTCAGGGCAACACAGATGGATTTTAACAGCAACAGACTACTTCACCAAGTGGATTGAGGCTGCCCCATGCAGACAAGCAAATGATTCAGTAATTATTCAGTTTTTGGAAAACAATATACTGGCTAGATTTGGCTGTCCGGACAAGATAATAACAGACAATGCTGCTGCCTTCAGATCCAAGAAAATGGTGAACTTCTGCCATAAATTTCACATTACTTTGGGCCATTCTACTGCTTACTATCCCCAAGGAAATGGCCTTGCTGAATCATCAAACAAAAGTCTAATAAACATCATAAAGAAGGTGCTTGAAGAGAACAAAAAGAATTGGCATAAGAAACTAGTAAATGCTTTATGGGCAGATAGACTAACAACAAAAAGATCAATTGGGACCAGCCCATATGAGTTAGTCTATGGATTAGAAGCCAAATTTCCCTCATCACTAGGAGTGCCGGTTATGAAGCTTCTGCAAGAGAGTCAAGCAGAGCCAAATGATATGCAAAGGAGGATCAATCAAATAATCTGTTTACAGCAAACTAGAGAACAAGTTTTCAGCAGAGTGCAAATATTACAAGAAAAATTAAAAAAAGCCTTTGATAGAAGAACCAAAGCAGAAGATTTCAATGTGGGAGACAAAGTTTTAAGATGGGATGCAAGAAGAGAAGAGAAAGGAAAACATGGAAAATTTGATTCTTTATGGATAGGACCATTTGCTGTCCAAGCAGTACAAGGTAACAACACCTACTTCCTTAAAGGTATGACTGAAACTGACTTGGATGAAGGTCCTGTCAATGGCAGGATGCTGAAGCATTATTTTGACTGTTTCCCATGATTGCAACATCAGGTTCCCTTGTATATATACAGATGTACATATTATTTCTATTTAGATTGTAAAAATGCAGTTTCCTAAGTGATCCACCAAACAGCAAAAGGCAAATAGAATCAGAGGTCTTCCAAGGAAGAAACACACAATTTTGACACATTAATGCAGCAAATTTCAAAGATTGGCATGGGCAGCTAAAGAGTAAGGCAATCTGACCTGCTGTTCTTGGTCTTTCAAAAGAAAAACCATCCCCATGTGGAGCCGCTGTTGGATACCTATACCAATAGGTTTCATATTTCATGATTGGCAAGAGAAAATCCAAATATGCTCTGCTTTGAGTTCACGAAGATCCCATATTTCCTAGAGAGCAAGAGGGTGTGTAAAGTGTTTTCAATGTTGATGACCTTATTTCAATTTTGATGGATGATCCAACAGTTTAATCTGGATCATGCCATGTGTTCAATTTTATGCTATAGACTAGAGAAAGAAGTCTGTCCAAACAGCTGAATCTTGGCAGACAACTAGTTTAGGTAGAGAAGAAAAGGCTCCCAACAGCCTAATCTGGGACCTTGGAAGAGATAAGGGTCGAAGTAGATAGAGAAAGCAAAAGAAAAAGCCAAAGAAAAGAAAAGGCAAGTAAGGGTCTGCAAGTCCAAGTGCACCCTCCAAGAAGAAGTAAAAATGCTAGGTAAGTAGCTGGGTAGGTAGTTGGGGTTGCAGAAAGGTTATCCCTATCATTGCAAGAATGGTGATGGTGGGCAGCAAGGCAAAAGATCACAGCAGGAAGCATGACTAATTTCCCTCACTCCCCTCCAATTTCATTTCTAACATTCCCCATTAGCTTAGATTCTTGGAAAAGACTAAGGTTTCATGTTGGTTCTTAATCTTTAAAAAGCCACATTTCTTGTCTAAAGATCTTTTCATTTTGATCTACTCTTAAAACCAAGTTTGTTTCACATAAACTCGATGGTTTCCCCTCCACCTACCCTCTCATCCATGCTAACACTAACCCTACTATATAAATCCCTTATATCCCCTTTTTCCCTAATATTACTAACACCAAGGTGTATAAATCCCAAAATCGTATAAATACCCACCCCCTTGGCATTATAGCCAATAAAGTCTCGAGTCAGGGATCAAATGACACCAGGTCATGTTGATGAACCTATGCCAACTACCCCTTCCCCTTCATGAGCTAATTCCCCCATTTTCACCCCTTTGCACATAAAAAACCCATAAAAGGCCCTCAATCCCCACCCTTACCCGCTTCAAAGGGCAAAAAGCATCAAAAACCCACTTTCCGCTATATAATCCAAGGTTAAGCGCATATAATTCCTTTTTCAAAATACATTAGAAATGCGTGCAAAACACCAATTTTTATGCCCCCGCCCGCTTCCGTATGTGCCGCCCATGTCACCTCCCCGACGACCGTTAGATCAGGCCCTCCAGATCTGACGGCCCTGATCGCGTCGGAGCCTGTCCGACGCCTGACAGTTAGGCGTACTATCCCCCTGTCATCTCAGTCATCCGACCACCGTCCGATTATCCGCTGCAGATCCAACGGTCACCCTGACGTCGGACCTCATCCGCTGTACGAGGCTTATCTCCCGACGTCCGTATTTTGAGGACGTCACTCCGCTGCCACGCGCCCTCACCACGATGCGTCGGAGGTACAACTGACCGATACCGCCCCCGTACAGGAAGTGGTGCGATACGAAACCACTGTTGGTTCCGGTTTCCCCATCCCGCCTGCTCACGTCATCGCCGCGTCAGCAACATGTCAGCGCCCCGTCACCCAGGTACGCTGCCCCGTCAGCCCCTTGCCCTGCCATTGGTCCACCTGTCCTGCCATCTCACTGCCCCTGTGGACCAACCAGACCCCGCCACGTCACCCGATGACGTCAGCATGACGTCATCCGACCTTGACCCCACCAATGACGTCCTGCTGACGTCATCGTAAAAAAGGCGCCAAAGTATTAAAAAATCTATATTATGGCCAAAATCGCGTTTTACGTTCTTTTTTCACTCATTCATCGTTATTTCGGCCTCATGCGCTCGCGTCCAAATTTGCTGCCAACCTGCTAAATCGACCAGGAGGCCTCCAGCGCACGAGTTCAACCTGCATTCACGACCTTTGCTCACTACTTCACCAGGTATTCTTCATCGTCTGTCCTCTGTGCGCCTGCAATTCTCTGTTAAACACTCTGAAAGCTTAAAGAGAGTCAAAAATTAGAAATTCACCACTGAATTCCTCGGCAGAGCTTTAAATTCCCAAACTATCACCTCGAAAAACACCAGCCGAGCCTTTTCCCAGCTATAATTCATTGAAAAACTAGGCCCTGTCTGCATAATCGCAGCAGGCGCATTTGAAACCAAATTTCACCATTAAAAGACACCAGAGAAAGCTAAACTTTGGTCTTAGTTGCTATCAAACAGCATTTGAACTGCTATAGACCCTGCATTCACCTTTTTCCCAGGCATTTTCATTTCTGTGCAAAGAAATCGTGTTGGTGTTACTCTGCATAGTAACACAGTTCTTGAGCAAGTAGAAACAAGTAGAAATCCTAAAGAAGAGTCATGGATCCCCCTGTAGCTCCCATAGCCCTCAATGTGGCTCCCCTGAATGTCCCTAATAGAACATTGGACACCAGAGCATTAGCAGACTTGGACTACAAAATATCAGAGGAAATGTTGAGCAGAAGCAGGTTCCATTTGCAAATACTAAATGAGATAAAGATCAAACATGAGAGGGGGACAGACATCCTGGGAATTTGGGATTCATTCCTCCCAATATTCAAGCTTCCTCAGGTTAATCAATTCCCTGAGCTTGTGCACATAGTTGATGAACACTATGATGCATCCCAGAGGGCAGTGCTAGACTCTGTAGGCTCAATTCTGTTCCTCATTACCCCTGAAGCCATCAGGGAGATGTTGCAGTTCCAGACAGATCAAAAGTTGGTCCCTCTGTCATTAGCTGATTTAATAGTACAGGGAGCCAGGATAACAGAGGCACAAATCACAAAGCTTAATCAGATTTTCATCAAAGCTGATACTATGCAAATTCCTCCCATCCATTATCTCTACCTCAACCAGTTGGGCTTAGACCTTGTTGACATGATCAGTCCCATCTTGGGATATGATTCAGTGGAGTATGTGGATGAAACTGTTCTACAAATGATGCTTATGTTTTCCCCAGGAAAGAAGCCAATCCACTATGATTATGCCACATACATATCAGATAAGATGCATGATCAATTGATGAATTTATCAAGAGAAAGGGTATTTAGATGCACCTCGTACCTATATCATCTGCTCCTATACTTCCAGCATGATAAGTTCTCCTTCCCAAAGAAGAGAGTAGATGCACAGGGCAATCTGAGATCAGTAGTGTATTGGACATCCGTTTTTCACATAGTAAGCTGTTCTCCATACACCTACTGCGAATTTATTGATCTTTTCATCCATCCAGCCTTGACTCTACTGTTGGGTTCACCTCCTCCCAGATTGACAGACGAAATGCAAAGACTCCTGCATTTATCAAAAGCATACAGTATTGGGGATTGGTATTTCTACCAACACCACACCGTTATCAGGCTATATGGGTGTGAGTTGCCCCCATTTAAACTACCTAGATTTGTGCCTATGAGGCTACTTGCCTTGGAATACTTCAGGCAGTTTGGTTATGTGGATATGCTCCACTTTTCAGGAAAAGGTAAGAAGGCACAGTTAAAAATCATAAATCAACTTGGCCATTTACTTCTCAATGAGAGGGATGAAGGGTGGAGAGAGGCAGATAGAATACTTCTGTGCCTTGGTCTCAAATACAGCTTCGTATGGAAACCCTATGACCCCAATAACTTCATTACAATGAGGAGGCTCAAATACAAATTATCTGCTTATGGACATTATAGCCTTCCTAACTTAGAAAAATATGCCAACCAAAGCAAGTGGAGAAGAGGAACTTTAGAAGAAGATGTGACCCAAGAAGAGCTTAATCAAAGAGCTCTAAGAAACCTCAAGAAGATGGCTGACCTTGAGTTTTATTCACAGGTCCCCTCACTGCCAAGCACACAAACTGGAGCAGCAGCCTCCTCCTCAACTGCCCAACATCAAGCTACAAGAACTGGTGAAAACATCGCAGAAAAAGGCAAAGAGATGGAGCAGCAAGAGCAGCAAGGGCAGCAGGAAGAGCAGGAACAGCAGGAACAGCAACAAAACCAACAGCAGCAAGCAGAAGGGCTGCAGCAAGGGCAGCAAGAAGAATCAGAACAGCAAGATCAACAACATCAAGAAGAACAAGGGCAGGAGCAGTCTGCCCAGCAAAAGAAAACAGTGGAGACTCCTCAGACCACTGAAAGAACGGGGCCTACAAGACAAGACACTACCTTTGATGCCTCGGTCCTCCAAACCCCTCAAAAGGAGGATACATTTGTCTTTAGAAAAAGAGACAGAGAGACTCCCCTGACATCCTCTATAGACCAGGGAGAGAAAAGGCAGAGACTCAATGATTTTCCAGAGGAGGATATAGCAATAAGAGAGGCATTGGGCATGGGCCCACCCAGCAGAGAAACTTCAGCAAGTTCCTTCCAGCAGGAACAAGACAGGACCATGGGAGGGGAGGTCAGCTCCTCCAGCCAGCAGAAAGAGGGGCAAGTAAGCATTAAACAGCAGTTCATAGACATCAAGAGAAGGAGTGACCCTATCAAGGTACAATTGTACAATCACCTGCTAAACATGGCTCCTTCCAATCAGCAGAGACTTATGTCTGCTTTTGATGTAAGTGAAGGCAAATTGACAATGAGTCACTTTATGCCTACAGCACTCCGACCACAATCCACTGCTGACTACCTTAGGACCAATCTAGAGGTACTTGCCAAAGACATACACCCTATGGACAAAATTGAGCTGCATAAGCAAACTGGAGAAATGGTGTATGCTTCATTGGCCGACAAGACTTTAGATAATTACAAACTAACCAGCAGTCTGAATGCCACAGCTTCCCAGCTAGAACTGGAGAGGGCCTCTTCTCAGGCCAAAGACAACAGGATAAGAGCCCTGGAGGAAATCATTGTAGAAATTGGGCACAATCCCAATGACATCAAAGGGATACAAGAGATCCTGAAACTTAGGGATGCTGACATGGCTGCACTGAGAAAGAAGATCAAAATTCCAGCCACTATCCACCCACAGACTGATGAGGTAGCTAAGCAAAGGTATGAGCAGGATTCTACTGACCTGCTAATTTCCATTTACAAAGAGCTTATCAAGGCACAAGAAAAATTGGGGCAATATGAAGCTGCACAAGCACCTCCACAAACATCATCAAAACAAGCACAAGAAGGGCAAACATCTCAGCCCCCTCCACAGGTCATAAATCTTGAGGAGACTGTTCCTACTACTGTACATCCACCTCAGCAGGCTGAACAAACAGCCACATCTACTTCAGCAGCACCCATCAGCACAGATCAGAGCCTAGATATGCAGAAGTTAAAGAATGAAATACAAATTTTGGAAGCCCAGATGACAGAGCTGAACGAAACTAAGGAAAAGCTGGCCAAGTTAAATGAAAGGCATGATAAGACAAAGAGAGAGGTGGGAGAAAAGGCCAAGGAAATCAAAGCTCTTAAAGACAGGATCAAGGAGCTTGAGAATGAGCTCAAGCTAGATAAAATCATAGCAGAAATCAGAGCAATGATATGGTCCAATATTGGTAAATCCATCAACAACCAATGGCCATACATCGAGACAATCCATGAGCAACTAGAGCTCATTCCAAAGGCACAGAGAGAAATCCGAACATCAAGGGCCTTATTGGGAAACATGCCTGAAGTTGCTACAAGAATGATCAATGTGCTCAATCACAAAACAAGCTCTCAGTTGGCCACCATTGGAATCACGAATAGAACTGAGACTATTCAAATGATCAAAAGGGTTCTTACTCTTAGAAGTCTAGTGCAGACATTGGACAGGAGAACCCAGGATATGCAGACAGAGGTAAATAAGTTCATGGAGAAGTTTCAAGTGTTGCAGAGTAGAGGACTCCCTAGCTTACTGAACAGCGGAGGGAAATTATTCACCCATGAACAGTATGCTAAAAGAGTAAATGTTTTTGCCTCAGCACAGGCCAATGAGAAGGCCAGCACTTCAGAAGACACAGGGCCTATTACAGGACAGATTTTCTATAGTAAGATAGAAAATCTACTTTTTATAATGAATGAAATTAATCACTTGTTTGATGTAGCCCCAACCTTTTTCAAATACACAGAAGCTGAAGAGACAATGGAGGCCATCCTCAAGCATCAGCTCCCTACACAGGAATGGTGGACAGATGCAATTCAGAGAATTTTGTAAATAGTAAGTCATACACCAACTTCTGTTTTTTCTACAAATTTTGATGAAAAGAACAGTCAACAAAGTCAGCAGGCATCATAAAATCAAAGCTGAGCCAACTCAGCGGATGTAGGGGCCAACAAAGCAGAAAAAAGGGAACCACAGCTGGCAAACCCGAAAACTCACTACGCAGGCAAAAGTAAATGCGTACCTCCAGAATTAATACAGAGTAATGCAACCGACTTAGTGGCTCTTAAAAGTCAAGACAATCCTCTGACAGACATAAAGGGCATTTACGCTGCATTTAACATTGTAATAACTTCTTGCCTACTTTCTGAACACCACTGAAGATATTTTCTCTCTCTCAGATGACTCAATACCTGAGATATTTTGTATACATATTTCTATATAATCCCCTTCGCATGAGATAGCAAGGGTTGTTGGAAATTTCTCCTGAACAGTCTCTTATGCTGTAATTGTTTTCTGAAAGTCAATAAAGGAAAGCAATGGAATTTCGTGGATGCTTGATGTGTTGAAGATGTTCTGTGCCTGTTCATGATTGCTGGATCCCTGCGTATCTTATCATACAATAAGTCTCTGTAACTTTCTCCATGTTTATTTTGTTTTGTTATAGGTCCATACACGCTATCTGATTTCCCATATTAAGCAACACAGAAAAAGAATAACTCCCAGGATTTGCTCACTGAGCACCCTGAGTTCAGTCTATGTTGTTTATTAAGTGTTTTCTTCAGGTGTAATCTACATAAAGTGTGATTCTTAAGCTGCTGCACTTTCAGAATACATCTTTCACATTGACCACTGTCACAGGAATTCATACTTTGCTCTTGTGCTCTGCGTTCATTTTCATTTCACCAACATAACAGAAAATTCTTAACAGATTTCTGCTGGTTGACACATATCATCACTCAAGTTTAAATTTGTCTGTTAAATACACAATAGGCCTTGCAGTTAGAACACTACTCAACATATAAGACCATCTCACAGCACCTAGACTCCATTGCCAAATGGAAACTCACCATCAAAGTATTACATCATAAGACCTGAAAGAGATCCCTCAACCAAAACACAAACAAAACCTGAGCATAATAGCTAGCCTAAAATACCTTCATAACAGAGACAAATCATATAGAGAGAGCCCTCTCTGATCACAGTTTGGCTAGAAACAGTGATCCAAAGATTGGTTAGTGGTTACCCCGGCCGTATTCCCTTGGGAGTCATAGGGAACAACCTGGGTGTTAACACTTGGCATTTGATTTCTCCATTATGTCGTGGACTTGCTGGCGAATATGTTGGATGTGCTCAATGAATTTGTTTGCCTTATCTGTTTTGGACTGGAAATGAGTCGAATCCTCTTGAGTAGTTGAAAATGGCATGGCCACATGAATGGGACATAGTGGCTAGAATCCCAAGCCCACTTGAAAGGGCTGTGGCCAGTCAAGCTGTGGAGAGCCCGGTTATAGCTCTACTGAACATAGGGGAGGATCTCATCCCATGTGCATGGATTCTTTGAGTTGTACATGCACAGAATGTGTACAATCATCCTGTTGACAACCTCTATCTGGCCATCAGTTTGGGGATGGAAGGTTGTGGACTTAGTGAGTTTGGTGTCCAGCATCAACCAAAGACTAGACCAAAATTTACTGAGGAACCTGCTGTCTTGATCTGAGATGATAGACTGTGGGATCCCAAAGTGTACCCACACTCATTCAAAGAAGAGTTTAGCAATGGCTTCTGCTATGATATTCTTCTTGCAGGCCGCCATAATGGCCATCTTCAAGAACTTTTCGATGACCACAAAAACACAGTCGTTTCCATGCTTAGTATAAGGAAGGCCCGACATGTAATCCATTGAGATGGATTCCCAAGATCAACTAGGGGTAGGCAACGGGGTATAGAGGCCTTGCTTCTTGATGGTCGGTTTGGAAATGGCGCAGGCAGTGCATGATCTGATGTACTTCCCAACATCCTGTCGAAGATTTGGCCAATAGAAATACTTCTGCAGTACTGCCACCATTTTCTCGACCCCGAAATGCCCAACAACCTGACTGTAGTGTGCTTCCCAAATCATCTTGGCACGCTCGCTTGAAGGAACACAAAGGTGACCCAAGTGGCATAACAGGGCATCCTGGAGGTGAAAATCTGGAACATGTTGACCCTCCAAGAGTGTCTGGTATGTGTGGCCGAATTCTAGGTTGCTTTTGTAGAGAAGTGGCCAATCAGAAGTCTTGTGCCCACAAGAGTTGAGCACGGTGGTTAATGCCATGATCGGTGGTTGACTGAGGCAATATGAAACATTATTGGTGTTTCCCTTCTTATACTTGATATTCAAATGGAACTATTGCAGGTATGTGGACCACTTCTGATGGCGATCATTCTGCAATTTCCCTTGGGTCTATATGAACTGTAGGGGCCGGTGGTCTGTGTGGATGACCATTTCCTTCCCCAAAATGTAATGCTTCCATTGTCAACAGGCCTGCACAATGGAATACATCTCTTTGTCATAAGTGGGATACTTCTGGACTGTGTATAAAAGTGTCTCACTGTGATATGCCACTGGATGCCTGTGTTGAGTAAGGACTGCCCCGATAGCATAGTCAGAGGCATTTATCTCGACCTCAAATGGTTGTTGCAAGTCTGGTAATACGAGAATTGGTGTTGAGCAGAGGCAATCTTTAAACTCTATGAATGCCTTCTATTGAGATTCAGACCAAAATAATTTTTCTTTCATTCCTCCCTTGGTGACTTGACTCAAGAGCCAAGTGATATGAGAAAATCCCAACACGAACCTGTAGTAGAAGTTGACAAGACCCAGAAAGTTGCGGAGCTCTATCAGAGTGGTTGGATATGGCCAATCCCGAATGAATTGGATCTTGGTTGGATCCACATGCACCCCCCGTTCATCAATAATGTATCCCAGATACTGAACCTGGGTCATGCCAAAAGTTCATTTCTCCAAATTAACACATAACTTGTGTTGTCGCAGTTTTTGGAGAACCTGTCGGATGTGGTGTCACACAGAATCTGTCAAGGGTGCAGACACAGCTGACCTTCCTAGAAGTCTAAGACATTCTAATGACAAACAAGACAAAATGGAGTGATCTTTCTCTAAATACACCTTTTACAACATGAAAACTACAAGTGTTTAGGCTTACCTTATTCCAAAACGCTGTTGTTGAAGTCCGTTCTTGACGATCCGGATGAGCTCCTCCTTCAAGTCAATTCCTGCAACCACAAACAATCAAACAATTACCAAGCACTTGCATTTCATATAATAAAACATATATTCAACATGCAGACCAAGGAACACATGAAATAACTCATTAACACAAGCTATTGAGAAAAATAAACCAGTTTGTATTAATAACGAAACAAAGAAACTCTTACAACCTGGCCTTGGTGTTGTGCAAGTTCCTCCCAGGGTCCATCAAGGGTTTTCCTCTACTTTGACAAAGCTCACCCTCTCCCAAGTAGAATCAAGTGAAGACAATCTCTCCTCACAAAGGCTCTAATGGAAGACCTAAATCCTGCAGCATTTACCCAAAGAAAATGTATAGCTCCAACCCCCTTTCCTTCTGGCCCAATGCCTTTATTTATAGTGCTGTAAAGAGGTTATTCAGGTCCACTATCAATGGGATCATCCCCCTCTTTGGGTGGGATAGCTCCCTTATTGATGGGATAAGTTCCCCCTTAATAGAGATACATGAACCAACTGGAGGCGCATCCATTTCATCAAACCGACCTCTAGAATGTTCTAGAAGTAACCACAAGTAACTTTTTCAAGATAAAACTCGCGCATTTTGCCTTTTACAGAGGGACGCACCTGTCCCTTAACATACAGAGCGTCCATGGACACAGATTTTGTGAACATGGTCAGCGTCCCCGCAGGTAAGGCTAGAGAGAACCTGCGACCCCAGAGATAAACATAGTTTTTACAAGACTTTCTCTCTTCTTTGAGTTTGAGATGGATAACAGAGGCATGGGACTTGCCTAAGAGGGTAGCATGATTGTTGATTTGAGCCATACTAACTGTAAGTAGTCAAGGTGACATTTTTTAGTGTAACAGATTGCCCCCTAAAGTGCGAAGCCTGGAATAGAATAGGGTTTTGTAATTCTAGGAAGGGTGAAGCGCTTTATCATTTCAAGGATTGCCTTGTGGATGGCCTGGTTGGAACCTGCAATTTTCAACACAAAATACATGGATAAGATTATATCATCACTGAGGTAGGCATTCCCATACTCAGATTCAAAACTTTAACTAATGGACTAACTATTCTGATACAGGAATGATCTTGCAGTACATCATTTTAATAGACTTTTGTAGACACAGTATGGACGCAACCATCTGTTTATGATTAGTCTACATAGATAATGAATACAAAACTCCTCGCAGCCTGGACGGTAGAAACTAGATCCAGGGTCTTCACTTCTACTTCCCGAATTGGTACGATTCTAGCCATGTGATTAAATGATTCGATGTCGAACATGGTAGAAACCACTTGATTACCAGTCGATGATGTAAACTGTTAACAAGCGTGAGAGAAACCACCAGTAATGTCAATGGTTCTCAAAGTACCAAGCACAACCCGTGAAATGTGAATAGATGTTTTGATGTCGAACACTTCACGGAATCCTTTGATCGAAAGTCAATGATGTAAACTGACGTCAAAGGCGAGAAACCTGCCATTAATGCATGCAGACTTCAAGGTGTTGTCGATTCCTAAGTCATCTTTCTAGATAATGTGTCGATGTCGATAGAAAGCGACCCGTTGCAGGCAAGCCCGCAACACGAAATCATTGTTCAAGTTGAAGAAATGTTGCTGTAAGGACTGACTCAGGGATGGTCAAATGGATGACAAGTATTTTGCAGATGAAAGTTTTTGCTTGCAAACCTCTTGAACACATAACGACACGACAGATGGCTTGGTGACTAATAACTCAAAGTTAATCCCCGAAACCAGGTTAAAGACTTTCAAAGTGGTTTGGTCAACTGTGAGGTAAAAGATTTCCCAACCCAGGTGAATAAAAAGTGTCGTGTTCAAGAGCGGTAATAAAGTTTCTTTTGAGACAAAAGGTGACAAACAGGTTCATTCTTCTCTCTTTTCCCCCACCATTTCTGGCAAGTACCTCTTTATTTTCAACAAGCTTGAGGAGGATAACATATGCTTGATTATAAGCTCATCCTTCGGACGAGTCCAACCTAGTTTAAATTCGAACCCTAGGAAAAAGTGGTTCGTTCCTGTTTGTAATTGAACAGGTCCTCTACTGTAAAAGTTTAACGAGCCCAGTATAGGAGAAACTCGGCGTTTTTCAATTTTAGAGAGTCTGAAAAAACTAAAGGAGACTCCACGTTGAACTTTTTCGTATATTTGTGTCCCTCAAGCCCGAAAAAGTATAAAATAATACCTGGGGGAACCGCTTGATCTTGCGACCAAGGAGTACTTTCATAATAGTGTCGTTGACCTGAAAAGTAAAAAGCGGTCAAGGACACGTCGTTTTATTTCCTTATCGAGTTTGAAACGACAAAAACCCGGCAATCTTTTCCTGATTTTGCGGTCAGAAAAGAGCTAAAAGGGGACCGTCTTTTAATTCCGTTTTAACGAGTGTAAAAGAAACGCTCGGCGATCTTTTCATGTTTTAGGAGTCAGAAAAGGGCTTAAAAGATGACTCTGAGGTTTCACTTTTTCGTAAATTTTAACGAGTTCGAAAAAGGGATAAAAATGTACTCATGGTTTTCACTTTTTCATAAGTTTTAACGAGTTCGAAAAAATGATAAAAATGTACTCATATGGCCGACTTTCAATTTTAATTTACGAGTAGGAAAAGACGGAAAGAACTCGGCATTTTCATTTGTTTTACGAGAATGAAAGATAGCAAAATAATCTCGGTATTTTCATGAGTTTAACGAGTCTTGGAAATAACTGAAATTGACTCGAGATAGGTTTCATTTTTACAAAAGCTTGAAACAGAGAAAAACTATGCTTCAGAGTAGTTTCATGTTTACACAAGCTTGAAACAGAGATAAAACTGTGCTTGATGCCCCCTAAGCATGATTGCTAGAGCGCATGCCCCCCAGCTTCATTTCATTCAACCAGTTGGATGAAATGAAGGTTCATGAACGAGATCATTTGAAAGACTCGACCTAAAACTGTAAGAAAATTATGCAAAAACTGAAATAACTAACCTAAACGTACAACCTAACATCTATGAGGTCTAGTCAAACTCTCGACTCAATTAGAGGAGGATTTGTTTCATTTTTTAACGAGCTTGACACAGGAAAAGAACTATGCTCGGATTCGGTTTCATGTTTACGCAAGCTTGAAACGAAAAAACTATGCTTGCTATAAGTTCACATGCCCCCAGCATAATGACGCAAAACGAGGTACATGCCCCCCAAGCTTCATTGCATTCAATGAGGTGGATGGAATGAAGCTTTACTTTCAAAATCTGGGAAAGACTTGAGGGAGTTGTTTCATTTTTTAGTGAGCTTGACACAAGACAAGGAACTATGCTCATAACTACTTTCTACAATCTACCTAACAAAAAACTATACTCTAAAAAACCTTGATTCATTTTTTAATGAGCTTGACACAAGACAAGGAACTGTGCTCTAAAAACCTTGATTCATTTTTTAATGAGCTTGACACAAGACAAGGAACTATGCTCTAAAATCCTTGTTTCATTTTTTAACGAGCTTGACACAAGACAAAGAACTATGCTCTAAAATCCTTGTTTCTTTTTTTAATGAGCTTGACACAAGACAAGGAACTATGCTCATGACTACTCTCTACAAACTACCTATTTAACCTACCATTGTTTCATTTTTTAACGAGCTTGACACAAGACAAAGAACTATGCTCAAAAATTTCGCATGCCCCCAGCATAATGATGCAAAGCGAGGTACATGCCTACATATCCTAAAACCTACCTGATTCATTTTTTAATGAGGTTGACTCAGTAAAAGAACTATCCTCATCAACTGATTCATTTTTTAACGAGGTTGACACAGTAAAAGGAACTTTCCTCGGACACATTGAGCATGGCTTCTAACTGGAAGAAAGACATGTCAATGGACACACCTTGATCATGGCTTCCAAAAGGTCTTCATCCGAAGGAAGAATAGTTTTTTGGAAGGAACACACGTCAAGGGACTCAAAAGGGATAAGAACATCGTGTTCAAATAATCCCATAGAGTTTTCCATGTCAATTACCGGATCTAAATCAACAGTGAGAGGCTCACTTACATCGGTAACTGAAAACATGGGACCAGTTGCCACATAATTTACCCGTGGCGGGGTAGATACCACTTGAGAATCAGGAACATTTGGGGCTGTCATATTATTGGCAGTTGAGACAAGACTAGGGAACGAAAGCTGGTCTACAGTCACAATATGTCCATTGTGAGGGAAAGACATCACGCGAAAGAGTGTCGATACGATAGCTTTCATTGCATAAACATAGTCTCGCCCAAGGAGTAAATTGAAATCCAAGGGACCTCGAACTACCATAAGATCAACACAAACAGTTTTACCTTCCAAGGTAATAGAAAACTTAGGAAGGATCCCTAAAGGTTCACTAATGGTTCTGTTAAAAGCTTTCAGATTCTGTGTAATAGGCGCAAGCTGAGGGGAACCCAAAGCTTTCCAAACAGCTGAGGATAAAATACTAACAGAAGCACCTTCATCTACCTGAGTACGATGTATGTCCCTACCACCAGCCTTGACAATGATTTGGAAAGGGATGGAGGAAGGAAGACGAGGTTCTGTCAGTCTATTCCAATCAAAGGAAAAGACCTCAGTACTTGGAGGGGGTTCTGTAGAAACAGGTGAAATGCCCCCCGGCATAGAAGAATCCGATGTAACAAGAAGAACATCAGCGGTATGAAATTTACTCTCGAAAGGGAGAGTGTGATCGACCGAATGTGAAATTGAATCGACCACTTGATCAACTAATTGATCACCAACCTGAGTGACATGAGTTTCACTCTCCAATGGAAGAGTGTGATCGACCGTACTTGAATTTAAATCAATCACTCCGTCAGTTGACGGTAGGTTGGGAGAAAGTTTACGATAACCAGTTGGAAATTCTTGCTGTGGAACAGTAAGTTTTTCCAACAATGTTGAGGCTTCATCCATGTGAGGGCAAATGTGAGTGTGATGACTCCCTTTGCATAACTTACAAGGAAACCTAACTTTACCCTTTTTCCCAGGAACCTGACTATCACTGGTTGATGGATCAATGGAAAGTTGATGAGATTTTTCTGACCATACTTCCAAGACCTTTGGAATACCAAGACAATTGACAAGGAAGTGGTCACCCTTACAAAGCCTGCAAGGGTATTTGGGTTTACGATGCATGTCGGAATTTTCCTTAACACAACTAACACTTACAGCCATGGTTGGTTGGTTGACTTCTTTCTTATCTTGCTTCTTCTTCTTCTTCTTCTTCTTCCCTTTCTTCTTCTTCTTAGCCTCCTGGTTACTAGCATCAAGGCTTTTACCAGGCGAAGAGGAAGAAATGGAGGAAGAAAAATTAGGCGAAGAAGGTAAAGGGTCAACAGAAGGTTGGTGATGTTGAGATGGTGAACTCTGTTGAGGTGAAGCATCCAGTTGAGATGGAACAATTGGAGTATTTTGGGCCAACGAAGTTGAAAATAACCATATCGGTAAACCTATTGTAAATCCAGGTAATGACAAAGTAGCCATATAAGGAGGACCAACATTTCCAAAGTAAGGAAAAGTACTAGGATTCTCATTAGGAGGGGTTCCTAGGTTGATAAATTCCGGAACATTTGCCATTATATTCAACTTCAGTGAATTTTATTAACAATTTAAAACTAAAATTAACAATTCACAATTCACACTTAACAACTAAAATTCACAATTCACACCTATGGTCTCTAAAAGTAAAAACAAACAAATTAACACGCGCTATCAAATCTAGGAATCAAACCACACACAAACAGTAAGCTCTCCGGACCGAAAACACTAGTTGGTGATGAAGCCCAACCTCGCAGAATTCAGTACAGAAATGGCGGGTGGAACAGTTACCCCGGCAACCTGCTTAATGAATAGACCGGCACAAGTTCCTCCACTTTAACCGTCTCGAAGTGAAGTGAACCCCCCGGAAAATCCAAGTGAGTATAACCGACGTCTGCTCCAGGTACAGTGGGACCTTCCCTCCACCGTCACCTCGGTAGAACCCTAAAGATTATGGTCACTAAGGTCACCAACAGTAACAAATACACCTGGGGGAACAGTCTAAACTCTGACAGCACGCAAGGGCAGAGTAGCAAGCTCAATCCCCTTACCGGCTCCTTGACAACAATCCAAGGTTTACCGATAAGTGACCCCTGGCTCCTCGACAATGGTTAATCCGAGGTTTACCGTTTGTAATACGTACTGTCTGGCGTCGTTCCCAACGAGGGGGGAATGATCCCCTCACTGGTTCGGACACGAGCTCGTGCTTCTCCTTTAAGAGGAGCTTTCCCAGAGTGCAATTGAAACAATTGGATTTATTCTACTCAAGATAAACTATCTGTTTGGTTTTGTAGTCTTGGAGAGTTAAGTACTCACCTACTCCAAGACCCTAGCCTAAGCTATGTTGGTGTTTCAGAGCCCTAGAAATGTAAAAATTACTAGATGAATTTTAATTAAGCGCTGTGTTATTAAGGCTGTTATTACTCAAATGGGTAAATGGAGATGAAACCAATGGTGTTATGACCCGACTCAACTGAATGCAATCGAATATGATAATGCAATCCTTTCAATTCGATGAATCCTAACTAGAGTAAGGAGAGAGTTTCCATTCACTTCCAACAATGCAAAAAATTGATCATTAAGAGAAAATTTAACAAATTCTCTAATGCACTAATTTCATCAAGAAAAACTAATGCAAATCAATTCCAAACCAATTTTTATTTTTATTTTTTTGTAAATTCAAATCAAAGAAAGCTGATCTAAATCTACGATTGATTTTTCAGAATGTAAACTATGCAATTGTAATCTAAGCACAATTCACTCGAAAAGTATGCAAATGTAATCTATGCACATTTTTCAATAATATTCTGAAAATGAGAATTCTAATTGTGCAAATGTGATCTATGCAAAAGAATTCTCAAACACAAGACGATTCTAATGTGATCTAAGAACCAATCAAGTGCAAATTGAGAAAATTGGGTGAGAGTTCCAAAGATCGAAACATAAAAACACTCAAAGGCAATTAACACTCATACACAATTTAGCCCCCCCCGGCGAATGAGGGGGAAATTTTTTTGCAAAAACAAAAGCAAAAAGATGCAAAATTGTGAAAAGACTGAGAGAAACCTCCAAGTAATGACCAAAGGAAATCAAATTAAGAATTTCTCAAAAAAGAGACTCAAAACACCCAATTGATGAAAGCTAAAAGCAGGAATGCTAATGAAACAAGTTCAGGTGAAAATTTTTGACAGGGTACTAAAGGATCCGGGCAGAAAACACTAAGAAAAACCAAAATCTAAAAGCAATTAAAGCAAAAATGGAGTTTTCCTAAATTTTTACAGGAAGACGCAGGCAACCCGTTAGAACAGGCGCGGGCCCGCTCTATGCAAACGGCAACAGCGCGTCCAAAGACGCACTGTGCAGTACTCAGAGGGTGCGTCCTTCTGGAAAAGTTAAGAAAAACCAAATCTAACTAAATCTAAAGCTAAGCCACCCAAATACTAATTCTCACAGTCAAAAACCAGAAAATAAAAATGATTTTCTCAGAGCAAAGTTCACACAAAGGAAAAGACTTTCTCATTAATGGATTCCCCAGCGGAGTCGCCAATTTGTCACACGGAATCTGTCAAGGGTGCGGACACGACTGACCTTCCTAGAAGTCTAAGACATTCTAATGACAAACAAGACAAAATGGAGTGATCTTTCTCTAAATACACCTTTTACAACATGAAAACTACAAGTGTTTAGGCTTACCTTATTCCAAAACGCTGTTGTTGAAGTCCGTTCTTGACGATCCGGATGAGCTCCTCCTTCAAGTCAATTCCTGCAACCACAAACAATCAAACAATTACCAAGCACTTGCATTTCATATAATAAAACATATATTCAACATGCAGACCAAGGAACACATGAAATAACTCATTAACACAAGCTATTGAGAAAAATAAACCAGTTTGTATTAATAACGAAACAAAGAAACTCTTACAACCTGGCCTTGGTGTTGTGCAAGTTCCTCCCAGGGTCCATCAAGGGTTTTCCTCTACTTTGACAAAGCTCACCCTCTCCCAAGTAGAATCAAGTGAAGACAATCTCTCCTCACAAAGGCTCTAATGGAAGACCTAAATCCTGCAGCATTTACCCAAAGAAAATGTATAGCTCCAACCCCCTTTCCTTCTGGCCCAATGCCTTTATTTATAGTGCTGTAAAGAGGTTATTCAGGTCCACTATCAATGGGATCATCCCCCTCTTTGGGTGGGATAGCTCCCTTATTGATGGGATAAGTTCCCCCTTAATAGAGATACATGAACCAACTGGAGGCGCATCCATTTCATCAAACCGACCTCTAGAATGTTCTAGAAGTAACCACAAGTAACTTTTTCAAGATAAAACTCGCGCATTTTGCCTTTTACAGAGGGACGCACCTGTCCCTTAACATACAGAGCGTCCATGGACGCAGATTTTGTGAACATGGTCAGCGTCCCCGCAGGTAAGGCTAGAGAGAACCTGCGACCCCAGAGATAAACATAGTTTTTACAAGACTTTCTCTCTTCTTTGAGTTTGAGATGGATAACAGAGGCATGGGACTTGCCTAAGAGGGTAGCATGACTGTTGATTTGAGCCATACTAACTGTAAGTAGTCAAGGTGACATTTTTTAGTGTAACATGTGGTGGAGGTGCTTTTCCAAACTTTGGCTGAAGATCAGGATGCCATCCAAGTATAACACTACAAATGAGTTAGTGAATGGCCACAAGATGGCATCCATTAGCCTCATGAAGGTTGCAGGAGAATTCGTCAATCCGAAAGGCATAACCAACCATTCGAAAAGTCCCTCCTTAGTTTTGAAGGCAATCTTCCACACATCGGAGGGTTTGATTGGTACCTGGTGATATCCTGACTTCAAATCGATCTTGCTGAAATATTTTGCCCCCTTTAGTTGGTCCAAGAGGTCATCAATCCATGGGATTGGGTACCTATTACAAACAGTGATCTTGTTCAGCGCCCAATAGTCAATACAGATTCTCCAAGTCCCATCCTTCTTCTGTACCAACACTATCAGGCTCCCACAGGGTGATGAACTTGGACGGAGGTGACCTTTTTGCAGCAGCTCCTGAACATGCCTCTTGATTTTAGCGTTCTCCAGAATGAAGCACCGATAGATTGGTCCATTGGGTAGCGGTGCACCTAGGGTCAAATCAATGGATTTCTTGACATGACAGTGCAAAGGAATCCCTACAAGGCTGGTGAAGATGTCCTCGTACTCCTCCACGACCTTATCCATCTATAGTTGTCATGCGGAGGGACCCTGTCTAGAGGTCGTGGCCACAGTCTTCTTCTTTCCTTGAGGGCGTATCATCAGGAAAACAAATTTCCTAGTTTTGGAAATGAGCTTACTGCATTGTTTTGTAGTAACCAAAGATATGGCAGTAGACGGTGCTACCTTCGATATCCTATACAACTTATTTCCCAAAGTAACAATATCAGCACAGGGCCTTGATTCATACACATCATGTCACTTCCACAAGTATGGTTGGCCTAATAATACATCACAAACATCTAGGGGAGCAATGTCACACAATACCTCATTCGTGAAGGGCTTGAATTTGTATAGAAGGCGACACTACTAGCTCACGTGAATATTCTATCCTTGGTGAAGCCACCCGATGGTGTACGGTTGTGGATGAGCTATGGTCGGTAAGCCTAGCCACTTCATGACCTATGTCGAAATGAGGTCCTTTTGGCTCCCACTGTCGACAATGAACTATAGCGGGGAGCCCTTTACCCACATCTGGGAGTGGAAGAGGTGCTCCTCCTCCTCTGGATTTTCGGGTTCCTCTTTCTGGATCTTCGTGGTGGCAATGGTGGCATTGGGCTCAGCATCAATAATCTGCTTCCCTTTGTCATTCCCCTTGTCGATTTCTAACTCAAAGTCAGAACATGCATTTGATTTTGAAACCTTTAGCTCGGCCACTAATGACTGCTTGGCCTGATACTCACTTGTGTCGTGAGTGGAGCTCTTATGGAACTCACACCACTTTCCCATGTCCTTTTTCAGCTTCACGGTGTTGTTCTTTGCTTGCAGCTTTGGCGGGCTGTCTTGGGCTGCCCTACCTTGGGTTTGTCCTTTGTTCTACAGTTTGGAGGCACCTTTCCCTTGCTTCAAATTCACAGATCCAAAGTCTCGCTTCTTCTGTTTAAACTTTTGCTTGATCTTGATAGCATATCGGTACGTCGTGCTGAGTGAGGAGATGTTCAGGAATTCTATTTCTTCCTAGATGTACTTGTGCAGGCAACCTCAGTATTTGAGTACCAAATGCTACTCTAAATCCTTGATACCCAACTTTGTGCGAAGGGTATGGAAAATATTGATAAACTCTAGCACGTCTTGGTCCCTTCCCTACCGCAGTGTGGTCCACTTTATGTATTAATCCTCATAGCTTCTAACAGGGTAGTACTACTCCTTGATGGTAACTTGGAATGAATTCCAAGTGGGCATGGCTTAAAACATTGAGGCCGTACTTTCATCCTTCTACTCGCAGTAGGTTTCCCACCAATCCTTGACGTGGGGGGCGGCTTTGAGAAGAGCGAAAGTAATCTTTTCTCGGCCGGAAAATTCATGAATAGAAAAATACCCTTCTAGCATATTTAACCATTTATCTATGGTTTCTGCATCTATCTGTCCCTAAAATATGGGAATTTCAAAGTTAACTTGTACCTTAAAGGGTGTGGCACTTCTAGAGTAGCTGCTGGAAGTAGATGTGTTGCCCCTAGGTAGCCGTTGAAGGATCTGGGCAAAGTTGTCCATCATCCCGTTCCTTTGTCGCTCAAGGGCCTCTTCGAGCAAGATTTTGATAGGATCTCCTGCCCCCTCATCTTTCTTTTCACTTGCCATGGGAGGCCATCGGGATTAGTGAGGCTGGTCTTGCAAAGGTTCGACCAGTTCAAGCCCTAACTCCTTATATCCTGACCTTGTTGGGGACATGAAAAGAAAGATAAAGAAAGAGCAGACCGCTCTTATACCACTGATCTAGATTTAAACAGGAATGTGACAAATTACAGATATAACCATACATACAGAGATGCAACATAAATAATACTTCATTTCATTACTATAAAATATTGAAATATGCTTACAAACAGAAATGGAACTAAACTAGCCAGGGCAATGGTAGCTTATCTCTGAGAAGAAACGTGGCAGCTACATGCCTCTGAACTGTCTTACAATGAGGATCGAAGGCCTATTTATTGTTGAGAAACAATGTAAAACCCTAAACATCCAAAAACCTAACCCTAGGAGATGAAGCGCCAAACTATGGGCCCCATTTTGGGTAAATTGGTACATCAACTTCCCGAGGTCATAACTTTGGCATATGATCTTCGTTTGACGTGCACAATACCTCGTTATAAAGATCTATCCGAGGACTACAAATTTGGGAAGAGAAACATCAGTCCATGGACCCATATTTCTCCCAATTTTCCCAAAAAACGTCGTTTAGGGCCTCAAAACGGCTCTGGAAGTTCAGGACTCAAAAAACTGCTAAAAATAGTAAACACTGTTACAATTAAGGAAGGTGAAAAGATGAAAGAAAAAATGGTGGGGGTCCAAGTGGAATTAGTGGGTGGCCACCAGTATCCACCTGGATCAAGTAGGGCCTTCCACCGCGAGGCCCATGGTCCTTTGAGTCTGTTGCATGCCCTTAAGATTGCTTTGCACAGACAAAGTTAGCTGGATGGCCTCCTCTGTCCAAGGCTACATTCTTGCCCTGAGAATGGCCTCTTTCTGGTGTAGCTCTTCAATTTCATTCTGAAGTTGCTTCCCTTCCTGTAGTTTCACGAACCGCTGCACTGGCGCCAATGTTCGCGCAGTCTGGGTCAATCTTCTACAAAGTGGAGTCCTCAAGCAGTGATGTCCATAGATCCATGGATTTCTCGAACAACTCTATACAGACCTTGACTTTTGCTTCTAGTGTATCCACTCCTTCCTTTATAGCAGTGTCATGCTACTCTAAAACCTCTAGCGGAGTTGTCAGCTGTAACTTCAATTGAAGCTTCGAAATTTGCAACTGTAGCTCAAATCGTACTCAGTCAATTTCATCTTTGGACTCTTTCATCACCACGGCTAGCTTCTGGATCTTTTCTTTCACCGTTGCATCAGCTACAATGTTAAGTTGAGGTAGCTCATTACACACATGTATAATTGCTGCTTCTAAGTGCTGGTTGCGTGTAGCAATTTTTTCCTTCTCCTTTAGTGCCCGCGCATTTTCTTCGAATATTTGTTGGTTGTTTGTTTTTACTTCATTAATCACTAGCGGCACATGCCTCTCCCTAACCCTCAGCTCATCTAATACTCCTTGGTGTAACTCATGTAGGGTTTGGATAGGGAGTGTCACGAGGTTGATGCCCAGATTCTTGATCTGCAAAAGTTGGGTGTTGGCCTCTTCTGAGTTGGTGCGCAAGGCCCCGTCCGGAAATTGAATCACACAAATATCTAAAGTCTGATCCATGTCCAACACTGTTGCACTCGCTTGATGCAGGCTCACCTGAATCCCACTCGCTTGACCTACACTCGCTTGTAGTCGGCCTGTCTAGATCTACAAATCGTGCAGATCCTTCTGCACATTTCCCAGTTCCTGCTAGTACTGCTGCTCAAACTGGGTCCATAATTCAGTTGCAGTGATTGGTACCTTATCGCCAATTTCATCCAGGTACCCTTCAATGAGGACTAATGGATCCACACGGGTGAATCTATCTGACTTTTTTTTCTTTCATGACCCCGAGGTTGTCTACCTTGTTCTTTTCCTAGCCACAAAGGGGGTTTCCTGCTCCACGCCCCCACCCTCTTCTGCATTTGATCCTTCTTGGTCCTATGTGTGCTGAGAGTTAGACTCCTCAATATCAATGGTGCTTTCTTGAGCCATTTTCCCTTTGTTAGCAGCTTCCTTAGCTGCAACTTCTTTTCGCTCCTTAACTTTCTCTCGAGCTGCAATCTTCTAGGCTTCCTTTTGTTTCTCTATTGTTAATGTCTATGTGGTGGTACCTTTTGCTGCCTTTATTTTTCCTACACCTAGATCTGATGGGTAAAGCCACTTTCCTAGCCATTTACCTACAATCTCTGTGACATCCACCCCACCAAAAGTTAAGGAAACCTGTGCCCTATCTTCTTCAGAACCCTTCTGGCGCGAACATACACATTATGAAAGTCATCCTTGAAGTCAACATAAGGATCATACTGATCATATAAGGTAGGTGATAGCCTCAGCCTTTGGCTGATCACCGTGTGAAGATCCATCTCCACCATAACCTAGAACATCTTTCTCTCTGTGACTTGTGCAGGGTCCTTCGTTTCCTAGAGCGAAGAGAACTTTGCTGCCTCTGAAAGGTTTGATTCTTAAGGAGGAAATTGGTTGTCCTCCAGCATCCTCCATGCTACTAATGCTATCAAGAGTAACAACTAGGCATAATGAAATTTATTGCCCTCATCCTAGGCTTCTCAACAATTCTCTAAGAATTCTTTACAAATGTACTGAGCCTAGTTGTATTGGACTCCTTTGGCACACTGCACAGCCAAAGAGATCACAAGCAATGAAACCTCGTTTTGTAGCATTTCTGCATGATCTTGCATGCCAATATTTGTGCGGCAAACTACACCACAAGATCTGAAATGGAGCGGATGGAATATCCACACAACTTTTTAATCAACCCAAACTTGCTCTTCATTTGATCTGTGAGTTTCTTCTCCTTTGTTTTCCCTCCAAACGCTTTTGTTGGATCCACACCTTGATAGGGCAGCAAGGTGATCTGGTGGATCAACATATCTATAATCGGGATGGGTTCTCCCAGCCAAAGACACCCATCATGCACCAAAGTCAGTAATTTTTGAACACATATTGTGTTAATGATGGTGCGATTGAAGTTCGGCACCCAAAGCATGTTCAGGAGGTCTGTAGCCTCAACACCCATGACCCACTTCATAGGTTCCAATCACGTAACCCCAGTCTCCTCATAATAGATCTTTGACAAGTAATTGGTCGGCGCAAGCTGAGGGAACTTCTCGTGATCTCCAAAATCCCAATCCTCTAGCTTGAGCGTCGAAATGCGGCCCAACAATGCGCCCTCAAACACCACCTTCTCCAGCAGCAATGGTGTAGAGACCATAAATTTGGCATTTTCTGGGTCCTTAGGCACCTTATTTGTGCCCTTGCACTGTGGGATGTACTTTGGGAGTCAAGTCATAGGTTCATCCTCGTCAGCATCCATCTCCTCGATGCCTCCGCACAGCTCTTCTTCATCCAAATCAAGGGGCTTAGTTGCCTGCTGCGCTTTATCTATCTTCCCCTTCTGGTGGATTTTCGTGAGAACTTTTCACGGTGATTTCCTAACTGGAACCTACTATGGTTGCTTCTTCTTCTTGTCAGTTGCCAAGGACTTAGGTCTAGGAGATCTAGGCATCACAGTCAAAAATCTCGTAGAAATAGAGGATGTTGCTTCAACTGAGGGTGTCGCTTCAGAGGGTGTTGCTTCAACTGAGGGTGTTGCTTCAGAGGGTGTTTCTTCTATTGCAGGGGGGTTGTAGTCATGCTTGCTATAAATTCCTTATGGAAATCTTCGAGTACGTTATCCAATCTCGTTCGTGAGAAGAGTTCTTCCTAATCTGTCTCAAACATATAGTTTAGTGCTTGGCACAACACAAGGAAAAAAAGCTTAAAATCGAATCCCAGGAAGCAAATTGTTCGAATGTGGGGCAGCATGCCAAATTTATAGGTGAATTCGAATTTGAATCCAACCGCTCCCATCAAATTTCTATCATTAATGCATCTTTGGTGGCATATTTCCAAAGGTTTTCCCCATAAATGCGCCCTCCCCACTCCTTCTAATGGAAATTGTGCCATCCAATCAGCTACAGTGCTTCCAATGGCTACTTTTTGACCAAGTTGCATGGCACCAACCTTTGTGGCGCAGCCACCTTGGCGCACCTCCCCTCAATGCCCTACTTTCTTCCATTGCACGCCCCTCTTACGTTGTCTTTCCCATTTTTTGGCAGTGTAGTTTATAGTCCTGTACTTCCTTGCAGTTTCCTGGAGACCTAAGACTATCTCGCCATCATATAGTCATTATGTAGGGGCAGGATCACCCTTGTACAAATTCAATCGAATTACTTTGACTATGCTTGGAAACAATTCTCCATTCAGCTTTGCGAGCTAAACTGCGCCACCATTTGTAATTTATTTTACCACATAGGGTCCCAGCCAATGCATTTGAAACTTTCCAGGAAATTTCGTAAATTTGTTGTCATATATGTTGGAAATAATACTGAGAGGGGGACAGGGGGGGGTGAATCAGTATTAGCAAGTAAATAATATTTCTTTTCACAAACAGATTTGTATATGCTACTTCAGTTAATGAAACTTGCGTATATACGAAACTGTAGTAAAGGAAACTAGCGTATATCCTGCAGACTTATAATTTAGTTAATTCATCAGATGTTGATCTTTAATCTATGCATAAGAACCATATAGCAGTAACCAGGTACAGTAAAAACAAAGCAGACAATCACACACAAGAACACAAGATATAAGGTGGAAACCCAATGTGGGTGAAAACCACCTACTGCAATTCGTCTCTATCTTCTTTTAATAAGAAACTTCTTTTTACAATATTTTTGTACTGGTGCAGTCTTATACCAGTATGCAGGCTTCTACATGTAAAAGGCTACAACCTTCTCTCATTCTCCAGCTTCTCTTGGAAGGGAGCTACAACCCCCTAGCTCTTGTACTAGCTGATGTACTAGTACGTAGGCACTGACCTACAGAAGGCTACAACCTTCTCTTTTATTCTAGGGACCACGTTTCATAAATTTTCAGACTAGATCCATCAATAACATCAACCAATCTCCTTTGCACTAACCAAAACTGAATCAAACAATCACTTTTCTGAATGTTGTAACCAGAATGCAGTAACAATAACCAGAACCCAAGCCAGAACCCAGAACACTGCAACAACAAACAGAAGTAGCTAAAACATATTTTATGAGGTGTACACTACTTCAATGTGTCAAACCTGCGTGCATACGCACTTTTCTCAAGACAAACTTGCGTATACGCTATTTTTAAATGCTGAACCAGCGTGTATACGCGCCCTTGCTGTAATGAACCTGCATATAGATCTGTAAATGATGATTTAACCTTTACAACTATTCAGACATCAGTTATACCCAGATCATCATATTTACAGATTACGACATGTGCCAATTATTCAGCTAAAAGATCAAAACCACATAAAGATACTTCTCTTCAAGCCTTAAGATCTTGACCCATCAATAGAACTGTTAGCTCTACTACAGTTTGCAACATTTGATGGATAAAAATAGGTGTTGAGCAGTGCTGGTTTGGTTGTATAAGGCTGGCAGTGGTTTTTCATGCTTTCTCCTTCATTTTCCCTTTTCTCCTTATAACTCCCACACCTCCGTTTCCACCTCCTCTTCCATTCTCCTATTTCTCCCCTAACCCATTATTTTCATGTCTCTCTATAGTCTTTTGTAAACCCCGCCTAAACCCTTTTTCAGCTTCCCGGGCTTCTTTTTGTTTAAAACCTATAAACCCCCGATAACCCTATAAAAACCCGTATTAATCCATTTTTGTTTAAACCCCGGCACTAAGACCCTAACCCTTTATAACCGTGCATATAATAAAAAATCATAACCCGCGAATTTAACTGTCACATCAACCCCAGAGCACATGTTTATTACCTCGACCGTCTGATTGCACCCGCCTTATCATCCAATGGTGTGCACTATCCCCACTCCGCCAACCTGCTCAACTGTTAACCCGCGAGAAAGTGGTTTCCCGCCGGTCACGTGTCATATTTTAATTGCATCACATCATTACATACAGAAACTGCCTTTGCTTGTAAAGTGGTGCGGGGAAACCGCTTATTGCCCTTCCGATACAGTTCCTCTCTCGCTAACCCGTGTTCACCTCCGCCGCCTGATAGCTGTCAGATCATCCATTTTGCGATCGGACGGCTCGCGATCCTCCTTTTCGCCTACCCGCCCGATAGCATCTCAGATCGAATCTCCACCATTCATTCACATGATTCGACGACCCTCATTGCATCTTCTTTGTCATCTCCCGATAGCTCCTCCCGCGCAATCTCCACCGTTGATTTTTATCATCTGACGACTGGGATTTGTTCCGTTGTTTAATCTGCCTCTGTGTCTTTCATCGCCTCCCGCCAGTTTCCAATGTAATTTTTGTGTTTATAGCAGTCCTGTGCACCCGAAGAAAAAAGGAGCTCATGGTTAAATACTCAGCGCATTTAATCTGCAACCAACTGCATTTAAAGATAGAATGGCCGAAGGACAGAAAGGACACCCTCGAGCAGTTCAACCATTTAGCAGTTATGGAAATGCATTCAAATCATATTTCACCTATTCAGGAAGGACATCAAAGTACAGAAAGAGCCATTTTGTTCATTAAAAACAATCAAATTGTATCAGAAACCCATATCTAATTGTAAATGCGGTTGGTGGTCAATTATGACCCCTCCATGCATAGGTTTGCAGAGCAATTTTGTAGTCAACCTCCATATATACCCAAGAAAAAGATGTATGAGGTTGATGAGTGTTATTTTGTTGTAAGCTTCAACTTCTGGAGACTATAACTACTATGAGACCTACAACTTCTGGTCTTCATTTCCAGCTAATACAAGATTCTTTTGTTGTTAATTGTTCACTGTCCACTTCTTCTTCTTATTCCAAGTTGTGCCTGTTTTGAATTTATTCATATGTTGTTAATGTTTAGCATTAGAGGGGCTGTCATCCCACCTCTGTGTTAGGATTTAACATGTATCATTGAATTTGTATGCAGGTTTTTGTTGTTTTGATGCCAGAGAGATGTCATCCTGTCTGTGCATTAGAGAATAGATTTACAAACCTTCTAACTGGTTGCAGCTGGCCATCACAGGGTCCTATGCATCTACTGGTGTGATTAGTATTCTCCATCATCACATTTTCTTTAAAATTGTGAGTAATTGGTGGTCTAAAGCCTTGTAGTCTGGGGGTGTTCACCCATGTCTGGGGTTAAGCATAATAGAAGTGGTTATCTGGCTTGAATATGCAGCATTTCTTCCATTCATCCACCATTTTCCAACATTTTTGTTGAGTTTGTAATGTTCGCAAGCATCTCTGATATACAACCTAGGAGAGTTTCTCGGGGTGATAACATTAATTGGCACCTTTGTCGGGGAGAGGAGATTGAAGCTTAGCTTCCCTGGGAGAACGACACAGCTTCAAGCTTTGATGATAGACAAGGTTTGAACACAGTTTCTGGTTGTAATCATCTATCTGGCGACTCCATTGAAGGAAGACCATCATTGGGTGACTCCACATCGAATTTCTGGCTCAGTTTGTGAGACACACTCGAAGATATCCTCAGAAATTACCATCTGAACCACTGCCTGAACCTCAGAGGACTGTCAAATCAAAGAAAGCATCACATAAAGGGGCATCAGGATCAGGTAAGCCTAAGAAATCTCATTCATCTCTGAAAGATAAAGTTATTGCTGAAGATATACAGATTGAGGATTTAGAAATTAGCATTGTTAATAAGGAAAAACCTTCAGAGATTAGTTCAGCCCCTTGTGCAGTTAGTTCCCCTTTGAATCTCAGTCCAAAGAAAGCTTCCCATTCAGTCCAAAACATCCCTTTATCTCTGCCATCCATCACATTACTCCCTACCATTCAATCTGCTAGTATTCTTCCAAATATTCCAATCATGGCAGGACAACAAGCACCTACGAGGATAGAAAGAATTGTAGCTGCCAGATATGGACCATTGGTATTGCCTGTGCCTTTAAATCCTATGCATGTGGGGGAATATAAAAAATATATGCCTAAATTCACTGGTACAGAGGGAGTAACAACAGAAGAACACCTTGAAGCTTTTTACAGTTATGTTGATAATTTAGATATAAGTGAAAATGATGTGTGGATGAGAGTTTTTGTCCAGAGCCTTGATGGAGAGGCTAGGAAGTGGTTTAGAAAATTACCCCAGAGATCTATAACTGATATTGAAGCACTAGATGATGTGTTTTTGAAGCAATGGGGAGATAAAAAAGACTTGATGTATTATCATACTGAGTTTGGTAATCTGAAGAGGGAAAATGGTGAATCTTTCCCTGATTTTAATAAAAGATTTAATCGAATGTATAGTAAGATATCAGCTGAGGTAAAGCCTACTCCTACCTCTACCAAAATCACTTACGCCAATGCTTTTGACTCTGATTTCTCCCTGTTATTGAGAGAAAGAAGATGTGCTACTCTAGCTGATATGCAGGATGCAGCACTAGAAGTAGAGTCTAACATTATGGTTGCAGAAAAGTTAAAAAATCAAGCTGACAGAAGGAGGAAGAGAGCTCAAGCTTCTACTTCTTCTGCTTCATCTTCAGAGCCTAAATTGGATAAAATGACTAAGATGATAGAGTCATTGGCTGCTGAAATTTCTAAGCTGAAAGTTGAACAGAATTTAGGGAAAACAAGGTAGCAGAACACAATTGCTCCAAGAAACCCCAATCCATTCAGAAGAGCAAATGAGCAGTTACAAATAATGCAAAGGGGTGAAGAATCAAAAGAAGAACATAAAGTAAAAGCTCATTTCCAAAATGTAGTCATGGAGGAGGAAAAATTTGAAGAAGATGAGAATGAAATTCACTGCATGGAAGATAAAGGCAGCGTTGCATTTTTTACTCTGGTTGCTTATGAAGAATCATTGCTGCAAGAGCAAAACAGTCAAGAGTGAGACAGAGGAGATGTTCTACAAACTGGTGACCAGCAGAGATATAATCTGAGATCCAATGCAAAAAATGCCAAGGAGAATCTTGCCCAAAGAGCTGTTGTCCAAGCAGAATCACAGAATGTCAAACAAAGAAGACCAGCAGTTGATCCAGTCATCCTCAAAGCTCTAGTTCAAGAGGTAAAAGGTTCTGATAAGTCATATTCTTCTTTCAGCTTTGAGTCAGAAGTTCAGAAATTGAAAATATCTGTGCCTCTGGTTGAGTTGGTGAAGAGTGAAGTATTTAGAAAGCCTATCCTTGAAGCCCTTGAGCTAGAAACCAAACAAACCTCCACTGACTCTGTTAATTTGCAAGATGATAAGCTTGCCATTTTGCTCAGCCCTATGATTGAATCTGCTGATAATAATTCTCCATCTTTTTATGTCTCCTTGATCATTCATGATAAAATCCTCCACAACTGCCTGCTAGACACAGGGGCCAGCCACAATTTAATGCCTAAAGCTGTCATGGAAGAGTTAGGCCTTGATATCACCAGACCCTATCATGATTTATTTTCTTTTGATTCAAGGAAGGTGAAATGTCTTGGATTGATTAAAGATCTGGCCATTACCTTAACTCAGCTGCCCATGAAGAGTATGATGATGGATATTGTGGTAGCAGATGTCCCTCCTAAGTTTGGCATGCTACTGTCCAGAGGGTGGATTAAGAGACTAGGTGGGACATTACAAAATGATTTATCTTATGCCACTATCCCAGTGTTTGGAGGAGAAAGCAGGAGATTGTATAGAGAAGCACAGCTGGCATACATCATCAGTGATGAGAAGAATCCTACAAATCATCCCATATATGCAGTGGACACTGATTTTGGAGCTTGTATTCTCCAAATAGAAGAGTCTCAGAAGGCCTCAATGCAGATCAGGAAACCAACAGTTCAAGCTAAAGAAGAGCAAGGAAGTCAGGTTTGGGAGATGTTCTTTGATGGAGCATGTACCAGGGAGACTGCAGGAGCAGGGGTGGTGCTAGTATCTCCACAACAAGAAAGCATTCAGCTATCTTTTAAGCTGATTTTCCAAGTCACAAACAATATAGCAAAATATGAAGCACTGCTGTTGGGCCTTAATGCAGCAAAAGACAGAGGAATTAGAAGCATAAAGGTATTTGGAGATGCTGATTTAATCATTCAGCAAGTAAATAAAACATTTCAAGCAAAGCACCCAAGGTTGAAAGCATACAGAGATGAGGTATGGAGAATAAGAGTCTGTTTTGATTATTTCTGTATTTCATACATTCCTAGAACCCAAAATCAGCTTGTTGATTCCCTTGTTGTTTCTGCTAGTCTATTTATTCCTCCCATGCCTCCTAGATTAGTTTATGAAGTCCAAATGAAGTACAGACCTTCCTTGCCTGATAATGTCCACCATTGGAAAGTTTTTGAAGATGATGATGAGATAAATAGGTTTCTTCAAGTCATTGATGAGTTCTCTGAAATGCAAATTGACCAAGAGAATGATGCCTTGGAAGAAAACCCCCAGTCCCAGCTTAGAAATAAAATTGGTAAAGACAACATTGTCCAACTTCCTAGTAACCATATTCCAAAGGGTCTAATTCCTCTAGAAAGACTGTTTGACCAAAATGATGTGCCTTACAAAGCTGCCCAGAAAGAAGACCAATCTGCAGTCTGTAAGCATGATATAGGAAGTCTAGGTCAGCCTAGATATGTAAATCTGTCCACTCATTTGTCAGCTGATCAAAGTGTTGAATACTGTAATTTAATGAGGCAATTTGTTGATGTGTTTGCCTGGGAGTATAGCGATCTGAAAACATATGATAAGAACATAATTCAGCATAAAATCCCTCTGGAGAAAGACACAATACCATTCAAATAGAAGCTGAGACTGATAAACCCTATGCTTCTTCCTCTGATTGAAAAATAAATTAAAAAATTGTTGGCTACCAAGATCATAGTACCTCTCAGGTATTCGAAATGGGTAGCCAATTTGGTGGTGGTGAGGAAGAAGAGTGGAGAAAGCAGACTCTATGTTGATTTCAGAAATTTAAACAAATGATCCAAGAAAGACAACTATCCTCTGCCCAAGATGGAGCATTTGCTGCAAAAAGTCTCAGGAGCTAAAGTAATGTCTTTCTTGGATGGATTTTCAGGCTTTAATCAGATTGTTGTGCACCCAGATGATCAAGAAAAGACTGCATTCACCACTCCTTGGGGCACTTTTATGTATGCCAAAATGCCATTTGGATTGATGAATGCTGGAGCCACCTTTCAGAGAGCTATGGATATAGCATTTGTGGGAGAGAAGGACAAATTTTTGCTTATCTACCTTGATGATATAACAGTTTACTCCAACAGCCATCAAAATCATTTACAGCATTTGAAAAAAGTATTATTGAAGTGCAGGAGGTTTGGAATCTCAGTCAATCCCAAAAAATCACAATTTTCTTTAAATGAAGGCAAGCTATTAAGACATATTGTGTCTACTGCAGGTGTTCAAATTGATCCAGAAAGAGTCAAAGCAATTCAGACTTTGTCTGTCCCTAGATCAAAGAAGGATATTTAGTCATTTCTGGGCAAAATTAATTTTGTCGGGAGGTTTATTCCAAATTTTGCTGAATTGGTAAAGCATATTACCTACATGTTAAAGAAAGGGGCAGAAATCAAATGGAATGATATGGCAAGAGAATCATTTGAGTCTATTAAAAAGGCTATTATGGAGGCTCCCACATTAATCAGTCCAGATTACAGCAAGGAGTTCCATGTATTTTCTTTTGCCTCTGAAGGCACCATTGCAGCAGTTTTATTGCAGCAAGATGAAGAAGGTTCAAAACATCCAGTAGCATTTTTCAGCAAGAATTTGAGGGATGCTAAACTAAGGCATGATATTTTAGAAAAACAGGCATATGCTCTTATTAAATCCCTAAAGGCTTTCAAAGTTTATATCTTGCATTCAAAAATAATTGCATATGTGCCTTATGGTGCAATAAAAGATGTTTTAACACAACCTGATGTTGATGGAAGAAGGGCAAAGTGGATTGTAAAAATGATAGAATTTAATATAGAGCTGAAGCCCACCAAGCTAGTCAAAGGTCAAGGTCTTGCCAAGTTATTGGCTAAAGAAAATTGCAGATCATTAGATAGTGAGTTCTTGTGCACAATTGCAGAAATCAGTCAAACAGGTGAAGAAGAGGAAGCAGCTGAACCAGACCGCAAGCAGTCAGTGGCCAAGAATCTAGCTTCATGTAATTGGTATGCTGAAATAATTAATTTCTTGCTGAAGCTAGAAATCCCTTCAGGATTTACTCAAAGTCAAGCTAGAACTTTAAAGCTTAGGGCAGCAAAATATTGTATCAATGAAAATCTGCTCTACTGGAGGGATCCATCTGGGGTGCTTTTAAGGTGTCTGGACAAAGAAAAATCAATAGAAGTGATGCAGCAATTTCATAACAGCATGTGTGGAGGGCACCATTATTGGAAAACCATAGCCCATAAAATTCTCAGAGCTGGGTACTATTGGCCCACTTTATTTTTTGATGTATTTGTTTTTGTTAAATCTTGTGACAGGTGCTAAAGATTTGAAGGAAGACAACAGTTGAAATCCCTGCCCCTAAAACCAATAATTGCAAAAGCACCTTTTCAGCAGTGGGGTTTGGATTTCATTGGAGAAATCAATCCACATTCCAGTGGCCAGCATAGATGGATATTAGTAGCCACTGACTATTTTACCAAGTGGATTGAGGTAGTCCCTACCAGGAAGGCTGATCACAATGTGGTCCTGAAGTTTTTGACAGAGAATATCTTCAGTAGATTTGGTTGTCCACATAAATTAATAATAGATAATGCAGTAGCTTTCAGGGCAAAAGAACTGGTGGAAATGTGTGATTCAATGGGCATCAAATTGATTCATTCCACCTCATATTATCCTCAAGGAAATGGTCTAGTAGAATCCTCTAACAAAAGTCTGATAAGGATAATTAAAAAGTTGTTGGAGGACAATAAAAAGAATTGGGATTCTAAGCTCAAGTATGCACTGTGGGCTGACAGAGTGACCATTAAAAAATACACAGGCAATTCTCCTTTCAAGCTGGTATATGGCACTGATGTTGTATTCCCAACTCAATTAACCCTCCTTGTGGCAAAATTCATTCAAGAAGAGTAGGATGAGGAAGAATGCATGGCAAAGAGGATCACTGATTTAGTAGAAATACATCAGATTAGAGAACAACTGGTTGATAAAGCTGCAGCACATCAGAGAAGGATCAAGGAAGCCTTTGACAAAAAGGAAAAAACAAATAATTTTTAGATTGGTGACTTGATTTTGAAATGGGATGCACTAAAGGAGGAGAAAGGTAATCATGGGAAATTTGATGCTTTCTAGACAGGGCCTTTCATCATTTCACAGATTCAAGGGAACAACACCTTCATACTGAAAAGTATGGGAGGAGAAGCAATTTTTGATGGCCCAGTTAATGGGCAGTTTTTGAAAGTTTATGTTGTTTAAGGTCTTTTGGCCTTAAAGGCTGTAAATATTTTTTTTTTATCAGTTTTGTGCAGGCAAAGTAGACTCCATGCCCAATGGAACACTAGGAATTTTGACTAATTTGCTTTCAGCTGGAAAGGCAATGGTCTGCAGGTTCTTGAGACCTCACAGGGAGGATCTCATCCCCAGAAGGAGCCAGTGTTAGCTCTGCTACAGTTTGCAACATTTGATGGATAAAAATAGGTGTTGAGAAGTGTTGGTTTGGTTGTATAAGGCTGGCAGCAGTTTTTCATGATTTCTCCTTCATTTTCCCTTTTCTCCTTATAACTCCCACACCTTCGTTTCCACCTCCTCTTCCATTCTCCTATTTCTCCCCTAACCCATTATTTTCATGTCTCCCTATAGTCTTTTGTAAACCCCGCCTAAACCCTTTTTCGGACTCTTGGGCTTCTTTTTGTTTAAAACCTATAAACCCCTGATAACCCTATAAAACCCCATATTAATCTATTTTTGTTTAAACCCCAGTGCTAAGACCCTAACCCTTTATAACCGCCCATATAATAAAAAATCATAACCCGTGGCTTTAACTGTCACATCAACCCCGGAGCACATGTTTATTACCTCGACCGTCCGATCACGCCCGCCTTATCATCCGACGGTGTGCACTATCCCCGCTCCGCCAACCTGCTCGACTGTTAACCCGTGGGGAAGTGGTTTCCCGCCGGCCACGTGTCATATTTTAATTGCATCACATCGTTACATACAGAAACCGCCTTTGCCCGTAAAGCGGTGCGGGGAAACCGCTTACCACCCTTCTAGTACGGTTCCCCGCTCACTAACCCATGTTCACCTCCGTCGCCCGATAGCCGTCCGATCATCCATCCCGCGATCAGACAGCCCATGATCCTCCTTTTCGCCTACCCGCCCGATAGCCTCTCAGATCGAATCTCCACCGTTCATTCACATGATCCGACGGCCCTCATTGCATCTTCTTTGTCATCTCCCGATAGCTCCTCCCGCGCAATCTTCGTCGTTGATTTTTATCATCCGACGGCTGGGATTTGTTCCACTGTTTAATCTGCCTCTGTGTCTTTCATCGCCTCCCGCCAGTTTCCAATGTAATTTTCGTGTTTATCGTAGTCCTATGCACCCAAAGAAAAAAGGAGATCATGGTTAAATACTCAGCGCATTTAATCTGAAACCAACTACATTAATAGACAAAATGGCCAAAGGACAGAAAGGACACCCTCAAGTAGTTCAACCATTTAGCAGTTATGGAAATGCATTCAAATCATATTTTACCTGTTCAGGAAGGACATCAAAGTACAGAAAGAGCCATTTTGTTCATTAAAAACAATCAAACTGTATCAAAACCCCATATCTAATTGTAAATGTGGTTGGTGGTCAGTTATGACCCCTCCACGCATAGGTTTGCAGAGAAATTTTGTAGTCAACCTCCATATATACCCAAGAAAAAGATGTAATGAGGTTGATGAGTGTTATTTTGTTGTAAGCTTCAACTTCTGGAGACTGTAACTACTATGAGACCTGCAGCTTCTAGTCTTCATTTCCAGCTAATACTAGCTTCTTTTGTTGTTAATTGCTCACTATCCACTTCTTCTTCTTGTTCCAGGCTGTGTCTGTTTTTCATTTATTCATATGTTGTTAATGTTTAGCATTAGAGGGGCTATTATCCCACCTCTGTGTTAGGATTTAGCATGTATCATTGAATTCGTATGCAGGTTTCTGTTGTTTTGATGCCAAAGAGCTATCATCATGTCTGTGCATTAGAGAACATATTTATAGACCTTCTAACTAGTTGCAGCTGGCCATCACAGGGTCCTGTGCATCTGCTGGTGTTATTAGTATTCTCCATCATCACATTTTCTTTAAAACTGTGAGTAATTAGTGGTCTGAAGCCTTGTAGTCTGGGGGTGTTCACCCATGTCTGGGGTTAAGCATAGTAGAAGTGGTTATCTGGCTTGAATATGTAGCATTTCTTTCATTCATCCACCATTTTCCAACTTTTTTGTTGAGTTTGTAATGTTCCCGAGCATCTCTGATATACAACCTAGGAGAGTTTCTTGGGGTGATAATAAGAACTTATCCTTCTTCAAGCACTCAGGTTCCTCCTTGATTCAGATCCAGCTATGCACCGTAACCTAATGACCAGTATTTTAGATCTTGCTCTTCATTAGATATTCAATACTTGAGTGCCTTTGCCTAATGATCTCCTCCTCCTTTTATAGTCTTAGGCCTTACTCAATACCATGGTCCAAAACCACTTAGAATCAATACCTTGGACCAAATGCCTAGGGTCAACACTTCGGACAAGATACCTTGGACCAATACCATGGGTCAAAATACCATGGTCCAAATACCATGGACCAAAACCAAATTCTTCAACATGTACGTGCCTTTCCTTGCGTGAAAGTGCGTGTATATGCATACACGCCTTTTGGTCGGCGAACCCACGTGTATACGTGCCTTGGTCAAAGGGAACCTACGTATATCTCTTCTTCCTTCATTCTAAGAGATTGAACTGTGATCTTTCATCTGAGTGAGTTTCCATTAAGGACAAAACCTGTGTCATAATGCCAAAAATATCCCCCTTTAGACTTGATGGCAACCCTAAGTCACTCTCCCCCTTTGTCATCAAGGGCAAAGGGTTATGCTCCCCTTGAGTACATGCTGAATTAACTGTAAGCAAGGTCTGCAAAAAGATGTTCTACAAGAAGAACATGACTCTATACATCATAAATGACCTTCCTATCACCAAAGACTCATACATACATCCATCTCTCAACCAAGTGGGAATATACCAAGATTGACTCATCCACCCAACCAAGTGGGGATACACCAAAAGTTTATACATGAAAAAACAAGAACATTACATCATCCATCCCAGGCATAGTGGGGAAAAAAAATTGATAATAAAATATATACATGACATAGAGACAAAATATCTAAAACAAGACTATGATAGTCATCAGCAATTATCATCAACAGCATCTGTCTAACACCATCAGCAACCATGATCTCCCTCTGCACTTGTTCCACCTGAATCAAAAACAATTATGAAATTGTACCAAGGTATTCTAAGAAAATTCCAACAATGCATTATTTAGAAGTATATGCTCCCCCTGAACCTGTGCCAAATGGTCTCTGTCAGACCCATATCAGACTCTTTTCATCCCAAGTCTGGCCCATTGTTTTTCTTCAAACCAACATATACGTGACTGTGTCCACAGAAACCTGTGTATGTACGCAGATATGCTTCATGAAACTTGCGTACATTCACTTTTCTCTGAATCAGATAGGTTTCAACAACAAGATGATGCATCAACTACTCCCATCTTTTGTCTTAGATATTCAAATGTCTCTCTGGGCAGCAGTTTGGTGAATATATCAGCAACCTGTTCTTTGGAGGGAACATACTCCAATTTGACCTTTTGTTCAAGCACTTGTTCACGGAGAAAATGATATTTGATAGGTATGTGCTTGGTCTTGGAATGCATGACTGGATTCCTTGAAATACTGATTGCACTTGTATTATCACTTAGAATGGAGATGGGTGGATTACATGTGATCTGAATGTCTTGCAATGTTTGCGTCATCCAAAGGAGTTGTGTGCAGCAAGATGCAGCAACCACATATTCTGCTTCAGTTATAGATAATGAAATTGAACTTTGTTTCTTGTTGAACCAAGATACTAATTTGGAACCCATATAGAATTCACCACCACTAGTTCTTTTTCTGTCATCCACGCTTCCTACCCAATCTACATCTGTATACACATGAAGAGTAAGATCTGTGTCCCTAGGATACCATAAACCAAATTTTTGTGTTCCTTGAAGATATGTGAAAATCCTTTTGACTGCCTGAAGGTGTGCTTCCTTTGGATTTGCTTGGAATCTTCCAACTATTCCCACTACATGCACGATGTCTCGTCGGGTACCTGTTAGATAGAGTAAACTACCAATCATGGATCTGTAGGTTGGTTGATGTACTTCTGCTGATTCATCATTTGCGCTGAGGCTACATCCTGTTACCATAGGGGTACATACTAGTTTATAATCTTCCATGCGATATTTCTTCAAGATCTGCTTGAGGTACTTGGTTTGTGATAGAAAAATACCAGCTTTATTTTGTTGAACTTGTAAACCAATAAAATATGTGAGCTCACCAAGAAGGGACATTTCAAATTCTTTCTGCATTACAAAAGCAAAGTTTTGACTCATGGCTTCTTCATTACTACCAAAAATGATATCATCAACATACACAACAAGTATTAGTAATTTATCATTGTCAATTTTTATATATAGATTGTTATCAACTAATCCTTTTGAAAAACCTTGTTGATGAAGGTATTTGTCAAGACGATAATACCAGGCCCTTGGAGCTTGTTTTAGACCATAGAGAGCCTTTCTGAGTCTGCATACAAGTTTTGGATTATTTCCAAGGATGAATCCGTCTGGTTGCTCAATATATACTTCTTCTTCTAGGTCTCCATTAAGAAAGACAGATTTCACATCCATTTGATATACTTTGAACTTCTGAAAGCTATAAAGAGCAAGGAACATTCTTATGGCTTCAAGTCTAGCAACAGGTGCAAAAGTTTCTTCAAATTCTATACCTTCTTGTTGAGCATACCCTTTACAAACAAGTCTGGCCTTGTTTCTAATAACTTCTCCATTTTCATTCAGCTTATTTTTGAATATCCATTTGGTTCCTATGAAATTCTTATCATTAGGTCTAGGAAACAATTCCCAAGAATTATTCTTTTCAATCTGCTCAAGTTATTCATTCATGGCCTTGACCCAACATTCATCTTTGCATGCTTCATTTACATTTTGCAGTTCAATGGAGGAAAGCAATGCTAGATAGCTTGAAGCTTCTGTAATAGTTCTTCTTGTCTACACACCTACCTCTTTCTGCCCCAAAATTTGAGTCTCTAGATGATTCTTCTGAACATACCTGGATGGAGTCTTTTCTTCTACCCTTATCTGTTCTTCTGGTGCCTCATTGGTTTCTTCTTCAGAATTAGTCTGATTTGATGTGGAAGGATAGTCCTCATCTTCTTCATAATCTTCGGTTTTTACCTGCTTTGGATTTTTGCCTGCTTCATCAACCACAACATCAATACTTTCAACAATTTTCCCAAGTCTTTTATTATAACACTTATATCCTTTACTTCAGGAAGAGTAACCAAGGAGAATGCCTTCATCTGCTCTAGGTTCAAACTTGCCAAGTTTTTCATCAGTCCTTTTGATGTAACATTTGCTTCCAAAAACTTTGAAGTATTTTACAGTAGGAGTCTTACCATACCAAAGTTCATGTGGAGTTTGAGTGTTGTTTACCCGGACGTTTGTTTTGTTGAGAATAGTGATAGCAGCAAATGCAACTTCACCCCAAAAGGTTACAGGAGTTCCAGACTCATCTAGCATAGCACGAGCCATTTGTTGAACAGTTCTGTTCATCCTTTCTACCACTCCATTTTGCTGAGGAGTTCTTGCGATAGAGAATTCCCTTCTTATTCCATGTTCTTCACAGAAGTCGAAGAATTCATCCGAGGTAATTTCCCCTCTTCGATCAAACCTAAGGCATTTGATTTTGTGATCTTATTCATTTTCAACCAAGTCTTTGAAGGCTTTGAACTTTTCAAAAGCTTCATCTTTATGCTTTATAAGTCCTATCCAACACATTCTGGAAAAGTTGTCAATGGACAATATAAAGTATTCTTCTCCACAAGGTGACTTTTTCCTAGATGGACCACATAAATTAGTGTGAACAAGTTCAAGAGGCTTACTAGCTGATCCTTCCTTCTCAGGGAAATGTGCTCTGGTTTGCTTACCAAATTTACATTATTTTCATATTATATTCTCTGGAATGTTGATATCAAAAATATCACGAATAGCCCGGTATCTGCATGCTTTTCTTATTTGAGAGAAACTTAGATGCCCCGATATTCTGTACCATAACCAATGTTCATTGTTTTTTCTTAGGTAGCATTGTTGTTGTCCCCCCTTGAGTACGTACAGGTTTTTTGGAGTTCTTACACCTTTGATCACTGTTTCTCCTATATCAAGCTCATCAAAAACACATCCATTTGATCAAAATACTACCTCATTTCCTTGATCACACATTTGACTAACACTCAATAGATTATGCTTTAGACCATCTACATACATAACATTCCTAGCTTTAACTTTTTCTTTTAAGACAACGGAGCCTTTACCTTTTATGACCGCAGTAGTGTCATTACCAAATGAGACCTTCTTTTCCTTTTCTAAGGCATTATATGATTGAAGTTTTTCTTTATCACCTGTCATGTGTTTCGAGCATCCACTGTCGATGTACCACTAATTTTCTTGTCCTTCTGCATACAAGGCTATACCACATCTTTCTATTTGCAATTCTTTCTTTCTCCATGTTTTGGGACCCAATGAAGCTTGCTCCTTCTAAGATGTTTGTCGAAATTTACTCCTGCATTCAGAATCTTCATGACCGAAGTTGTTACAGATAGAGAATTCTATTTCATTTTCAAGAGTAGAAAAGTTATTGTAGGTCCTTTTCATGATCCCAGTCACATTCCTTTGATTTCGTGCTTCTCTAGTCATGATGGTCTTGTAAGAAACACATTGAGCAACTTTGTGTCAAAAGTTATGACATGAAAAAAATTGGCCATTAAAGAAATTCCTGCGATTATCGAATCTACTGACCTGATGATTGTAGTTTCCATTGACATTAATTCTTGAAGCAAATTGAGACTGATTTACCTATGGTTGGTTATAGATTCTATTCATCCTTCAAGTAGATTGAACTCGATTTACCTGGTGTTCTGCTTTATGCCTTTGCTGACGATTTTCAACCTGTTCACTTCTCCTTGCTGCATCAAGATAGCTTTTGGAGGTTGATGGCTTATGTGCTCGAGATGCTTCTTCAGTATATCGAAGACCTATCTTTATTAGAGGAGAACATTTCACTTTGATAATTTCATCTAAATTTTCTGATCCTTTCACAAATCTAAGATTGAGAGCTTTTGTTTTCTCAATATCTTTTCTTAGACCCACAATTTCACATTCTAACTTTTCATTGTGTTTTTCCCTTTTAGCAAGTTGGAATGTCAGAGTATCTATAATCATACTCTTTTCTTCTAAACAGATTTTAAGTTTAGAAATTTCTTCATAGAGACCATCTTCATCTAAAGCATCCAAGAAATCATCATCTTCAAAAGCCATCAGAAGTCTATAATCATTACCGTATTCATCTTCATCACTATTTGATAAACCATCGCTATCTTCATGTGTATAGTAACTCTTCTTACTTACATTCTTTTTTCTATTCCATTTTGCAGGTTTCTTACCTTTATCAAGCTTATCTTTATGAGGACATTTGGTTGCATTATGACCGACTCTTCCATAAGAAAATCATTTTAAAGGTAGTTTACCTCTAAATCTTCCAGAACCTCGTTGAAGGTTTTTGACAAAGTTTGATTCTTCCTCTCCTTCTGAAATGTGTCCCGATTCATTGAGCTCTTCTCTTCCTGAAGCCTTGAATGCGGCTTCTCTCATATCTAATGGACCTCCTTTTCTCATTTCAACAACAGTTAGGATTCTGTGTAGTTGTGTCATAGTCATACTCTGAAGATCCTGCTTTTCTTCTATGGCAGAAACTTTTGATTCAAACTTAGAAGACAAGGATCTTAAAACCTTTTCAACTAAAGTAACTTCTTTTATCTCTTCACCCAAGTTTTTCATGCGATTAACAATCTCATCTATACGTAGGAAGTAATGAGCTATACTTTCATCATTGTGCATTTTGAGAGTTTCATATTGAATTCTAAGAGATTGTAGTTTTGCACGTTTTACCTGATTGTCTCCTTCATAGCTTAGAACGATCTTGTCCCATATTTCTTTGGCGGTTTTGAGCTGCATAACCTTGACAAATTCTTATTGTGACAAACTCCCCAATAGTGTATTGACAACCTTGGCATTTGTTTCATACTATTTTTTACCTGTTGTTTCTGTAGGAATTGCTGAAGGAAATGCATATCCTCCATCCACGATTTCCCAAACATCTGTTCCAAGAGATTGAAGATAGGTTGTGGTTCTTACCTTCCAATAGACGAAGTTGCTCCCATCAAAGATTAGTGGTCTAATGGATCCCTCTCTTTCGTAGCTGCCCATGATGATAGATCTTCCTTCAAGTGATCAAGCTTCTTCTGAAGGACCTGCTCTGATACCAAATGTTGGAAATAATATTGAGAGGGGGGGGGGCGGTTGAATCAGTATTAGAAATTCAATAATATTTCTTTTCACAATCATATTTGTATATGCTACTTTAGCTAATGAAACTTGCGTATATACGCAACTGTAGTAAAGGAAACTAGCGTATATCCTGCAGACTTATAATTTAGTTAATTCATCAGATGTTGATCTTTAATCTGTGCATAAGAACCATATAGCAGTAACCAGGTACAGTAAAAACAGAGCAGACAATCACACACAAGAACACAAGATATAAGGTGGAAACCCAATGTGGGTGAAAACCACCTGCTACAATTCATCTCTATCTTCTTTTAATAAGAAACTTCTTTTTACAATATTTTTTTACTGGTGCAGTCTTATACCAGTACGTAGGCTTCTACCTGCAGAAGGCTACAACCTTCTCTCGTTCTCCAGCTTCTCCTGGAAGGGAGATACAACCCCCTAGTTCTTGTACTAGCTAGTGTACTAGTACGTAGGTGCTGACCTACAGAAGGCTACAACCTTCTCTTTTCTTCTAGGGACCGCGTTTCATAAATTTTCAGACTAGATCCATCAATAACATCAATCAAACATCAAATATATCTGCATCAACCAATCTCCTTTGCACTAACCAAAACTGAATCAAACAATCACTTTTCTGAATGTTATAACCAGAATGCAGTAACAGTAACCAAAACCCAAGCCAGAACCTAGAACATTGCAACAACAAATAGAAGTAGCTAAAACATATTTTATGAGGTGTACGCTACTTCAATGTGTCAAACCTGCGTGCATATGCACTTTGCTCAAGACAAACCTGCGTATACGCTGTTTTGAAATGCTGAACCAACGTGTATACGCGCCCTTGCTGTAATGAACCTGTGTATAGATCTATAAATGATGATTTAACCTTTACAACCATTCAGACATCAGTTATACCCAGATCATCAAATTTACAGATTACGACATGCGCCAATTATTCAGCTAAAAGATCAAAACCACATAAAGATACTTCTCTTCAAGCCTTAAGATCTTGACCCATCAATAGAACTTATCCTTCTTCAAGCGCTCAGGTTCCTCCTTGATTCAGATCCAGCTATGCACCGTAACCCAATGACCAGTATTTTAGATCTTGCTCTTCATTAGGTATTTAATACTTGAGTGCCTTTGCCTAATGATCTCCTATTCCTTTTATAGTCTTAGGCCTTACTCAATACCATGGTCCAAAACCACTTAGAATCAATACCTTGGACCAAATACCTGGGGTCAACACTTCGGACAAGATACCTTGGACCAATACCATGGGTCAAAATACCATGGTCCAAATACCACGGACCAAAACCAAATTCTCCAACATGTACACGCCTTTCCTTGCGTGAAAGTGCGTGTATACACATACGCGCCTTTTGGTCGGTGAACCCGCGTGTATACGCGGCTTGGTCAAGGGGAACCTGCGTATATCTCTTTTTCCTTCATTCTGAGAGCCTGAACTGTGATCTGTCATTTGAGTGAGTTTCCATCAAGGACAACACCTGTGTCATAGTGCCAAACCTGTGTCATAATGCCAACAATATATTAATACCAAATCATTAACCTAGAAAGTGTGCTACTTTATATGTTGATCATGCCATGCCTTTTCGCGCTCCTTTTGCACCTGTTGGTGAAATCCTACTAAAAACCGATCCTCCTCCAATTCCATCAGCTACGCGAGACGCTCCTCCATAGTATCGCAATCATCCATATCGATCAGTGCTACAATCCATAGACTCAGCACAATATATTCCATGGGCATCATAGCCTCCTACCCATAGACCAACCTGAAAGGGGTTTGGCATGTCAACTTTTTACAAGTGATTCTATACGCCCACAGGACTGTTGGTATACGCACATCCCAATCATTTTGCTTCATGTTGCAAACCTTCATTAAAGCGCTCTCCAGTATTTTATTGAAATTTTCTACTGTACCATTAGCTTGAGGGTGATAGGGCATACTTTTCTGGTGATAGACCTGGAATTCTTCAAGAATCGCGACAATCATCTCGTTTAAGAAATGTGTGCCCCTATCACTCATTAATATATTAGGACATCCAAATCGGGACAAGATAAACTCAAAAATGAACTTCGCAGCGGTAGCTGTGCTACAATCCTTAACTAGTTGAGCCTTCACCCATCACATCAAGTATTCAGTCGTTGTATTAATATATCACACTCTGGTCTTTTTCCTTGGTGGTTGGATCGGACCTACAAAATCAATCGCCCATTTATCGAACACCTGCAAAGTTACTTGTGGATTTAAGGGTAGATCATCCCTTCATGATGGTTTCCCCGTTCTTTGGCAAGCATCACACACACTACAATACACTTTTGAATCCTTATGCACCGTTGGCCACCAAAGTCCCACGCACAGGATTTTCTGCATAGTCGCTCTGCCTACATAGTGTCCTCCTACCACTCCTCCATGTGCTTCTGTGAGGATGCTTGGTCGTTCAAACTCTGGGACATATTGGTGTAGTATTTCATTGGAGCCCATTTTATATAGGTTTCCAGCGATCATAGAAAACCAGCCACACAAACCACCAACTCCTTCTTCTGTTGTGTAGAATATCCTTCTGGGGCTGTGCTAGTTGTCAAAAACTGGATTATATTAGCAAAGTGATCATCTACAACATGAACGGAAAAGAGATGCCATCTAACAATCCTTCTTCCAGACTAGTAGGCTCATCACCAGTCTCAATCCGGGATAGATGATCAGGACCAGCATTCCATCGTCTATGCTTCACAATCACAAAATTGTACTCCTAAAAGAGAAGCAACCATCTGCAGATCTTCCCCCCAACACAAGCTTATTGACTAGGTATTTTAGAGCATAATGGTTTGTATACATCTTGAAGTGTGCACCTAATAGATAGTGCCATAATTTTTGTAGCGCGTACACCATTGCCAATCCTTCGTGCTTTGTAGTCGAGTAGTTCTTCTCTGCCTTTGACAATTTCCTACTCGCAAACGCTATAGGATGATCAATATCGCCTTCACCTGGTTGGGTTAGCACCACACCTAGTGCAATACAAGAAGCGTCTACATGAACATGAAACTCCTTTTTCCAATTTGGGAACACTAGAATGGGCATGGTGACCATTTTCTCCTTCAAAATGTCTAAATTGTTCTGACACTCTTCATCCCAACAGAATGTTGCATCCTTCTTCAATAGTTTCTCCATTGGCATGTGATTTGTGCATATGCCTTGATAAACTTTCTATAATACCTTGTATGGTCCAGTGTCGCACGTAGCTATTTTATGATCTTTGGGGCCTTGAAATGACAATAATAGTTATCTTTGCAGGGTATACCATCAATCCCTGCTTGCAAACCACATGACCCAACAATATTCCATAAGGAACATAGAAGATGCATTTTTTCAGATTCAGGGTGATCTAATGTCTGTGACAGGTATCCAACATAAGGTGCAGACTTGCAACGTGGCACTTTACCAACCCAAATACAGTCCAATCATCAAAGTAGACTTCTAAGAACTTATGGATAAATTCCTTAAAAGCTGCAATTACTACCCTTGAGAAGATCGCAGGTGCATTCTTCAATCCAAATGGCATTACTGTGTATTGAAAACATCCCCATTCCGTCGTGAAGGTGGTCTTTCTGTGATCCTCTGATGCAATCTTGATCTGATGGTACCCCAAGAACCCATTAGTGAATGAGTAGGCTTCCTACCCTCCAACATTCTCCAGGACTTCATCTGTAAATGGTGTTGGAAATGGGTCATGGACACACGCATCATTTAGCTTCCTCAGATCGACGCATATCCAGATTTCATCTTGTTTCTTCTTTTCCTAGACTACCATAGGACTCACCCAGTCTGATTCCTCCACAGGCTCAATGATCCCAGCCTCTAGCATTTTTTCCAACTCTTTGTGCACATTTTCCTTGTATTTGGGATTCAAACGGTAGGGTCGTTGTTTTACAGGCTTCGCATCTGGCTTCAAAGTAATATTCATCATGCCCAGGTCCCCTACTATCCCCTTTAGATCCGAGAACTTGGTGGGAAACAAGTCTTGGTATTCGCGCAGCAGTTCCGTGACCTTATCAATTGTATCCTCATCCCAATAGTCGCCTATTTTTGTAAACTTCGGTTGCGCATCTAATCCAATGTTTACCTGTCTAGTCTTCAAAGGCTCTGCTATGTCAGGGATTGCTGCTTTGGGTCCTTCAACTTCACATTGTCCCTCAGACTTTGGAATGTTGATATTTCTAGGGTCATCTTCTTCTTCTTCTGCGGTCACGTTATAGCATTCCAGCATGTGGTGCAGCTGCGTATTCCAGTCTGGTTGAACCCATTCTATCAGTTCCTCAGGCATTCTAAAGATTGCAGCCTTAATTTCTTGGAGCACCTCATCAATACATTCAAAGCCATCCTCAAAGCTGAAGGTCAATAGGAAACTTTCCCTTAGGATATCCCACTCAACCGTCCCATGGCATAGCTCAATTTCCAGGTACCAATTCATCAGAATGGTATCCAAAGTGTGACAAAATATGTGCACCCATTCAGGTTGAGGTTCCTCTCCCCAAGCGTTAGTCCACCGCACCAAATGCTCATCAGGTCCTCTTTTCCTATGTATTTCCCAATCATATGGGTATTAGCATACCCAAACCTCAACTTCATCATTCACTTGTATTATTTCCAATCAATGAAGTTGTCCTTATGTGTACCCCACCAACGGCACGCGTAGCATGTAACACCAGATCTAGTGTCTGGAAGTGATGTTCTTCTAGCACCTCCCTCTCAAACTTATCCAAAAATATGTTAACATAATTTAAACCATCATAGTGAGGTAGATTTCGTACCTCTGTGGATAGGCATCGAAGCGATTTTGTCAACACATTACAGCGCAGCGAGGAGACTTTGTGTAATATGTTCTGCTAATGCTCAAGTTCTTCATCGGAGTCTAATGTGCAAGAGCTATCTCTACCCATGTGATCTATCCATCTGCTATAGGATTGATCAAGTCCTCATCATGCGCAATGATCTTATATATCTGGTCTAGATCATCCTCCTCTTTGTAATCGTGGACTGGTTCCGTGTATCACGTACCTTTAGTTGGGTCCAATGGAACAATAAATTGGAGTGCCTTCCTCTCAAATTTCATTCGGTGCTTCTTAATATTAATGACTACATCCATGTCGAAGGTCCAATCAATGCCTAATAGCGTAGAGTAAGGATTACTATCGTCCACTATCTTGATCACTTTAAAGTCATCCAGAGCACTTGCTCCTTCGATATCCACCATAACCCCATACAACCACCCCATAGGAATGATATTCTGTGGATTTTCCATGCGTAGATGGATAGGAGGCCACTGTATCACAAGTATTCCCATTCTTTCCCAAGTTTGTTTTGGTATTACATTTGCATCAAATCCTAGATCAAGAATTACCTGATCCATTTCGTACTCTCTGATCTGCGTCGTTAGCCTCATTTCGTGACCTGTTTGTTTCTTTCTTTTGCCCACTTTTTATACAACGCGTTGTTCTAGAGGAGTCTTGACCTTACCTGTACAGTTATCAATTAACTCTTGGAGCCCTTCTACCACCTTTCTATCCTACAACAGCTTCATACAAGTCTTCAAAAAGGTAGCTAATAGTGAAGGGTCTACGTCCTGCGCATTATTGTTTTCGTCTAACCTCTCCTGACTTCCTGAGGTAAAGGCCTCAGTGAAGCTCCTTTTGGCTTCCCTAAAGGTTTCCTTAGCCCGACTTAGATCGAATCCAACTTCCTTCTCAACAGCCTTGCATACCCAACCTTCGATTTCCAACTGCTTTCCTTTATCTTCTCCAGTGGAAATACCACTTCGTGTCACTATATTAATGCTAGGCTCTTCTTCGTGAGGCTCCACCCTCATCATCTGAATATTCTACGTAGGTGTTTGAGCCTTTTTCTCCTGCATCTTGGCTATTAGTACCGGGAAATATTTTATAACATGATCAAACTGTCAGCAATACTAACAAGAGGGATGCATTGGGTTCTGACAGTCACGCAAAAAATGACCTGCTTCTCCACAATTATAACAAATGACTTGTTTGCGACCCCTTCCAGCCCCTCCTCCACACACTACACTCGTGCCCTGATCCTGAGACCGATTTTCGCCTGCATTCTATATGTAGGGGTCCGCTCCATCATCAGTTCATAGCTCTGAAAATTACGCTCATCATGCCCTACTGATTTACAAAAAGTACAAAAAAACTGTTGCAGAGTTTGCACAAACTTCTATAGGAGATGACAGTTGTCAGTCACGTGCTTCCCAGCTATCTGACAGATAGCGCACCATAAGGTTACCCATGCACTTGGTCCAATGATGTTTTCTTTTTTTTAGAGGGACAGAACCTCCCCCAATAGAGTAAGTTTGATAAACTGAACAGTGGTCCTTATCATGACCATGGCCTTTACACTTCAGGCACCAAACTTCTATGCGCACCTTAGGCTGGACTTCCTTTCCCTTATTCATGTTCTGCAACTCCATTTGCAGGATTTCTAGCTATGACTGAATCTGTTGTACCCATATATTCGTATCCTACACTGGTGAAGCTTCTAATCTCATGGTGATCTCCACAGCTTCTGCTTGCGTTCCTATTTTCTGCTATGACAATGGTAATCTTAGATGAGGTAGGAGCGAAGCAATGTACTAGTCTCTATGTTGAGTATATGTAATGATCATATTAGCTTGTTAAATTTGACACTTTAATCTTTGATCAAAGTCACATGTAGAGTCATTTACCCTCTGCTAGATCTCCTTGAGCTCCATTACAGACTAAGCCTGAGATTTGGGCTTCTTAAACTCGTTGTTCAATGCTTGCTGGGTTTCTAGAATAGTCGCGTTGGGTTTATCCATGTAGAACTTGATGTACCAACTCAGCGCTCTGTCCTGCAGCGCTGTGACTAGCTGTGCTTTCTTCATGTTTTCATTGGTGATCTTTTGTACCTTCCATACAACATCTGCAACGAAAAAAAATTGTTCGGCGTATTCAGTTCCCACACCCTTAAACACAGACATCTTCATTGTATTCTCCATGATAAATGGTTGAGGTGGGGCTGGAGGTGGAGGCAGAGGCGGAGGTGAAGGTGGAGTAGATGGATGAGGTATCCCTGTGATACCCTGACTTACTATCTGCAACGCGCTTCGCAATGTTCTCACAATATTACCTTTGTCATCCCAATCAGAAGATCCTAACAGCGGACTGTATTCAGAGGCTGATTCTTCATTCCTTCTAAATGCTCTCCCACTTTGCATAGTCCCAAACATCAATTTAAAGGCATAACCCACTTTTCGCACAATATAATCTTAATCTAGGTCTTTAGAGATTTCAAGTACTTACCTCTTGGTCCCTTGAAGAACCTACGCTCTGCTTCACTGTAGTTGGTCGACATATCAATCGCAAACTCATTGATGAATCCTCCCAGAATACTATCGATCCAGTGGTCAATAGCCCGCGTGATGTTATTTTCTGAAGCCTCCAAGCACTTCATGAGTTTTAGGGTCCACACAATAGGTTCGTCAAGCCTCCATGTACCCTGACTATCCATTAATTTGGAGATCCACTCATACAATTCACCAGGGAAAGAACAGAAGAATATTTCATGTTCATCTATGAATAGGTATCTATTCAGCCTCTCTTCCTTTGACAAGTGTGAATTTCTATTCTCCTAAGCTATAAACGTGTGCAGCTTCTGATCGAATCACTTTTCAATTTATTTCTTAGTGGGGAACCATTTATCACACATTCCTCAGCAAGATCCCGGTCCGGGCAATGAAACCATTTGTTGGCTAGATGGGACCCTGACCCTGGTTCAAAGTTAGTTGCGCCAACCAACAAAACCATAAACTGTTGGCCCTTTCAGCAACAACCCGCATAGCACAGGCTGCAGTCTCACCCAAAGCAGTATTGGGGGATGACAAAACTAGGTTTCTGCATCTAGAGGTCTGTGTGATGGGTTCCTGTGGCCTCTAGGGCTTAATTTTGTCTTCGTGAATCCTAACCCTTCCTGAAAAATTAATAACAGTAAATATCATCAACAGAAATTATATCTTTGCAAAGGTCATTAACTAGCCATAACATGCATATTTTATATTGTTCTATCACTTTTGCGCATTAGATAAACATTTATTCATATACTTTCAGATACTGAACACACATAATTGCATAAATAAATACAGATGATAAGATATGCAAAGAATGGATCAAAACCATCTTTATTAGATGAGATCTTTCAAAATACAGATTCTCATTTCCTACGAACTCAGTTGTAGGAGCCCGTGCACTCAGCCTGCGGACTTACCAAGGTCTGTGTGCACTCAGTTGTAGGAGCCTTCCCCTTCGCCTAAGAATAGGAAACAGACTTTCCTGCCTTATATTTCTTGCCCAAAGAAATAATCTCCTATTCTCCGATTATCTTTTAGACTCAAAAAGACTCTTCTATTTATAGCCTTTCCTTTTACAATACCATGGTCCATGGACCATGGATGGGTCTCAAAACCTTCCTAACACCTAACAACCTAAGGGGCTAAATCTCCTTTGATTCTTACTATCTTCACGCTCCACTTCCAAAACTAGTGGATACTTTACATTATACAAAAAGGAAATACAAAATTTCACCCCAGGGACCCCATCCCAACAAGCACAGACTTTATATCCGGTTGTTGCTAGATCCCTAGCACATGCTGCACACACAAAACCTGATGTGGCTTCTACCCTCATTTTGTTTGCAGCCTCTGGCAACGTGTCCAAGCCTGGGACCCATGCTTCCTCTTTACTCTCTTTTAATTGTTGCCTTAATCTTTCATTTTCTTTTTCTAAATTTTCAATTTTATGTAGCAAAAGTTGGGTCTCATCCTTACCTGATAGAGGGAGCTCTTCTGGATGTGCCTACTCCCCTTCTTTGTTTTTCCCTATATCCTTGTGCTTGCTCGGCTCTTTTCTGGACGGAGGTGAAGGTTTCGGCTGTGAGCTAACTTTCACCCTCTTTTTCAATATCCTGCCGCCTATCAGCTTCTCCAATGATATTTTCCCAATCCTACCTCTCGAGGATTTCCCGTGTTCTTCAGTCTCCCTAGCTTCCTTTGGAGTGTCTTCAGGGATTTTAGCTTTCCTTCGGCGGAAATTCCTTGTCTTTCTACTCATAAACTCCTCCTAGCTCCTGCCTTGGCATTCCAATGCATCTAGCACAATTAACTTGATGAGACTGTTGTTGGTAATGCAACTCTTTGGGTGTGCAGCAACCTTAACAACAGCAGACATGTGCCTTATATTTTCTAACAGTAAATATGGGAGATTGACCAACTGCCTGTGTCAGAGGTGGTTTAGCATTGGGAAATGGTAATTGAACACGATCGTTGTCCTTCCTTCTCAAGTAATGTACTTGATGATGTATAGGGAAACATCTCCCCATGGCTGAGGGAGTGATAACATGTCAATTCCCCTGCCCTTTTTCTCCAATTGCTATTCTCCTCGCAGGAATTCCACCTTAAACCACCTTTTTCCCCCAATCTGCAATGATGTTACTCGAGCAATTACTTATTCCGTAACTTCTAGCTTCAACCCCCTAACCTTTGTCTGGTTCCTGTTCAAGTTTTTAGTGAATTCCATGGCAACCAACTCCTCTAATCCCTTAAATCGGTCAAAGAACTCAAACCATCTTGCTTCCTTAAAAAACTAGCACGCCTCAGGGAAATTCTATAGTGCTTCAGTCGAATTGGGCTCATGTTGGACTGTTGCTCCTCCCATTTATGTTTCAGTTACTACACTTTGTATTCTCTATGTTCTTCCTCTGAGAATTTTGAAATGAGGGTGCAATGCTTCACTGAGGTTGATATCAGGGCAGTGAAGTAGGCAATAAAAGCAAGAATTTCGGGTCAGGGGGATCGTACTACACACTTTGTGATCTCATTATTGATCCTGGATCATGGAGATCTGGCTTCAAATGCAATTTAGTCCTTGGCATGATTTGCATAAAGAGATAACAATAATGGAAAGGGTTAATAATGATTACAGGATTGTCACTTTTAATCTTAGTTTGAAATCACGGATTGCGAAATGATTCGCCCTCCCCCTGAGTTTAATGCAATGGCTATCCTCGATCATCAAATAAGGTTCCATATTAATTTCCATAATTGTTAAATAGAGGGAAAAAATAATATACCTTTTGCGTGACACACCTAAGGTGATGTGGCGAAAAAGGACTGGCAAAAAGTTACCAGCGATATAATTAATTTCGGTGGTGACATGCTAGTTGTGTCAATTTCTCCTATAGCATGATGCTGATGAATGTTATTTATTTTGGTAGATGATTTCACCTAGGTCACTGTTGTAGGTTGTCAGTTGTTACACATGTAACACCAAATACAATTGCTAACACTATTTCTACAACAGTTTCTTATTTACACTACTCTTTACGGATACTTACAAAAATTTGAAAAGAACGAGGAAAGACTAAAAACTTGTAACAACATATTGTAAGATGTGCATGATATAAATGATGTTGTTACAGAAAGAAAAGAATGTGTAACAGTCACCACATAGTGGTTTTCAACTGTCACAATTTGTTTGCCTGTGCCCTATAAGAGGTTTTCACAGTCAGATTCTTATTTACATATTTTTATTACATATATTATTATTATTTTTTATTTTATTTTTTATTTTTTATTTTTTTTGGGGTGTAATAGCTGCCAACAAAAGTTGGTTTTCAGCTATTACACTTATTATAAAATTAAGAATTTGGTAGCACGGGAGAATTTTTCCCTCCCTGTAATCTGAAGGTCAGAATCCACAACAACGTTGATGAATGAATTCATTGAAGCATGTTTGTGATAAAGCCGAAGATGGTGCCCATTAGCGAGTAATGGTATCCTAGCACTATCAATGGTAACTAAATTCACAGTCCCATTGTCAAAGACCATGTCAACTGCATAAGGACCTAGCCACCTGTTGCAGAGCTTCCCCTTGAAATCCTTGAATCTTGAATCATATAATAGAGCCCAATCTCCTTTTTGAAACTTCTTCTTTTTAATGAATCTATTGTGCCACTTAGCCCTTTGTTGTTGAATGATGTCTGTTTGCTGAATAACAGCTAGCCTTTTCTCATCTAGCTCATTGATCTAATTCAACCATTTATTTTGTGTTGTTTCCAGATCCAAGTTCACCTATAGCGTTGTTCTTAATGTATTGATTTTGAACTCTATGGGAAATAAAGGATTTTTACCATACACTAATTTGTATGGTGATAATCCTATAGTATTCCCCCATGTAGCCTTGTATGCCCATAGTGCCTCTGGAAGTTTATTAGCCCAATTCCTCTGATGGCTAGCCACAATCTTGGTAAAAATTTCTTCAATAACCTTGTTGGTGCTCTCCACTTGGCCATTTGCTTGTGGATGATAAGGCGAAGTAATCCTATCAGAGATTTTTTACTTTTCACCAAGCTTCTGAATCAAATGAGATGTGAATTGGGGACCTCCATCTGTCACTATTTCTTTGGGTATCCCAAAGCGAACAAAAATGTCTTAAAAAAAAAGTCTAAAACATCCTGCTCTGTGGCTCTAGTCAATGCTTTCGCCTTGACCCATTTTGTGACGTAGTATGTGTAGACCAGGATGTAGGAATTTTGTTGGGATGAAGGGTTAATTGGTCCTACAAAATCCAGGGCCCATACCTTAAATGTCTCTAAGACTATTTGAGGTCGTAATGGCATCTCATCTGACTGGAGCAGTTGACCCATTCTCTAGCAGTTATCACATCCCTTCACAAACTTCTTAGCATCCTGAAATATTGTTGGTCAATAGTATCCTCTTGAAAGCACCTTGTATCCTGTCCTTTTATCTACAAAGTGTCCACCACAATGTTCCTCGTGAAAAGCTCTAAGGATATCAAATATTTCATCTTCCCTCACACAACGCTTGATCTAATGATCTGGCCCAGTGTGATAGAGATTTCCCTCAATCCACAAATATCTAGCACTTTGCTGGAAAATTCTTCTCTTTTCTCTGGAGGATAGGTATTGTGGAAATATTCCTGCAACAAGATAATTAGTTATGTTTACATACCATGGTGAGTGAGTTGAAATAGAAAAAAGGTATTCATCAGGAAAAGAATCTTCAATAGGCATGCATTCATCACCAAATAGTGAGCCTAAAAAGAAAATCGGTCACTACATTATCTTTCCCAGGTTTATCTAGGATTGTTATATCAAATTCCTATGATAGCAATAACGACCATGTAATCCTACCATTAGTGAATGGTTTATTCATTAAAAAGTGAATGGAAGAGTGGTCAGTGTTTACAAACATTTGATATCCTATGGTGTTGTGTTGAAATTTGTTGATGGCATCCACTACTGCAAGGAACTCTTTTTCTGTCGCTGTGTAATTGAATTCAGCTGGAGTAAAGTTCTTGCTTATTTGATAGGTAACATATGGATTTATGTCCTACGTCTAGCCCAAAACAGCTCCCACAACAGTATCAGATGCATCTGTAGCTATGTGAAATGACAGACTCTAGTTTGGTCCTCGCAGAACAGAAGTTGCAGATACACAGTCTTTTAATTCCATAAAGGCCTGCCCGCACTTCCTTGTCCATACAAATTCCACATCTTTCGTAAGGAGAATAAAAGAGATGCAACCTTTGAAATGTTATCTATAAACCTCCTACGGTACCCTACATGACCCAAAAAACTATGTACCTCTTTAGGTGTCTTGGGAATTTGAATTTTCAAAATTACCTCTATCTTAGCAGGGTCTACTTTAATCTCGTCAGCAAAAATAAAATGTCCCAGCACAATCCCTTCATCATCATCATGTGACACTTTACAGTACTCAAAGCAACATTAGTCTACACACATCGTTCTAATACTTTTTTCTAAATTAACTAATGTTGTTTCAAAGGCATCATCGTAAGGTGTAAATCCATCCATGAAGATTTCTAGACAATCATTCAACAAATCTGAGAAAAATCCTAGTATTTCCCTTTGGAAAGTTGTTGGTGCATTACAGAGTCCAAAAGGAAGAACCCTGTAGGCGAAGGTTCCCCAAGGGCAGGTAAAGGTCATTTTATCCTGGTCTTCCAGGGCAATATGTATCTAGTTGTAACCACTAAACCCATCTAAAAATGAAAAAAAAATCTTCTCGGATAGGGTATCAAGGACCTGATCTATAAATGGCAGAGGGAAATGGTCCTTTTGGGTGGATTTGTTGAGTTCTCTATAATCTACATAGACTCTCCACTTTCCATTCTTTTTAGGGACAATGACAAGTGGGGATACCCATTGACTATCAGAAATTGGATAAATGAAGTTGGCATTCAGGAGTTTTTGTAGTTCTTCTTTCACTACCTCCTTTACTGCAGGATTCATACATCGATGGGGTTGTCTAACGGGATTGCAACCATACTTTAAATAGATGTGGTGAGTCTACAGGCTGGGCTGGATCCCTCTCATGTCTATATAATCCCATGAAAACGCCTTTTTGTGCTTTTGTAATAGCTATAATAGCAATCTATTTTTCTCAGCAGTTAGGTTTGGATTGACATTTAGATATTTACCCAGTTCTATTTCAACTAGACTGTTGTTGATGTTTGGATTGGTCTTCATTTGTTCAAAGCTCAAGTCTTCTACATCATCTTCCTCCCCTAAGTCCTCAATAGAAGTAATATAAAGTGAATTAGTAATAAAACCATTTATGATATCATTTTTTGTCTCATCCTTGAAGCACTGGGCTTTCCCGAGGGTGAGAAGTGGTTGGGAGTAATCTAACTCGGGTTTGAATTCATCCCACAAGGGGTTCCCCGAATCCATACTTGGTTTTGCTAGGGGTTAGAGGCTGAAGTTCTTTGTGTCCTAGCCATCTGAAATTATCATATACCCAGACCTGCATCCTATGAATGTGTCTATAGTGGCTAGCCAAGGCCTTCCTAGAATCAAAGGATGTCCCCCTAGGTTTGATTTAGTTTGTAAAATAAGGAAGTCAACTAGATATCTCCAAGAATCCATTGTGATCACTACTTCTTCTAACACCCCCTCAGGTTTGACACAGGACCTGTCTGCTAATTCCAACACTGTAGGTGTGTGTCTTAGTCCGTGTAACCCCAAGGTGGTGAAGAGCTCCTTAGTCATTACATTAATGGTTGTCCCTAAATCAATCAATGTATTGGTAATGGCTTATCATCGATGTAAACAGTGATAGTGGGATTTCCTGGATCGTCATATTTGGATAAAAGAGGTTGATCAATCATCAATTCGGACAACTTTCCCATCACATGAATAGTAGTGGATTCCTTAGGCTTCCTCCCAGGTTTTTTTAACCCACAGGTCTCTTACTATTTTTGCATAGATAGGTACATCTTTAATAGCCTATAGTAGAGGAATCTGTATGTGTAAATTTTTCAACTCCCTAAGGAAATCAGATTTTGGTTGTGAATTCATCCCAGCTTCAACTAATCTTTGGGGATACGGAGGATCCTTAGTTATCATAGTCGAGTCAATTGTTACAGGTGTATCAGCTTTACTAGAATTGGTTGTTACAGGCGCAACAATCCTTCCTGAGTTAGTTGTTACAGGTATAAAAATAGCTTCAAGACCTATGGTATCTTCTTTGGGTGACTCACACTCTTCTTCAATGATAATAGGAGAGTGTTTTCGGTTAATCACTTTTCCTTACCGAAGATGAATTTCGTTACATCCAATAGGAGTGATATAATAATTCTGAAAGGTAGTCGAGGCCTTAATGTTTTGGGATGCCTTATTGTTTGGGTTAGGATTAGGTTGTATGGGCAATTGGGGTTGTATAGGAGGTGTAGCAGCAGGTGTTTGAAGAGGTGGTAGGTTTCACTATTGTTGCATTGGTATTGTAGGAGGGGTTGGACCTAGGGAATTTCCTCTCCAATTCTGAGTCCAAGGATATGGCTGAGATGGAGGGTATTGGAGAGGTGGAGAGGGAGACCACTGGTTCCAAGGTGAAGGAAATTGTGTTGGAGAGGGAGTAGAATACTGCCACAGGAATTGTTGAGCATTATATATATTATTCCATGGATTAAAAGAAGAGAAGTCTTGAGACATACCGGGGGTTGTGGTTGCCATGGTTCCCTGGATCCAATGAAATAGGAAGACTAAACTTCATCGCTTGATTCTTTGAGCACTTCTTTCAGCCTTGGAAGCTCTAGGCAATGGCCTGTAGAATTCTCTAGATCACAAATGTTGCACAAGATGATGCAGTTTACCCTGAATTCCTTCAAGGAATGCTTCTCCCTACATTTCAAGAAGAACATAGCTAAATTTGTATCAGCGTCATCCTGTGTTTTCTTTACTTGTGACGTTGTTATTTGAGAAGACAAGGTACTGAGGAGATCTGTTTTAAGGTTTTCGAACAAATTTCCGATATCAACCATGGTCACACCTCCGTTTGCAAATTTTTGTATTCTGATAGAGGCATCTCATACCATGCTTGTTCCTCTCGATGACCCTCTCAAGCATCTTAGGCAGAGCTTTATTATCTCATCAAAAAATTCCTAAGATATGTCTCTCTTTCCTAGTAGATTCAAGGTATCAAGGAAGTCATCCCTCATTCCCCTTATGAATATTGTCTTCAAGATTTTCGGATCTAAATCAATATGTTTAGATCTTTGCAAGTTATAATGGAATCATTCTACATAATCCTCCAAGATTTCTTCCTCCTTCTGTGTCATCCTAAATATTTCTTCCCTCAAGTCCCTGGTACGGCAATAGTCTAGATACTTGGATAGGAAAGTTTCTTTCATGTCGCCTAATGTCCGAATAGGAGTAGAGCCTAGTCCCATAAACCATCTCAGTGCTTCTCCTTTTAGAGTAGCAGGGAACAATTTTATATTTTGAGCATACGAAGTATAATCATAGATCTTTCAAAAGACATCAAATTCAAACAAGGAGGTGTCAAGGTCTTCCACATTCATTCCTTGAAAATATGGAAGAGCTAACAAAGTAATGTTTTTCATGGGAGCTTCGCCCCTTATATCACTTATTGGGAACTCAAAGGTAGTAATAGTGGAATCTATTTTGTTATTGTTAATTTTATAATTGTCCCCCATTGTTGATCCTCCTGACTCTTTTTGTTATGAGTCTCCTTCTTCAAACCGTCTAGGTGACTGTCCTGTGGGTGAATATTTGTGGGAAGATAACTCAGGTTGCTCCAGGGCTGGTTGTTTCACCGCTCTTCCCGAATCCGGGTATTGATAAGTAAATGGATGCTTTTTTGATTCAAGCACTTGGTGTTCCCCACTGGTTTCCCCTTGGCCCTCAAACCTAAAGTTCTAACCACTAGTTCCCCTTGTTTTTCTTGAATTGAGCCTATGATTTTGAGAGTGGGTGCTCTAGTTTGAGGATGATGAGGTCCAGAGACATAGGAATCAGATGCTCATGGCCTTACTATGGGGCTAACAAATTCTTTTGGCCTTGTTTTCCTTGTACCCCTCTGTGAGTTTGATTGTTCTTTCTCTGATTTTGATCTTAGTTCCTGAATAAATGTTTTTCTCCCCAAATCTGTGCTCTTCTTGTTCCTTTTATGACCCGTTTTTCCTGTGATTTATTAGATTTGTTTTGTTTTGGTATCTCTGCTACTCCTACACCTTACACATGGACCCTATGTGTATTTATTTCACACCCTAAGTGTATCATCTTCTACAGTGGTGAGCCAACTCAGATATATTAGAGTGATGTGTAGGTTCTTACCTCTTGTCTTACTGCCTAGCGCCTGTAAAGCGGAAAACACGTCCAAAGAAAATCCAAAGATTTCACACACCCTAGGTTTCCTAATGATCACAGTAGTGAGCCTGTCCAAGTATATTACAATGATGTGCAGGTTCTTACCTCTCGTCTTACCTCCCAGCACTTGTGCACTAGAAACACTATATTAACGAAATACACTTGGTTGATTGTACTGTCAACTGCCTTCCCCGACAACAGCACCAAAACATTGTGTCGATCTAATCATTGTTTAATTGACTGAACCGCAACCATTTGATTGTCAACCAGGGTAGGTCTGTTTATTTCAAAGGTGTCTACACTATCTGTGCCGATACATAACAGCCAAGGATAGAAATAAAGAACAGAAAGAAATGTCGTTAAACCAAATGCAGAAATTAAACACTCATGCAAAAATCAAAAGCATTCTACAGGAATGAAATCACACATCATGTTTTACCAAGAAAAGGGTGTGCCAAACACAATACCATTTGATCAAAAATTACAACTTAAATCAATCTTGTGTAACAACATATCATAAATTTGAAAAACAAAACTAAATCTTCTTTGTGAATTATATAGCCACAACAATAAATTTACACTTAGGAGAAAGAAATAGTTAATCTACTGCTACAACTACTACTGCAATCCCTGCTTAAGAGGAGGGCCCTTCCTCCCTAGCAAGGTGCAGGGATGAAATGCAAACTAGTTAAGGATTCAACACAGAATCTGTAAAAGCATCACCAACAATGTTCTTTTATTAAAATAGTTGTGAATTACAAAGAAAAATGATGATACTATCTCGTGTTGCCTTCATGTTCCCTTCCATGGAGTTGAATCCTTTTATAAAGTTTACATGCCTAAAATAGGGAATAGATAAGTCATGAGAATCTCAGGATTCTTATGTTGATCAATATTAAAAGAAAATAAAAATAGTTACAACTGGTTTCTAAATACAAGGCCCATTAAAGTTAAATCATTTTCTAAAATCATAACCGCCTATATTCCTTAAAAGCCCATCGATAATTCATGCTTCACGACAGTTGTCTTGTGGAATAGTACCTGTGATCTTTGACAGTTGCGATGTAACAACATCTCGCAGTGTAACAACAGTGGTTTGTAACAACAACTTGAGGTGTAATAGCAACTTGAGTTGTAACAACAATGGTTTGTAACAGCAAATCCTCAAAGCGTATTTGTGAATTAATCAACACGGTTGTCCATACTTTGGTCTTAAATTCATGGGCAATACCTGAAAGAAAAAGAGCCAGAGAACTTCTTCCACACTTACCGTAGTTAGCCATCAAAAAGATATCACTTCATTCATATTTAACAAAAATGGAAAAATAATATGTCACAACAAGATTTTCTTCTTATAACCAGGAAAATGATAACAAGGATGTAAAGCTCGTAGGTTCAAAGGTAAAATGGTCAAAAATGGGGGAAAGAGGTATCTAAAATATGCACAAAAACTGCACCCAACAATGTCCTCTTCGGTGTCTTCCCATTCCTCTTTAGAATCTGATTAGTCTTCTTCCTCTTCTTCTTCTCCACCCAACCCATGGAAATTATCATCTAAGAGAACTTTGTTATCGTCGTCACCACTATTGAAGGTTGAAGGTTGTTCTAGGTTTCTATGTTTTCTTCAGAGTTTTCTAACTATTCAAGGGTGGTGAGAACCAAATCTTCAAATGTTGAAACCACTATCCTAGTAGGGTTGGTTTGGTTCTTCTTTGGAAAATATGGAAGAGTTTCTATTCCAGGTATCAATCCAATAGCTCTCACAAATTTTTGGGTGATGGGGTGGATTTCCCAGAGTTGTTTGTATGTGAGTTCGTAATGGTATATAGTCTCGGGCTAAGAAGAATTACCAAATTCAAGAATGTGTGCAAGGGAGTTGTTGGGAATGTTACTACCTTGACTAGAGGAAGTAAGATTAGGTTTCGTTGGGTTATCAGCCATAAAAGTTTGGTTTCCCTCCTTCTAGCACTAGAAATGTTGATGGTGTTGGACCCACCATTATTCAGGGGATCTCCCCGATATGAAGTCCCAATTATACCTCACACCTTTTGGTGTACGAGTCCCATCCAGTATAAAGGCTCGGTTGTCAAATCCTTAAAGATTTTCCTTGGCTCTAACTATCAGCAAGAGAGAGGGATGAAATGGTGCCTTCAAAAAGCAAGAAGGTGTGCCTAGTGATTGCTCAGTTGTAAATGTGTCAAGCTTCTTCTATTGTGGAGAGAGGAGAAAAGTGAGCCTCCAAGAAGAGGTAGTAGTGCAACCCAAGAAGAGACACACATGAACCGGAAGGATCCATCTAACGTCCAACAGAATAGTCCATAGAGGATGTGACAATTGTTACAACGAACAAATGAAGAAATATTTGTATAATATCCTATGGAATATTCCATAAGCATGGGACAATAATAACAACCATTACAATAAATTCTCAATAAGACAAGTACTAAAACAACCGAAATACTTCAACTATCTTAGCACATGTGAAAGAAAACATGAAATGCAAACATCTGCAGAATAGTCTTACAAACATTCATAATCCATGCATGAAGAATAGGTTAGCCTTGAAGGATTTTATTATTAAGTAAAAGTTCCAAGACACACATTTACAATGTACATCACTTTCTCTAGTAGTGGAGCATTGGAACCACACCTTGCTCCTCAAAGAACTAGCTTATCTCTCTAATGCTATGCAAGAGGAGCCAAGGTGAAAAGTCCTTTGCTCATACAATGAGAGAGTATATATAACCAAGGGTGACTATTTGACTACCCTCATGACTGTTTGACTTCTTATGAATTTTCAACTTACATGACTCTTTACATTCCATGCATGTCCTTTGGACTTCCACTTTACAATACATTTTGAATACAATATACATGATCCATAATAGTGATGTGGCATATGACCACTCATGACATGACATGACACTGTTGACATGCACTACTTGATGATGTGGAAAGCCACTTATGTTGCTAAGTGTTGGATTTCTTATTGAAGATTCTTTTCTTTTCACCTCCACATGGCTTGGTAATGGGGAATCTTCAATGACCTCAAGTATTGAATAGTGGTCACAAACTAGTGTACCTTCGCTTTCTCTTGATCGATCAAGTTGTAATTTTAGTTTCGAGATAGTATTTAAGCATGATTTCCTCCTTCTTCCCCTTCTTCATCATCTCTACATGACATGATAGGGTACATGTTCTTGCAATTCACTCATGACGAGATGATATCAATCTAAAAACTCCCTAGTCTAAGATGGTGCATTCTTATCCACCAATTGAGCTTGGAACAAGTGATAGGTTGGGAAGAGAGACTCAATGATTGCATAGTGTGGAATTCTAGTAGTCAGGGTAAAATCTTGAGCCCTGAGCCTACGCAGTGCATAGTTTAGGCAGGTCTGAGGGATAGGAAAACACAATTTCGAAGCTAGTGGGACAGGCCGAAGGGATGGTCACTAGGAGATCTCATTGCGCAGTTCTGGGAGTCAAGGAAGGTTGGGCTACTATAGAGTTGCGCAATTCAAGGGCTCAGGGGATGAGCTTGAGACTTGTGGTTGAAAAGTGTGCAGTTTAAGCTGGGTTGGGGGGACAAGGTTGTCCAATTTTGGAAGCCAGTGGGACAAGCTAAGGGAATGAGCACTGAGAGGACACATTGCGTAGTTTTAGGAGACAAGGGAGGCAAGGATACTGCATAATTGTGTATTTAAAAGCCTCAAGGGATGATCTTGAGGCTTATGATTGCATAGTGCATAGTGGAGGTCGAGCTGAGAGGAATGACTACGCAATTATGGAGGTGAAGGTCGACGATTGGGCACAAAAAATTGCACAGTGCAACAATCCTAGGTGGTAGGAACTACGCAATGCGTAGTGCCAAGCAACAAGGCCACAACTAGAGGACTGAGACTGCATAGTGTGCAGCTCAGGGGAGGCCCAGTGAAGCTAGGCTGCTTAGTAGGGAAGTTTTTCCGAAAATGGTTGTGTGGGATGAGTGAGATTGGTGTGAACAGTGATGAACTTTAATTGTGAACACACACTTCGAAAATTTTAACGACACAACAACATAGATCATCCAAACACATGAAAAAATCATTTCCATCCGTGCTATAGCTTTACGACAAATTACAACAAGTGCAACACCAAATATGTATTTTGCAACTACCGTGATGACACTTGTGCAACATTTCTCAAAACTTTGGAAATGAGTGTGACGGGTACACAACACTATAAGAAAACAAATGAAATGAGTTTCAAAGTTTGCGACAATGAAAAACAAGGTCAAGGAAGGCTCTAAAATTGAGTATAGGCCAAAATTTTTGAGGGTTTGTAGTAGCTACAACAACATCCATGGACATGGAAGTGGATAGTGACATTGTTCCATATTGGGTGGTATCACGCATGGTTGAGACCCAAAAATCAGTTGAAGAAATGGTTGCTAAAGAGTTAGTCACATTTGAGGACCAATATTTGACCATAAATAATGCCTGCTATGATAGGACCTCTAAGACACTACCATTTGAGAAGATACACATGCTAAATAAGAAGACTAGTAATCAATGGAAGTGTGAGGTGGAAATTTTAGGATTCACACATATGAGACTCATGAAATTACATTGAACTACAAGGGATTCCCTTTCTTACTTTGTCACTAAACAAGAGGCAGAAAATTTAAGATTGAAAAGAAGAATAAGTGAACTTGGAGATGTTATTTTTCCAACTCCCCTATTGATGACCCCTCTAACTTTCCAAGCATTTAAAGTACCAACACACCCAAGGATGTAAGAAAAGTAGATCAATTATTAACTTGCATTAGATCATATGTGATAATGTACATAAAAAGCGACTAGAAATTATTGAAGGAGCATGGGAGGCATCTCTACATTTCAGGAACTTGTCTCAAAGAATGCATGTATTCATTAAATATCTAAAGAAATACCTTAAACAAGATCATAAATTTAATGATAATTAGTTGTCTACCTTAATAAATAAAATCAATACTTTTAGTGATTTATCAAGAACCCAACAATGCCTTCTTGGAGGAAAAAGGATTAAATAGATAAAGGCGGGCTTGTTTGCAAGAATAAGATGTTATCATAGAGTGCTTTATTATTGATTACCATAGGAATAATGTCTTCCTCAAATCAATTAAATTTTTTTAAGACTTGCAAGCCCCACAAATGATTAGGGATTTTATGTTGATCCCTAAAGATGTATTAAAAAAAGAATTGAATATCATCAAAGTTTCATTGGGCACTAACTTTGAAAACTTAGTTGATTTTCCTAAAGCTCAAATCAAGAAATGGTTGGTCACATTTGTTAATGACAATGAGGACTAATTGGCTACAACAAAGAAAATAGTGTCAAATGCACAGGAACTAGAGGATGAAATATTTGTGTTTAGATTTAAACAAGACATAGTGATCCCCTCGATGAAGGATTACATCAAAGAGTAGCTTAAAACGTCCCTTAATATTTTTATTAATACTGAGTAACTACTTGATTGATTAGATTAATGATATTTCGAAATCCACATATATAAATGCTTCTACAATTGTTATAACATCACCATCAATTCATTCTACTCATCATGCTTCTGAATTTTTGTGTGTTCTTTATTTAGTTTTGAATTAATTCCTTGTTTTCTTTCTAGTCTCTGATCTTCCATCTTTATGAACTATCTTATATGTTTGTAAAGATGATCCTAACTATAGTTGATTTTTATCTTCTAGGTACCCTTACATTAATTGGTCGTGTTAGCTCTGCTACATACTTCGATATTTGAGGATCAAATACATGTCTGGCCGTGTTGGTTATGCCTACAAAGGACCCGTATCAGTCGTCCTTCTCTTACCCCTTCATTCCGCTCACATTCTCATAACCCCCGCCATCTTCGTTTTTCCCTTCATACCTGGCATAAACCCCTGTTTCTTTAAGCCCCAAGAGCTAAGCTTAAAATCCCATGGCACCATATCCACGTGACCCCATGCCTCCATAACCCTTCGTCGCCTTTTAATCTTAGCCGTTGATCCCTGACACCATGATCCAATGGCCCTCCCGTCACATCAATCGAACCAACCTGTGTGATTAAATCCCCGCCGTCCGATCATCCCTGTCGCGATCGGATGGCGTCCGCTCTTCCCGCGCCCGCAAACCAACCGCACGTTAACTCGCGATCAAAAGCAGTTTCATCCCACCCCGTCTGCCAAGCGTCGCCCGATGATAGGTATCACACGCCATTGTACGATTACCGCTTTCCCCCTGATAACAGTGAGATAAATACCACTCACCGCCACAACCATCCTCCCCGCTCGTTAAACTCCACACATCTCCTCCGCCCAATGACCGTTGGATCTATCTACTGGGGATCCAATCGCTCACAATTGTTTTGCTCGCGCTGCCTCCCGATGCCTCCTGTCGAGAGATCTTCGTCATCCATGCATTTGATCCAACGACTGATATCCATTCCCTGTCCTGCTCATACATCCGCCATGCATTCCTCACGTCCATAGCCTGTCTCATGCGACTAAAGGACGAAGGCAATCACCTACTAGTACCCGACACATTTCATCTTCAACAACTGCATTCAAGAAACCGTATGGCCAAGGAGAAAAAGGACAGAGTCCGAGCAGGTGAACGCATTTAACAGTTATAGAATTTTATCCTCTACAACAATTCACCCGCTCAAGGAGTACAACAGAGCATCCAAGGAGATCAATTTTGTTCATTGAAGCAGGCCGATTGCATCAGAAACTATATCAAACAGTTAAAGCAGTTGGTGGTCCATTATGACCCCTCCACGCATAGAATAGCAGAACATTTTTGTAATCAAACTCTATATATACCCAAAAAACAGATGTAATAAGGGTTGATGGTTGTTGTTTTGATGTAAGGTTCAACTTTTGGAGACTGTAACTGCTTTGATACTCGCAGTGTCTCATCTTCATTTTCATCTAATACAAGCTTCTTTTGCTGTTAATTGATCACTTTCCATCCCTTTTCTGTTCTAGGTTGTGCTTGATATGCATTCTTCCTGAACTCTTGATGTTTAGCATTAGAGGGGCTGTCATCCCACCTCTATGTTATAATCTTGCATGTATCAGTGAATGTGTTAATCAGGTTTCTTTTCACTTAGTGACAGAGAGCTGTCATCCTGTCTATGCACTAGGGAATTGGATTTGCAGACCTTTTTACTGGTTGCAGCCGGCCATCACAGGGTCCTGTGCATCTGCTAGTGTGGTCAGTATTCTCCACATCCACCCAATCCTTAAACTGTGAGTAATTGGTGGTCTAAATCCTTGTAGTCTGGGGGTGTTCACGCATGTCTAGAGTCAAGCAAGTCCATGGGAGCCCAATGCCTGTCCCTTGGGGATGAACATATTTAAATTTTCATTAAGTGTCAATCTTTTGTGAAGTGCTTTAGGAACTTAAATTTATTCAAAAAATAAAATTTTGTAAACTTGTTTTTTGACTCTTGTAGAGAGCTTCTTTCGAGAGTGCATCTCATTTATCATTCTGAAACTTTTAAATAAGTAGTGGGAATCTCGTGAAATTTTTCCTGTGCTCTTATTAATTTATATGCCTGAAACCATTTTATAGCTCTCTCAATATTTTGACCATGTTATCTTTAGTATGTTTGTTGAATTCGCTTTAAATGTGTCCCCTCATGATATCTGAATGGATAAATGCAATGGAATGAATTTTGAAAATACATTTATTTCTATTATCATTTTTTATTTTTTTAAACACTTGGTCCACTCTTAGGTGCATGTGTTGAATGTTTATATTTTGATATTTGAGTTATTTGAATATTAAAGTGTGTGAAAATAGGAGTACCACCTCTATATAAATGTAGAGGGAACCTAAAAACATGCCCTAGGAGGTTAACTATTTTCTCTAACAAGAAGAGACATCAACAAACACTCTATGGGTTTTTACACATTCCATATTTGAATAGAAACTTTATATCCATAAATAATATGATTAATGCAAGTGTACATACTATCTTTGAAATGGAAATGACAAAATGGGTCAAGGAGAAAAGGTGTTTTTGAGGGAAGTTTGGAATGGAGATTTGTACAATCTATTGGGAAGCACTATCATTGATGGGTGTAATGGTTCTATTATTATTTAGGGTGGATATTAAGAACATAGAAATAATATTGTCTCCATAGAAAAGAAATGTTATGACATCAAAGATTGGGACATGTTAGAGAGAAGAGCCTTCAAGCATTACATAGTAAAGGTATGGTTGATGGTGTGTTTGATTGCACACTAAATTTTGATCTCTATGAACATTGCATATATGGTGAAAATAATTAGGTAATATTATCATATGCTAATATAAGAGAAAATTGAATATTAAATTTTTTTTTGTGAATCAAATCCATTCTATTAATCAAAAATATTTCTACAGTGCTTACATTTTCTCAAAGATTTGTTCACCTCAACATTACCAGATTTATTAGCCAACAGATAGATCCCAAACAAATAGTTAAATTCCTAAATATTCTAAGTAGCCAAAACTTAACATAACAGACATACCAAAAGGTGTCAAAAATTAAGATTCATCCAATAAGCATTATGCATATGAGGAATTAACCAGATCCAGGTGACCAGGACTAGATCCTAGAAATGGAGGGGGTATGAAATCACAATGAATGTTTTTTTCAATATGGGCGAGCCTTCCTTCAAGATGCTCTAGCTTTTCTTGTAGTATCCCTTGTCCTCTCTGAATATTGGCAAGGTAGTCTTGCATGTGCCATTGGTTGTGTTGTAAATCATTCATGAAATTTATAAAAGCATTTTGATCCTTACATCGATCCACACCAAGATATTCCAATAGATGGGTAACTTGACTTAGTTGATTCTACAAATATTTCAAGGAATGGGGATGAACAATGATGCCCAGTGTTTGAAGGGGATGGGATTTTATCGCCTCGCCATGGTCACGACCACAGAACCCATCATTTCTCATATGGCCAACTTCCCCCATACCCCTCCTGGTGTTACACATCATTTTGTAACAATGACACTTGATTGATATAAATGGATTTCTCACCACTCGTGAACATGTTTCATTGAACTCCCTTAGAGGTAAAACAATCAAAAATCCCTTGAAGAAGATGAGAATTTTGGGGGAAATGGCTTGTATACCTTGTTAAGTATGACCTGCACACTTTTCCTAGAAGTTTTTATGCATTCATTGTACTTATCCCTGAGAACAACACAGAACTGTGCTCTGTCTACCACTATAGACCATGCAAGTGAATCAAAGAAAAGTAAAAATAAAAAGTGAGATCTAGAAGCATTGTTGGGTGAATATATCCCAACTGAAAGCTCCCAGGTCATATCTATTCGATCCAAACCCCTCAGATGATGGACCTAATTCCCTTTCCTCAAGGAACCCTAATCCCCCAATTAGGGGATCTCATCCTCCTCTTTTGGATCTGAAACTTCTTCCTCTTGGCCTATAAATTGACCAGAGGGTAGAGGGATAGAGGAGGTCAAAGAAGATAGACTTATGTTGCTGGATTGATATTGGAAAGCTTATCATCTAAGGAGAGGGTTGGAGGCATTTGGGAGGAACCTCATGACATCAAGGCAAAAGTTGTAAGGCTCTTCTTTATCCTTAAATTAATACAAATGAATCTTTTTTTCCATTGTATTGTCTTATTGAAATGATGAATGGTTTATAGTTCTTTAGATATTCATTAAGGCAATTTCAATTTCTAATCTCCTTGATCATTAGATTAAGCTTGTTTGAATTGTTATGTTGCATATGCCTTTGATCTTTCTTATGTTTGTGGTTGCAGGTCTTTTCAAGCATTGAGAAGCTACATCAAGACAAGTGGGGATCTTCATCAAGCATTTCGCAAATAGGTGAGAGGCTTATTCACCATCTTTTATACTCATAATTCAAATGAAGTAATCTTAGGGAAAGAGTTATTCAATTGTCTTTTTGTTTCTAGTTTCCTTTAGGATCTAGGGAGATCGCTCTTGTTAGCAAGAGGGATTTATCCCCAAATAATTAGCAACCATAATGGGGAATGTTAATGTTCTCTTCTCTTTTCTTGGTTTTTCTTTATGATCTTCTTTGTCTAGCTGGACCTGAGTCTTAGCAAATTTATGATCTTTAGATCCTTTTAGTTTCATTGCTTTCTTTTTTATTTTTCTTGGATTTCCCATACCTGCATGATTTTTGTTCATACACAGAGCACATATCTGCGCAATTTGTGCATTAAGCAACTTGCACATGTGCACTGGTTTACACTGCTTACCAATGCAGTTCCTAGAAATTTTTGAAAAATTAGGTTTTCTTCTACCCAGAGTCTGAATTTTGGTTTCTGAAAGTGTCATCATATTTGTTTTGACTGTCCATACCTTTTCTGAACTTGTTTGAGTGCTTTGTGAGGTCTTTTTGGGAATTAATCTTTTTTGAAAAATTGATTAGGGTTTTGTCTGGCTTGTTTGTTGATTAATCAAAAAGAGATAGGTTGTCCTCAAGATCATTGTATTCCTGTCTTTTTCTGTCAAGTACACCAGATCTATTATCAAACTTGCTTATTTGTGATGAATTTCTTTGTTTAAATCACAAATTAGTGTTTCTTAAGAATTAGTGTTTTGACGAGATGTGCTTCTTTTGTTGTATTAAAAATATAAGTCATTTTTATTCCAGTATTGAAGTTTAATCATAATTACACTTTAAACATTGATTTCATAACATTCATTCAGACATTTTTAATTTTAAGTATTTCATTGGGTGTCTTGAATTCGATTTCCTTTGGTCATTGCTCAAAGATTTGTCTCGGTTTCTTAACAATTTTTGCATAATTTTTCTTTCATTTTTGCAAAACAAAAAAAATCCCCCTCAGTTGCTGGCGGTGGCTGAATTGTGTCTGAGTTTTAATCGCCTTTGAGTGTCATTATTTTTTATCTTTGGAACTTTCACCCAATTTCCTTTAGTTACACTTGATTGGTTCTTTAGTTACATTAGTGAAAGGAAATATTTGTGTTGTTCTTTCGCTAATTTGGAATCATCTTGTGTTTGTTTTGAATAATTCTCTTGCATAGATTACATTTGCATGGTTAGAATTCTCATTTCATGAACAAAAATTGTGCATATATTACATTTGCATAGTGTTCACGGAAAGTGTGCATAGATTACATTTTCATAGTTTTCAAGCAAATTGTGCATATATTACATTGCATGGTTTGCAACTTAGAGCTTTGAATTGCATTGAAAAATTAGAAGTGATACATTCTGGAGTTAATATTTTAAAGAAGAACCTCTTTACTTACTCTAGCTAGAATTCACAAAAATGAAGAGATTACAAATTTCATATTTGATGCATTAGAGTTTTGAGTCAAGTCATAATACCATCAATTTCACATCCATTTACCCTTGAGTAAATAACAGCTTAATAACACAACGTTAAATAAAATTAATCTAGAATTTTTATTATTTTTAGGGATCTTTCCACCTACAATAGATTAGGTTGTAGGGCTTTGGAATAAGAAAGTGAGTAAACTTTACAAAGCTACAGACAAACAAATAGAATCTTGAGTTAGGGAGAGAAATCCAATTATTTCATTTTTTCTCTAGGAAGCTCTTCTTATACATGAGTTAAGCATGAGATCATGTTGGATCTGGTGAAGTGATTGTACCCACTTTATTGGATATGATAGAAAATTTTCACGTATTACAATGGTGTCAAAAGGTACTTGGGGTCACTTGAAAGTAAACCTCCCATTAAACATGTTGAGGATCCTTCAAGGGGATTGAGCTTTGTTACTCTGCCCTTGTGTGTACATCTGATTTACCACTATCCCCCCAAGGGAAATTGTTTTAGTTGGTAAACTTAGTGACCATAATCCTAGGGATCTACCTAAGGTGACAACAGAGGGAAGGTCTTGTTGTACTTGGAACAGACGTTGACTAGACTCACTTGGACTTTTTGGAGGGTAATCTTTGCTCGATATGGCATAAGAAAAGTTACTTGCACCAGACTATTTCATTAAGTAGGTTTTCAGGGTAACAGGTTCCAAATTCTCATATCTATAAATATTTTCACTTTGATCTCTACGACATTGGATTTCATCACAAACTAGTAAATATTGATCTTTGTGAAAGGTGGGTTCGTATGGTTTGAATCCCTAGAATTTTTAGCTTGTGTTACTTTGCTTGTTTTACTTTTTACAAGACCTTAGGTGTGGATTGTGAATATTATTTAATTTTAATAATAAAAACTTATTTGGATTGAATCTAATGGAAATAATGTCGAAAGTTACCAATAAAGACCTCCCTTTTAATGGGAATCCTAATCCTTTTCCTGATTTTACAAATGTCAGTCCTCCTTATATGGCTACATTGTCACTTCCTGGATTCACGATAGGTTTACCTGTATGGCTGTTCTCAACTTATTTAATTCCAAATACTCTAATTGTAGCAGATCAACTGATCTTTTCACCTCAACCGAATTCTCCATCTCAACATCACCAACCTACTCTTGACCCTTTACCTTCTTCATCTAAAATGTCATCCTCCCTTTCTTCTTCTTCACTTGGTAAAAGCCTTGATGCTAGTAACCAAGTGACTAAGAAGAAGAAGAAAGGGAAGAAGAAGAATAAGAAGCATGATAAGAAAGTAGTCAACTAACCAACCATGGTCGTAAGTATTGGTATTGTTGAGGGAACTTCTACAATGAATCGTAAGCCCAAATACTCTTGCAAGCTTTGTAAGGGTGACCACTTCCTTATCAAATGTCCTGTTATGCCTAAGGTTTTGGAAGTATGGTCAAATAATTCTCATCAACTTATTGTTGATCCATCAACCTGTGATTCTTATATTCTGAGGAAAAAACTTAAAGTTAGGTTTCCTTGTAGGTTATGCAAAGGGACTCATCATAGTCACCTTTTCCCTCACATGGATGAAGCCTCAAAATTGTTGGAAAAAATTATTGTTTCACAGCAACAACTTCCAACTAATTACCGCAAACTTTCTCCCCCCCACCATCAGTTGACGAAGTGATTGATCTAAATCCAAGTACAGTCAATCCCTCTTACATTAGAGAGTGAAACATGTGTCACTCAGGTTGATGGACCATTTGTTGATCAAGTGGTCGAATCAATTCCATCTTCAGTCAATCCCACTCTCCCTTTAGAGAGTGAAATTCATACTGCTCAGGTTCTTCATGTTACCTCAAATTCTTCTACACATGGAGTCATTTCATTTGTTGCTTTTGAACCCCATCCAACTAATGAGGCTATTTATTTTTATTGGAGTAGGCTAACAGAACCTCATGTTCCTTCCTCCACCCCTTTCCAAATCATTATGAAGGCTTATGGTAAGAATGTGCATCGCAAAAATGTAGATGAAGGTGCTTCTGTCAGTATTTTATCCTTGACTACTTGGCAAGCTTTGGGTTCCTCTCAACTTGTGGTTGTTACACAGAATCTTTTAGCTTTCAACATAATCGTTAGTGAACCTTTAGGGATCCTTCCTAAGTTACCTATTACTCATGAAGGTAAATTTGTTTGTATTGATCTTATGGCAGTCCAAGGTCCCTTGGATTTCAATTTTCTCCTTGGGTGAGCCTATGTTTATGGCATGAAAGTTGTCGTATCGACACTCTTTCGTGTGATGTCCTTCCCTCACAATGGAAACATTGTGATGGTTGATCAAATTTCATACGTTGATCTTGCTTCAACTACCAGTCATACGACACCCCTAAATGTTCCTTATATGGAAGTGGTACCTACCTCGTCATGGGTTAATTATGTGGCAACCAGTCCCATGTTTTCAGTTACCGATGCAAGAGAGCCTCTCACTATTTACTCGACTTATTTTGACTTAGATCTGGTAAATGACGTGGTAAAAAATTCAATGGGGGCATTTGAATATAATTTTCTTCTCCCTATTGATCCCCTTGACATGTGTTCCTTCCAAAGAACTATTCTTCCATCTAATGAAGACATTTTCGAAGCCATGATTAAGGGGGTCTGTTATACAGCATTTTTTCACTGTCCCTGCACTCCCCGTCTATGATCCCGGAGGACCTCTATAGTGTACCTGAAATGATTTCCCATCATGAAAAAACTCCCAGTATGTCCCTCTTCATGAGCATAATAATCCCCCTTTGCATCATTTCCCAAGAATATTCCTTCTATCCCAGTTTACAAGACTAACACTACTGACCAGTTTTCTCCTTGCGCCAATTTACAGAGGTTAAAAATAACCCTTGCACCAATCGGATCGACTAAGCCCTTTTGTAGTCGTGTCGATCCTCTTTTGGGAGATTTTTTTAATGAGCTGAAGCTTCCATGTCTAGAAGCTTCGTAACGGAAGTTTGGTAGATGGTTTGGCTGGATAGAGCCGAGGAAATCAGTTTGGGCTCCTTTCCCCTATTAGGATGGAACAACCTCAAGAGATAATACCTTCTCCCATAATGAGAGGAACCATCTCCCATCCATTCAAGCTATATAAGCCTCTCTTTTTCCCAAGATAAAGTTAGTTGGAGTTTTGGAGCAAGTGTGAATAAAAAACAAGTCATCTATGTAGAATTTTTGTAGAATTTTTCTACAAATCAACTAGCTCCAATACCATGTAGAACTTTTTCTACAAATCAGCTAGCTCCGATACCATGTAGAAATTCCCACCTATAGATCACCTGGTAATGCAATGTACTAAAGAAAAACACTTGATCTACTTCTACAAAAAATTTAGCGGAAGCTTAATCAACCATGAGCAACATCAAGCATGAACACATATAACTGATAAGAAGGAATCAATAACACGTAACACAAAAGATATAAGCAGGGGAAGCACCAACCTAAAACCCCATCTCTGTATTAGCATACAAGTGGAAATATGTCCGGATTACACAAAGCCTTAGCTCGGAAGCTATCCAGCTCTCATTAAAATCCCTCTGCTGCTCATAGACAGTCAAAGGCTTCTCACAAACCTTCTCCTCTACCCTCCAAGCCTCCTATTTCTATGCACAGTTTTTCTTGGGTCCTCCAGCTGCAACCTGTGTGATTCTCACCTCACACACAACACTGACCTCTGAAATAACTGCACAAACCTGAAGGAGATAAATCCTCATCATGGATGAGCTTCCTTTATAGGAAAAATATTCATCCAACTGATAGTACACTGTCCCTTATCTGATCTCAACTGGGTCTCTGTCTGAACTGACATGCATCATTTATCCATGAGGGAATACTCAATTATGTGAAAATAATAGTTGTCACATGCATGGAAGCATCAACAAACTATATCTCATTAATTTAACAACTTGTTAAATTAATATAACTGAACTTGACTAAGTTAAACTAAGTCAACTAATCCTCTCAATATAGAACTCATCCTTAATTCCTCAATCAATGGAGCAAATCAAGGACACATTCCCCAATCAGTGGATAAATTATTGCTTGTTCTCACAAAGACTTCAAGTTTGATTTTTCTTAACTAATTAACTCATGGAGAATTAATTAATTAATATTCAAACTGCTAGTAAGACCAAATTCAAATTTTAATTCCTATTTTAGACTAGGGACTATCTAAAAATAGGAATCCAACTTGAACTGCTAAAAATAGAACTTCTATTTTTAGCACTTCCATTTTTCATTCCCTGTTGCCCAATCCAGCACTGATGCCCAAACTACAATTTTTAGCAGTGCTATTTTTAGCACTTCTATTTTTAGCAATTTCTTGTTGCCAATTTTCAAAAATCTATAGCTTATAGCTTTTTAGTGTTTGTTTGAGGGAGAATAATGTGATTTTGGTTTGGTTTGAGACTAGAGAGAAAGAGGCCTTAAACTTCCATTTATTTGGGCTATCCATGAAGTGCTAGTAGAAGTGTGGGAATCCAAATACATCGGAGGAGACCATAAACCTTAAGGCATCGGTTGTAATCTCTTTCTAATTTATATTAATGCAACTAACGATTGATTTCCTACATGAAGTGTCATTTTACATCTTTATGGCTTAAGGGTCCTTGAACTATTAAGCATGTTGTCATGTTTTTTGTTGTTGTTGTTTTCTTGTTTCAGGTATTCGAAGGAAGGAAACGAAAGATAGCTGGAGTGAGGAAGTAGGATCATCACCAAGTGGAATAGCGTTCTAAGAGGTAGGTCCTCTTAATTGATTATAGCTTAAGGATATTTTTCATTGATTGTTTGTTTGTGGCTAGACCCGCTCTCTCGGGCTAGAGGAATTGTTTGTGTCTGCACTGAGAATTTACCTGCACCACGAATTAGTGACCATACTGGGGAGCCAATCCTTCTATTTGATTGATTGTCATTTTATGGCTCTGTGTGAACTTATCTAGTATCACCATTTCCCTTTAGTGTTCTCTGTTTTGCGTAGTTTACTGCTCTGAACCTAAAATTTACAATGGCAAGTCTGGTCTTAGCCTTTGAAAAAAATTATTTTTTTCCTTGAATCCCTGGTCAGCTCATTTATTTTTTTGACAGTCGTGCCGATCAGCGCGAGCTTCTCAAAAACAGTCGCGTCAACCCCCTTTTGGCATGTGTTTCCAATTAGGTAATCACGCTGATTCTTTTAGGTGAAGATGAGGGTTTACCCTAGATCATAGCCAGTGTGTCTTGCCCTTTTGATTTCTGTCTCTTAGCTTGTTTTGATTGTGTTATCCCTGACTGGAAAGCTTCATTAGCTTGGTTTGTGTGCTTGTTTGGTTTAGCCCACCCTCTGATGTGTTAAGTTTGGCCCTGTGTGAAGTTCTTTTTTATTTTTTCTTTGAATCCCTCGATCAGCGCTACTTGTAGCTTTACTAGTCGTGTCAATCAACCCATCAGCGCTAGTTGTAGTCTGGACAGTTTTGTCGGTCATGCCAATCGACGCTAGTTGTCAGTTAGGCAATCACTCCTGTCTCTAAGTTAAGAAAAAATCAGAATTTCTCCCATTCCAGTGCTAGTGTGTCTTGACCCTCAGACTCTCTTCTTCCGCCCAGAAGTGACTAGGATGCTTTGTTTGTTTCTTTTGATTGATTGATTGGCTTGAAGTTTCATTTCTTGATTTTTTGAGTTTTTTGGATGGTTTCTATGACCCTAGGGCATCTAGGTCAATTCTCGATCATTTGTTTATTTAATCATTGTGTCAAGTTTTTGATTTGTTGCTTCATTTAATCCATCTTTCAGTTGCAACATCTTCATTGCTTCATTTTTAATTGAATGAGTGAAAGAGTCTCGTTTGTTCTCTTATTTCGAGTGTCTCTTTTCTCATTCCAACCATAGATTACATTACTTGGTTTGTCGATTGAAGCATTTATGTGTTTAGTTTGTTCAATTCAGGGAAAAAGTTGCTTTTAGTTTCATTTATCATGCTTTGGATTTGATCGATGCTGGTTTGTTCGGAATTGTGAAAATTTTCATTAAGTTGCTTTATGTGAAAGATTTTATTTCCATTTTATGAAAATAAGAACATCATTCTAGTTTACATAAGTGAAAATATTGCATTAGTAGCGTTATTGAGAAGCTAGAATTGCATCATCATAGGCATGGAAATGAAATGGAACTTATTTTGTTGTTAAGGGAAGTTTAAGTGCATTTAGGACATATATTAGTGAAAGATTTCATTCTTTGATTGTTGCATTGATTTTGTGTTCCCTATCTCTCAATTAGTATTAACTTTCATCAAAGACAAAGATCTCCTTTCTCATATAGTTGTAGGTAGGAGTTGTGTTAGATGACAATGGTAGGGCCTTGTAATCGAAACCTAATTCAAGATCAACTGTTAAAATTTATTGAATTAACATAAGGAAGCATTGAAACCTAACGCTTACATTTAGAGCTCTAGGTTAGAGACGTGTTCCAACGTCTTAAAACCTAGCAGTTGTCGTTCACTTCGGCACTAGACAGCGCCAGTACGGACTTGTGCTCCCCATACTGTCGTGTATATAAAGGAAGACCCCACTAGGTTGCAATCCTTTTATCCATAGGAAATCAAGTCTATCGCCTTGTAAATGTGATACACCAAACACAACATTCAGGGAGATTGCATGCTTGTACTTTTCGGTTCACCGAGAGGTATTATGTAGTTCATAGTTACCTGGTAATCCTTTTGCCTAGATTATCCCGAGCAGTTGTTTTGGTTTTTTTTACTCTTCAAATTTAAAAGATCATCAAGCACTTGTCTTTTCAAGCTCGTTAACTTCGAAAGCGACTAGAGTCACCTTTTGCCCTTTTCTCGACTCTTAAAACATGAAAAGGAAAAGTTTTGTTTCAGTGTTCTAAAATTAACTTCCCACGAAATATTCCTAGTTAAAGTTATATTCCTTAGTAATTCTTTAGGGTCGATTCCAATGGCAACATTTCCAGAATCTACCAGTCAAGGATTCCCCTCGAATGGGAATCCTAGTCCTTTTCCTTCTTTTGGAAACGCTGGTGCTCCTTATATGGCGATGTTGTCCCTTCCTGGGTTAACCATTGGTCTACCTGTCTAGTTGTTTTCGACCTTGGTGGTCCCAAGCATCCCAACTCCTGTCCAAACATATCCTTCATTCGAATCACGTCACGATGATTCTAAGGTTGACTCCTCACCTTATTCCCCCATTTATTCACCCACCTCTTCTACTTCGTCTGGTGAAAGTTTCAAATCTAGTAACCAAGAGGCTAAGAAGAAGAAGTAGAAGACGAAGAAGAAGAAATCAGATAAGTGAGAGGCCAACCATGCAGTTATTTCTCTAAATGCCCTTCCTATATACAAACCTTTTGATCCTCCATGGAAGGTTAGATTCCCTTGCAAGTTTTGTAAGGATTACCATCTCCTTCAAGATTGTCCTGGAATTCCCAGAGTCTTAGAGGTATGGTCTCAAAATCTAGATCAACCATCCCCATCGACCTCTAGAGATCATGTCAATGTTGCACCCTCGGTTAGCAATGGTAAGAATAAAGGGAAGATTAGATTCCCCTGTAGGTTATGTGAAGGAGAGCATCTTATTCACCTTTGTCGTCTTATGGATAAAGCTTCCAAAGTTTTGGAAAACCTTGCAACTCCTCAACCCCAAATTCCTATTGGTTATAAGAGGCTTTCTTCTGACCCTCTCCCAGTTGGTAAAGAGATTGACTTGGATTCATCTATTGCCCATCCTACTCTTCCTTAGTCAAACTGTCTTGTGACTATTCCCGACCAACCATTGGTCGAAAAGAGTGTCGACTTGGTTCTGCCACCAGTTGCTCACTTTGTTCCGGAAGAGAGTGGTGATCATATTTCTCATGTTCTTCTTGTCTCCACATATTCTCATGAATCAAAGAGTGACCCTATCATCCCTGTTGTTCAGGATAGTCTTTCTTCTATTCCTGCAGAGCATGGGGGCAATCATATGATACCCCCACCAATTAGTTTTGTTGTCTCTTTTGATTGGAGTCAATTGACTTCTTTCTGCCTCCCATCTTATGTGCCTTTCCAGATCACAGTACAAGCCTATAATATGGTAGTACATGGCACTATATTAGATGAAGGTGCATCTGTTATCATCATGTCTTCTACTACTTGGAAAGATTTGGGTTCCCCACAGCTTGTGCCTGTCACTCAGAATCTATTGGCTTTCAATAGAGGAACCAATCAACCCTTGGGGGTCCTTCCAAAGTTCCCTATTACTTTGGGAGGAAAGACTGTCTATATAGACGTGATGGTAGTCCAAGGTCCCTTAGATTTCAATCTTCTCCTTGGACGCAACTATGTTTATGTCATGGGAGCTCTTGTTTCTTCACTTTTCCGTGTGGTTTGTTTTCCACGAAGGGAGAATTGTGACCATTGATCAACTGTCGTTCATTGGTCACCAGGCACCTCCTTTGCAACCATCGTCCCCTATCGGCTCTTGTTTGCAAGCAGTACCTTCCCTGCCACAGGTCAATTATGTGGCTACCTGTTCCGTCTTCGCATCTGTTGATGTTCACACAGATGGTATTGTACATTATGTACTGGGGGCATTGGAACCCGATCTATCTTTGGTACCAAATGACATGTATTCCTCTTAGAGCATGGTTTTTCTGTTTAGTGAAGACCTCTTGGGGGCCATGTTCTCGTATGGTCCATGAACAGATTGCAGAGAAGAGTTCCTTGTCTTATGTCAAGCTCCTTTAAAATAAAAAAAATAAAACAAGGGATGTGAGCATAGTTCCTTATCTTGTGTCAAGCTCGTTAAAAAATGAATCAAGGTGTACGAGGATAGTTCCTGGTCTCATGTCAACCTCATTAAAAAATGAAACGAAATGTCACAAAGCATAGTTCCTGGTCTTGTGTCAAGCTTGTTAAAAAATGAATCAAGGTGTACGAGGATAGTTATTTTCTCTATCAACCTCGATAAAAAATGAAACTGATTTCGAGGATAGTTCTTTTAATTGTGTTGACCTCATTAAAAAATGAAACAAATCCCTTTTCCAAATCAAGTCTTTGATTTAGATCTCGTAAAATCCAAGTCGAGCCTGTTACCGGGAAAAGTGTCTATTCATAACGACTCTATCCCACTAAGGTGTGACAGTTACCTTAGAAACAAACATAGAAAACTACTTTTGTATTTCCTTTATGAATTAAAGATAGAGGGGGATAGAAAGAACCGACCTGTGTCTTGCGCTAATCCTTTGATCTAATCCCTCTCTTCTTTGACAGCTTCCAGCTACCTGCTTCCTTACTTGCCCGGCTTCACCAAGTTCCTGTAAGATCACAAAAGAAGAAAACTACACAAAGACATGGATCTATATTCATAAAAAGCTTAGGATCAGATTTAAGCTAAACATACAAATGTAACAAGCATCAATGATACACAAGCATGTAGGAGAAACTCAAATAGTTTTATTGATATAACAAGAAGATCCGGGAGGAGTTACAACCGATGATTCCTGATCCAGCATCAACCTCCCAGCAAAGAAACCCCTCTTCACCTCCAACAAAGCATAAATCACCCAATACTCTGATATCTATCTCAAAACCAATACCAATTCTTTGCAATGTACAAAATTCCAGCCTCCGGATCTCTGGGATGAGGGATCCATATATAGATGTATGCAAGGAGGATGAGTCAGCTTATGATTTGACTAGTGTCTTCTCTCTGTCAGTTCTTTCTTCCATTTGGAGACTGAGAGCCTCTTACTCACCCTTGGTCGAATTCAGTGAGGCAAGTGTCATTGGAGAAGATTCTGGAAGCTTCCATTGTCTTTCCACCTCGCGGAATGGCACTGCCATTTGTCATTTCCCACTCAACACACCCTGATAGTGCATTTAGGTGCGTTGCAATGCACCTAGCTAGTGTATTTAGGTGCTATGCAACGCAGCTAGCTAGTGGAGCAGCTGAAATGATCCTGATTTGACTGATTCTGAGCAGTTTCTGGTGGAGAACTTCTGGGAGAAGCTGTAATTTGTTGACCTTGTTCCTTTAGGGGTTGGAACAACATTTTTAGGGACTTAGGAGCCTTTGGTTTATGGACATTTCATGCTTGGTGCTGCAAGGCACAAAAATGTCTATAACAGTTGCCCCCTAAAGTATGAGGCCGTTAATCGGGTGAAATGCTTTATTATGAGGATCCGAAGTTCTTTCAATGCTGGGAGGAGACCTGTAATAAGATACAATACAATACATTATCTTCATACTGTTTTTCATAATCTAGCTGAGGCGGGCATTCCCATGCTCAGCTTTATAAATTCATTTTCATGTACATAAGACAGACAATCGTCTGAGTGTAGAATAATGATTCTGATAGAGTCATCATCCTTTTGGTAGGATTATTATCTGTGCTGCAATGCTGTAATTTTAATGTCTTTATTTTCCTGAATATATATCGCAGCCCGGATGGATGAAACTAGATCCGGGGTCTTCAATCTTGTCCGATCTTCACTCGAAGTACAAGTCGATCCATGTGAGAAATGTTCTGAAGTCGAACATGGAAAGACATCGCTTGATTACCAGTCAATGATGTAAATTGTTAACAAGCACGAGAGGAATCACCGATAATGATAATGACCCTCAAGGTACTACAGTACAATTCACGTGGTGTGAATAAAGGACTTGGCATCGAACACCACGCAAAATCTTTTGATCGAGGGCCATTGATGTAAACCTGTCGCTGGAAGTGAGAAACTTGCCATTAAGGCATGCAAGCTTCAAAGTACTGAATGGGGTGTTCCTAAATCAACTTCTTGGATAATGAGCTGATGTCAACAAGAAGCGATTCGTCAAAGGAGGGCCTTAATGAATCCCACATCAATGACACGGAATGGAGCAAATGATTTTGATGGAGGTGAAAACAATCTGATGATATACGGTTCAAGCTGGCGGTCATGAAAGAATGAAGTATAATGTATGGTAGTGGATGGGACACAGGTGACTTCTCTGGATGACTTCTCTTGAACATGTCGGCGACACTTATGTGACGGATTGGTAGCATTTACCCCAAATGTGGATGGTATGGCGTGACCATGGTGATGTGACCGGTGAATGAGACAACCCAACCCGACTCGGACACGGAGTGGAAGTGTCATGTTCAAGAGCGACTTGCTACCAATAAAGATTCTTTGAGTTTTCTTCCCAATTTTTCCCCAGTCATTGCTGACCAGTACCTCTTTATTTTTGTCAAGCTTGAGGAGGATAACATATGCTTGTTCTATAATTTTCCCTTCGGGCAAACCCATCGCTATGTTTTAACGAGCCTAGCGATAGTGAAACTCGTTCTCGTCTAAAGACAAGTTTGTCGCTATTAATCTTTTTAACGAGTTTAACGACAAAGATAACTCGGTCCTTTTCATTTTTAGAGAGTCTAAAAAGGTACGTAAAGGTAACTCCAAAATTCATTTTTTGTCATCTGATCCCTTAAGTCCGAAAAAGTATAAAACAATACAGAAGGGATGAATTTTCGATAGTTTTAACGAGCCGAAGAAAACAAGCGCTCGATCTTTTTGTGCAATAATCCCTCAGGTCCAAAAAGATTAAAATCTAGAGGAGGGATAGCACTTCCTGTCCCTTTAATGAGCTGGAAGGCCAAGGACTCGGCAATCTTTTCATATTTTACGAGTCAGTTGAAAAGAGCTTAAAGGAGACTCGTCTTTTGAGGACGAGTGATAAAATGGGTAGCAGTTGATTCCAGGTAAGGTTTGGAATTTTCCAATCACGGCAGTGTCACAAGGATGGCTAGTGAAATCACTCTTCGCAGTTGTTCCTCAAAATGAGTAAACAATCAAATGGAGGTGAATGATCGGCCAATGGAAAAGTGGAGGTGACGGTGCAAACACGACCAAGGCTTTAATGGCTGAAGTACTACATTCACGGTGGTTATTTATCGGGGAATAGTTCATTTTTTAGCGAGCTTAAACGCAGGTGGAAACATTTGCTCGGTCTGGGTTTATTTTTTAACGAGCTTGAACCTCGCGGTAAACACTGCTCAATTAATCCAGTCGTATGATAAGAATGTCTCATATAAACATGGCAACTTTCAGAGTTCCGCCCCACATCCTTTCTTTATGCAAGTTAGGAGACGACCAATCCTACGAGTTTAAAGGGTTAGAGGTCCTAAAAATTTAAAAAAATAAATAGTCGCTCTTCGCTCGCACTCCAAAAGGCTTGCATGCCCCCAGGTATAAAACAGAGTTTCAAGGTCACCCTCTATTCGAGCTGACAAAACATTCGTTTTATCAGGAAGGGTAAACCTCTTACAGGTTACCCAAAGATTGTTCTATTCGCAGCGCAAACAAAACACTTCTTCGGCGATGTCTACCGAGATAAACAAAGGTGAGTGGCGGTGTTCGCCAACTTACATAACTTTGACAAGAGAATCCTGTACTAGAATAACCCCCTCTTCCACTCACTGACGGGGGTACAGACTAGGCATATTCTCCCGCGGAAACCTACCCTATACCCAGAGTTTTCCTGCCGAAGCAGACCAGGATGCATGCCCCCTGGGTTTCAGTCATATCCCCCTGGATTACTCGCGCTCATCGGGAGGACGAACTGGGGATTGAGACATTTCTTGCGTGAAAAGAACATTTAGGGATGGTATATGACTATTTGCTATGCGTGATCCGGGAAATGAAAGCTGGTCCACGAGCTTGACCACTCTTCCTTCGTGCGGAAAACACATTACTCTAAAGAGTGAGGAGACAATCGCTCCCATGCAATAAATATAGTCTCGTCCAAGGAGTAGATTGTAATCTAGGGGTCCTTGAACTACCATTACGTTCAGGCGAACGGTTTTCCCTCTCAATGTTATGGGCACATCGGGAAGGATCCCTAAAGGTCGACTGGTTCCTTTATCAAAGCCCGTCAAATTTATCATCTCAGGCAAAAGCGATGGCGAACCAAGCGCTTTCCAAGCAGTCGAGGAAAGGGTACTCATAGAAGCCCCCTCATCTATGATGGTACCAGCCATAACCATTCTATATATTTGGACGATAATTCGGAGTGGTATGCTAGCTAGTAAACGGGGTCTACCTAGTTGATTCCAATCAAAGGAGACAACTAGGTTGCTTGGAGGTGGGACCGAATAGACGACCGGGTACGAATCTGACGAAATTCCTTCCTGCGGTAAAGGAACGGGTATATTGCCCCCATGTTCATTAGAGTCTGTGCTTATGAAGAGAATTTGGACAATCTCATCTTTGTTCTCCTCAGTGAGTGTATCATTTGAAGATGAAACCTCTGAAGGCAAGACCGGGTCAACTGCTGCCTCGACCTTTTGACTTTCGTCTGGTATGGATCCAGATGGTTTATCTTCAATGATAGGCGCTTCAGCCGACCACCTGAGCGGGCCATCTGGATTCTCAACTAGTGACGGACTCGGCAAGAGTTTTTTATATCCAGGAGGAAGTCGTAACGGTGAAACCGGACGATCATCCAAAACTCTTTTATCTTCATCTAAGAAGGGACAATGGTGGACGGCATGATTGCCTTCGCACAGTTTACAGGGAAATCTAGCTTTCCATTTTTGTCCTGGGGCTTCACTTTTGCTAGTTGACGGTGTGCTTTCAACATGATCATCAGAGGTTGACGACACCGGGTTGTGCAAACTAGGAGACCAGTCCCTCAGTATCCGGGGGATGCAGGGACAATCTCTGTGAAAGTGGTCTCCTTTGCAAATGACACATTGCGATTTGGGCCTGGTCGGTGCAGTGTGTGGATTTTCGTTAGACGACACTCGTTTTCCCCCATTCGCCTTTGGCTCCTTCTTCTTCTTTTCTTTCTTCTTCTTTTCCTTCTTCTCCTTAGGAACCTGACTTTTGGCTTTACCAGCCCCATCAAGCGAAGAGGAAGGAAGAGAGGAAGAATTAGATGAAGTAGAAGGTTGGTGGGCAACTCTGGACTCGTCTAATTGCTGATTCGATTGTTCAGGAATAGTGGTGTTCTGAACGACAGAGGTTGAGAAGAGCCATACAAGCAAACCAATTGTCAGTCCTGGAAGCGACAATGTGGCCATATGGGGTGCACCAACATCTCCCCAAGAGGAGAAGGGACTAGGATTTCCACCAAGGGGAATTCCTTGGTTGGTAGACTCCATTTTCTCAACCCAAGATCAATGTAGGAAAGGGGTAATGAATATTCCGTTTAAAATAAATTTTTAGACGCTTTGACACAACTTGTTTTTTCAGTTTTAAAGAGTCGAGAAAAAACAAAAGATGACTCTAGTCTCCTTCAATTTTTAATGAGCCTGAAGTGACAAGTGCTCAGATGGACCTTTTCCATTAAGGAGTCTGAAAAGGAACGAAAGGGACTGCTCTGGAGATCTAGGTAGAGGGAGTACCAAGCCAATCGCAAAACTGCAGAATACTTTTTACGGTACGGAAATCAATCTTCCCGAATGCTGTGTTCAGTGCATTGCGATCGATAGGGCGGCAGACACGACTTCCTATGGATAAAGGATTTAAGCCTATAGGGGTCTCCCAATATATACTCGACGGTACGTGGGAGCACAAGTCCATACTGGCACTTATCGTCTCAAAGTGGAGGAATCACCCAACCATCAGTGAGGACAACAGTTACCAGGCTTTGCGACGCCGGAATACGTCTCTAGCCTAGACCTCTAAATGTTGTGCGTTAAGTTCCAAAGCGTTGTTAGATTCATTGAATTTATTTTAAGTTGATCTTTCTTATGAAGTTTGCCTTTTGGGTTCACAACGAGATGTACATGTAATTCCTAAAACGCAATCTAAAGATGATAAGCAAACTTTTATCTCTTTTCAACAATGAAAATCCTGGCTACAAAGGGAAAAGAAAGACACAATCTTTTCACAAAGAGCAAAGAACACACTGTAAATGCACTTTCCTAAATCAAGCCAAACAGATTGTCAATATGCAAATGCACATGTGCATGTATTTGTTTTCGACTTTCTTAATATTGATGCTAAAAAGAAAGTTGATGTACAAATCTGAATTTTCTTTCAAGTGACAAACACAAACAAGCTTCTTTTCGAAATCAAAAGATAAAGACGATTACGACGCTTTACGATTTTGAAATAAACACTCGTTTTTGACACTAGAAAAACATAAATTCAGACCAAAGGCAATAGTACAAGTATAATCGACCATCAACAGCAATCAAACTTTCTCCTATGATCGAAATCGACACTTGCGACAGATCTAAATCAAAGGACGACAGTACGACTATTCTACTATTGCAATGGAAAACTGTAAACGACTCAACAAACACATAAAAACATCTACAGTTCTTTTGTACAAAGGAGGCGGAATTACAGCAAGGAAAAGGGGTTTTTAAACAGACACATACACTGATCACAGGCTGCAAAAATCAGAGACAAAACTGGAAAGAATGAAGCACAAGAACCTCAGCTACACAGGGCTAGTCTATTCAGCGCACCTGTAACACAGAGAAACTGGAATGCGGTGCAGGTTGCCCTCTCGGGAACTGTGCTGAAATGTAGGAACTCTTCACAGTACCTGCGCTGGGGCAGAAATGAGAATTCTATCTGGGTTCTGGGTCACGGTTTACAGTTTAGTCTTTGGTTTTTGGCCAAGTAAAAGCAATCAGTAATGCACAATCAGGGGGTAGATCTAAGGAGGGTCTAAGAGCTATCACAAAGGGCAATCAGATCATTTGTGAATCAGCTGTTCAAATCATAAACAGATCCAGTGAATGGATTGAAGTAGCAGATGTCTACTTTGCATTTTTTATGGCAAATGCAGTTCGAATGCTACTTATAAGTTTATGAAACAAACAACAAAAGATACACAAACAAACTAATTAGACAATCGTCCCCAGCAGAGTCGCCATTTTGTTACCGGGAAAAGTGTCTATTCAGAACGACTCTATCCCACTAAGGTGTGACAGTTACCTTAGAAACAAACAAAGAAAACTACTTTTGTATTTCCTTTATGAATTAAAGATAGAGGGGGATAGAAAGAACCGACCTGTGTCTTGCGCTAATCCTTTGATCCAATCCCTCTCTTCTTTGACAGCTTCCAGCTACCTGCTTCCTTACTTGCCCGGCTTCACCAAGTTCCTGTAAGATCACAGAAGAAGAAAACTACACAAAGACATGGATCTATATTCATAAAAAGCTTAGGATCAGATTTAAGCTAAACATACAAATGTAACAAGCATCAATGATACACAAGCATGTAGGAGAAACTCAAATAGTTTTATTGATATAACAAGAAGATCCAGGAGGAGTTACAACCGATGATTCCTGATCCAGCATCAACCTCCCAGCAAAGAAACCCCTCTTCACCTCCAACAAAGCATAAATCACCCAATACTCTGATATCTATCTCAAAACCAACAGCAATTCTTTGCAATGTACAAAATTCCAGCCTCCGAATCTCTGGGATGAGGGATCCATATATAGATGTATGCAAGGAGGATGAGTCAGCTTATGATTTGACTAGTGTCTTCTCTCTATTAGTTCTTGCTTCCACTTGGATACTGAGAGCCTCTTACTCATCCTTGGTCGAATTCAGTGAGGCAAGTGTCATTGGAGAAGATTCTGGAAGCTTCCATTGTCTTTCCACCTCGCGGAATGGCACTGCCATTTGTCATTTTCCGCTCAACGCACCCTGATAGTGCATTTAGGTGCGTTGCAACGCACCTAGCTAGTGTATTTAGGTGCTATGCAACGCAGCTAGCCAGTGGAGTAGCTGAAATGATCCTGATTTGACTGATTCTGAGTAGTTTCTGGTGGAGAACTTCTGGGAGAAGCTGTAATTTGTTGACCTTGTTCCTTTAGGGATTGGAACAACACTTTTAGGGACTTAGGAGCCCTTGGTTTATGGACATTTCATGCTTGGTGCTGCAAGGCACAAAAATGTCTATAACAGAGCCTTTCCTGGATCTCGAAAGTGAACCTTCATTCCATTCACCCAGTTGAATGAACTGAAGCTTCGGGGGCATGTACCTCAGATTGAGTCATTATGCTGGGGGCATGAAAACTTATACCAAGCATATTTTTTCATTTCAAGCTTGTGTAAACATGAAACTGAATCCAAGCAGAGTTCTCCATGGTTCAAGCTTGTGTAAAAACGAACCCATGCCCAATTTACATCTCATGATTGTCGTTTCTAACAGCTAAATTCTACTAGATGATCCTTGGTTGTTTCATTCCATCGCCACCATCTCTTTGGCCAATCATATGCTTTCACTTGGTTATTTTTCCTTTCCTGAGGAATGGCAGTAATGAGTTTGTTTATTAGCCATCCTCTTGACCATTACATGTTTTGAGAAGTTCCTCCATTACTGGAACCAGTTTCTACCCTTTATACCACTCATTCCTCCAGGAGGAGTCACCTTTAGGCTCTTTTCTGACTTTTAAAAGATGAAAATATTGCCGAGTATTTTTTCCCTTTTTGACTCATAAAAAGGAATAAAAATGGGGGGTCCTATTTCAAGCTCTTTTCTGACTCTTAAAACACAAAAATATTGTCGAGATCTTGTCATTTTTGAACTCATTAAAGGCTTCAAAATGTCGTTTACCCCTTTTTCGAGTTGGGATGAACTATTTACGAAAAGGTACTCCTTGATTGAAATGGTCAAGTGGTTCTCTCAAGTATCGTTTCCTACCTTTTTGGGCTCTAGAGACACAAATGTACGAAAAGGGACCATGTGGAATTTTCTTTTCTGTCTTTTTCAAACTCTCTAAACATGAGAAAGATGTTGAGTTTCACCTTTGTCAGCTCATTAAAAAATTAAATGACATAGGACTTGTCATTATGACGAGACCGAGCTGCTCCTTCCTAGGGCTCGTAAAACTTACTAGGATGGATCCATCTTAAGGATGGACTTATATTCCAAGCATATGCTATCCCTATCAAGCCTGTGTAAAATAACTGGGGTACTTACCAGAAATGGTGGGGAAAAATTGGAAATTCTATCAGTCATGTTGGCAGCTCACTCTTGAACATGACACTTTCTGCTTTGTGTCAGGTTGGGATATTGTCTTTTTTGTCATTTGACCTCCCTGGGTTGGTCTGCTCATTCTTACCTTCCATTTGATCTTTGTCACGTCATCATAACCACCGATCCTATGGATCCAAAAACTGCCAAACTCCGGAATCGTGTCACTGATATGTTCAATAGTTAGTCCTTTTGTAGTTACACTTACTCCTGATTCTCTGTATCATCTGAAATCATTGCATCCCTTCATCTTGTGTTGATGATTTGGGATACATCATGGCCCTCCTTCAACGCAATCGCTCCTGTCGACTTTAGTTCATTATCCAGGAATTTGGTTCGAGAGACTCCCTTCCAGTACCTTAGAGCTTGCATGCCCTAATGGAAATTTCTTCGCACTGGACAACAAGTTCACATCATTGTCTTTCGATAAAGTGATTTCACAGGTGTTCGACATCAGTTCCTTTATGTAGAAATTCCCACTGTAGATCAATAGATTATGCAATATACTAAAGAAAAATACAAGATCTACTTCTACAACAAACTTTGCGGAAGCTTAATCAATTTGAGCTAGATCAATCAGAACACATATAATTGAGAATGAGAAGCAATCACACATAACCTAGAAGAGATAGCCCGATGAAAGCCTCAGCCTAAAACCCCAACTCTGTATTATCATACAAGTGTAAAATAGTCATAGTATTACACAAAGCCTTAGCTTGGAAGCCAACTAGCTCTCGGTATAATCCCTCTATTGCTCATACACAGTCAAAGGCCTCTCACAAACCTTCTCCTCTGCCCTCCAAGCCTACTATTTCCTTAAGCATTTTTTCTTGGCGTCTAGTGCTTCCACACATGTGAATTCCCACCTCACACTGCTCACTTGGCCCAGTAGTAACTATGCAATCCTGAAGGAGATAAATCCTTCTACATAGATGAGTTTAATTTATAGGAAAAATCCATCCAACTGATAGTACATTGTCCCTCCTATGATCTCAACTAGATCTCTATTTGAACTAACATGCATGAGTTATTCATGAGAGAATATTCAGTTATCTAGAAAGCAGCAGTTACATGCATGCAAGCATCAACTAACTGAACACACAATTAATTCAACAAACTGTTTGAATTAATCTAACTAGACTTGACTCAGTTAACTGAGCTAACTAATTACAACTCAATATCACAACTCATCCTTATCTCTTTAACTGATGGATAAATTCCTCAATTAATGGAGAAACTGTTGCATGTCCCCACATAGACTTCATGTTTGATTCTCCTTAACTAATTAACTCAAGATGAATTAATTAATTATTTTACAAACAGCTGCTAAGATCAAATTCGAATTTTACTTCACTATTTTAGTTCAGGGACTAACTAAAATAGAAATCTATCCCGAACTGTTAAAAATAGCAATGTTATTTTTAGCACTTCCATTTTTCATTCCTTGTTGCTCAGTCGAGCACTGGTCCCTGAACTACTATTTATTGCAGTGCTATTTTTAGCACTTCTATTTTTAGCATTTCTTGTTGCTATTTTCAAAACTCCCTCTCAACAAGAAAGGAATTCAACTCGAACTCAATCGTGAACCTTTTGAATGTTCTGCATGCAACACTTCTCCCTAGTGTTGTTGCTCCAACAACTCTAGAAACAAAAAAACTCCCAAATGACCTCTCTGTTGGGCTAGAAACACCCTCTGATGTTGAAGCTCCCTCTGTCGCTGACAAGTGCTCCCTCTCTAACCTATGAGCTGCTACAACACTCCATGCATCTCACACTGTTGCACACCTCTCAGTTCCATCCTGCACGAGTGCAACACTCCTGTGCCTCTCGCATTGTTGCAGCCTACTAGCTCTACATTGTCTTGGGATACTTGCACTGTAACTCTCTCTACTGCTCCATCTGCATCTGTATCTATCCACTCAACCAATCCTGCTACTCCTCATCGGGGCTCCCGTAACAAGGTCTAATAAAAAAGGTTGGGTACCTCAATGATCCTACCCCTATTCCAGCCTTCTTGGGACTGTCACTCCACATCGCCCCACCTCCTACCTGGAGGTATGGATGCATGTGATCCCTATACCCACTTGGCACGAAATTTCCCCCTACTAGAGGTCTCTGCATGAGTGGATGCCTCCACTCAGTATCCACTCTGCTTCTCCAATTGTGGCTGCTCCACAACCTCCTGAAGCTATTTCATCAATTGTGGCTCCTCCACAATTGTCTGAGACTTCTTTTGGCACTGCATGTTGAGAGGTAATTTACTTTCCCTCTCAACCACCAAGTCTCCAAAATTTGCCTTGCTCCTCAAGGCTTTACATGCATCTTGTACCTCAAGTGCATACAGGTTCTTAGCTAGCACAGCAATCTATTCATCTTTCCCGCAGTCACGAAATTTTCTGGAAAAAGAGCTGATTTTAAATCAACGATATCTCCCTCATCCGAACTCCGATTCAGCCGATTTGTTTTTTGAATTTGGGTATTTTTCCGCAAGGAATCCAGATCTACTATTTTTTTCTGAAAATTTTGCACAAAAAATTTCAGATCTGCTCTGAAAACTCACAGCCCAATTTTTTTTTTACTTCGAATTCTCTTCTCTGTATACTGTTCACTGCTCCAATAAACTTGGCTCTGATACCATGTAGAAATTCCCACTATAGATCAACAGATTATGCAACATACTAAAGAAAAATACAAGATCTACTTCTACAACAAACTTTGCGGAAGCTTAATCAATTTGAGCTAGATCAATCAAAACACATATAATTGAGAATGAGAAGCAATCACACATAACACAGAAGAGGTAACCCAGGGAAAGCCTCAGCCTAAAACCCCAACACTGTATTATCATACAAGTGGAAAATAGTCACAAAATTACACAAAGCCTTAGCTTGGAAGCCAACCAACTCTCAGTATAATCCCTCTACTACTCGTAGATAGTCAAAGGCCTCTCACAAACCTTCTCCTCTGCCCTCCAAGCCTCCTATTTCCTTGCGCAGTTTTTCTTGGGGTCCAGTGCTTCCACACATGTGAATTCCCACCTCACACTGCTCACTTGGCCCAGTAGTAACTGCGCAATCCTAAAGGAGATAAATCCTTCTGCATAGATGAGTTTCCTTTATAGGAAAAATCCATCCAACTGATAGTACACTGTCCCTCCTCTGATCTCAATTGGGTCTTTGTCTGAACTGACATGCATGAGTTATTTATGAGAGAATATTTAGTTATCTGGAGAGCAGCAATTACATGCATGCAAGAATTAACTAACTGAACTCACAATTAATTCAACAATTGTTTGAATTAATCTAACTAGACTTGACTTAGTTAATTGAGCTAACTAATTACAACTCATCCTTATCTCTTTAACTGATGGATACTTAATGGAGAAACTGTTGCATGTCCCCACATAGACTTCATGTTTGATTTTCCTTAACTAATTAACTCAATATGAATTAATTAATTATTTTACAAACAACTGCTAAGATCAAATTCGAATTTTACTTCACTATTTTAGTTCAGGGACTAACTAAAATAGGAATCTATCCCGAAGTGCTAAAAATGGCAATGCTATTTTTAGCACTTCCATTTTTCATTCCTTGTTGCTCAGTCCAGCACTGGTACTTGAACTGCTATTTATAGCAGTACTATTTTTAGCACTTCTATTTTTAGCATTTCTTGTTGCTATTTTCAACACTTCCTCTCAAAAAGAAAGGCATTCAACTTGAACCTAATCCTGAACCTTTGGAATGTTCTGCATGCAACACTTCTCCCTAGTGTTGTTTCTCCAACAACTCTAGAAACAAAATTACTCCCAACTGACCTCTCTGTTGGGCTAGAAACACCCTCTGATGCTGAAGCTCCCTCTATCGTTGACAAGTACTCCCTCTCTGACCTCTGAGCTGTTGCAACACTCCATGCATCTCGCATCGTTGCACACCTCTCTATGCCATCCTGCACGGGTGCAACACTCCTGTGCCTCTCGCATTGTTGCAGCCTACTAGCTTTGCACTGTCTTGGGATTCCTGCATTGTAGCTCTCTCTGTCACTCCATCAGCATCTGTCTCTACCCACTCAGCCAGTCCTGCTACTCCTTGTCGAGGCTCTCGTAGCAAGATCTAATAAAAAAGGTTGGGTACCTCAATGATCTTGCCCCTATTCCAGCCTTCTTGGGACTGTCACTCCACATCGCCCCACCTCCTACCTGGAGGTATGGATGCATGTGATCCCTCTGCCCACTTGGCTTGAAATTTCCCCTACTGGAGGTCTCTGCATGAGTGGATGCCTCCACTCAGTCTCCACTCTGCTTCTCCAGTTGTGGCTGCTCCACAACCTCCTGACACTGCTTCACCAATTGTGGCTCCTCCACAATTGTCTGAGACTTCTTCTGTCGCTGCATGCTGAGAGGTAATTTACTCTCCCTTTCAACCACCAAGTCTCTATCATTTTTCCTTGCTCCTCAAGGCTTTGCATGCATCTTGTACCTCAAGTGCATACGGGTTCTTGGCTAGCACACCAATCTGTTTCATCTTTCCCGTCGTCACGAAATTTTCTAGAAAAAGAGCTGATTTTAAATCAGTGATATCTCCCTCATCCGAACTCTGATTCAGTCGATTTGTTTTTTAAATTTGGGTATTTTTCAACAAGGAATCCAGGTCTGCTATTTGTTTCTGAAAATTTTGCACAAAAAGTTTCATATCTGCTCTAAAAACTCGCGGTCCAATTTTTTTTTTACTTCGAATTCTCTTCTTCGTATACTATTCACTACTCCGATAAACTTTGCTCTGATAAACTTGGCTCTGATACCATGTAGAAATTCCCACTGTAGATCAACAGATTATGCAATATACTATAGAAAAATACAAGATCTACTTCTACAACAAACTTTGTGGAAGCTTAATCAATTTGAGCTAGATTAGTCAGAACACATATAACTAAGAATGAGAAGCAATCACACATAACACAGAAGAGATAACCCGAGGAAAGCCTCAGCCTAAAACCCCAACTCTGTATTATCATACAAGTAGAAAATAGTCACAGAATTACACAAAGCCTTAGCTTGGAAGCCAACCATCTCTCAGTATAATCCCTCTGCTACTCATAGACAGTCAAAGGCCTCTCACAAACCTTCTCCTCTGCCCTTCAAGCCTCCTATTTCCTTGCACAATTTTTCTTGGCATCCAGTGCTTCCACACATGTGATTCCCACCTCACATTGCTCACTTGGCCCAATAGCTACTGTGCAATCCTGAAGGAGATAAATCCTTCTGCATATATGAGTTTCCTTTATAGGAAAAATCCATCTAACTAATAGTACATTGTCCCTCCTCTGATCTCAACCGGGTCTCTGTCTGAACTGACATGCATGAGTTATTTATGAGAGAATATACAGTTATCTAGAGAGCAACAGTTACATGCATGCAAGCATTAACTAACTGAATTCACAATTAATTCAACAAACTATTTGAATTAATCTAACTGGACTTGACTCAGTTAACTGAGCTAACTAATTACAACTCATCCTTATCTCTTTAATTGATGGATACTTAATGGAGAAACTGTTGCATGTCCCCACATAGACTTCATGTTTGATTTTCCTTAACTAATTAACTCAAGATGAATTAATTAATTTTTTACAAACAGCTGCTAAGATCAAATTCGAATTTTATTTCACTATTTTAGTTCAGGGACTAACTAAAATCGGAATCTATCCCGAACTGCTAAAAATAGCAATGCTATTTTTAGCACTTCCATTTTTCATTCCTTGTTGCTCAGTCCAGCACTGGTACCTAAACTGCTATTTATAGCAGAGCTATTTTTAGCACTTCTATTTTTAGCATTTCTTGTTGCTATTTTCAAGACTCCCTCTCAACAAGAAAAGCATTCAACTCGAACCTGATCCTAAACCTTTGGAATGTTCTGCATGCAACACTTCTCCCTAGTGTTGTTTCTCCAGCAACTTTAGAAACAAAAAAACTCCCAACTAACCTCTTTGTTGGGCTAGAAACACCCTCTGATGTTGAAGCTCCCTCCGTCACTCACAAGTGCTCCCTCTTTGACCTCTGAGCTACTGCAACACTCCGTGCATCTCGCACTATTGTACACCTCTCTATGCCATCCTGCACGGGTGCAACACTCTTGTGCCTCTCCCATTGTTGCAGCCTTTTAGCTCTGCACTGTCTTGGGATTCCTGCACTGTAGCTCTCTCTGTCGCTCCATCCACATCTGTCTCTACCCACTCAGCCAATCATGTTACTCCTCATCAGGGCTCCCGTAGCAAGCTCTAATCAAAAAGGTTGGGTACCTTAATGATCTTGCCCCTATTCCAGCCTTCTTGGGACTATCACTCAACATCACCCCACCTCCTACCTGGAGGTATGGATGCATGTGATCCCTCTGCCCACTTGGTTCGAAATTCCCCCCTACTGGAGGTATCTGCATGAGTGGATGCCTCCACTCGGTCTCCACTCTACTTCTCCAGTTGTGGCTGCTCCACAACCTCCTGAAGTTGCTTCACCAATTGTGGCTCCTCCACAATTGTCTGAGACTTCTTCTGGCGCTGCATGTTGAGAGGAAATTTACTCTCCCTCTCAACCACCAAGTCTCCAACATTTGCCTTGCTCCTCAAGGCTTTCCATGCATCTTGTACTCCAAGTGCATAAAATTTCTTGGCTAGCACACCAATCTGTTTCATCTTTCCCGTCGTCACGAAATTTTCTGGAAAAAGAACTGATTTTAAATCAGCAATATCTTCCTCATCCGAACTCCGATTCAGCCGATTTGTTTTTTGAATTTGGGTATTTTTCCGCAAGGAATCCATATCTACTATTTGTTTTTGAAAATTTTGCACAAAAATTTTCAAATCTACTCTGAAAACTCGCAGCCCAATTTTTTTTTTTACCTTCGAATTCTCTTCTTTGTATACTATTCACTTCTCCGATAAACTTGGCTTTGATACCATGTAGAAATTCCCACTGTAGATCAACAAATTATGCAATATACTAAAGAAAAATACAATATCTACTTCTACAACAAACTTTGCGGAAGCTTAATCAATTTGAGCTAGATCAATCAGAACACATATAACTGAGAATGAGAAGCAATCACACATAACACAGAAGAGATAACCCGGGGAAAGCCTCAGCCTAAAACCCCAACTCTGTATTATAATACAAGAGGAAAATAGTCACAGAATTACACAAAGCCTTAGCTTGGAAGCCAACCAGCTCTCAGTATAATCCCTCTGCTGCTCATAGACAATTAAAGGCATCTCACAAACCTTCTCCTCTGCCCTCCAAGCCTACTATTTCCTTAAGCATTTTTTCTTAGGGTGCAGTGCTTCCACACATGTGAATTCCCACCTCACACTGCTCACTTGGCCCAGTAGTAACTGCGAAATCCTAAAGGAGATAAATCCTTTTGCATAGATGAGTTTCCTTTATAGGAAAAATCCATCCAACTGATAGTAAATTGTCCCTCCTCTGATCTCAACTGGAGCTCTATCTGAACTGACATGCATGAGTTATTTATGAGAGAATATTCAGTTATCTAGAGAGCAGCAATTACATGCATGCAAGAATTAACTAACTGAACTCACAATTAATTCAACAAACTGCTTGCATTAATCTAACTGGACTTGACTCAGTTAACTGAGCTAACTAATTACAACTCAATATTACAACTCATCCTTATCTCTTTAACTAATGGATAAATTCCTCAATTAATGGAGAAACTATTTGCATGTCCCCACATAGACTTCATGTTTGATTTTCCTTAACTAATTAACTCAATATGAATTAATTAATTATTTTACAAACAGCTACTAAGATTAAATTCGAATTTTACTTCACTATTTTAGTTCAGGGACTAACTAAAATAGGAATCTATCCCGAACTGCTAAAAATAGCAATGCTATTTTTAGCATTTCTTGTTGCTATTTTTCAACACTTTATTCACATTCCGTGAACTGTGATTCCAGTACCTTGAGAGCCATTGTCATTATTGGTGGTTTCTCTCGCGCTTGTTAATGTTTCACATCATTGACCGGTAATCAAGTGACTTCCTAGCATGTTCGACTTCAACATATTCATTCACATGTTAGGATTTATACTTTAATCGGATCATTTGGAGCGCAAGACCCTGGGCTAAGATTACAAAAGTCCAGGTTGTGAGGAAATGTGACATGGACATGTTGATATACATGTCTCTTTCAGATGGATGGCTACGACCATACCACGAGTTGTTATATGTGATCCTTCTCATTATTGGGTGGTTGCGACCATATCTTGGTTTCATTATGGTCCTTTATGATGGATGGTTGCGCCCATACCTTGGATCCATTTACATGATCATTCTCTAGATGTCTGCGTCCATACCACGATTCATGTATCATTATTCAAAGTTTTCAGTGACGTATATGTATCTATGCTTTCTTGCAAGTTTTCCGATGATGGGATATGGTTCCCCGCTTCCACTTATAAATCATTTCACCCCTCACTCTAGTTCAGCCTTCATGCTTTAGGGGGCATCTGTTACACAACATTTTGTCACTATCCCTGCACTCCCAGTTTATGATCCCAGAGGACCTCTATAGTGTACCCGACATTCTTTCCCATCATGAAGAAACTCCCAGTATGTCCCTCTTCATGAGTAGAATAATCCCCCTTTGCATCATTTCCCAAGAATCTTCCCTCTATCCCAGTTTACAAGACTAGCGCTACTGACCAGTTTTCTCCTTGCACCGATTTACAGAGGTTAAAACTAACCCTCATGTCGATCGGATCGACTGAGCCCCTTTCCAATCACGCTGATCCTCTTTTGGAAGATTTTTTAAATAAGGAGATGAAGCTTCCATGTCTAGAAGCTTCATAATAGAAGTCTGGTAGATGGTTGAGCCGGATAGAGCTGAGGAAATCAGTTTGGGCTCCTTTCCCCTATTAGTATGGAACAACCTCAAGAGATAAGACCTTCTCCCATGATGAGAGGAACCATCTCCCATCCATTCAAGCTATATAAGCCTCTCTTTTTCCCAAGCAAAAGCTAGTTGGAGTTTTGGAGAAAGTGTGAATAACCAGTAAGTCATTTATAGCTTATAGATTTCTAGTGTCTGTTTGAGGGAGAATAGTGTGATTTTGGTTTGGTTTGAGACTAGATGGAAAGAGGCCTTAAACTTCCATTTGTTGGGGCTATCCATGAAGTGCTGGCAAAAGTGTGGGAACCTAAATACGTCGAAGGAGACCAGCAACATCAAGGCATCGGTTGTAATCTCTTTCTGATTTATATTAATGCAACTATCGATTTATTTCCTACATGAAGTGTCATTTTACATCTTTATGGCTTAATGTTCCTTGACCTATTAAGTAGGTTGAATACAATATTGCATGATGTCACGTTTGTTGTTGTTGTTGTTTGCTTGTTTCAGGTATTCGAAGGAAGGAAACGGAAGATAGTTGGAGTGAGGAAGCAGGATCATCACCAAGCATAATAGCATTCTAAGAGGTAGGCCCTCTTAATTGATTCTAGCTTAAGGAGATTTTCCATAGATTGTTTGTTTGTGGCTAGACCTGCTCTCTCAGGCTAGAGGAATTGTTTGTGTCCACACTGAGAATTTACCTGCACCACAGGGTCCCTTGACATGTTTTTCTTCCATTTGGAAGCCATGAAACAAGTCTCATTGAGGATAGTTCTTTTATTGTGTCAACCTCATTAAAAAATGAAACAAATCCACCCCTAATTGAGTTGAATTTTTAATCTGATCTCGTAAATGAACCTTCATTTCAACCACCTATTAGTAACCATTAGTCTACTTAGGTGAATGAAACAAAGTTTGGAGGGCATGTTCCCTTGTAGCCATTATGTTGGGGGCATGAAAACTTATTGGAAGCACAATTTTATCTATTTCAAGCTTGTGTAAAAATGAAACCAGTCTCAAGAAAAAATTTCCTATGTTTCAAGCTTGTGTAAAAATGAAAACCTATCTCGAGTTCGTTTTGGGTATTATTTTCAAGAGTCGTTCAACTCATGAAAATCCTGAGCTTCTTTTGCTATCTTTTCATGCTCGTAAAATGTACATGAAAATGTTGAGTTATTTCTGTCATTACTATTGTAGTTGTATCCCTTATTAATATTGTTGTGCCCCTATTTTCCCCATATTGTTATTATTGTGCCCCACATAATCCCTCTATTGTTATTTTTGTGCCTTTATATTATTATTGTTAGGTCGGCTTGGTTATATTGTGATCCCTTAGACTCCTATATATAGAAAGAAGGTTTTTTCATTTGAATCATCCAAGAATTGTTCATTTGTATAATGTAAAGGAGGTTGCCCCCTCGAAGAGGCTAAATTCTAAGGCATTTATCTTTCTTACATGAAAATGTACATGAATTCTAAGGCGTTTATCTTAGATTCCACGCCATTTATCTTAGCTTCCAGATAATAGGTGTGGAATATAAGATGAATGGTGTGGAGGCTAAGATGAATGGCATGGAAGCTAATATGGATAGCATGGAAGTTAAGATGGATGACATGGAAGTTAATATGGACAACATGGAAGCTAAGATGGAAGCTAAGATGGATGGTATGAAAACATTGTTACTAGAAAGGCTTCCTAATGGAAAAAAGGTAGGAGAGGAAACTCATAATGAGAACAAAAGGAATGTTAATCATGATTTGAAGAATGACAACATGGAAGATTTGAAGAAAGACATTGAAGGATTGAAGGAAGTTTGACAAAGTTGCTACAAGAAAGGCTTCTTAACGATGAAAATGTTGTAGAGGAAACTCATGACGAGAAAAAAATAAATGTTAATCATGATTTCATAGACTCTAACATTGTAACAAAGACCCACCATGTTCCAAATATCGATATGAGGAAGTTTTATGGCAAAGATCTTGTAACATGGATACTACAGATGGAGCAATTTTTCGATCTCCATAATGTACAAAACACGCAAAAGGTACACATTGCAACTTTATATTTGGAACCAAACCAATTTGTATGGTATCAATGGCTTTGCTCTTGTAAAAAAATTGTGACTTGGGAAATTTTTACGGAAGAAATGACAACATATTATGAGGATACAAAAAACAACACTTTTTTTAGCTAATTGATAAACCTCAAACAAAAGGGTTCAATGAGGAAGCACATTGAGGACTTCCAAAAATTGAATATAAGGGTACAAAATATTCCAGAGGAGCATAGGATTGATATGTTCATAGGGACTTTAAAGGATAACATCCAACATAAGGTTCGCCTTTGGGAACCTAACTCATTGGAGAAGGCATTTAGGTTGGCAAGAAAAATGGAAAGAAAAATTATGGCAACAAGGAAGCCTACCACTCACAACTATAAGGATGGAAGTGTTGTTTCCCCCAACCATCCACAACCTACAAGGTTGACACCCCAACAATTGGAAGAAAAAAAAAGCAAAAGGGCTTTGTTATAGTTGTGATAGCAAATACACTAAAGGTCATAAGTGTGCTGAGAAGAAATTATTTTACATAGATTGTGAAGAGGAGGAAGAAAAGGAACAAGAAACACCAAAAGAAGAGGATATACACCAGGTATAAACCCTAGAGAAAGAAGAAATGAATCCAACCATATCTTGTAATGCATTGGCTAGAATTACCACTCCTCAAACTATCAAGATAGAAGGACATATCAGGAAGAAAAAGGTAATAGTGTTGATTGATTCTTGAAGTACCCATAATTTTATTCATTGTAAGATAGCCAAGGAATTGAATTGCTTCTTATATCTAGCACTAGAGTATCAAGTGATGGTTGCAAGTGGAGGAACCATAAATTGCTCTAGAAAGTGCCATAATATCAAGCTATCCTGGGAGAATATGTATTGAATAGCCCAATGCTTTCCATTCTAATGGGAGGTGCTGATGTTGTACAGGAGTCCAATGGCTACAATCCTTGGGTACAATAGCTTTTAATTTTCAAGTACTTTTCATGCAATTTTCTCCAGATGGAAAGGAAGTTGAATTAAGGGGTATTGCAGGGAAACCTGGAAAGATAATCAGCTCTAACGGTATGACAAGGCTTCTAAAAAAGGAACAACGAGGTGTAATTGCACAATTATGTTCGCTAGATGTTTCCACATAAAAATCACCTATTTCTCCAGATCTCCAAAACGTCTTGGACGATCATTCCAAGGTATTTGAGACTCCCAAAGGTCTCCCACCTATTCATGATCAAGATCATGCTATTCATTTGATTCCAGGAAGTTTTCCTCCAAACATCAGGCTGTTCAGATATCCTTATGCCCAAAAGAGTGAAATTGAACATATGGTTGCAGAAATTCTAGAGGCTGGTATAATTCAACCTAGTCAAAGTTCTTTCTCTGCTCCAATAGTATTGGTGCACAAGAAGGATGGATCATGGCGCATGTGTCCGGATTATAGGGAGCTCAACAAGCTCACTATTAAAGATAAATTTCCCATTCCTGTCATTGATGAATTATTGGATGAATTACATGGATCAATTTACTTCACCAAGTTGGATCTTCATTCAGGATATCATCAAATGAGAATGAAGATTGAAGACATTCTAAAAACAGCATTTAGAACTCACGAGGGTCATTATGAATTTTTGGTCATGCCTTTTGGCCTTACCAATGCACCTTCTACATTTCAAGGTTTGATGAATTCCATTTTCAAACCCTTCCTTAGAAAATTTGTGTTAGTATTTTTTGATGATATACTAATCTACAACAAGTCTTGGAAGGATCATGTTGAACATGTTGACAGGGTACTACAACTATTGGAGGAGAAACAATTATATGCAAAAAGCTCCAAATGTTTCTTTGGAGTACAAGAGGTGGAATATCTGGGTCATATTGTATCTCATGAACTTGTTAAGGTAGACCCTAGCAAAATTAAAGCCATTAAGGAATGGAAGATCCCCACATCCATAAAGCATCTGCGGGGATTTCTCGGGTTGATAGGGTATTATAGCAAGTTTGTTAAGAATTATGAGAGAATAGCAGCACCTCTAATAACATTATTGAAAAAAGATGCATTTTCATGGACTCCAGATGCAACAAAGGCCTTCGAACGTCTTAAAGAGGCAATGTTCCAAGCATCGGTCTCAGCTACATCGGACTTCAAAAAAACCTTTATTGTGGAATGTGATGCTTCAAGAAATGGAATTGGTGCTGTTTTACTGCAAGATGAAAGACCCATTGCTTTCGAAATTCATCCAATCAAGGGAAAGTACACAAAGCTATTTATGAGAAGGAAATGTTTGCAATACTACATGCATTTAAGAAATGGCGACCCTACCTAATGGGAAGACACTTCAAGGTAAAAACGGATCATGATAGTCTTAAATACTTTCTAGAACAAAGATTATCCTCTGAAGAGCAACAAAAATGGGTCACAAATACGTTGGGTTATGACTTTGAAATCATCTACAAAAAAGGGAAGCAAAATGTTGTGGCAGACGCACTCTCAAGAAAGGATGAGGATGTGGAAGCATTGTTGTGCGCCATTTCTATTATCCAACCAGATTGGATAAACGAAGCAAGGGAGGAATGTAAGAATGAAAAAGAAGTGTGGGCACTTATTCGAAAGTTACAACAAGATTCTAGTACATCTAATACATTTAGCTGGAAAAATGATTCATTATGGTACAAAGATCGCTTATACTTCTGTAAGAATTCCCAACTCAAACAAAATATTCTTATGGAATTGCACACTTCTCCCTTAGGAGGGCACTCGGGATTTTTAAAAACTTACCACAGGGTTAAGAAGGAATTTTTTTGGGTTGGCCTTAAATCGGATATTCAAAAGTTTGTGGCGGAATGTTGATTTGCCAACAAAATAAAGTTGAAACAATTAAGACCCCGGGTCTATTACAACCTTTATCCATTCCAAGCCAATGTTGGGAGGAGGTTTCAACGGATTTTATCACAAGTTTACCCAAGTATGAAGGAAAGAGTGTCATCATGGTGGTAGTTGACAGACTTATCAAGTATGCACATTTTTGTGCGTTATCACATCCATTTAAAGCCAGTACAGTTGCTACTGCATTTATGGAAACAATTCAAAAGCTACATGGAAGCCCAAAGATTATTATAAGTGACAGGGATCCCATTTTCACTAGAAATTTTTGGTCAGAATTATTTTCTTGTCTTGGTACTTAGTTAGCTCATAGCTCATCTTATCATCCTCAATCTGATGGGAAAATTGATATAGTAAACAAATGTTTGGAAGGATATCTTCGTTGCTTTGTATCTGATAAACAAACACAATGGGTCAAATGGTTGCCTCTGGCTGAATGGTGGTATAACACTTCTTTCCATACTGCAGCAAAAATGACCCCATTTATGGCACTTTATGGATATCAGCCACCATCCATCACATCATATTTAAAAGAAAATTTTAAGTTTCAAGTAGTGGAACATCACATCGAGCATCAACAACAAGTTCTCCAACTCTCAAAGGATAACCTCGTGTTGGCTCAGAATAGAATGAAACAACAGGCAGATCAACATCGCAACAAAAGAAGTTTTGATGTAGGTGACTGGGTATTCCTACGGCTACAACGATATAAAAAAATGTCCCTCAAGCAAGCTAAGAAGGATAATAAATTATCACCAAAGTATTATGGTCCGTACAAGGTGTTGCAAAAGATTGGTACTATGGCATACAAATTGGATCTTCCTGCAGCTTCTCGAGTACACCCAGTTTTCCATGTTTCATGTTTAAATAAGGTTATAGGTGACAAGCTCCTAGTTCAAACAATATCGCCAGAACTTGATGAGGAAGGAAAAATTATATTGGAACCGGACGCAGTTATAGAAACAAGAACTCGACAGCTATGAAATCGATCAATTTCAAAGTATCTCATCAAGTGGAAGAACTTATCCACTGAAGATTCCACATGGGAGGATGAGAATTTTATACAGAAGCATCCAGAACTACTCAAGCGTTGAGGACAACACTTTTTTAAAGGAGAGGGGCATGTTGGGTCCCTATAATACTAGTGATTCCCCCATTACTATTGTAGTTGTATCCCTTATTAATATTGTTGTGCCCCTATTGTCCCCATATTGTTATTACTGTGCCCCACATAATCCCTCTATTGTTATTTTTGTGCCTTTATATTATTATTGTTAGGTCGGCTTGGTTATATTATGATCCCTTAGACTCCTATATATAGAAAGGAGGTTTTTCATCCGAATCATCCAAGAATTGTTCATTTGTGCAATGTAAAGGAGGTTGCCCCCTCGAAGAGGTTGAATTCTAAGGCGTTTATCTTTCTTTTCTATCTTTTTGTGAGCTGGTTTCATAACAGAACAACGCATAACTGTGCTATGTCTGCCACTATAGACCGTGAAGGTGAATCAAAGAAAAGTAAAAATAAAAAGTGAGATCTAGAAGCATTGTTGGGCGAATATATCCCAACTGAAAGCTCTCAAGTCATATATATTTGAGCCAAACCCCTTAGATGATGGACCTAATTCCATTTCCTCAAGGAACCCTGATCCCCCAATTAGGGGATCTCATCCTCCTCTTTTGGATCTAAAACTTCTTCCTCTTGGGCTATAAATTGACCAGAGGGTAGATAGATAGAGGAGGTCAGAGAAGATAGACTTATGTTGTTGGATGGAAATTGGAAATCTTATCATCTAAGGAGAGGGTTGGAGGCATTTGGGAGGAACCTCATGACATCAAGTCAAAGGTTGTAAGGTTCTTCTTTATCCTTGAATTAATACAAATGAATCATTTTTTTCATTGTATTGTCTTACTGAAATGATGAATGGTTTATAGTTCTTTAGATATTCATTAAGGAAATTTCAATTTCTAATCTCCTTAATCATTAGATTAAGCTTGTTTGAATTTTTATGTTGCATATGCCTTTGATCTTTCTTATGTTTGTGGTTGCAGGTCTTTTCAAGCATTGAGAAGCTACATCAAGACAAGTGGGGATCTTCATCAAGCATTTCACAAATAGGTGAGAGGCTTATTCACCGTCTTTTATACTCATAATTCAAACGAAGTAAGCTTAGGGAAAGAGCTATTCAATTGTCTATTTGTTTCTAGTTTTCTTTAGGATCTAGGGAGATCACTCTTGTCGGCAAGAGGGATTTATCTGCCTAACACCTAGCTTGACCATGATGAAGAGGCATGGCGAATTCCCCAACAATCCTACAAACCTAGAATAAAACATTTATGCATGTGTTCATGTTGTTACCACTAACTTCGGAAGTATACACCCTTCTTTCCATAATATCACACAATAGTTCAAAGTGGGAGTCAACGACGAGGACATGGAGGCATGTCTGGAAAACTGAAAACCAAGACAAAGCACCTCTGCATAGAGCTTTGAATCCCACCCACCAGCTGCCAATGCAAGCTTACGGGATCCCTAAATTGAGGTCAAGTTACATAATTAGTACTTCTTAAGATGACTCTGAACTCCCTAGACTACCATCTAGCTAATCCAGGTGTAGAAAATTTCCAAGCTTGAAATGAACCACTCCCCTAGAGAATTACAATAAGACCCCTTTAGGAATACCCAACCCTGAGGTAGTTGGCTTGGGGGATGAGCCTCCCTAGCTCTCCCCTGGAAAACACCCACTATAAATATAAGAATAACCCATACATAACATGGGTGATTATGAACCCCCACTGACAGAGGAAACCACCAATACTGAGAGGACATAAAAATAGTAACATAGCAAAGAAAATGAATTTTCTTGCGATAAAAGTCAGAACCAAGCCTAGAAGGCCAAGATACATGCACCAAACCTCACATTGTTGAACTACCTCCCAAACTCCACGAAGTGAATCTGAGAAAGTGTCTAAAATACCAAGGTCCTAAACAAGGTGCATTTTTTTGCGCACAATGCCTAGCAGTGCATCACCAAGACCTAATTGTCCCTCACAAAACACACATTCCTACTCCACGATAGGCATAACTTCATGTGCAGAAGTTACAGATGTTCCCATTACAAGCTCCACTCCCATACCACCTTCAAACTCACAAAATGTGCTAGCAATCCAGACTAAGAACCATATCATTTTACCTCCCACCAACTCCATATGTTTAACACGAATGAGCTTAATTGTGATGTGAGTGTGCATGCATGAAGGGTGACACACCACCCCTATAAATTATCAGGCAGGTTGATGAGGTGGCATTCACCCTCACTAATCCCAATGTTCCCCATGTCTGTCACCCCCATTGAGGAAAAAAAATCTTAGAGTTAGTAAATCATGATGTGCTTGGATTGTATATGTTCCATCATTAGTTAAATCTATGTACTATGTTTCAAGATAATTTAGAGACATAAATTAGGACAAAATACTCATATCAATTTGGTGTTCATAAACTTGGAAGCACACTATCATATGTAATGAGTTAGATTATATTAGTTGTCACTTTTAAGTTAAGTCAAAACTAAAGGCTAAATTAAGTATGAAACAAAAATTTTAATCTAATCAAATAGGATTGAAATTTAAATCATGCCAAATTGACTTATGAATACATCGTACTGAGAATATACTAAGACTTCTTACATAAGTCAAAGTTCTCTATGCAATCATGTTCAAGATATCAAGCTTTCTCTCAAATTCTTGGAAATAAAAATGGTCAAAATGGTATTTAATATAAAGGATTGTTTATTATATTAGGTCTTTTCTTTCCATTAGAAGTATGTAGACACTCTAGTAGTCTTTTACTCAATCAAGTAGATTTTGGCCTAGTACTAGTTAAGAGGTTCAAAATGCACTACGACCTTATCAATTTGTGAGAGTGAAAATAGGTGGTCACTCATAGTATTATACTCATCCTTTTAGTTGATATGTTCCCAAATCATTAATCTAATCTAAGGAAATCATTATATGAAAAACATGGAACTACGGTGTTTGATAGCTCAAGGCTAAAGGGAAAGGTTATCAAGAAAATAGGGCCTTCCTCACCGAGAAATATGGTGAATGACACTCCAGGTGCCTTAGTTACTTTTGCTAGTCAAATTAATCCTTCAAACAATAATTACTCTATGATAAATAAGACTCATGAACATACTAAAATCTATGGAAATTTAGATATATTCTAATGATCGAGAGTAAAATGAATATGGTTGTTATGATATAATAATGCAATATAGCGATATAGTGATATGTGGTTTGTGATGTATAGTGAGATCACACTAAGAATCAACTGATATAACTAAATTAAAATAGAATTGAAAGCATTAGAAATTAGATAATACAACTATGGTATAATAAGAAAAAAATACTTATAAATAGAGGTTTTAAAAACTAGCTTTAAAGCTTATCAACACAATGACTAGGAAACTAGTTTATAAACAAATTTATATCTGAACGTACAAGATGTAATCAAAGAATATAAACAAGAAAAATATAATAATAGACAACATTAAACAATAAATAAATATATGTTCTCTCGATATTTCAAGGATTAAAATTAGTCCTGATTATGGATCCCCTTTGGGATTTTAAACGTTGACAAGATTCATGTAATACTATGGAGAATCTGAACTATCTTTATCCAAAAGAAGACCACATAAGTTTAAAATATAACACCATTTACCTGTACAAAGGGGATATATGGAATGAGATATGCTCTCTTAAGATTTCAAGGATTAAATTAGTCATGATGATGGATCCCCTTTCAGAATTGAAACGTTGACAAGATTCATGTAATACTATGGAGAATTTGAACTATCTTTATCCAAAAGAAGATCACAAAAGTTTAAAATCTAACATCATTTCGCTGTAAGGAGGGGATACATGGAATGAGTATATTCTCTCGAGATTTCAAGGATTAAAATTAGTCCCGATGATGGATCTCCTTTGGGATTTGAAACGTTGACAATATTCATGTAATACTATGGAGAATCTGAACTATCTTTATCCAAAAGAAGACCACATAAGTTTAAAATCTAACATCATTTCCCTATACGGAGAGGATACATGGAATGAGATATGTTCTCTTGATATTTCAAGGATTAAAATTAGTCCTAATGACGGATCCCCTTTAGGATTCGAAATGTCGATAAGATTCATGTAATACTATGGAGAATATGAACTATCTTTATCCAAAAGAAGACCACATAAGTTTAAAATATAACATCATTTCCATGTACGAAGGGGATACATTGAATGAGATTTCTTCTCTTGATATTTCAAGGATTAAAATTAGTCATGGTGATGGATCCCCTTTGGGATTTGAAATGTCTACAAGATTAATGTAATATTGTGGAGAGTCTGAACTATATTTATGCAAAAGAAGACCACAGAAATTTAAAATCTAGCATCATTTCTCTGTGCAGAGAGGATACATGGAATGAGATTTGTTCTCTTGAGTTTTCAAGGATTAAAATTATTCCTAATGATTGACAAGATTCATGTAACACTATGGATAATCTTAACTATCTTTACCCAAAAGAAGGCCATAGAAGTTTAAAATATAACATCAATTCCTTGTAGGGAGGGGATACATGGAATGTGATATGTTCTCTTGAGAATTAAAGGATTAAAATTAGCCTTGATGATGGATCTCCTTTGGGATATGAAACATCGACAAGATTCATGTAATATTGTGGAGAATCAAAACTATCTTTATCCAAAAGAAGACCACAAAAGTTTAAAATCTAACATCATTTCCCTATACACAGGGGATACATGGAATGAAATATGTTCTCTCAAGATTTCAAGGATTAAAATTAGTCCTGATGATGGATCCCCTTTGGGATTTGAAACGTCAACAAGGTTCATGTAATACTATGGAGAATATGAACTATCTTTATCCAAAAGAACACGGAAGTTTAAAATCTAACATCATTTCCATGTACGGAAGGGATACATGGAATGAGATCTATTCTCTTGAGATCTAAAGGATTAAAATTAGTATTGATGATGGATCCCCTTTGGGATTTTAAACTTCAACAAGATTCATGTAATACTATGGAGAATCTGAACTATCTTTATCCAAAATAAGACCACATAAGTTTAAAATCTAACATCATTTCCCTATACGAAGGGGATACATGGAATGAGATTTGTTCTCTCGAGATTTCAAGGATTAAAATTAGTCTTGATGATGGATCCCCTTTGGGATTTGAAACATCAACAAGATTCATGTAATATTGTGGAGAATACGAACTATCTATTAGAGTCCTACGTTATAGTAGCCAAAGTCAAGTTTGGTCTTTCTATTATTTTGCGTCAATTTGTAAAGTTTAGCCATGATCTTATAAATATCAAATTCTAAAGTGTTAGTTTAGAATAAAGGGTGTAATTCTAAGTCTGAGTCGTCATTAAAATTCAACGTGTCAAACTCTTGAAGGGGTCTAATTTTAGCAAAGTCTAGGGTTTTATGTCATTTAAGTCATGAATAAAGAAAATAGTGGGCTTAGTTTTCCATAATTTGATGAGTGATTGTTGTCTTGTCATGGGTTAGTGGATGAGTTAATGGAGGATTTAGGTGTCATGAGTCAATATGTGTTAGTTGCAAAATCATACCCTTATCATCACTACTGGTGTTGTGTTTCTTATTTATGTTGCATTTTTAAAGAAGGGAATCATTGCAATGAACATAAGGTTTTGGACCATGTGGAGGATTAAAAGACATATTTTGACTTCCAAAGAATCCATCGAGTTCATCATTCACCTCCCCAGACACTCTAAACATCAACAAGGAGTTTGTTGCGTTTTATTTAAAGGGGATTTGTTGCATTTCTAGACAGTCAGTGCACTTCTACAACCTGAGAGTGTTCTTCATCACATTGACCATGCACAGGTTCCATTCTTTCCTTTCTAAGATATTTCATGTTGTATTTAGCCTAATTCACCTTTCAAAACCAAGCAAAGAACCTAGACGAGCCCCTAACTCTCATAACCTATGACTAGTTGCACAAGTTTGTTATGTTTCTGTTGTGAGGGGTAATTTTCAAAGATAAAGATTTGTAGCTTAAGAAAAGGTTTTTAAACAAGTTTCCAATGTTGCATGGTTATCTTCAACCTACCCAACACATTCAGAAGTCGAAAATATGGTCAGAAGCATGGTAACCAATGAGTTGTTGCACTTCTTTCTGTGCAAATGCCAGAAGCATTAGGGTTTAATTAAAAATCAATATTTTTGCATTATTTTTTGATGTGGTAACTTAAATAGGTTTACAAGGGTGGAAAAATCATCAATCATCCTTTTCTTCTCAGCCAAAGTTCAAGCATGTGATTAAATCAATGCAAAGACAACTCGTTGCACAAACGTATTTTCACCATATTTCTTAAACCATGTACCCGTTTTCCATGAGATATTTATAGGAGATGCATGGGGGTAATATAAATAGACTCACTCAATTTCTGGTCAAAATGCTTCACAGTTTTTGAGAAATGAGTCATTCAACATTTTGACCAATGAATTCGACTCCAAAACTTCTACAAATGTTTTTTTATGACTGTGAAGGTTTTTCTTACCAATTTTTAAATTCATGAATCATCTTTTGGGACTGATTTAATCCATTTTTTTCAAAAAAAATCCCATGTAATTAATGAATCAAAATAGTTTTCTATTTTTTAGGGAAGTAGTTTGTTATCATTTCTATTTTGATGTAATCAGATCTATCTCTTGGGGATGGTTGAACTCTACCCCTTGAGCCTAAGGAATGATCTTTTAGTATATATTTTATGAATCTACATGAACAAGGGTTGGTCAGCATGTGATTGAAATAACTTGGTGCTCCGCACATTTTGATTAATTTCCAGTGAATGAAAGAAGGATGAAGTGACTTGTTGCAGGAATGCAAGTGTTAGTCCTCTATGCTGATGTATCTCTTGTATTTTTTTATTTTCTTATGTAATTCCCAAGCTTGAGTATTAATTCTTCAAATGTTTAATTGAAAATAAATTTTTCAAAATTCACTATACATGCTCTGTTATGGTAAATTAATAATATTAATGTTTACTCCTCATTAGAACATCTGAAATTCACCCTTGGATAGGTGCTTTAGGTGTTTTCAAGTTCATTACTCCTCATCTTGCCCTCCTACAATGAATTTTACTTTAATGATTGTAAGATTTCCTATCTTGCTCTTGTTGCAAGAACTCTTCATTATCCCACTTATTCACTGAAAATATCAATTGAGAGTGATTTCATGCCCAATGGATTTGTCTTCTCACACCTACCTTCAAAATCATTAAAACAAACCCTTTTCTTTTGATCCACACAACTAGTCTAAGATCAGGAATCATTTAGTCATCTAATTCATTGAGAAAACCTTAGTGAGAGAGCCATCTCCAAGGCTAGAAGGGCTAGATTCTAGACTAAAAGTGGTATGTGGTTACCTTTGTAATCCTTTTTCAGCCTAAAGGAAATTATAGAGTGCTAACATTCTGGTTTCATTGCCTGGGAGCGAAAGGTTCCATCTTCCCCGGGAAAGATCATCAAAGTTTCAAATTTGATTGTTGATGGTGGACAGCAGTCAAACACATGAAGGTTGTACCATTCACCTAGCGACTCCAATCAAGTTTTAACCTTATCCAAAGACTCCACTAGCAGAAGCATCCAGAAATCATAGTTTTACTGGCAACTCTATTGTCTAAAAATGAATTCAATTATGAGGTATGCGCCCATGAATCGTGCTCACATTCCTAGTTTTCCAAATCGAATGCCTTGTAAAGATTGGCAGACTTATTTATCGAGATTCAGATATCATGAAAGAGATGATGATGCTCTTCACTTAATTAAATTTCTTATGCATGAATGTAAGCTAAAGGTTCAATTTCATGAACACTACCTTGTTAGCACCCTGTAATTGAACCTCTAGGTTGAGAAAAGGTTATAGGAGTAACCACAAATATCTTTGGGCTAGAAACTGGTATTTTCTATCTGGAGGGGGCTCCCTCACTAGAAAAAGTCTAAAGGTAAATAACAATTAAGCTCAGGGACTACAGAGACCAAATTTGGAAAGAAACCTAGGATTTAATGTGAGTTGTTGGTGGATTTAGGAAAAAGGCCACTGAGGCATGAAACCAAAGCCACAGCTCAAATTTATAAACTAAAACACTAGTTCTTACATAAGCCACTTGTAGAAACAGAGGCAAGATAGGTACATATTTCAAAGTTGATATCAATTGTAGTATAGTGAAGAAATTGGAAAAACACATAACAATATTTAATCAAATGCAACAGAGCACATCATGAATTCTGCTACATACTTTCATGACCAAATATTGGGAAGAACAACAATGATGGAGCACCTAACTAAGGATGAATTCCATCATAATATAAAAAACCAACAATTAACCAGAGCATCAAGAGATGAATTCTAGATAAATTATTCAGAAATGTACTTTAAAAGCGAGACTATAACAAGATATTCAGATTAACAATTGCACGAAAAGAAGAATAGTAACTCGAAAGGCATACCACATGAATCTCTGAACCACAGTGACAAAAACTTATGCTGATATCTTTATTCAAATAACATGATCACATATGCACAGGGCCTCTTTTGATTTCCAACCCTTCTTCCATATTTTGCTTAGGTTTTTATACATTTTCCATAAAGTAAAGGAATATGATTAGATGCATTGTATCCATTATCCACTAAGTGGATCGAATCTAGCTAAACATAGAAACATCATGGTTTTGGAACTAAATCTTAAATAAAACTAATAAAAATGCAACATTATCCTTAAAAAAACTATCTACTAACTAATGTCTTATCCATTCATCCTTATTCCTATCCTTAATCATCAAAACAACAAGGTTTGGGCTTGATACAAAAACAAAAAAAGCATGTAGTTTGAGTTGCACAGCGAGTGAAGTATTGCGCAGCATTTTTGCAGTAAGATCCAGCTTGGCATGTATACGTGTTGCACCAAATGACAGTAAGATGATGAGGATGATGACAAGGTGGTTAAGGTGGAGAGGGACTCGTAATAACTCATGTAATAACTCTTTAAATTGTTGCGTAAGGGAAGAGTCCATTTCTTGAACTATTTGGCTCCATCAAGTGCATCCAGGGCTTCTGCAATTTGAGTATCATCTTCTTTGATTGTCTCATTGATGGCCTTCTTGTATTTTTCATTGTTCTCTTCTATTTGGTCAGCTTGCCTTTGGCAGACTTCAATCTCTTCAAACAATCTCTAATACTCCTTCCATTCATCAAACACTGGTTTTTTTTTTGCCTGAAAGGTTCCTCCCATATGCTATTTACCTTTACCTGTTGACCTTGTGATAGGTATCCTCAGTGGCATACTAGCTTCTTTTATCTCCTCCACATTAATTACTTGCTTTCCTTTTTCTTCAATTGTAGGCCCAGAAGACCTCTTGGACAATTCAATTTCTTTTTGTTGTGCTACCTTTTTTTGTTGTGTGCCTTATTTCTTTATTTTCCTTTTGCAAATAGGAAATCTGAAGTTGAGATTTGGCAAGACTTTCTTGCAACTTTATGATTTCAAGATCCTTGTCTTCCTCCATCTGAACATGTTTTTCCTCCCCTGTACCCTGTTCTAGCATATCCTGTGAGATATCAGCTTGAGGAGTTGGCTCCTCCATTAATTGTTTTGCAGAAAATCTTGTCCTCGACCTAGTTCTTGGCATATGTATAAATTGTGCCTCTTCCACTGGTATCTTTCCTTTCTGTTTGCTTGCTTCTCTCTTATCCCTCTTTGTTTCCTTAATTGTCTTTATAGCCTTGGGTACCTCTGCCTCTTCCCATGTCACCTTAGTTTTGGATACCTTTGTCTCTTTCACTATTGCTTTAGTTTTGGGCTCTTCTACTTCCTCATGTGTCTCCATTGGGGAGATGTCTGCATGAGCTAGCAGACCTACATTTGACAAAAAAATTTCCCATGACATCTTCCTCTTTTCTAGCTCATGCAACACCAATAACTTGATCAATGAAAAGTGGAAAAGGTTGGGAAAATGTTTATCTCCCTTTGACTGTACCCTCTCTTCCATTTTGCCCAAACTCTTAAATAAGTAATATGGAAAATTTAAACTCTTCTTGGCAGTGAAATGCATGAGAAATCTAATATGGTATTGATATACTTTACTAAATCAACCCTCACATGTGAAGTATCTCTGGATCACTTTCAGCAATTGACTGTAATGGTTTAACAAATATGTCCTGGGGAATGTAGTATCATACTTATCCTTGAATTAGGGTTTGACAAATTCCTTGAAGTATGTTGCATCCAATTCCTTCCCCTTAAACCAACTCTCACCTTGCAAAGGGATGGATGTAGCTTCAAAAATAGTCTCCTCTGACACCACAAACTCCATACCACCAATTTTAACTTTATCTCCTTTGAAATTAAGAGAAAACAGGCTTGCAAGTTGCAGATGATGGCCATGAGTCTGTATTTTCTCACAAAAAGAGATACACCTAGTCTATTCAAATGCCAATCTAATGGTTGGGTCAGAGTTCACAATGTCTAGGTTCCTGGGTTCAATGTGCACCACTTCTCCTCCTTTGTTTTTCTCTTGCTAACAGGGATCTCCATGTGGCCTTTAAAAAACTACAGGGCAGAGTTTTGTTTATGTTCGTGGCACACTGAATTTGTGGAGGAATGACAACACTAAATACACACTGACAGCACAATATATAGACAAGTGATTTGGCCTTTTCACAAGTTTCAAAAGGACTTTGTCTATCATCTCTAACAAATTTTTACACCACGCTACGCATATAATGTAATGGAGTATGTGTAGGTGAAAATTTATAAAAGGAAACTGACAGGCTTATGACTCAATCCATTTGACACCATTCACACATGACACATAAACCCTAGGGTTGCAATACTATCTCGAACTTGAACGAGAATGTAAATAGGGTCTTTGCGCAGTGATTGTGTAGTAGTGCATATAACAGTCATCAATCAACTTAAATATGAGCTTCAAAAGACAAACTATGGTTGTGGATGATGTATCCTACCTCAAACAATAAGGAGAACCCTTTTGTAGTTGTGTATGTCCTCTGCAAGGTGTTGGAGAAGGTTGTGCAACAGTTGTGCAACAACTGTGCAATTCCAAATTTTGGGTAGTGATTACATAGCAGCCCTCCACAGTCAAACAAACTTTGTCCTCGCACCCTGTCTGCTTGGTTTCAATCTCTAAATTGGGTATGTTGTCACTATGCTTCAGAAAGAGCACAAATGTTGAACGAAGAGTAAGACAAGGGCGACATGAAAGAAATTTGAAATGTGCCTTTTGTTTGTTTTTCCCTTTGTATGCTTAATCATTCGATTGTGTTGTCATGAGGGTAGGTTTAGGACAAAGGTGTTATGGGTAATAGTGGTGAGGAGCATGATATATGAATAATCGTAATTAGATATGAAGGTATATCATCGATGATGGTAGGAGGTGAGTTTATGAATGTGAGTAATAATGATTGGGATGGTGGGTTTAGGATGGGATGATATGTATATACATATGAATGTGGGATGTAAATGTACATGTAGGGGGTGTATGTATAAAGGGAATTTGATGAAATATGGTATAGGAATGGGGAAATGTATGGTAGGGACATATGAATAGAAATATGAATTATAAATGGTGGAATGACTGGATGAATCATACTCCACAATCAACAAAACTTTTAAACTGAACCAGACTTATTTTTAATGGTTCTGACCAGTGAATACTGACACATAACCCTTTGAACCCTGACTGACCTTTATAAACAAATGACCTCATGAATTTTCCCATCGACTAAGACTCTTTCAAGCTTTGTTTTATTCTGCATGAACCTTTTATGGACAACTTGTAATGATGTCAGATAATGACTCTTTAGACTATGACAGCAATAGTTCATAGGATAAATTGTTGGATGAAAACCAAAATGAATGAATTAGACAAAGGTATTTGACCTCAAAACCCTAAGCCCCTAACATCCCTAATGAATATGTTTATGGATACCTTGGAGGGAAAGGAAATATCATGGTATGAACAATTTCTAGTTGCTAGTTTATATTGTTTAAAATATTTTCATACAATATTCTCTGAAAATTTTAAAGAATCTTATCCATCTTTATTGCTGGTTCAAAATTGTTCTGGACATTTTGAGAGTTTCATTGAAAATTTGGAAAACTTATATGAAGATGATGAGTTCATGGATGATGAAATTTTAGAGGCCCTTCATGACAATCATTTTTAGCATCAAGAAGAAATGTTAGAGGCTAGTTGTTAAGATATTCAGGAAAATTTCCAGCAGATAAATGTTTCTTCTTTCGCTGAAAATCAAGCAGATTGTAATCTTGTTGTTAAATATCATGTCTTTTCTCCTGAGTTTGATGAACACATTCAGAAGTTTTCAAATGACCAAGAAAGGGATGAGGATAATAGATCATTTTATTCTTCATGTCATTCATTTTCTTAGTTTTCGTCTCATGAAGAAACTTATGAAAAACAGATCTATGAAATTGCATGCTTAAAAACTTTAGGCAGTGAAATAATTCATGGTGATAACTACCATATTTGCAAGAAACTAATGAAGAAGAGTAGTTTTTTCTAGACCCCATGGATGTATAAATTTTTCTTATTCAAGATGTGGTTTCCTCAATTGAATATTTTCAAGAACACATTATTCTTTTCCCTAATACAAATGATAAGCCTGATGAAAATATTTTTTTCTTTCATTTTGACAAATATGTTGCATTGGATGACTTAGAATGTTGGGTGTGTGTTATCGTATTTCCATTCCTAGCCCCACTCGCAAAGCCAGGGGGTTAGAGGGGGGGTGGTAAATCACCGCTTTGTTGTGTCGGGCGCAGCGGGGGGTTTGAGGGGGGTGGTAGCCCCCCCCTACAAGGTCCAGGGTAGCACAACATGGGGTTTGAAGGGGGAGGTAGCCCCCCTCTACAAGGCGGGTGGTGGGCTCCAGTATTGTAGCAATAATGCTACAACTCCTGGAACTCCCTTCTTTAATTTTATCAACCCGGTAGTTCGTAACAAACTTGGAAGCGACGGTGCTGTATGCACAAGTACTAGCTCTTGCCGCAGCTGTCACTTGGTCAGCTGGCACAAGTCCGCTAGGGGCTCAAGCCAACTTCTATGAGCTCTTAGAAGAAGCTTTTTAACTGATGGACGAAAGCTAACTCAAAGGAAGCTAATCTACTTGCGGAAAGAAACTCAAAGCCAAAAAGAAATACAAACCCTAGCAAACCCTAGCAAACCCTAATTCTACCAACTAGTCCTACTGATGCAAAAATGAGAATGCAAACTACGAGAAGAGATGCCATTACTTCTAGGAAGGTAAAATTCATGTGTCTAAGTTATCACTATCTGAAGAAAACATCTTTTTGTATTTTTGTTTGAGTTATTAGAATTATCATGCATGTGCTTTTAACTAGTTTTCCACTGTGCAGGGATGGATCAAGGGATGAAATGCTTTGGGAAAGGTTAGGATGGTACAGAGAGGGTCTAAGGGATCCCTAACATTCTTTCTGAGAGTTTCACAAAGTCTGGATGCCATGCAACCATGTTTATGAACTTCTACAGGAAGTCTGCAGGGGTTTCTACACGATGTTCTGTAATTCTTCTACAGGATGTTTCGAACTGGGATTTTTGAGGATGGGTGATTGATGGAAGATGCATGGATGGTTATGGAGGTAGGATGGGGGTCTGAAGTGACCCAGGAACTGATGGATGGAGTGGTGAGATGATATGTGGAAGGCTGATTTGGCTTTAAGGTAGTTGAGACAACAATGGAGAAGAAGGTAGGGTTACGTGGCAAAAGAGCAGATGGGAGATGAGGAAACAGACTTGGTGATGGAGGAGCTGATCTGGATGAGGCTCAGATGAACGAGGAGGTGATGAAGGTGCCCTGCATAGTGTTTACCTGATCAAACCAACTACGTCTTGCATACAATCAAAATATTAGATGATCTATCTAACAGTTTAATGAGATCAGTGAACAGCAACCTTATTCATGACAAGAATCACGTACAGCATGTGAACAAAACATTATCAAAGAGATATAAACGCATGACTAACTCCTACCAATCCATCCTAAACATAAAAATCTACTTCAACCATCAAAAGCAACCTAAGTAACAAAGCATGAATTAAATCTACAGAGCAGACTTTATTTTAAGAATGCAGCGAACACACATAAAGATAAACAAGGGAGGTACTGGGCGCTTGAGATGGGCCCAACCCCAAGAGCTACAGCCTCCCAAGAGAGATTTAGAGCTGGTGCAAAGCTGGATTCATCTTTATTAATCAAGAATGAAGAGTTACATCAAAATTGTCCACAAGAAGAACTTGCAAATGAGCTGAAAGCAAAGCTAATCTATTGCATCCAAATCGAACTATAAACTAGCTAACTAATGGCTGCAAAATGACTAACCACTAGCTACTATCTACTGGCTAACTAGCTAACATCCACTGGCTAACCAAAATGAGGCCCTAAGCCTTCTTATTTATACAAATTGAGGACCCAACAGTCCTCCTAAACTTTAGGGACTCGGCTGCCCAAAACTTGGAGTTAACAGCAGTCCTACTTGACTTGCTTGGCTGCCCTTGTGCTGATTGATTCGGTGGCCCTTGAACTCCGAGCTGATGGTGGAGAATTCGAGGTAAGGGCCCATTAATGAAGGGGATACCTTCCTACAAATCCTCTAGCTTGTTCTCCCACGAATTTGGCTGCCAAGTGCTCATTAAGACCTTCAATTTTGTCTCCAAGTTGACCAAAAAGGCTACACAAAGCACCCATTAGACTTGTTGGCATAATGACTAACCAAATTCACTCTATTAACATAAATATAATCAAAAACATGCAATAAACTAATGAGAATGGTGGATTAATTCAAATTAGGAGGTTGAATGAGCCCAAATAATTGTCCATTTTTGGGGCTCATCATCACCCCCTACTAAAAGTGTTGCTCATCCTCTGAGCAACCAATCTCTCTCCTCATCTTTGATGGCCCTGGTGGCCTCCTTGGCTAAAATCTCGGCCGATTTCTCCTTTGGCTTCCCTCTTTTCAAACTTCCTGTAGAAACAGTTCGCTGGCTTCCTGTAGAAACAGTCCTCTGTCTTCCTGTAGAAACAGTCTGCTAACTTCCTGTAGAACCAATTTTCTCTGATTTTGCTTGCTTGGCTGGGGGTGCCTTCTCCTTGAACTGTGTTGTGGCTGCCTTGGGTGTGTCCCTACTTGTTTGGCCTTTTTCAGTCTTCTCTGCTCGTGCTTGCAACCGCTTCTCCCTTGGCATTTGTGTTATTTTACCACCCCCTGCTTTGGCCTCAACAGCTTGTCATTTTCCCTCATTCCTCTTCCTGTTCCTTCTGTGGTGGTCTTTCTTGTGTTTGTTACATCATCATTGAGACCCTCACTGTTGCTTCTTTATCATATCCATGAAGTCTACCTGAAGGTTAGATCTCCATGTGTGTCTAAACTGTGATTGCAACCGTGGAATTTTATTTCAAATACCCATTGAGAGATATCAAATTACAGTTCACACTGAGGTATGCAGGCCAATATAAATTGTATGTTGAGATCCTTGATCATAGGACAGATCCTTCAACTTCATCTCTTTGATGAAAACACTTGCAGGTTGACGAGATGATGTTCATATATATTCCTAGGTTTATACCTCCATAGATATTTCTTAATCATAGGTATACTGAGTATCACATATATTCGTTGTGATATGTCTAGACATATCTGAATATAGAGCCGAGATGTAACCCTTGTTATTTATGCAATATATATACACAGTCTTCTTTGTCCATCCAGGATACTGCGTTTCAGGTATGCCGAGCTTGTAATTGCTTCAGTGTTTTCTTCTCTGTAGATATGTGAGGAACTGTTGTCATTAGCCATCCTTATTGCATCCGGAAGCAGTAGGTTCTGATTATTGTATATCCTCCCCTCATCCATTCCATCAACAGCTTTGAGTCCTCAAAGAATCACATATCGTCCACCTGACTCTCCTTTGCGACTGCCAAAAGAACAAAGACGGCCCTAACCTCTTCCCAGTTTACTTGCTGACCTGACCAAGGCCACATACTGCCAATAGAATAAAGACAGCTCTAACCTCTTTCCAGTTATTCGTGCCAATTAGATGATGAACAAAGTTCAAACCCTTGCTTGAAACTGGAGCAATGGCAACAGTCCCTATTGTTGCTTCCACCTCAGAAATGACTCTCCACCAATTTTCGAGCCAACCCTTATAAGCATTCTCATTGTAGCTCCTATTTTCCCTTACCCTAGCACCAAAACTTGATGCTTGGGGCTGAATAGCATGACCACAGACAACCGTATTAACTCTTAATCAGTAAGGTAGCTCTTTGATGATGTCCCCTTAGAATATGATCGACCAAGCCATCTTGCAATCTTGAACATTTCCTAATGCCAATCACCACACATGCCAACGATAGGTACCAACATTGCAGGTTTGGACTGAAGTCTACAACTTACTTTAGTCCATCTGTAATTTTCAGGCACCACTGATCTCAAATTTTGCAAATGACCTTGATACCTTGCAGCAAATATTCAGGTTCATATGATGATGACAGTAGACTGGATGATGGAAGGATTGTTTATGACTGCACCACAGAAAGTAGCCAAAACAAAAAGATCAGAGTTGCAGAGTCTCAGGGTTGTATGTTTTGCATTGGTTGATGTCAAGAACATGGAAAAATTAATCAGCGGATGGTGAGAGTCAGCCGGGCATTTTTAATTGCGGCGTGATTTGTGGTGAGGTGGCAAAGACATGCGTTGGCCCATGCAAACTGTTGGTATCCACTGCAGTGTTTAACTATTTGCTCTCTGCTTGTAATCTCATCCATCAAGCACGCTGAAGTTTAACTATCCATCACTACCTGTTTTCAATTTCCTTCCTGAGATGGCTGAGCACGCGTGTCGATTGCACCCACCGAGCGCTGTTTGAACTGGACGAGGGTGGCCAGTTAGCTGGCCACCGATTTTCTTAATCTCGACCATCTCATTCATTCATGCAATGCTTAGATTAGATTCATGCAAACAGAGGAACAAGTTTAGTCACGTACCTGCAAGTCGTGCGTGGATGCTTTGCTGCATGCATGTGTTGATCTTCATTTGCTGCATGCATGTGTTGATGTAGTTGCATGGTGGCTTGATTGATGATTCATGGCTATTTTTTTTGTGTGCAGGTGTCCTCTGGATGGATCCAAGCTGCAGGAGTTCATTTCCACGTTCAGACCTGCATGTTCAAGCTGCTGCTGCTGAATTTTCACAAGACCAGAACTTATTTTCGCCATTGCTCCCAAACGGTAAACCGGATCGATCTGAAACTTGTTGAGCATGTTCCTATCATCATTATGCATCTCCCATAGCAAAATCGTGATCAATGGATGCACGGATTTTGAGAAAAATTGAAAATGGCTGAAGATTTCAGAGATCAATTTCTCGGAAACCGTGCATCGGAATCGGCTGAAACTGCTTGGGTAGGTTACCATCACTCATATGCATATCCCCATGAAACAGGTTTTGAAACGGATGCACGGATATGGAGAAAATGCAAAAATGGCTGATGGTGATGGAGGCTGATTTCTTGGAAACCGTACACCGGAACGACATGAAACTGCTTAGGCATGTTGTCATCACCCTTGTACAATTCCCCATAAAACGGTTTGTCAAATGGATGCATGGTTTTCAATTTATGACAAAAACAAATTTTGTTCCATGTGTTTTTTCTTCAAGGCATTTTGCAAGTGTTTGCATGGAAGGGAAAACTGAGCTTGGGCTGTGATGCAGGTATGGAGATGATGGAGGAGGAGTTGGAAGATTGCATGAGGGCTTCTGAACCCTTGAGGAAGTTACCATGTTCGCCAAACCACTTTTTGAAATGCATGCCTAGTTTCCCACAATTTCTACAGGAAGTTCCTGTAGAAGCACAATGAGAAGCACAATGAGGTGGAAAAAATGATGGAGAAAGGCAAGGGATGGACACACAAGTGCTTGTAGGCCTAATCAACAGATTCCCACCATTAGATTCACTTTTGAAATTGGATTTGGCTCGTCCAAAGGTTCTACAGGATGTTTCCTGTAGAAATACAGAGCTTCCTGTAGAATGCACAAGAAAAATTCCTTTGATCTTGATTTGAGTGCTCCTCCTGTCATGAAACGTCCTTCTTGCAACCTACAATTAGCCAATGGAAATTAGTTTTATTTTTATTTTTCTTTTTCTCTTTTTTTTTGAAAAACAACTAGGGCGCCTCATGGAGGTTTTCACCCTAATTGCCTGCCCTGAGCGCCTCCAAGGAAGGTTTTCACCCAAGGATCTTATTCTCTTTTCTCTTTTTTTCCAACCCATTGACCGCCTCATGGAGGTTTTCAATCAATGAGCCAATCTGAGGCGCCTCCGAAGAGGTTTTCACCTTAGATTTTTGTTTTCCTCTTTTTTCATTTTTTTCTTTTTCTTTTTTTCTCTTTTTTCTTTTTTCTTTTTTTTTTTTTTTCTCTACCCTACCCTACTTGAAAAACAAAATCGTTCTCAAGTATAAGAATACTTCCAATGGAGCCATGTGCACATCAAGATTAGAGACAAAATGATGTGGAGGCTCGAAATGCATGCTTGGATAGGTATCCAGATCTCAAAGACCAAATGATCTGACCTTGAAGGGATCAAACATAGCTGAGGAAGAGAGTACTGCTGCAACTCAGTGACTGTCTGGAACCATGTCTCAATATAGCTTTGATATCCTTGGTCCTTTTGCTGATCTGGATCATTCTTCATGTCACCTTCTATTATGACTTTCTCATCTTCCTCCTTTTGCTGATCTGGATCATTCTTCATGTCACCTTCTAACATGACTTTCTCATCTTCCTCTTTTTGCTGATCTTTCTCTTGAATACATGGAAGATTTGATGGTAACCCTGAGGAAGCTTTCTCGATCTCTGATTCCGATCTCTTCTCTTCATCAAGTGCAGCCCATGGTTCTTTGATATCCTCTTTGGAATCTTCTTTTTCCTTTGGTCCTTCAATGTTGTCAATATAATCTCTGTTTTGCAACACTCTTCCTAAGCTTTGGTGAACATCATTGAGCTCAAGAGGAGTCATTTGCACATGTTGTGCCTCAGCTTTGCAATTGGGTTGAGCTGCTCCATTGTATGGTTTTGGAAATGGTGGTACGGGTAGTTGAGTGGAGGTGTGAAATTGAGATGGAGATGGATGGCATTGTGATTGGGTAGGCATTTGAGGTTGCCTTGGTGGAGGAGGAGGCGATGGTTGTGGATGAGCAGGTGGTGGAGGAAAATGAGCGGGATGAGAGTTGTACTGGGGCCTCCCCTCCTGATAAGGTGCATTCCACTGTGGCTGTGGCTGAGCATAAGAGTGAAACGAATGAGCAACTGGTTGGGCATAATATGGATCTGGGAAGGAACAAGGAGGAGGTGTGGACCAGGAAGGATGAGCAGGGGGACCCCAAGAAGGCATGAAAGTGGCTTGATAGGGGTCGTAATAGGTCCAGGGTGCCCCTTGCAGTTCCTGTTGGTAAGATCTAGGTCCATACGGCCAACTTTGGTTCATGTAATAGAGTGATTCAGTGGCTCCTTTGGCTCTCTGACATGCAACTTTAAGTCCAGGCAAGGAAGGGCACTGATTTGTAGGATGGTATTCTTCACAGATGAAACACACTTCTAGGGAGTGCATTGGACATTCGTTCCTAGGATGCTTTCTAGTGCACCTAGGACAAAAAATGGCCAAATCCCTCTTGGCTTCTTCTTGCTTCTTTTGGATCCGCAAGGTATCCAGTTGCATGGCAAGAAACTGCCTCATATCACTCTTGAAACCTTCGATCTGATTTTCAAATTCATCTTTGGACAAGGTGTTGCTCCCAACATTTTTGCTTGTAGCCATTTGCTCCAGAGGAAAGGTTTCTTCTTCTTCTCCCCTAGAGTTTCTTTAAATATGCCTTGATGTCCATCCAGGGGTTCTTCTTAGTCACAGCCATCGAAGGAGAGAGAAGGTTGGCTGTGTGAGGCAATGGGGGGTGTTGTGAAATCATTTTTCTAACTTATCTCTACTCCTACAAGGCATGAAAGGAAATCTTTTTGATTGATTTTTGCATTTTTCTTCTTGTACCTGCAAAACTAAAATAGATTGAACTGCAACTAACTATCTTGCTGAAATGAAAATGCAGAATTGAAATGAAAGCAGGAAAGGACTAATCTATTTTGCTCAAATGAAATTGCGGAATTGAAATGCTAATCTACGCTTGCAGAAATGAAATTGCGGAGTTGAAATGCTAATCTATGAAAGCAAGAAATGCTAATCTACTTTTGCATAAATGAAATTGCATAATGGAAATGAAATAAACTACTTAGCAGAAGGTTGTAGTGGAAAATAGAAGAATAGCAACAATCACCAATACTCTGCCGCTTCCCCGGCAACGACGCCAAAAAGATGGTGGGCTCCAGTATTGTAGCAATAATGCTACAACTCCTGGAACTCCCTTCTTTAATTTTATCAACCCGGTAGTTCGTAACAAACTTGGAAGCGACGGTGTTGTATGCACAAGTACTAGCTCTTGCCGCAGCTGTCACTTGGTCAGCTGGCACAAGTCCGCTTGGGCTCAAGCCAACTTCTATGAGCTCTTAGAAGAAGCTTTTTAACTGATGGACGAAAGCTAACTCAAAGGAAGCTAATCTACTTGCGGAAAGAAACTCAAAGCCAAAAAGAAATACAAACCCTAGCAAACCCTAGAAAACCCTAATTCTACCAACTAGTCCTACTGATGCAAAAATGAGAATGCAAACTACGAGAAGAGATGTCATTACTTCTAGGAAGGTAAAATGCATGTGTCTAAGTTATCACTATCTGAAGAAAACATCTTTTTGTATTTTTGTTTGAGTTATTAGAATTATCATGCATGTGCTTTTAACTAGTTTTCCACTGTGCAGGGATGGATCAGGGGATGAAATGCTTTGGGAAAGGTTAGGATGGCACAGAGAGGGTCTAAGGGATCCCTAACATTCTTTCTGAGAGTTTCACAAATTCTGGATGCCATGCAACCGTGTTTATGAACTTCTACAGGAAGTCTGCAGGGGTTTCTACATGATGTTCTATAATTCTTCTACAGGATGTTTCAAACTGGGATTTTTGAGGATGGGTGATTGATGGAAGATGCATGGATGGTTATGGAGGTAGGATGGGGGTCTGAAGTGACCCAGGAACTGATGGATGGAGTGGTGAGATGATATGTGGAAGGTTGATTTGGCTTTAAGGTAGTTGAGACAACAATGGAGAAGAAGGTAGGGTTACATGGCAAAAGAGCAGATGGGAGATGAGGAAACAGACTTGGTGATGGAGGAGCTGATCTGGACGAGGCTTAGATGAACGAGGAGGTGATGAAGGTGCCCTGCATAGTGTTTACCTGATCAAACCAACTACGTCTTGCATACAATCAAAATATTAGATGATCTATCTAACAGTTTAATGAGATCAGTGAACAACAACCTTATTCATGACAAGAATCATGTACAGCATGTGAACAAAACATTATCAAAGAGATATAAACGCATGACTAACTCCTACCAATCCATCCTAAACATAAAAAGCTACTTCAACCATCAAAAGCAACCTAAGTAACAAAGCACGAATTAAATCTACAGAGCAGACTTTATTTTAAGAATGCAGCGAACACACATAAAGATAAACAAGGGAGGTACTGGGCGCTTGAGATGGGCCCAACCCCAAGAGCTACAGCCTCCCAAGAGAGATTTAGAGCTGGTGCAAAGCTAGATTCATCTTTATTAATCAAGAATGAAGAGTTACATCAAAACTGTCCACAAGAAGAACTTGCAAATGAGCTGAAAGCAAAGCTAATCTATTGCATCCAAATCGAACTATAAACTAGCTAACTAATGGCTGCAAAATGACTAACCACTAGCTACTATCTACTAGCTAACTAGCTAACATCCACTGGCTAACCAAAATGAGGCCCTAAGCCTTCTTATTTATACAAATTGAGGACCCAGCAATCCTCCTAAACTTTAGGGACTCGGCTGCCCAAAACTTGGAGTTAACAGCAGTCCTACTTGACTTGCTTGGCTGCCCTTGTGCTGATTGATTCGGTGGCCCTTGAACTCCGAGCTGATGGTGGAGAATTAAAGGTAACGGCCCATAAATGAAGGGGACACCTTCCTACAAATCCTCTAGCTTGTTCTCCCACGAATTTGGCTGCCAAGTGCTCATTAAGACCTTCAATTTTGTCTCCAAGTTGACCAAAAAGGCTACACAAAGCACCCATTAGACTTGTTGGCATAATGACTAACCAAATTCACTCTGTTAACATAAATATAATAAAAAACATGCAATAAAATAATGAGAATGGTGGATTAAGTCAAATTAGGAGGTTGAATGAGCCCAAATAATTGTCCATTTTTGGGGCTCATCAGCGAGGAAGCACCCCAGGGAAAAAAATTGGACCCTTAGTTAGGTGGGCAGACCTACATATGGTTTTGTGCATGGATTTTGCACATGATTTTGGGCATGATGGTTTTCTACCCATGGTATCTTGTAGATCCAGTCAAGGGAACTATGATTATGTTCTAAACCATGGTTAATGGACTAGGGTTTATGGATGCTTCGACATGTATATATATATATATATATATATATATATATATATATATATATATATATATATATATATATATATATATATATATTGTAACCTTGAAAGGAACATAATGAAAAACCAATCTGGTAGTCTCGGTTTTGGGATCTAGGGGAAAATATTTGTGTATATATGTTTTATGTTTTATGCTCTCTCCATTGTTTATTTTCTATTTTTAAGAATTTGTTTGCAAGTAATTTATGTACAGGGTTAAAACCTACATTTGGTATCATATTTGTTTCAGCTTCAAGGGGACACCTTTGTTGCTGAGGGGTTTTTCTCGAGCCCATGGTAGACCCTGTTCAGTGGGAGATCTATGTGATTGATTCTTGCGGTGAATGAAGATGGCGAAAAGTGGAAAGATAGAGATTGAGAAATTTAATGGTCAGAGTTTTGAGTTTTGGAAACTCAAGATGGAGGATTTGCTGGTGGATAAATATCAATGGATCATGGTAGATTTGGGTACTAAACCAATGGCAACGTCAAATGAAGACTGGACAAAGTTGGATCGAAAATCAAAGAGAATAATACGGTTGTATATCTCAGATTCAATATTGTTGAATGTATCAGGGGAAGCTACAGCGAAGGCTTTGTGGGACAAGTTAGGGACTTTGTACCAATCTAAGTCTCTGGGGAACAAACTATTCCTATGGAAAAAGTTGTATAACCTGAGGATGAAGGATGGAAACTTAGTGATAGAGCATCTGAATGCCTTTAATACTATGGCAAGTCATTTGTTATCTATTGATATTAAAATTTCAGATGAAGATAAGTACATCAGTTTTTTGTGTTCTCTACCGGATTCGTGGGATAGTCTAGTTTTTGCAATAGTAGCAATACAACTACCTTGAATTTTGATTAAATAGTATCATCCTTGGTGTAGGAGGAGATGAGATGGAAAAATATCGAGGGATAGAATGGAGATGCCTTGTTTGTATGAGGACAGTCCCAGAACATAAATAAAAATAAGTCCTCGAGTGGGAGATCTAAATATCCAAGAAAACTTGTAAATCTACGCTGGAAATGCAGAAAGGAAGGGCACTTCAAAAAGGATTGTAGATCTAAATCTCCTTAGAAAGGAAAGGGATATGATGATCCTCCTTCTGCAGATGCAGAAACAAACTCAAATGAAGGTGGAGATGTGTACTTGGCTTCTCTTGAAGTACACATGTATATCATGAGGCATGGTTGATTGACTCAGGTGCATCATTTAACTTCACTCTCCATAGGGATTGGTTCTGCGAATATGAGAAATATGATGGTGGTGATGTCTTCTTAGGGGATAACAAGAATGCTAGAATCGTCAGTCATAGAAAATTCGAGTTGAAGTTGCAAGGTGGAAGGATTAGAACACTTCTAGGTGTTCTGCATATTCATGCATTGGCCAGAAATTTGATTTTTGTAGCAAGATGGATGATGCGGGTGTAAAAATAGTGTTCGAGAAAGATACCTTCAAGATGGTTCAGGGAGCACTAGTATTGATGTGGGGAGTTCATATTGGAACTATGTACAAGATTTTGGATAGCACTGTTATTGATGGGTGCAACAGTTCTGTGGTCCCTGAAAGTAGAGCAGAAAACCTTGTGGTCTTTGGAGAAAAGACCATGCTATGGCCTCAAAGGATTGGACATATTGGAGATAAGGGCCTTCGAATACTTCATGGTAATGGTATGGTAGATGGTATGCCTAAATTCTCTCTGGATTTTGATTTATGTGAACATTGTGTATAGGGGAAGAAAAATCAGGCGATTTTCCCCTCTGGTGCTAAGAGGGCGAAAGGGATATTATAGCTTGTGCACAGTGATGTGTTTGGACCTATGTTGGTTCCATCATTGGGTAAGTGTGTACTATGTATCATTTATATATGCCTTCTCAAGGAATACATGGATATATTTCCTCAAGAAGAAATATGAAGTCTTTGACAGGTTTAAAGAATTTAAGGCTCGGGTGGAAAACCATACAGAGAAGAAGATAAATGTGTTGAGGACAGATAATGGTGGAGAGTTATACAAGAAGGAATTTGAAGATTTCTGTAAGAAGTGAGGTATAGAACAACAAAAGACTACTCCATACACACCTCAGTAAAACGTAGTTGCAAAAAGAATGAACATGATGCTGATAGGGAAAGGAAAGAAGCATGCTTAGCGTTGTCGGGTAAGGAGAAGAATTATGGGCAGAGGTGGTGGAGATTGCATGTTACATGGTTAATAGATCACCTTCATCAACATTGAAGGATAAATCTCCACAAGAGGTATTGACTAGTAAGAAACCCTCTCTTTCATATCTGAGGGTATTTGGCTATGATGCATATGTACATGTTCCAAAGGAGAAAAGAACCAAGTTGGATAGTAAATCTGAAAGGTGCATCTTTATTGGGTATAAGGATGGTTTAAAAGGTTATAAGCTTTGGAACCCAGAAACAAGGAAGGTTGTGTATAACCGAGATGTAGTTTTTAGAGAGGTGAAATATGTTATTAAACATGAAGTCCTACCAAAGGAACCTAGGAAGATAGAGTTTGAGCTAAAGGAGGAAGAATCAGACTCTACAACAGAAGAGGAATCAGAAGATGAAGAGCCACAAACTCCAACTATGAGAAGATCAACTCGATAAAGAAGGCAGCCAGAAAGGTATATTCCATCTGCTTTCTATTAAAAAATTGCTTTATCTATTATTGATGATGATCCTAAAACTTTCTTGGAAGTAGTAGATTCAGAGGATGGAAAACTCTGGAAAGAGTCCATGGTTGATGAAATGGAATCTTTGCACAAAAATTAGGCTTGGGATCTGGGTGGGTCGTCGGCTGGAAGGAAACCCATTGGCAGCAAATGGGTGTTCAAGAAGAAGATGAATGAAAAATGAAAGGTGGAGAAATACAAAGCTCGTTCGGTAGAAAAAGGTTATTCCCAAGTGCCGAGAATCAATTTTGCTGATATTTTTTCTCCTGTTGCCAAGGTATCTTCTATTAGATTACTTTTTTTTGTTGTCGCTGCTTTTGATTTTGAGGTAGAACAGATGGATGTGAAGATAACATTTCTTCATGGGGATCTGGAAGAAGAGATCTACATGAAGCAACCTAAAGGCTTTGCGGTGAAGAGTAAGAAAGAACTGGTATGCAGGTTAAAAAGGTCTTTGTATGGGTTAAAATAGTCACCAAGGATGTGGTATCAGAAATTTGATACATTTATATGGGGACTTGGCTTCACCAGAAGCAAAGCGGATCACTGTGTGTATTTTAAATTAATTGGTGATCGTGTTATTTATCTGGTCTTGTATGTGGATGATATGTTGCTGATTGGAAATGACAAAGAAATTATCCAGGATTTGAAGACCTAATCCTCTAAATTCGACATGAAGGATCTTGGTGCTAAAAACTATATTTTGGGCATGGAAAGTAAATGAGATTGGGCGAAGAGGAAGCTTTGGTTAAACCAAAGTAAGTATTTCGAGACATACTATAAAGTTTTAATATGGAGGATAGTTAACCGATGAAGGTTCCTATTCCTGTAGATGTAAAGTTATCTATTGAATAGTGTCCCAAGACACTAAAAGAGGAAGAGGACATGTCTCATGTTCCATACGCAAGTGTAGTTGGTAGCCTGATGTATGAAATCGTTTGTACTAGACTAGACATTGCACGTGCAGTAGGAGTATTGAGTAGGTTTATGTCAAAACCAGGAAAGGACCATTGGACAACAATGAAGCGGTTTTCAGGTATTTGCGTGGCACTAGTGATTATGGTTTGTGCTACCAAGGTAGACTAGGATTGGATAGAGTTTTCGACATCCATAGCTTTATTGATTCATATTGGGCTGGAGATCTGGATTAGAGAATATCTACAAGTAGATATGTGTTTAACCTATTTGGAGGCACAGTCAATTGGATGAGCAAGAGACAATCTGTAGTGACACTTTCAACTATAGAGGTAGAATGCATGGCAACCACTCATGCAAGCAAGGAATTATTGTGGTTGCAAAGATTGTTTTCAAGTATGGGGTTAGTACAACAAGCTATAAGGATAGACTATGATAGCCAAAGTGCAATTTTCTTGGAAAATAACCCTGCTTATCATTCAAAGACAAAGCACATTGATGTTCACTATAACTTTGTGAGGGATATGGTTGAGGATTTAAAGGTGTTGTTGGTAAAGGTGGACACTTTGAAGAATATTGCAGATGCATTGACGAAGACTGTGAGTACTGAGAATTTTTCTTGGTGTAGAGAAACAATGGACATTATAGGGTTGGACCAATGACTAAGATCTCTTGTGACCCCCTGTGTGGAAAATAAAACAACAAGTGGGAGAATGTTGGGTGTGTGTTATATTATTTCCACGACTAGCCCCACGCGTGAAGTCGAGAGGTTATAGGGGGGGTGTGTAGTCCTCCCTTTCTTGCGCCAGGCACAACGTGGGGTTTGAGGGGGCGGTAGCTCCCCTCTACGAGGTCTGTGGTAGCACCTGGGAAAAACTTTTTTGGACCCTATATTAGGTGGCCAGACCTACCTATGGTTTTGTATATTTTTTGCACATGGTTTTGGGCATGATGGTTTTCTACCCATGGTATCTTGTAGATTCGGTCAAGGGAACTACGGTTATGTTCAAATCCAAGGTTAATGGATTAGGTTTTATGGATGCTTCGGCATGTATATATATGTATTGTAACATTGGAAGGAACATAATGAAAAATGAATATGGTAGTCTCGGCTTTGGGATCCAGGGGAAAATATCTATGTATATTTATTTCATATTTTATGCTCTCGCCATTTTTTATTTTCTGTTTTTAAGAATTCATTTACAAGTAATTTTTGTACAGGGTTAAAACCTACATAGAACAACTAGCAATCGAAAAAGAAGGGAGTGCTTGTGTTTTTGTTGACCTTCAAGACAGGGTAATGTTTCATATTATTGAAGACCCTTTTGCCAATTTGTTGCAGTCATCAAGGAAGATGGATTTTCTTATATTTATGGATTATGATTATCAATTTCAGTTGAATTTTGAGTTGCCAATTGTAAAAAATTATTTCTATTTGAAAAAAATGAAAGCAAAGTCTAGTCATCAAGCCATTTGCTTTCATGGTTACACTGGTTTTTTAACTTCACTTGATCAAGCAACTTGTGGGTCAGTTAGAGTGATTAGGAGTGAAAATAAGCTTAGCACTTTGAGCATCTTTTTCAGCAGAGTGCCAGTTTCCAACAATTTGTTTCGACAGATTGGTATTACTTTTCAGCATTCATTTTCAATTTGCAGATGTGCGTTGAAGATTTGTAAGAGACCAGGTTACAGGCTACAATTGGCAAATTGAGTTTGGGATCAACCCAATGGTCATGCTACTAGTCTATGGTTTTCTTTGGCACCTCACATGGAGGATGTCATCCACATTAGAGTCGATGTTAGAGTCCTATGTTATAGTAATCAAAGTCAGGTTTGGTATTTCTATTATTTTGGGTCAATTTGTAAAGTTTATCCATGATATTATAAAGATCAAAGTCTAAATTGTTAGTTTATAATAAGGGGTCTAAGTCTAATTCTGAGTGGTCAATAAAATTCAAGGTGGAAAACTCTTGAAGGAGTCTAATTTTAGCAAAGTCTAGGGTTTTATGTCATTTAAGTCATGAATAAAGCAAATAGTGGGGCCATTTTTCCATCATTTGATGAGTGAGTGTTGTCTTTTCATGGGTTAGTGGATGAGTTGATGGAGGAGTTAGGTGTGATGAGTCAATACGTGTCAATTGCAAGATCATACCCTTATCATCACTACTAGTGTTGTGTTTCTTATTTGTATTGCATTTTTAAAGAAGGGAACCACTGCAATGAACATAAGGTTTTTGACCATGTGGAGGATTAAAAGACATATTTTTACTTCCAAAGAATCCATCAAGTTCATCATTAACCTCCTCGTATGCTCTTAACATCAACAAGGAGTTCGCTACATTTTTTCTGTAGGGGATTCACTGTGTTTTTTTACAGTCGTTGCGCTTCTGCAACCTGAGAGTGTTATTCATAAAATTGACTATGTGTATGTTCCAATCCTTCCTTTCTGAGATATTTCATGTTGTATGTAGCGTAATTGACCTTTTAAAACCAAGAAGAGCACCTAGACGATCCCCCAACTCTCGTAACCTACGACTCATTGTGCAAGTTTGTTGTGTTTCTGATGTGAGGGGTAATTTTCAAAGATGGAGGTTTTTAGCTTAAGAAAAGGTTTTTAAACAGGTTTCCAGTGTTTTATGGGTTGTCTTCCATCTTCCCAACACATTCAAAAGTCTAAAATATGGTCGGAAGCATTGTAACCAATGAGTTGTTGTGCTTCTTATTGTGCAATTGTCTGAAGAATTAGCGTTTAATTAAAAATAAAAATTTTGGAATTATTTTTGTGTGTGTGAACTTAAAATAGGTTTAAAAGGGTGGAAACATCATCAATCATCCACTTTTTCTCAGCCAAAGCTCAAGCATGTGATTAAAGCCATGCAAATACAACTCAATGTGCAAGTGTGTTGCAAAAATATATTTTCACCATATCTCTTAAACCCTGTACCCGTTTTCCATGAAATTTTACATGAGATGCATGGTGTAAGATAAATACACTCACTTAATTTCAAGTCAAAAATGCTTCACAGTTTAAGAGAAAGGAGTCACTGTCATATACGTCCATTTTTGGATTTTCTCAAAATCCGTGAGTCAGATTTAGCCCAATTTGTTTTTGGATAAGCCTTACAATGATATTAACCTCCTGAAAAAAAATAAACTCAATCTGGTTCACCATTTGGGAGATATTCAAAAAATATCAATCGCAGAATTTGTTGCGCAAATGTGTTGTGTTTGTGCGTTGCGTTTTTAGACAGTCAACCTTTTGACCAATGAATTCGACTCCAAAACTTCTATAGATAGTTTTTATGATTGTGATAGTTGTTCTTACCAATTTAAATATTCATGAATCATCTTTTGGGAGTGATTTAATCCATTTTGTTAAAAAATCCCCATGTAATTAATGAGTCAAAACAATTTTATGATTTTTGGGGAAGTAGTTTTTTATCATTTCTATTTCGATGTAATCGGTTCTATCGCTTGGGGATAGTTGATCTCGACCCCCTGAGCCTAAGGAATTAGATTTTAGTATATATTCTATGAATCTACATGAACAAAGGGTTGGTCAGCATGTGAGTGAAAGAACATGGTGCTCTATACATTTTGATTAATTTCCAGTGAATGAAAGAAGGTCGAAGTGACTCGTTGCAAGAATTCAAGTGTTAGTCCTCTATGGTGATGTGATCTCTTGTATTGTTTAATTTTCTTATGTAATTCCCATGCTTGAGTGTTAAGTCTTCAAATGTTTAATTGAAAAGAAATTTTTCAGAATTCACTATATGTGCTCTGTTATGGTCAATTAAGAATTTTAATGTTTACTCCTCATTAGAACATCTAAAATTCACCCTTGGATAGGTGCTTTAGGTGTTGTTAAGTTCACTATTCCTCGGCTCACCCTCCTACAATGAATTTTTCTTTAAACATTGTAAGGTTGCCTATCTTGCTCCCGTTGCAAGAACTCTTCATTATCCCACTTATTCACTGAAAATATTAATTGAGAGTGCCAATGGATCTTTTTCTCACACCTGCCTTCAAAAGAATTTAAAAAAACTCTTTCTTTTGATCCTGATAACTAGCCTAATATAAGAAATCATTCAGTCATCTAATTGACTGAGAAAACCTTAGTGAGAGAACCCTCTCCAAGGCTAGAAGAGATAGATTTTAGCCTAAAAGTGGCATGTGGTTACCTTTGTAATCATTTTTCAGCCTAAAGGAAATTATAGAATGCTAACACTATCTTTATCCAAGAGAAGACCTTAGACGTTTAAAATCTAACATCATTTCCCTATACGGATGGGATACATGGACTGAGATTTTTTCTCTCGAGATTTCAAGGATTAAAATTAGTCCTGATGATGGATCCCCTTTGGGATTTAAAACATCAACAAGATTCATGTAATATTGTGGAAAATCCAAACTATATTTATCCAAAAGAAGACCACAAAAGTTTAAAATCTAACATCATTTCCCTGTATAGAGGGGATACATGGAATGAGATCTGTTCTCTCGAGATTTAAAGGATTAAAATTAGTTTTGTTGATGGATCCCCTTTGGGATTTGAAATGTCAAAAAGATTCATGTAATACTATGGAGAATCTGAACTATCTTTATCCAAAAGAAGACCACAAAAGCTTAAAATCTAACATCATTTCTCTGTACGGAGGGGATACATGGAATGAGATATGTTCTTTCGAGATTTCAAATTTTTTAATTAGTCCTAGTGATGGATCCCCTTTGGGATTTGAAACATCAACAAGACTCATGTAATACTTTGGAGAATATGAACTATCTTTATCCAAAAGAAGACCACAAAAGTTTAAAATCTAACAACATCTCCCTGTATAGAGGGGATTCATGGAATGAGATTTGTTCTCTCAAGATTTCAAGGATTAAAATTAGTCTTGATGATGGATCCCATTTTTAATTTGAAACATCGACATGATTCATATAATACTGTGGAGAATCTTAACTATCTTTATCCAAAAGAAGACCACAAAATTTAAAAATCTAACATCATTTACATGTACGAAGGGGATACATGGAATGGGATCTATTCTCTCAAAATTTGAAATATTAAAATTAGTCCTGATGATGGACCCCCTTTGGGATTTGAAACGTCAACAAGATTCATGTAATATTATGGATAATCTGAATTGTTTTTATCCAAAAGAATACTACAGAATTTTAAAATCTAACATCATTTCCCTGTACGGAGGGGATACATGGAATGAGATCTATTCTCTCGAGATTTCAAGGATTAAAATTACTCTTGATGATGGACCCCCTTTTGGATTTGAAACGTCAACAAGATTCATGTAATATTGTGGAGAATATGAACTATCTTTATCCAAAAGAAAACCATATAATTTTAAAATCTAAAATCATTTCCATGTACGGATGGGATACATGGAATGAGATATATCCTCTCAATATTTCAAGGATTAAAATTAGTCCTCGTGATGGATCCCCTTTGGTATTGAAAACGTTGACAAGATTTATGTAATATTGTGGAGAATCCAAACTCTAACAACAAATAAATATATACCATATTAATGCACAACAATGAAAGAGTGCACTAACTTGAGTGATGGGGCCCTTCCACAACTCAACAAGCGCACTTATTTTGAATCAATGATTAAAAACTCTAAAGGAAGTCCATAAATTGATTAAGATGAATAAAAATAGGTTTGCAAAAAAAAATAGCTTTCAAGTCAAAATCCAACCTCTCAAAAATAATAACATGCCTTGGAAAGCTAAGTTTCCTTCCCTTTATAGAAAACATTCAACAAAATACCCAAAAATTATGTTCTTTATGAATTTTACATTATTCTAGAGATGAAATTTGATCAAATCAACCTTTGTGGGCACTCAAATTGTAGATTCAATCTCTAAAAATTGAATCTGGGTGAATTTTGTTATTTGTGCTGTGTTTTTCCTAATAGAGTGTTGGCATTGACCGCAATTTGACTGAGTGTCTCAGATTTGTTTCTGGTCAAGCAAGTATAAAACTCACCAACTTGGGACATCTAGGATCAAAACCATGTTCTATATTTTACGCAAACCTTCTGCAAATATCACAACAAAGGACGATTTACGAATTCCACTAAAATCTGCAATTTTCTTTTATAATGCAATTAATTACATGAAATTTTAAAAATTAAAAATTCAATAAAAATACCTTGAGAAAGTGATTATATTGGAAAAATACAGGAAAATATTGTCATAAATGAAAAAGAGAGGTATTCTTAAGGCTACATAAATTAAAAAAACCATAGAAAAATTCTTGGTCAAAGAGAGGACTGACATTCCCCTGGACTAAAGGTGAAGTATTTCCTCATACTTATTCCCAAAATTGGAATTATTTGCATCAAATTTTTTAGCTACCTACAACAAAAGGTTTAAATTGTCTTTAGGATATTGTGATGAGTGTCCCTTTGACTTAGGCTTCTTCATGAGTAGTTTCACTCTCAAATTCTTGTTTTCAACCTTAAGTGTCTTTTTCCTTTCATACCACTTGTATGCTTGTGTAGAGATCATGTTTTTTTCTTCTTAAAACCTCTTGTTTTCCTCATGAATACTTCAATTTTGTTTTATCAATGTGAGGTTGTGTTTGGTGAGTAAATCATTTTTTGACTTCAAGTATCTCTCTAATACTTGTATTTATTGCACAGTCTTCTTCAACTTCTTAGTTCTCCTCTTCTTCTTTACAAGGGCTTTCTTTTGAGGAGATATAAATTCCTTTCATTAGGGAACATAAGTTATTTCAACCTGATTTGAAGACTAATTTCTTATGATTTCTCCTATTTCCTCTTTTGTAACTGTGTATTTGTCTTCTTCATCAACCAAGGTATATTCTTTAGGCAGATTTCCTTTGTTTTCATATTTTCGTTCTTGTCTCTCTTTAGTCTCTAAATACTCTATACAATTATAAAGAACTTGTTGGTCCCTGATAATATTGTCAATTTCTTCTATTTCAATTAAAGGATGATTTTGGGTTATTTACTTCTTTTCCATATGAGGAAATGTAGTTGTATTTTCTTCTCTTCCCACCTATTTAGTCATAGATCTAGTCATTCTTCTAGGTGTTGATTCTTGTGTTGGTTATTCTTGCTCATATGTTTGTTCTAGCTCTTAATATTGATCTTGAACTTCAACTTGTTGTGCATCTTCTTCCTCTATATACTATTTTTCTTCCATTATGACAAATTGGTACCTTTTAAGAAAAGTTTCTCAATTATTCGAAGTCTTGGCAAGTTCCCACTCTATAATCATCTTGATTAAACCATGATGATATATGTGTTTGTCACTGTATGGAGATATTTGTGGTATCTTGGACATTTTAGTGAGACTCTTAAGTAAATGTGGAAACTTAAAGGCACTTTCTCATCTCAAATGTTGCAATATCCTAATGTGATAAAGGTAGATGAGACTGAATCTACCATCACATGTTATATATCTCTGTATTATTAAGGTAACCTCATCATGTGGATGTCTTAACCAACTTTTAGGCATACCTCTCTTCCAGTTTGGATTTTTCCTTGACCTTTTCATGAAATAGGTTCATGGCTTGCCTTGCATATGTTGTGTTTTAAACCATTTATATCCTCCTCATGGTATCCCTTTAGTTTAACTTACTATATATTCGGACAAGTGGATAGTAAAGTTTCCCACTTGAACACAATTGCCATCAAAAGATAAGACAAATGCCTTGAAAACATTTTTATTGTAACCCTTAAATTTAAGAAGAAAATAAACCCAATTATTTTCCTCTAGTATCTTAATAGTTTCGGGATGATATTCATCAATTTCAAAACCAAATTGTTCTATTTTACCAGACATTCTATTTCTCTGTATAAAAACTTTGTATATCATTGCCTTTTCACTTCAGTATCGACTTTCGTCTCCCCTATATAATCAAGCTCTCTTAATTTGTGTCAAATTACTGTTAAACTATTTCATATGCATAATATGGTAATCAAATAGTCAATTGAATGACAACATTAATTCTGAGTTGTTTTTATTAATTTGACTCAATTATAAGTAATACCCTATTTTTGTTGTAAAAACACTAGGATATTTAGGGTAAAAAAAAAAAATTAGGAATTTGAGACACTAACCCTGAAAATACCCTCTAATATCCTCTAAAAACTTATGAAAAAAAAAAAAACTTCTCTTCTGGCTCCCTATGCACACATTCACTGGTGATAAAATCTTTTATTTCCACCAAATTTATTACCAAACACTAAGTTTGTTGAGCGTTATAAACATGGTTTTCAATATCTTTGAAAAAATATTAATTATTATCTCTATAGGCCAAGGCTACTATTAGAACACGAAAATCAATTTTGTATACACCAAGAGATAAATCAATTTGTTGTAAAGATATAATTTTTGGGAAAAAATAAATTTTCTGAGTATGTCAATCGTCTGCCTTTAGGATGTAATTTTTTTTACTCGAAGACTCAATTTCGATTATTGCGGGAGCAAATCAATTGTTGGAGTACATTCATTTCTAAAATAAACATAATTTGGGAATGAATTGATTTCTCGGAAAATGAAGTGAAGTTATTTCTCAAGAACATTTCTCAAGAATTTTCATTTTAAGTGGAGTTTAAAGGAGAGATATTTTAAAGTGTGTTTATGATATATTATCGTATAACATCCATGGTTTCACTTTTTTTTGCCTTACATATATTATGAGTTACTCATGAACTTTAATTTTTAGCTAAAATAGAGGGCTTTTGTAATGGTAATAGTTACCTCTATTTTTTACATCTTTGTAGTCAAATCATGAGTGTATTCCTCTATGAATTTTCCTTTTTGTGTTGAACATGTGCTCTATAAATTCAAGGTCTCACTCTATCTTGTTTGCACCTGGGATTTATGTGTTCAAAGGTTAATTATACTTCCTTTTTAATAGTGAATGGATAGAACTTAGTTTACTTGACCACTGCAAATGAATTCAAATTATAAATCAAACTCATGCAAACAACCATACCTGCTTTGGATTGAGACAAATTGAAACTTCAATTCGTTATCCCTTATCTCGAATTCAACCATTTTTTCCTTGTTGATATCTCTCAAAACTAGAATGCACTAACATTTTTTTCCTCCTTGTATCTCTTAAAACTAGAGTAACCTAACAGAGTGTTTAAAACATATTCTAGAAACTTGATTTTGTTTCTTGAACTTAATGAGTTTGAGTAATACGTCAGGATTTTCAAAACCTAATATTTTAAATAACTTGTCTCTTCATACTTGTGATGGATTTCATTCTCCATGATTATAATGATGCTCCATCATCTCTCTTCATTGTGATATCATTAAACTGATTGTTGTGTCCTTATCCATGTTGCTTAGAACCTTTTTGAGTTGATCTCATTACTTTGAGAAACCACCTTTTAAATTTGACCTCAATACTTTGAAAATCCTTGTATTAAAGTCTCATAGCATGTCCTCATTGATAAGAATTGATTGCATATGATCATAGGGTTAGTGAGAAGAATAATAAGGTAACAAGGGAATGGGAATATAGGATTGAAAGATATAAACTAGTCTAAGGTTCTTAAGAAGAAGTATGAACTAGGATATAGATATCATGAGAAATAGTTTTAAGGGTCTCACAAAAGTTTGGGTCTTGGACCATATAATTTTGTGAGAAGGAATTTTTTAGGAAAAAAATATTTTATTGTAAATAATTCAAATATTTAATATAAAAATTCACGCATTGTAAATAAATTACCAAACCTCCTTTAAAGATAGTTATATATCAGTTTTGTTGCTTTCATTTTTTGATGGCATAGCTGAATTTTGAGAGATCCTTGACGATGAAAATTCAAAGCTAGTTGCAGGTCTTCTAATGAAGACATCACTGATTCAGGTCCCTTCGATAATAATATTATGGGTAGATTTTGATTCTCTCTGATGATAATTTGAGTTGATTATGTTGTTGCTTTGATGATGATAAAATAAGGCACATTTCAAGTCCCTCTGATGATGATAATTTAACTCTAGTTATGATGTTGTCAGGGCCCTCTACACTTTGATGGTTTTCCTTAGATTTATATTCTTGGTGTTAAGTGTTCTCCTTCCTTGATGGACTTGTTGATTTTCCTCTTTCAATTTCTCATTTTCTATATTAAGTTGCTCAAATTTTTTCATCCAAGCCAAATTTTGCTCTGATAGGACTTTGTTTTGCACTTTAAAACTCTATGACATGCTCCTTATGATATCAACGAAGGTTCTAATTTCATTCAAGATAAAAGATAATGCTTGATAATATTATTATCTTGGATGGATGATAATGCTCTTTTCCTCTGAAGCTTTGAAAGGGCTTACCATCTTTGATCAATCCATCTACATAATGAATGAGTTGTAGTACACAAAAATAAGGATTCCTGGATGTACAAATTCTATGTATATTATATACACAATCCCTAAAGGTAAATATATATACAAGAGTTTGAAAAAAAATTCAAGTACTCTCCTCATATTCTCTCAATCATCATTAGAGAGTACTTACAACTTTTTGAAACAAAATTATTGGATGGATCTTTTATTTGGAATTTTCATTAACCAGTTGTTTGGTTGTCCAATGAAAATTCAAGTTTAGCATCTGCTATGAACTTGGATTTTCACAACTATTTGTACATAATGTTGACCTGTAAACTGTCATGAATATTCAAATGGACAATTTGTCACAACAGATATGATAATACTATATTAAAAATATGAGATTCTACACGACTACAACTTTATTTAATTTCTAGATCTATATATTTTAATGTAATTAATGAATTCATGCAAATGGAAATTATGTAGAAAAGTAGAGAACAATAAAATAAGCTCACACACACATAAGACACAATATATGCTCTATGGGAAACCCTTTCAGGATAAAACCCAGCTGGAAGGTGAGGCTTCTTTGCTCTCTTTCTCTGTCTGGAAATATGGTTGCAGGTCAAAGAAGTAATGCATGTGGCTCGTGGGCTGCTACAATGCATAGATCATCTCTATGTGCTCTACCTCCTATCTCTCGTGGCTATCTTTTCTCAGCTATGGAACAAAAATGCTCTCTAAAGAATGGAATGCCTCTTCCTCCTAATGGCATGGTTATAACACAGCCTGATAGCCTACTAGTGGTTAAGTTTGACTACTTCAACTCTTAACTAGAGTTACAAAATAGACTCTTCTACAGTGTTTTTCATCACAAACACGTGGCTAGCCCCTTTTCCATAAATAATGGGGGTTGATGCGACTTCCTCCCGAACTATAGGTGTGAAAACAGGAAGGTCAACTTCTGAGTGGCATAAATTTTGCATACGAACTCTAATTGACATGGTTCTTGCATCGTTGAAGAGGTCTATGTTGTAGAATAACGTGAGAAGGTGCTACGCTAAATCAGAAAATTTGTACCCCCAAAAAATGTCGTTTGATGCCTCAAAACGCTCCTGGAAGGTTTCAGACCCTGTTTCGCCAAACTAGGTTCTGTAGATAATTAAGTCCCATGAGTTGACTCCTCCACTTTTTCCACACCAAATGCATTGAGATGGATGAGAAACAATATAATGATCCAATTTAGATCACATCTCCCCTTTTTGGAGGCTTTTGATCCCCAAAATATTTTACTGAATGAGGTGAGGAAATTTTTCCTCCACCTTCTCTCTAGTGTACCATTTATCTTTGCCTGGAAGTTGTCCCTTCAACCCAATATTCCAAAGTTCATGTTGCCCCTATCTTTTAGTTCTAGACCTCTTCTGCAAAACGGTATCTTCTGTCAACTCTATCTAAGCATCTGGTGCCAAATCCTCTACAGAAGGTAAGACCTGTTCCTCTTCCTAATCTAGCATGGAAGGCTCATGGAGTTTCAAATTTTCTACATTCACAACTGAGTAAATGCACATATATGGTGGTAAAATGAGTTGATAGGAATTTATCACCCACCTTTTCTAGTATCTCAAAGGGACCATGATCAGTTGCTCAAGACCAAGTGTTGAAAATGCTCAAAAATGAAAGTGCTCAGAATTGGTTCGAATCTGAACGACCGGATAGAGCTCGTCCTCTTGATTCTGACGCCTTGAAAGGTTCGAAAAACAGTCTCCATATAAGGAGGTTATGCTAAAAAGAAGAATTGCCCAACAACACTGAGATTTTGAATTTTTTCAAAAAAATTTAAAATAGAATATTCCTTAACATATTTCTTGAATATTCCTTTTGGGGCAGCCAATAGCAAGCTACCACGTGGCAGGCTCGGAGGCCACCGCGTGGCCAGGATGACGTCAGCACATGCATATGGTGTATTTCCAAAAATTTTGGCAACACTGCGGTTTGAACCCGCGACTTGCTCACAACCAATGCAATGGCTTACCATTTGAACACCACGGCGGGACATGGTTATGGTGCTAACGTAATGGTATAAGAGCTTTTAAGTGTGTTTCATCGGGGCTCGAAGTGGGCCAGCCCCTATAACACATGACCACATCACTCGGAACCGTGGGCTCCTCCCTAAACCGTTGGCAGAAACAACAACAGTCACCATTTGTTGATGATACGTGGTCACATATCCGTTGAACCGGCATTTATCCAACCGTTCAACCAACAGCATTGGCACGAAATCCGAGGATAACTATAGTCCAACTGACTGGGTCACATGCGCGCAAATTCAACTGATAGTTAGTCAAACAGTTATGGGTTAAGTTGGCGGGTTTTTGGCGGAGGCTCCATTTTTGGCGGGCCTAATTGGCCTCCAACTAAAGTTAACTGGAGTTATTTCAGGGCAGACTAGCAGAAACTTTAATGAGCCATAACTTTGGCTAGGAAATTCCTTTTTGGACGATTTTTTTTTTTTTTTTTTTGGGTCTCTTCAATCTTCTGGAGCCATTGGCACAGGTTTCACAGCCAACAGAGGTCGTTTGCAAGTGTTTTTGCTTCAGGGAAGTTCCACGAGCCACTAGGGCTTGTTTAGTGTTGGAGCTGCATTGGGTTGTGTGCAGCCATTGAGGGTGAAAAAGAGTCTACCTAGACTAATTTGAACCTTATGAATCCATTGGAACAGTGTATAGAAGCTGAAGAAGCCATCTTCAAGGAGATTTACATCCAAGGGGATTTTGGAGCTCAAGGCCACCAGGGGTTGGAGGCTGTTGCAGGAGCTACCAGTATTCATTCTCAACAAAAAAATAGTCGTTACTGACTATAATGAACCTTATGAATCCAATTAATGTGTTTTCAGGACCATTTGGAGACTTATAAAGGCCGATATGCTGAAGGGAAGTTTCTGGCAACCCAGAGCCAACCGTGGAGGAAGGCCTAGATCAGGGATGCAGTGCTTATTTTGAGCAAATGAACAGCCATTTGTTGATGTCAGATATGTTCTGGAGACATTAGCAGAAGTTTCAGAGACATTTGAAGAATTCTGAAGGATTTTGTGCCATGAAGAAGCCCAGGGAAGCTTAGTGCACCTACTGAAGGAATCAAGTCCAAGGGAGCCTAGATCTGCCTGCACAAAGAGGACAGCCATGACAGGGATGTATATGGTTTTTTCTAAACCCATAGGTTCAGTCAGTAACCTTTTGGAGTTGAGTGTGGAACTTGTAAAAGAATTCAAGCCATAATCCCAAAGGGCCAAGTCTAGTTGACTAGAGCTCACAGGAGACGTAGCCCACGAGATTGGGGTGAACTCCTTATTAAATTTGTTGTTATGTGTGATGTTTATTTGTTGTCTTATATGTCTAATATATATGTTTAATATCAGCTAAAACAAATAAAGTTAAAACACATAAACAGAAGAAAAGGCATACACCTTTTATGAGCTAAAATTCTGCATAACGTCAAGTTCAAGCAAGGTCTTTTTTTAATTGAATCTGAGTGTTTACTTCTTATTTCTTTAGGCAGAGTCTGTAGAGGGCCAGGTAGCTTCTAGATCTCATCCTCTCTTTAGAGGTGACATATCCAGTAAATTCCCCTACAATCCATCTCTGTATTAGAAATAAGAAGTTCACATAATTGCAGATTTAAACTTGGAGTATTTGTGTACTCATTTACATAAATGAAAATGGATACTTTGCACCCTTTATCAAGTACATTCCATTTTCAGATCATACCATACCATAGATCCTTTATTTTCTTACCAATGCCCTACAGCCTCTCATTGTTCAATTGTACCCATGCTTTGTTGCCCACCTTAAATGATTTCTTTATTTTGTGCTGATCATGCCTGGCCTTATGCTTCTGTTGCGACTTCTGCAGTGTTTCCTGCACGTGTAGATGGATCTTCCTTATCTTCTCTATAAATTTTTCATCCCTCAAAGCATCTCCTGTAAGATCTTCCCTCACTCCTCCTTGCTACCTATATGCAATATCCAAAGGTGAAGGTGGAAAATATCTAAAACATGTCTCAAATGGGGATTGTCCTATAGAAGTGTGAACTGCTCTATTATAATAATATTGTATATATACCATATTTTCATCCCAGGTCTTCGGATGCTCCTGGTTGTATCCCCTCAAAAGCTACACCAAAGTATTATTGACTACTTCTATTTGTCGATGGAATGTTGTAGATCTCTTCAAATTTGTGTCCATCTTCTCCCACAATATAGTCCAGAATGCACTGAGAAATATTGTGTCCCTGTGTGAAATGATGCTCCTTGGTATCCCAAAGTGCACCCAGACCTATCCAAAGAACAAGTTTGTTTCTTCTTTTCCACTAATGGTCTTTTATAGGGCATCAGAACAGACATCTTGATGAACTTGTCAACTACCACGAGTAGGTAGTCATGTCCCTTCCTAGTTGTCGGTAAACCTCCCACAAATTCCATGTAAATTTTTTCCCAAGTACGAGTAGGTACAAGTAAGGGATGATATAGACCTTGTTTCATGTTGCTAAGCTTGGTGGTACAAAAAAGCATGCATCATCTTATGAACCTAGCTACTTTCTCTTACATTGTAGGCCAATACACATGACTCTACAAGTTAGCCACAGTGTTCCCTACACCAAAGTGCCCTGCAACCTTGGAGGTGTGAGCCTCTCTAATCAACTATAAATGCTCACCTTTAGGAACATATAGCTTATCCAAAATGTAGAGTACACCATCCTAGAGATGGTACTCAATGGTGTTGTTGCCATCGTGCACATGACTCTGACTCTGCAACTGTTGATACACCTCCTTGAAGTCCTCATCTTCTAAATATGCCTCTCTATATGCATCATGGGTGAATGACTCCATGTGCACAAGAGTCCCCAAAGTTGTAATTTTTTATGTGGGTGGCCTTGAAAGAATATCGACCAACTTTTTTGTGTTTCCCTTCTTATACTTGATCACCAAATGAAACTGTTGTTAAAAAAACCCATCCACTTGTAATGTTTGGTTTGTTTTAGCTTAGTTTTGGCATGCAAGTATTGTAACGACTACTGATCTGTGTCGATTTTTGTATCTTTCCCATCAGATAGTGCTTCCACTTCTTCACATCTTGTACCACGGAATAGAGCTCCTTATCGTAGGTAGGGTAGTTAAGGATTTCCCCATTAAATACTTCAAAATGGTAGAAAACGGGCCTTCATCCTTGCATTAAGACAGCTCCATTAGCATAGCCACTCTCATCTTTCTCCACTTCAAAGGGTTGTTTCAAGTTTGGTAATGCTAGAACTGGTGCTTAGTTGATTTTCTTCTTTAGCTCCTCGAAAGCCTTATGTTGGCCTTTTCCCCACTGGAAACTCTTTCCACTTATTGTTATGGCGTGGAGCAGTGCTTCTACCACTAAAAATGAGGCTAAGAATTTTCTTAGGTACTCTGTTGCCCCAGAGAAAATCCTGACCTCAGAAACATTAGTAGGCACCAACTATTTCATGATGGCCTCCATATTGGAAGGATCTATCTTCAACTCTCCTCCACCGATCACATACCCCATATACACCAAAGATTGTTGCGCAAACTCGCACTTCTTGAGATTTGCTAGCAGCTAGTGCTTCTTCAATGTTTCTAGCACCTGCGCCAAATGTGAAATATGTTCCTCCCAGGTAGCACTATATACTAGTATATCATCCAGATAGACAATAAAAAATGAATCTATAAAAGGGCACAATATATCATTCATTAATCTCATAAACATATCTAATTAATTACATAGGCCAAATGGCATAACTAACTACTCATACAAACCTTGCCTGGTTTTGAAGGCAGTCTTCCATGTATCTTTTTCTTTGACTCTAACCTGGTGATATCCAAACGTCAAGTCCGGCTTGGTGAAGTATTTTTTTACTGAAACTAATCCAACAAATCATCTATACTGGGTAGGGGGTATTTGTTCTTGAGCGTGCTTTTATCCAATGCCATGTAATCTATACACATCTGCCAAGTCCCATCCTTCTTTGACATAATGTTGATGGGTGACCCACAAGGCGATGTACTTGGTTGAATAACACCCTGTTCCAGCAGCTGTTGCAACTATTGCTTCACCTCACTTGCTTCTATAACAAGCTGCCTGTACAGCCCAATATTTGGTAATGGGGAGTCTGGACAAAGTTGGATCTCATGCTCCACTTCTCTCTTACATGGTAACCCTTTAGGTTCTCGGAACACATCCTTGTATGCATGTAACAACTCCTCCAATTGTTGTTTTTGTTTCTTAGTACACCCCTCCAGGGATGCCTTGCCTCTTATTGACTCCTCTTCAGATTGAATTTCTCTTAAAAACAATAAAACATACTTCTTGTTGAAACTGATCAATTTCTTGGCTTGGTTGGCACTTACCAGTGAAATTTTTGACTTTCCTTTGTGCGCGTTGATGATGAATGATTTTCCATCCTTGATGATTTGATATTGGTTAGCTCTCCTCATGAATATTGCATCACACATGTACATGTATGGACTACTAAACATGTATCCACATACATTAAGGGGAACCAGATCCAGATCTACTTCATCAATAAAATCAACACTGATAGAAAATCTAATTTTTCATTGTTTTGTTACCTTCAGCTTTGCATCATTATTTACCCATCCCAGTGGATATGGGTTTGGATGATCATGAACTTCCAACCCCAACTTCTTGACCAGCTCTGTTGCAATGAGATTCGCATGTGATCTTGTCTCAAACAGAGCATCAATCTTTGTCTTCTTGACTTGTATCTTTATATGGAAGTGTTTGGTCATTTGTTTCTCTTCCTGTTGCTGAAGGCTACTCAGATTCATCTCCTTCTGCATTGATGTATAGACGATCTTCTCATCCATGTCCGAGTTGCTTTCAACTTGGTTGCTCAAATCAATGGCCATGAGATTCTTCTTCTTCATTAGGGGAATTTCGAGGTCTAAAATGGGCCCCTAAGGAAATTATAAAATAATAGTGGAAATAATAAAATAAGATTTGATTACATCATCAAATTTTAGAGGGGAAAAAGAATAACTATTTTTTCAACTCGTATTTTCAACTTATCTCCCTATTGGTTTACTCAAATTTCAAGCGGCAACAAGCATTGGATGCACAATTTGATTCCTCATCCAAGGAGTACCCATGTTGCATAATTTTGATGGACCTTGCTACACGAAAAATGAGAAATACATGAAAAACATGATTGCAATCACGTTTTTCATGTATTTCTCATTTTTCGTATAGCAGGGTCCATCAAAAGTATGCAACATGGGCACTCCTTGGATGAGGAATTAAATTTTGCATCCAATGAGTACTCCCGCTCGAAATTTGAGTAAAACCTTAGGGAGATAAGTTTAAAATACGATTTGAAAAAGTTATTTTATTATTTTATTATTTTTTAATATTTTTACATTTTTACTCCAAAAATGGTGAATCGTCCCCCATGGTTGACACCATCGTATTGAATCCTATTGGTTCTTCTAAAGTTTATTTTGGTTGTACATTTTTCTTAGGAGTCCCATTTTAGACCTCAAAAATCCCCTAATGATTATCTTTCTTCTTGTTCTTCGAGTTTAGATCTGGATGCAACTTCCAACACTTCTCCTCTGTATGGCCATCAATGTTGCAGTGGTTGTAGTGGTTGCTAGGACCTTTGCACTGGTCTGTTGTGGTTGTCGTCTTTTTATCTTTTTTCCTTTTTTTGCTTCTTCTTCCCCTCCTTAGAAGATTCATGTTGGTCCTTCTCCCTCGATCCACTTGATTGCACTCTTTTCAAGCCTATGTTCTCAAGGTACTGTGCTTATACACAAGCTCTGTCCACCGATTTGGGCTTGAACAAAATCGCTTTCTCACGTAGATGGTGGTGCAGACCCCCCAAATACTTGAGGAGTAGATCTAGGTTCTTTGGAGAGATACCCAACATTATATTCATCTTTCTAAATTTTGTGACGTACTCCCGCATGCTTTGGCCCGGCTTTTTCCTGAAGTAATGCCACAGGATTCACTAGTCCTCCATGTACCCAATGGGATAAAACTGTGACTTAATGAGGATTTTGAAATCCTCCCACTTAGTCATTGGAGGTTCTCCCTCCAACCTTAAGGTTTCCGTGTGGCTCTCCCACCAAGTCAGTGCATGGCCCTCTAATTTCAATCACGCGAATGAGACCTTTTTCCCTTCCTCGATCTAATGGACGCTGAAATAAACTTCCAATTGCTGCAACTAGTGGTTCAAATTTAGAGCATCGATCTCGTTGTGGTATAGCTTGATATCAACTTTTTCTTCCATTTTGAACGGGGATTGATTCATGGCACTTGAATTAGGTTGATCTTTTTGGGCTCTTTCTTCGGTTGGTTCTCCGTGTCTTCCCTTTCTCCTGATCCCTCTTCTGATTTGTCTTCTGCGTTCGAACCCCCATCTTCTCCAAATATCCCTAGCTTATTACTTAGGGTTTCCATGAGGGGGCTTACATTGCTATTTATATCCATGACTTGTTGTTCAAACTGTAAAAACCTCACCTCTACAGGATCACAAGGTTCGTTTACAGATTCGTCGCCTATGATTAGGGTTTTACGATTTTCAGCCCCACTGATCTAGATCCCTACAATCTCCACAAAATAGCCAAAGAAACCCACTCTTATACCAAATGATCTGTAAATTGTCATGAATATTCCACTGGATAGCTAGTCACAACATATATGATAATACTATGTTAAAAATTTGAGATTCTACACTATTACAGTGTTATTAAATTTCTAGATCTATAGATTGTATTGTAATTAGTGCATTTCATGCAAATGGAAATTATGCAAAAAATTAGAGAACGATAAAATAATATCACACGCACATAAGACACAAGATATGCTCTTTAGGAAACTATTTTGGGAGAAAACCCAACTAGAAGGTGAGATCGCTTCGCTCTCTCTCTTTCTAGAAATATGGCTGCAGGTACAAAGAAGTAATGATTGTGGCCTGTGGACTACTATAGTGAAAATATCCTCTCTGTGTGCTCTACCTCCTATCTCTCCTAGCTATCTTTGCTCAACTATGGAACAAAATTCTCTCGAAAGAATGGAATGCCTCTTCCTCCTAGTGGCCCAGTTATAACACAGCCTGATAGCCTACTAGTGGTTAAGTTTGACTACATCAACTCTTAGCTAGAGTTACAAAATAGACTCTTATATATTATTTTAAATCACAAACATGTGGTTATCCCCTTTTCCATAAATAATGGGGGCTGACGCGGCATCCTCCCAAACTATAGGTGTGAAAACAGGAAGGTCAACTTCTGAGTGGCATAACTTTTGCATACGGACTCCGATTGAAGCACTTCTTGTGCCGTTGGAAATTTATTTGTGTGTAGAACAGAATGAAATAGTTACAAACCAAAGTTGAAAAGTTTTACCCACCCCCCCCCCCCTGCAAAAAAAAATGTCGTTTATGCCTCAAAACACTCTTGGAAGGTTTCAAACCATGTTTCGCCAAACTGGGTCCTACCAATAAAAACGGCCCCGTGAGTTGATTCCTCCTCTTTTTCCACTCCAAATTCATCGAGATGGATGAAAAAAAATATAATGATCCAATTCACATCAAGTGTTATCATTGATGACAACTAGTTTCATTGATGTCAAAGGGTTAGTCAAAGATATCAATATGATAATCTAATGACTTGACAAGTTCATATCAAATGATGACAAAGCGGCTAAAACTTTATTGATTTTTTGTTGAATTTATGATGCTCAAATAAATATATGGATAGCTTTGTTGGATAGTCATCTCCAAGGTATTTCAAATGGTACATCACACTTGATCAAACTCTCCACGGATAATAATATATTTCAGTTTGAAGTTGATAGTGGCAAAAGGGAAAAAAACACCAAATTTGTTAAATGTTGATCATCTTTAGATTAGATCTATGACTTTGCGAACAATCCATGATAGATGGTGCATGAACTTGTGCACTAGTTAACCAGGTTAATGTTTGTGCATCTCAAGATAGATTTGGCCATCAAAAATCCCATGAATAGTCGATGGAGTGATAGCTTGTGCGAGCTTCAATGGAAGTCGAGCCTATACAAATCACTTGACCTCAACCAAGATGTACCAATCGACTTTTGACACATGGCAGGTGTTACAGATGAAAATCATACCCTCGAGTGTTGATGACATGTGATGTGGAAATCTAACGTGGATGCACACTATTGGTTGAGTGACAACCAGTGACATGTGGCAATAAGAGATTGACAAGCTTAAGGACAATGACGTATACATGATTATGTGGCAACCCAAAAAGGCACCATGTGACCTGTTGATATGACACTTTTAGTTGACCAATAGAGCCAAATGTGTATCACATGCAGCACCACTAATAGAGTGCCACATGTCAATTGTGACATCATGTTGACATTAGCAACAAGTTGACCATGGACCCTTAGGTCTGGCTCACTTGATGTGATCCCATGAAGGTTCTAGATGTCAGTCCCATAAAAAAATAAGCATTCGCACTTGTATAAATACATAAGATATGGCATAGGGTTGATAAGTGATCAAAGGAGTGTGGAGTAACGAGCAGGGGCTATACCTTCATAGTCTGAACAAGGAAATGCAGTCCTCAACTCTGAGATGTTTCGGGGTTGACTCTGTCTATGTGCATGACTTGGATTTTCATGGTATGATTGACATGACTCTCTATGGCATGGCTCTCTGTGTGGGATCTGGCTATTCCTGGTACATTTGCATGACTCTATGGCTCCCGTTATAGTGTATGACTAGGACTAGTATGGATATTGTTGTGGTATGATACAAAGTTTTTGACATGGTTGTTCATTGTATAATTGTATGACTAGTATGGCTCTCATTCCAGTGTGTGACTGGGACTAATATGGCTCTCATTACAATGGTATGATGCAAAGTTTTTGACATGGCTCATTTTGTGTGACCCGGGGTTCACTATGTGACTATGACTAGTATGGCACTCGTTGTAATGTAATTGGGACTTATATGGATCGTGTTGTAGTGGTATGATGAAAAAAAATTGATATGGTTCTCCATGCATGACCTGGTGTTATAAGCATACAATGAACAAGAACATGCTACATCTTGATAGCAACAAGAACACACATGAATATACAAAATAACAATGGATTATTGGGAAGGAATTCCAACCAAGGTTCTATTAGAATTTGAGTATATTTATACATAGATGATATAGTTGGAGCTGTTATGCCTGCTCACAACCAATCTTCATTTACTTTACTTTATACATTTACCAATGGTTACTGGAATTTACACATACATAATATATATGACAACATAGGTCTATGAGACCCCCAACATCTCCCCCACCCTTAATTCCTTACTCGTCTCGAGAAAGGATGTAGAAATTATTTGGACCACTGCTCTTTGCATAAATTTCCTTATTGTACATCAACCATGTGTAACGTTCTGCATAGGTAACTCAATTGCAATAGTTGCCAACTAGATAATGCACGTATTTGAGGTTCAGTGTGACTTCTTCATGTCAGATGGCCACTTCCTGTAGATCTCCAATATTCACATTATTTGTAGTCTTATCAACCATATAGACTATTACTCCACCTAGGAACTATCGGGAAGCTCCTCTCCAGTCCAGGGGCATCCTTTTTGCTCTCTCTACGGGCAATTCCAGTGCATGACTGTCATTCCTTGGAGTCCCTCATCAAACATAAAATAAGTGAAACATCTACATAAGAACCATCCCACTTTTTGTTCTGCCACAATCCAAGAACAATTTTATAATCTTCATATTGGGGGAATAGACAATATGGCATAATGTTGTTATCATCTTTAGCACTTCAGTGCTTTATGTGTATTTTCTGTTGTGTCATGTGGCTTTTTAGTCACTTTATGAGGTCTAAAAGTACATTGTACTTTTGAAATACATCTGTGAATTTTTTTTCTGCTTCTTATATGTTTCATATATATTGCACATGCAATTATTTTTTTGATTGTGATACATGCTTCGCTGCTGTTTTTTGTTATATAGATCTTATACTTGAGATATTACATGAAGGATAGATGCCACTAGAACTTCCTATGACTCATGACTTTCAAACAAATTAGTGTCGACTAGATGTCAACAAACATTAAAAAGTTGACCAATTTCATTTCATAAATAGACCTCAAATTGACTTTAAATTATCCTTCATATAATTCCCAAAACAAGACTCCTTTGCATGATAATCCAAATTAATTACATACTCAGAAAAATTCATTGTTAACATTAGTTTTGACAATTCTAATAATAAGTCAGGTAAATGATAGATGAGAATTGGTTCTCGTGGCTTCTCTGTCAATTGTTTTCCATTCGAGAAAAAGTTGATTCTACGTTGACTAGCCGAAGATCTATACAAACTCCTTCATGAATGTCTTCCATAAAGCTGGTCGGTCAAAACTGTTTTTTGTAGTGACCCAATCAAGAAAGTCAGCGATATCGAATCATCAACCGGATAGAGAATGGTCCACCAACAGGTGGAGTGGCCGACAACATAATCGATATTCACCCATTTATTTTCAAAGTCTGGTTTGACTGACATGCATCACTTTGCCAAACATTATTGTGCATTGCCTCAAATAAATAATAACTCTAACGAAAATATTTGACACGTCCTGGGTCGACTCCTTATTTTTTAATAAAAATATACAACCAAGGCTAGTCAATATAAATGATAGACACTAACCCAATCTTTTAGTTCCTTCATTATAGTTGAAGTTGGCTTCATGAACTGGTCCACCAATCATATAAAATTCCATCGCAAGTTGGTATGTTCGACAAATTGTAGTTGACTTCACTGGGTGATGACTCATGTGGTCCAATCTTCTTGACAGGATAGACGAGCGTGGGCATTGGCTCAGTGTAGTCGACTTCCCATGCTCCTTGGTATTATCACAATTTAATCGAAACATTCGACTATATGATTCAGTAAAATTTAGATTTTCTTACTCTCATTCTTTTGTAACATCATCCACGAGCTTTTATTTTTCTGCATATTCAAATGATCTTGTTTTTCCCAACCCTTGGAATTCTCTTCCTCTTGATATTTTCCTTTTGATATTTAGATTTTAGTATTACAAATTTTAAGTTCCAACATAGCAGCATCAACAATATTTTACGAATGGCAACACAAATTTTCTTCATTTCTAGAAAAAATTGGAATTGCAGTTGATCTCATCCTCTTTTATTTTCTCCTTTTCTAGTTCAAACCACCTCCATTCGTTGTTGTTGTCACCCACCCAAATGGAGATGAAATTGTGCCAAATTTTTATAACCATACAATGAACAAGAATAGGCTACATCTTGATAGAAGCAAGAACACACATGCATATACACAAAGAACAATAGATTATTGTGAAGGAATTCCAACCAAGGTTCTATTAGACTTTGAGTATATTTATACATAGTTGGAGCAGTTGCACTTGCTTACAACCACCTTCATTTACTTTACTTTACACATTTACCAAGGATTACTGACATTTACACATACATAATATATGATGACAACATAGATCTAAGAGACCCCTCAACACCTAGATGTGTATTGTGTAACTATATGACTGGTATGGATCTCGCTGTACTGTGTGACGGAGACTAGTATGACTCTCATTGCAATGGTATGATGAAAATCTTTTGACATGGATCTTCGTGCATGCCCTGGTGACACAATTGTGTGACTGTTATGACACTCATTACAGTGTGATTGGGACTAGCATGGCTCTCATTATAGTGGTACAATGCAAATTTTTTGAAATGGCTCTCCATGTGTGACCTAGTGTTCACTGTGTGATTGTGTGACTATTATGGCACTTGTTGTAGTGTGACCACGACAAGTATGGCACTCATTGCAGTGGTATGTTACAAAAATTCTAATATGTCTCTTTGTATGTGCCCTAACTCTTCATGGTATTACTTGTGTGGCTCTTGTTGTAGTGGCTCTCCATGTGTGACATGGCTCTTCATGGTATGATTGATGTATAAAAGTTTCAACAGAAATCTTCATGATATGAATGTGGTATCAAGTTTTTACATGGATCTTGGTGAATGACTTCACTCATTATATGGCCTCTTTAAGATATCCCTATATGACTTGGTTCTTCATAAGCATGATTGGCGTGATGTGTTTTTGAATTTTATCAATGTAACACCCTCCTCCCACATTTATCCAAGTTAACCAATCTGCTAGGGTAAACATGTGACAAGAGGATACTATGATGTGATTCAACTCCCAATGTACAGTTAAGGAAGTGGAACCGACAAAACCAAACCAATATGACCTTCCAAACATGCTACAGAACCTTCAAGAGCCAATCAACCCTTCCAGGTGACCAACCCCTGAGACAATTTGTCATTTCATTGATCTAGACCTATAGTCACTCCCATGGAAAGCCATGATTATGACTAAGGCCTTCTAGTTTCTCCCATAGCATGGCATGCTAGCGACTGTGGAATCTTTTAGTTAGTTCTGAGCTAGCGACCCCGAATTCTGTGCCACTTTTTCAGGGCCATGACTCAGGCCACTGCCCAAAACTTCATGAAACTTTCAAAAATGATAAATGACATTGGAACAAAAGTACAAATGCAAACACTTGATCAATTACTTGATTGGACCCCTACTATCCATGATAGGCATTTCATCAAACATGTCACAAATATGAAATCTACAGGTCATAACAACATATCTAAGCATAGGGGTCTCATACTTATATGAGATTCATAAAGAAACATTGTTTCCATATCACAATAACCACATTATCATCTATTAGGTCATGTATTCATTGTACTTTCAACTACTAATCAAAACATGATGAGAGCCATACATCAAGTCTGTCATAAAAAATACTCATAACCAACATATAACCAATAGAAATAACAAGGATATAACAGTGATCTGGATTTAAACAGGAACGCAACAAATTACAGAGATAACCATATACACAAAGATGCAGCGGAAAGAATACTTCATTTCATTAATGGAAAATACTGAAATATGCTTACAAACAGAAATGGAAATAAACTAGCTAGGGCGATGGTAGCTTATCTCTGAGAAGAGATGTGATGGCTACATGCCTCTGAACTGTGTTACAATGAGGCTCGAAGGCCTATTTATTGTTGAGAAACAATGGAAAACCCTTAACATTCCAAAACCTAACCCTAGGAGATGAAACGCCAAACTGTGGGCCCCATTTGGGGGTAAATTGGTACATCAACTTCCCGGGGTCGTAACTTTGGCATATGATCTCCGTTTGACGCGTACAATAGCTCGTTAGAAAGATCTATCCGAGTACTACCACTTTGGGAGGCAACATCGGTCCATGGACCCATGTTGCCCCAGATTCCCAAAAAAACGTCGTTTAGGGCCTCAAAACGGCTCCGGAAGTTCAGGACCCGAAAAACTGCTAAAAATAGTAAACGGTGCTACAATTAAGGAAACTGAAAATGCTGAGAAAGACAATGGTGGGGGTCCAGGTGGACTTGGCAGGTGGCCACCAATATCCACCTGGATCATTCCTCCCCCCTTAGGAAGCAATGGTCCCCATTGCGTTGAGCTCCTCCATGAGATGAGGAAACTTCTGCTGAACTTGTTCCCTGGTGAGCCACTTTCCCTGCTGAAGGAGTTGGCCTGCTTTGACAACTCGATACAGTTGGATATTCTGTTGGCGAGTGTTCTTGATCTGTGTGTCCATGATCTGATCAGTTGCAGCTTGTTCCATGCAATCTGGATTTAATTCTGTGGGTTTGAGCTGTTCTGCAATGTCGGATGTGTCTAGCAATGGTGGAAAGTATGGCCGAAGGCGGTCCACATTGAACACTGGGTGCAGGCCAAGGAATGGGGGAATGCTGAGCTCAAATGCATTGTCTCCCATAGCCTTAGTAATGGTGTAAGGACCATATCGGAGTGGTCTCAATTTCCGATAGGCTCCAGTAAGGCGTTCCTTTTGCAAATGCAACCAGACTTTGTCGCCCACCTGAAACTTGTGTGGCACCCGGTGTTGATCATGTCGCTGCTTGTACTTGGCATTTGATTTCTCAAGAATGTCATGGACCTGCTGGCGAATATGTTGGATGCGCTCAATGAAGCTGGTGGCCTTATCTGTTTCGGACTGGACATGAGCTGAATTCATGTGAGTAGCTGCAAGGGGCATGGCCACATCAATGGGGCATAGTGGCTGGAATCCCAAACCCACCTGAAAAGGGCTATGGCCAGTGGAGCTGTGAAGAGCTCGGTTGTAGCTATGCTAAACATAGGGGAGGCTCTCGTCCCATGTGCGTGGATGCTTTGAGTTATACATGCGCAGAATGTGCACAATCATCCTGTTGACAACCTCTGTCTGGCCATCAGTTTGAGGATGGAAGGCTGTGGACTTCGTGAGTTTGGTGTCCAGCATTGACCAGAGACTGGACCAAAAGGTGCTGAGAAACCGACTGTCCCGATCTGAGATGATAGACTGTGGGATCCCAAAGTGCACCCACACTCGTTCAAAGAAGAGTTTAGCAGTGGCTTCTGCTGTGATATTCTTCTTGCAGGCCATCATAATGGCCATCTTTGAGAACCTGTCGACGACCACAAAAACACAGTCATTTCCATGCTTAGTGGAAGGAAGGCCTGACATGTAATCCATGGAGATGGATTCCCAAGGTCGACTAGGGGTAGGCAACGGGGTATAGAGGCCTTGCTTCTTAATGGTCGGTTTGGCAATGGCACAGGCAGTACATGATCGGATGTACTTCCCAACATCCTGTCGAAGATTCGGCCAATAGAAATAGTTTTGCAGTACCGCCACTGTTTTCTCGACCCCGAAATGCCCAGTAGCCCGACTGTAGTGTGCTTCCCAAATCATCTTGGCACGCTCGCTTGAAGGAACACAAAGGTGACCGAGGTGGCATAATAGGGCATCTTGGAGGTGAAAATTTGCAACCTGCCGACCCTCCAAGAGTGTCTGGTATGTGTGGCCGAATTCTGGGTCGCTTTTGTAGAGAAGTGGCCAATCAGAAGTCTCGTGCCCGCAAGAGTTGAGCACGGTGGTTAGCGCCACGATCGGGGGTCGACTGAGGCAATCTGCAACATTATTGGTGCTGCCCTTTTTATACTTGATATTCAAGTGAAACTGTTGCAGGTATGTAGACCACTTCTGATGGCGATCATTCTGCAATTTCCCTTGGGTCTGTATGAACTGCAGAGGTCGGTGGTCTGTGTGGATGACCGTTTCCTTCCCCAAAATGTAGTGCTTCCATTGTTGGCAGGCCTGTACAATGGAATACATCTCTTTATCATAAGTGGGGTACTTCCGGACTGTGTCTGAAAGTGTTTCACTGTGATATGCCACTAGATGTCCATGTTGAGTAAGGACTGCCCCAATAGCATAGTCAGAGGCATCTGTCTCGACCTCAAATGGTTGTTGTAAATCTGGTAACGCGAGCACTGGTGCCGTGCAGAGGCGATCCTTCAACTCCCTGAATGCCTTCTGTTGAGATTCAGACCAAAAGAATTTTGCTTTCGCCCCGCCCTTGGTGACTTGACTCAAGGGCCAAGAAATATGAGAAAATCCCAACACAAACCTGCGGTAGAAGTTGGCAAGACCTAGAAAGCTGCGGAGCTCTGTTAGAGTGGTTGGAGAGGGCCAATCCTGAATGACTTGGACCTTGGCTGGATCGACATGCACCCCCTGTTCATCAATGATGTATCCCAGATACTGAACCTCGGTCATGCCAAAAGTGCATTTCTCCAAATTTGCACATAGCTTGTGTTGCCGCAGTGTTTGGAGAACCTGTCGGATGTGGTGGAGGTGCTCTTCCCAACTCTGGCTGAAGATCAGAATGTCATCCAAGTATACTACTACAAAGGAGTTGGTGAATGGCCGCAAGATGTCATCCATTAGCCTCATAAAGGTTGCAGGAGCATTCGTCAATCCGAAAGGCATGACCAACCATTCGAAGAGGCCCTCCTTGGATTTGAAGGCAGTCTTCCACACATCTGAGGGTTCAATTGGTACCTGGTGATATCCTGACTTCAGATCGATCTTGTTGAAATATTTCGCCCCCTTTAGTTGGTCTAGGAGGTCATCAATCCGCGGGATCGGGTACCTATTACAGACAGTGATCTTGTTCAGCGCCCGATAGTCAATACAGAGTCTCCACGTCCCATCCTTCTTCTGTACCAACACTATCGGGCTCCCACAGGGCGAAGAACTCGGACGGATGTGACCTTTCTGCAGGAGCTCCTGAATCTGCCTCTTGATTTCATTGTTCTCCAGAACGGAGCGCCGATAAATTGGTCCATTGGGTAGCGGCGCACCTGGGGTCAGATCGATGGAGTGCTTGACTTGACAGTGCAGAGGAACCCCTGCCGGGGAGGTGAAGATGTCTTCGTACTCCTCCACAATCTTGTCCATCTGTAGCTGCCGTGCAGAGGGACCCCGTTTGGAGGCCGCGGCCACTGTCTTCTTCTTCCCTTGAGGGCGTATCATCAGGAAAACAAATTTCCTGGTTTTGGAAATGATCTTACTGCATTGTTTTGCAGTAATCAAAGAGATGGCGGCAGGTGGTGCTACCTCTGGTATCCTGAACAACTCATTTCTCAATGTAATAATAATAGCACGGGGCCTTGATTCATACACAGCATGTCGCTTCCACAAGTATGGTTGTCCTAGTAATACATCACAAACTTCAAGGGGAGCAATGTCACATAATACCTCATCCGTGAAGGGCTTGATGTTGTATGGAAGGCGACACTGCTGGCTCACGCGAAGATCTCGCCCTTGGTGAAGCCACCCAATGGTGTATGGTTGTGGATGTGTTGTGGTCGGTAAGCCCAGCCGCTTCACGGCCTCTGCCGAAATGAGATTCTTTTGACTCCCGCTATCAACAATGAACTGTATCGGGGAGCCCTTTGCCCACATCTGGGAGTGGAAGAGACGCTCCTCCTCCTCTGGATCTTCGGGTTCATTTTTCTGGATCTTTGCGGTAGCAACAGTGGCGCTGGGATCCGCATCAATGATCTGCTTCCCTTTTTCATACCCCTTATCGGGTTCTGACTCAGAGTCGGAACATGCATCTGATTCTGAAACCTTTAGCTCAGCCACCAGTGACTGCTTGGCCCGACACTCACTTGTGTTGTGAGTGGAGCTCTTATGGAACTCGCACCATTTTCCAGTGTCCTTTCTCGGCTTCGCGGCGTTGCTCTTTGCTTGCAGCTTCGGCTGGTTGTCTTGGGCTGTCCCGCCTTGGATTTGTCCTTTGTTCTATGGTTTAGGGGCACCTTTCCCCTGCTTTGGATTCGCAGATCCAAAGTCTCGCTTCTTTTGTTTAAACTTCTGCTCGACCTTGACGGCATACCGGTATGCTGCGCCGAGCGAGGGGATGTTTAGGAACTGTATTTCTTCCTAGATGTACTTGTGCAGGCAGCCACGGTATTTGAGTATCAAATGTTGCTCTGAATCCTTGATACCCAACTTTGTGCGAAGGGTATGGAAAAGATTGGTGAACTCCGGCACGTCTTGGTCCCTTCCCTGCCGCAGCGTGGTCCACTTTATGTATTCATCCTCATAGCTTCCGACAGGGTAGTACTGCTCCTTGATGGCATCCCGGAACGAATCCCAGGTGGGTGCGGCTGAAAATAGTGAGCCAGTACTTTCATCCTTCTGCTCGCAGTAGGTTTCCCACCAGTCCTTGACGTGGGGGGCTGCTTTGAGAAGAGCAAAAACAATCTTTTCCCGACTTGAAAATTCATGAACAGAGAAATAACCCTCTAGCAGATTTAACCATTTATCTACGGCATCGGCGTCTATCTGACCCTCGAATATGGGGATTTCAAAATTAACTTGTACCTTAAAGGGTGTGGCGTTTCCAGAGGAGCTGCTGGAAGCCGATGCGCCGCTTCTGGGTAGCCGCTGAAGGATCTGCGCAAAGCTGTCCATCATCGCGTTCCGTTGTCGCTCGAGCGCTTCTTCGAGCAAGATTTTGATGGGATCTCCTGCCCCCTCGTCTTTCTTCTCGTCCGCCATGGGAGGCCGTCGGGATTTGCGAGGCTGGTCTTGCAAAGGTTCAACCAGTTCAAGCCCTAACTCCTTATATCCCGACCTTGTTGGGGACATGCAAAGAAAAACAGAGAAAAAGCAGACCGCTCTGATACCACTGATCCGGATTTAAACAGGAACGCAACAAATTACAGAGATAACCATATACACAAAGATGCAGCGGAAAGAATACTTCATTTCATTAATGGAAAATACTGAAATATGCTTACAAACAGAAATGGAAATAAACTAGCTAGGGCGATGGTAGCTTATCTCTGAGAAGAGATGTGATGGCTACATGCCTCTGAACTGTGTTACAATGAGGCTCGAAGGCCTATTTATTGTTGAGAAACAATGGAAAACCCTTAACATTCCAAAACCTAACCCTAGGAGATGAAACGCCAAACTGTGGGCCCCGTTTGGGGGTAAATTGGTACATCAACTTCCCGGGGTCGTAACTTTGGCATATGATCTCCGTTTGGCGCGTACAATAGCTCGTTAGAAAGATCTATCCGAGTACTACCACTTTGGGAGGCAACATCAGTCCATGGACCCATGTTGCCCCAGATTCCCAAAAAAACGTCGTTTAGGGCCTCAAAACGGCTCCGGAAGTTCAGGACCCGAAAAACTGCTAAAAATAGTAAACTGTGCTACAATTAAGGAAACTGAAAATGCTGAGAAAGACAATGGTGGGGGTCCAGGTGGACTTGGCAGGTGGCCACCAATATCCACCTGGATCAAACAGCGATAAAATCCACATATAAGCCAGTACTTTTACACATGAAATACCAAGGAGAAATATCTCTTATTAATGAATTCAAAATCCAACCAGGTTTGGGACTTCCACAAACCACCCAACCATATATTGGCTGAACCAAATCTTTCTTTCATCCAATGACTCTCGTGCCATATTCCAAGCATGAACGTGGGACTCAAAACCAAACGAAATCATGTTTCCTTATGATTTACTGCAATCCCCACCAGATCACTAGGCCCTAAAAAAGCATGGATGCCACCGGATTTCTCCGCCTACACCGTGAGGAATTTACCTATCTCCTAGTCTCTAGTCTTTACCATATATCCCGCCATACAACGGTCGAGGATTCCTAGGCCTAATCAAGACTCTGCCCTCCAGGATTTACTGTATATCCCACCATTCACCAGTCAAGAATTCATAGTCCTAATCGAGGACGCACACCTCTGGGCTTCACTATATATCCCGCCATTCATCAATCGAGGATTCCTAGGCCCACAAAGCACACAAAATTTGGCTTTACCGCAATCTCAGTCCAGTTTAGGAATTCTTAAGGGTTGTGTTCTTTCTTTTAGAGACTTCCTCACTCAGTTTTGAAACCATTTAGAAATCCATCTCAACCAAATACAAGAGAACCAATCACACAATGGCTATCCGAAAATGGAAAGGCAAGGCTGAAGAACATTATCGCACCTGGAAAAACCCATTCCAATGATAGCAAGAGAACCAAATACACATATGCATGTACCATGCATGCCAAAACTAGCAAGGAAACTACACATGAAAATTGATAGCTTCCAATAATCATGTTGTAGTTGCTTGATCTTTCTCTTCCTTGCTTGATATTTGCCTTCTTGGTCCTTCCTTTTATTTCCTTGATCCAATGATAGAGTGATCCAAGAATGCTCTAAGTTTCCAAGAGTGTGAAAGAGAGAGAATAGAGAGAGAGCTCCAAAACTAAGCTGACAAAAGGTACCAACTGATCCTCAGAAGTATTGTTATTAATGAGGCCTCTATCTTCTTCATTTTTCCATTATTTTCCTTCATTTTCCTCCTCACATGCAACTTGTGACCTTTCACCTTCCTTTTCTCCTAATTTCCATTATTTGCATAAAAAAATCCAATTAATGGCTCATGCATTTCCAAAGCCTTTGCCATTTCCTTTGCCAATTTCCTTAGCCATAATAAACCAAATTAACATCCACACTAGGATGTTTTCCCAACACTCAGCTTGGAATACGTGTCCCATGACCTTGATTATTATTTTTCCTTTATTAACTTTATTACATGGAATTTTGACTAGGGTTGTTACAGAACCCTCCCCCTTGGGGGAACACCATCCTCGGTGTTCAATGACACATACAACCAATAAGACTACTAAAGGAAAAACATACTGCCCATGTAGATTTATAACTTAGCTCAATGCAATATTTACAATGATTAACCTACTGAGAAGCAAACCAACATGCTAACATAACAACATGACAACCATAATGACATGACACTCATACCACTTATTAGTGCTTTATAACACATCCCATGGTGTTATTTACATCCATATACATATGTACATATACCAAAAACATTCGCTCAACCAGTGAATAGATAAGGATACATAGCCTACATCTGATCTGTCAACTCCCATGTAGCTTCATCAGGTCCAAAGTGCTTCCACTACACTTTAACATGCTTGATTTCTCGGTTCCAAAGCATGAGAATCTTTCTTTACAATATGCATTGAGGTTTTGACTGGAATTCTCCATCTGGCTTCACCTACAATACAAACCAGGCAATCACATGATCAGTATATTTAACATACTTCTCAAGCAATTACACATGGAAAACATCATGGACTTTCATTGTCGGAAGCAGTGGAAGTCAATGGGATACTAGTCTAATCCTTTCAAGAATCTTGAAAGGTCCACAAAACTGAGGTGTCAGCTTGGCACATGATCCAATCCTCAATGGGATCTACTTCGGCTTGATGCACAAGTACACTTGTTCCCCAACCTGAAACACCTTAAATAACTTGTTCTAATCTGCATAACTTTTATGCATGTCCTATGTTTCTTTCAGATTCTTATTGATTACCCACATTTTTTATTCCATCTTTGCCAACATTTATGGTCCAATCAACACCTTGTTCACTGGATCACTCGAACTGATGGGAGCATTACAACTCCTCCCATACAGTGCTTCAAGAGGACTCATCCTCAAAGATTCTTGGTACCAATTGTTATAATCAAACTCAACCAGTGGAAGGTACTCCTCCCATATCCTCTACTAATGCATCACATACATCCTCAACATGTCCTCCAATATCCTATTGACCCTCTTTTTCTGTCCATCTGTCTGCGGATGATAATATATGTTGAAGGCCAACTCTATCCCAAAACCAGCAAACATGTCCTTCCAAAACTTGGAAGTGAACTTAGCATTTGTTCTTGACACAATCTTCTTCAGTACACGATGCAGCCTCACTACATCTCTTATGAATATTTGTGCCACGTCACTAGTTGAATACGTAGACTTCACTGGCATGAAGTGTGATAACTTTGAAAACCTATCCACAACAACCATCATGGAATCATGTTTTCCAAATATCCTTGGAAAATCTGTGATGAAATCCATGTAAATGACCTCCCACTTCCACTCTGGAATTAGAATCGGTTTTAGTAGTCCACCTAGATGGTTACACTTTGCCTTCACCTGCAGACAGTCCAAACATCTAGCTGATGGGCCTCCAAATTAGACATAAATTAAGGCCCATTTGACCATCCTTCAGCACATTAAACCTCTCTTTTTTGCATTAGATGACATATTTTTAGCTTTAATATTTTCATTAGGAAGGTTTAGAGATAATTGCATATTTGTGCCTAATATTATTTATTTTTGTAGAATATTGTGAGAATATTGGACAGATTATGAAGATTTGGAGGAGGAGATAATCTAGGGACTTGCTCCCTACTACAGGAGGATCAAGATTGGATAATAAATGAACAAAATATCATGAAATTATTAACAAATTCTGGATCTCCAGTGATTGAGAAAATCTAGGAATGTGTTCCATGTCATTTAATGTTGATTCCTAGTGTTGGGAACCAGATCCACTATTTGAGAGATTTTGGAGGGTAAACATTCCTCCTTTCAAGTATAATGCTTCCTCATCATTTTTTATAAGCACCAATTCGAATTTGCCTCTAGGGGGGTATGTATTTCTTAGTCTTCTTGTGGAGAAAGCTTATTATTTAGCAGCTCCATTTTCATTTATAGCGGGGATGTACTTAGATTGATTCAAATAATGGAGTTTGGTGACATTTTTAGCCTCTAAAACATGGTTTCCTCTATAGGAATCTGATTTTCTTTGGGCTTGGCCATCCCAGGAGCCTCAGAGCCATCTTGTATAATTTGTTTATCTCCTTTCAATATATTTTTCACTTGCATCTCTTATTTTTGCACTTATTATTCATGCTTCTTTTGTTGTAGGTTACATTGGTTAAATGATTTAAGTGATTTTTTTGTAGGTTATTTATATATTCACAAGCATTATTCATCCTTATAATATCTTTTAAAATTCATATTTATCACTAAGCTACTTGGATTGGTTTACTAGTTCACAAATCTAGAAGTTTTGGAAGTCGTTTGTAGCAAAATACTAGTAATTTTCTTCTATCTTTTAAAACGTGTTAATGAGCTTCATTTGAGTTGATTCCACTTGCATTGGGTCATAAAAACATTCAAGTTAATTAAAAAAATTACCCCATATCATTTTAACTTCATTAGGTTAGGCATTTGGTAGTTTAACTAACTTACTAGTTCTTGATTTTCCATTTTTTAAAGTAGTAATTTTCTTCTAATTTTTAGCACATGTTGGCAGGGGCACTTTAGAGTGATTCTATTTGGAATGGAGTCCTAATACATCCTACTTAATAACATTTTTTTCCCATCCCATTTTCATTTAATTTACTTGGGCATTCAGCAAATTATATCCTCCTGTAGCACCTCCTATATCACTCATGTAGCCCTCCTGTAGCATGTGTAAACTTGACCATATTTTCTCCAAAAGCTTGGTTTTTGTCTCTTAGGATTGAATAATTATCCCTAGGCTCTAAATCCATGATTGGGGAAGAATAAACACCATTTATGACTTTCCTTTTTACAAAGTAGATTAGGCCTATTTCTTTGAATTTATGCTCTTAGGATTTCAATTACAAATTGTTGTTCTTGCATAGGATTAGTTTATTTTCAAGGAAAATTTTCACGTTCTGCAATTAGACTAATGATTCACATTGTTTCAAGTAGCACAAGTTTTACATTTTGAAAACATACAAGTACTTTTCATTTCTTCAAATAGCATAACCTTTACCTTCTTGCAATTAGGACTAGTGTTTACATTTGAGCAAATAGAATTTCCATTTCTTGCAAATACAGTGACATTTCCATTTCTGCAATTAGTTTAGGCTTTGATCTCATGAAATTCACTTGCTTGCAACAAATCAACAAAATAAGGACACATTTCATGTTGCACATACAGTGTCGACACCTCTTAAGTTTGTACGAACCCTGAGTTGATAATTTAAGTTGGTAGCCTTGGGAGTTTTTGAATTCTTGTTGCAATACTGGGGCTCATCACTTTTTGGCGCAATTGCCAGGGAAGTGTCAAACTATGCATTGTTTTATTCCCTAGTTGATTAATTTCTTTCAGGTAGAAGAAGAAGATGTCGTAGAGAAGGTAGAAGAAATGGATGGATCTTATGACAATGAAGAATGTCCTCTTAGATTTCCCATTGAATATACTGAAATCAATGTTCATATGAATAACATCCCTTCATATTTCCTTCCCAACTTCCATGGTATGGGGCAAGAGGATCCAGAAAACTCTCTCTTTGAATTTGAAATCCTTTGTAGATCTTATGGTTACTTACTAAACACTCAAAAGTTGAGATTGTTTTCGGTAAAATTGAAGGATAGAGCTCTTAAATGGTTCATGAGTTTAGGAACTAATTCAATAATATCATGGAATGATATGAAAAATATATTTCTAGAAAAATATAAATATCGTGACCTTAAAGAAGAAATCTCTAGAATGACTCAAAAAGAAGATGAGATCCTTGAGGATCTAATAGAGAGATTCATGTATAATGTTAAGAGGGTGAAATTGCATCATTTAGAATTTGAAACACTAAAAACCCTCTTAGAACAATTAGAGAGGACTCGATTGATCTCCTTGATCTCATGAGTAGAGGTAATGTATACCAATTATCATTTGAATAAATTTGTGAAACATGCAAGCGCATATCAAGAGGAAGTGAAAAAGTAAGTAAATCAGCATCATGGTCGATAAGTCAAGTTGAACTTGGAAATTTGCTTGATAACTTTAAAAAAAAAATCTTAGCAATCTAAGCAAACAAGTAGAAATGTTAAGAATGCAATATGAGCAAAAGGAAGACGTTGATATTTTTGTTGTCCATGCAGAATCACAAGTTATTAAATATTTCCCATCATGACCAAGGTTGAAGGAAGTTTACCAAGAGGATAATAGAGCAAATCAATCACCAAAGTAGCTATGTTATGTAGCTCAAAGAAGACCATGGCAGCCTAGTCAACCCGATATGATGCAAGAACCTAATTCACAATTTCAAGGTTATGCACACCCATCTCAAAGTAATTGGAACACACCCTTTCCTTGGAAACCTTGACCATATCAACCCCAAAACCAATCTTGGCAACAAGGTTGGCAAGAACCTTATGGGAGAAATCCACAATATCCTCAATATTTTTTTCAATATCCTCCATACCCAACTCCATGTTATCCCTACAATCCACCTCCACCACAACCATAACCCCAACCACATCCATCTCAAAAATCCACTTCCACTCAACTACCTGTACCACCAATTCCAAACCCACACAGCGAAGTAGCTCAACCCACTAACAATGTTGAGGTACAACACTTCCAAACATCTCCTCTTGATCTAAATGGTATTCATCTTAGCTTAGGAAGAGTGCTGCAAAAAACAGATTCTTTTGATGTCATTTAAGGACAACATTCAAAAAAATAAGATTCAAATGAGAAGACCAAAGAATCATGGGTTTCACTTGATGAAGAGCAGACATTAGAATCAGAGATTGAAAAAGTTCCCTCATGTTTACCATCAGATCCTCCATGTGTTCAAGAGAATAATCAACAAAAAGAGGAAGATTTTAATGTCATGGTAGAATAAGACATGAAGAATGATCCAGATGAGCAAGTGAACCAAGGGAATCAAAACTATATTGAGGTTTGGTTCTAGAAAATCAACAAGATGGAGCATCACTCTCTTCTTCAATAGTGCTTGATATCATAAAAGTCAAAGCATTTGGTCTCTAAAATTTAGGTACATGTCAAAGCATATATTTCGAGCCTACAAATGAGTTTATATGTCATCTTGATGTGCACATGGCTCCATTAGAAGTATTCATATACTTGAAAGAGATTTTGTTTTTTTCAAGTAGAGTAGGATAGAAAAAAAGAAATAAAAAATGAAAAAATAAGAGGAAAAATAAAATATCAGGTGAAAACCTCCTTTGAGGCACTTGAGATTGACTCATTGATTGAAAACCTCCATGAGGGACGGTCAATGGGTTGGAAAAAAAAAAGGATCCTAGGTGAAAACCTCCTTTGAGGTGCCTAGGCAGACCTACTAGTTGAAAACCTCATTGAGGCAGCTAGTCAACCTAAAAGAAAAAAAAAATGCAAAAATGAAAAGTTGTGTTTGCTCCATGTATCTCTCCGATGTTTGCAGGTGCTCTCCAACCTTTGCAAGCAACAAAAACAAGTTAGCACCAAAAGAAAAAGTTGATAAAAAATCTAGTCAAAGGAATTCAAACTTGGGCTTTCTCCTCCTTTGCCTAGATGCCCCAATAGGACCAAGGCCATGTCAATCCATCACCCTCATCCATTTCCAACATCCATCCATCATTTTCAAGTCTTTCCCATTCATTTTCCTAGTTTTCCTAATATGCTATAGGAGGGTTTTGTTTTGCTACAGGAGGTCAAATACATAGGGCAGAAATTATTTTTACCATATCTCAAAAATTTTACATCCATTTTCCGATTTGTTTCATATGCTGATGCATATGGATGATGGAAACATGCTCAAGCAATTTAAGCAAATTCCAGTGCACACTTTTTGAGAAATTTACCTCCATCACCTACAACCATTTTTAAGTTTTCTCAAGATTCGTGCATCTGTTGGCTGAGATTTTGTATGGGGAGATGCATTAGGATGATGGCAACATGCTCACCAAATTTCAGGTCAATCCAAGCTACCATTTGAGAGATATGGATAAAACAATTCTACTACAAGAGACTGTCCTGAAATGCTACAGGAGCAGCCTGAAATGCTACAAGAGGCAGATCTAATTGGAAAAAGGGGCCAAAAGGGCATGTATTCTCTAAGAAATGTTGGGAGAGGTCCACCTATATCACCTTCATCACTCATCCACTCCATCTAGCCAAGAGTCATCTTCAAATTCCACTCTGCCTTACATGAAGAAAAAAAATCAGAAAAATCTTTGTCATCAACTTTTCCACCACCTACACCACCTCTTGATGATTTTAACCATGTCCTTATACCTCCTATGACTTTCCATCAATCCCACATGTAGTAATGAGGTCTCGAAGATGAATTAAATGATTGTTACAGGAAGAGGATTCCTCCTGTAGCAGCCTTTACAGTTACAACAGAACTCAACATCAATTTTTTTTCACCCACAGAGCAGAAGATCTAGCCACCTTGAGCATCATGAATCCATTTCTAAAGGGACACATCCTCCTTAGGAAGCAGTCCATCCACTCCACCAGCAGCAGATGGGACACTTGGAAAAAAACTACATGCACAACAATTTTATCAGTCAAAGGATCATCAAGCTAAGAAGACCTGTGCAAAAGCAAACAAAGGAAACCAACACCTTCAAGATCATTGTATTATGAAGTCTAGCTCTAGCATGCAAGCATCTCCAGCAAATCGACATCACAGGTAGGTACAGGTATGAAATATTATTCACCTCTTCTCTTGAGAATGTTATGGTTAGAAATTTGTTTTCGATGCATAAGAGATGAGGTTTTATAAGCTAAGGGTGGGTTAGCAATCTCAGCCACCCTCAACCAGTTAAGTGCAGCTAACTCCCTCACTCATGCAACGTGGAAAATCCAAATTAAGAAGGGTGATGATTACGAGGAGTGGGGACAACAGTTAAAAGAGGAAATTCATGCAAAGGCCAAGTCACCAAAGCGCTCTGAGCCATTACCACAAAAGGGAATAAAAGTACGAGGCTCAAATTCACTTGCACAATTACTCATTCCCAAGAAACAGTTGGAGAAACCCATCAAGGTACAAAAGGATGAGCTAGATGCTACCAGGGGCTGCCTAGGGTGCTATAGAAGAGATACAGAGTTTATTTTCAGGTGTTATAGGATAGGGCATAGCTGCTACAAGAAAAATAAGGCTGCTACAGGAGAATCATGGCTGCTATAGGAGAGATAGATTATGTGCTACAAGAGAAACAAATTTGCTACAAGGCAAGACAGTGTGCTACAGGAAATTCAAAATGGCTACAAAAAGCCTAATTTTGAGCAACTTTACCCTATATTTGAAGAGGTACATCTAAGACAAGGGTAAGTACACATTTTTATCTGCCATTTATGGACAAGAAACCTGCAAAACCTCTCATTCCTTCAACCAAAATTCTGATATTAGTTTGAGAATAAAAAATTGAATGAGAATGTTTCTTTTGAGTTAAGAAAGATAAGAAAGGAAATGGAATTTTTTTTGAGTTGAGTCTGAAGTTTTCGTTCCTCTAACCAGTATGGATAAAACTGCTCTTTTACCCCTGTAGCAGATTGGGAGTATTGGTTTTCCAAACTTTGGAAAATCACAGTGACAAAACATGGGGGGAGTAGTTTCAATTGAAGAGAGTCCATGAACTCATCAAGGATTATAATTATCACATATGTTATGGAGAATGTTCAAAAACTTGTATCATGGGAAAACATTGTGGACATTAACAGGGAGACTTTTCTTAAGACACAAGCACAAGCCTAATTAGAACTTGGAGAAAAGGATGGATCTACAGAAGAAGGAGCTAGAGAAGAAGAGGAAGAGAATGGAGCAAGATAAGATGTGCCAAAATTCCTTCTGAGGTAGCTTGGGATGTTAAGGAGGCCACCAGGGCCATGAATTAGGTCACTAAGTTGCTCAGAGGATGAGCAACACTTTCAACAGGGGGGTATGATGGGTCTCCAAATTAGACATAATTTAAGGCCCATTTAACCATCCTTTAGCACATTAAACCTCTCTTTTTTGCATTATAGTACATATTTTTAGCTTTAATATGTTCATTAGGAAGGTTTTAGAGATAATTGCATATTCGAGCCTAATATTTTTTTTTTAATTTGTTTTAAGTTGAATCTCGGAGTATCCACAGTAATATTCATGCTTTTCAATGTTTCAAATCCCAACAGGGATCCATCATCAGGACAATTGCTGAATGATGATATAAGAAGAGCTCAGTGAGGAGATAAATAGTGTTAAGATATTTTGTTTTCAAGAAGATGAGGTCGGCTTTAAAAATTTTATATTTTTGTTTTTATTTTTAATTAATTTTTATTTTATTTATAATAATTATTAACCATGTTTTAAAGTTCTATTATTGTATTAATTATTTTATTGTGTTTTTATTATTAATTAGTTTAACTAATTAATAGAATGTAAATATTTTTAAAATTAATTTTATTGTAATTAATGGATTATGTATAATGTTATTGAAATGATTAAATAGTTTATTATTAATGTATCTTAATTCTAATTAATTAATTAATAATTATGATAATTAATTTTTAATAAAAGATAGATTGAATTTATTTTAATGTAATTACTAATTATATTAGATTTAATTAATTAAATGGTTAATAGATATTATAATTAGATACTAATTATTATTTTACATGCTTATATATATATATATATATATATATATATATATATATATATATATATATATATATATATTAGTAAACTAAATGATTTATAATAATTAATTGTTGCTAAAAGTATTAATTGATATTAATTATTATTATAAATTAATTATTCTTATCATTATTGTAGCTAACCTATAATTAATTATTATAATGCAATTAAGAATCATAATAATAACTTATTCTTAACTATTTTTATTTTATTTTTATTTTATTTTTATTTTTATTTTTATGAGAAAGCAATTACTTGATTACCTAAGATGTACTCGTGGTCCTAATCCCTTTGATTAAAGGAAGCCAACTTCCACTAATCTCGATACCGTTGTCCCTATTGAGATTATGTGGATGTTTTATAATTTCAAGAGCCTCCCTAATCTTCCGTCTTTGGTATTGTTCTTCTCTAGTGATAATTGAGGCACTCTCCAAACAAACCTAGTGTTTTGTTTTTGAGGAATGTTCCGCAAGGGTCGACGTACCAAACCTTCCATTCTTAATATCTGCTCCATGTTCTTTTAGTCTTTTCTGCAGAGAACGCCATGTTTCACCTATGTAACTTTTTCCACAAGAAAAATCAATTTTATAAACCCCTTTGAGTTTTTGTCTATCAATATCATCTTTCACTAATCTCATTCCTTGTTTTATTGTTCCAGGAGCTGAGAACTGAGTGACTATGTTTTTCTTTTTCAATATTTTGGCAATCCTATATGTAACCCCTTGAATATATGGTAGGAAAACTCTAGCATATTAAGGAAGGGTTTGGGCTTTAGGTTCTTGAGATAACACTCTCCTTTCTACTCTTTCTATAGTTTTTTTGATGTCTTTTCCTTTATAGCCTATACCCTTAAATATGGAAGATAAATTCTTTTTCCCTTCCTCAAGATGCTCAGAGTCAGAAATTCAAAGGGTTCTAATGGCAAGAGTGTTAAGGACACCAAGTTTCTGGGCCGGGTGATGGTAGGATTCAACGTGGAGGTAGCTTTCTATGTGAGTTGATTTCCTAAAAACTTTATGTCCTAAAGAGTCATCCTCCTTCTTGATGATAAGAACGTCTAAGAATGGGATACTATTGTTTTCCTCAAGCTCCATAGTAAATTTTATTTCGGGAGAGATAGAGTTAAGGTGCATAAAGAACTTATCAAGTTTTGTCCTACCATGAGTCCATTTTAGGTTGGTATCATTGACAAATCGTTTCCACCATGCTGGCTTCAAAGGGTATGTTTCAAGGGCTTTCTTTTCAAAGTATTCCATGTATAAGTTGGCCACAATTGGCGATAGGGGTGATCCCATTGCCACCCCAGATGTCTGCTCATAATAATCTCCTTGAAATGTGAAAATTGTTGACCGCAAACAAATCTCAGCAAGTTTTGCAGTTTCTGGGTCAGTAACCTCATTTATAACTTGAATAGCTTCATCTAAGGGGATCTTGGTGAATAACGATACCACGTCAAAACTTACCAAGATGTCATCCTGGTCTACCCTTTCATTTTTGATAAGCTTCACAAAATCATGGGAGTCCTTGATAAAAGAATCAATATTCCCAACGAGAGGCCTAAGGATCTTTGCAACATACCTAGCGAGCTCATAGGTTGGGGAACCAATGGTATTAACTATTGGTCTAAGAGGAACCCCTTCCTTGTGGATTTTGGGCAACCCATAAATTCTTGGGAAGGTTTCACACGAAGGAGTTAGTCTCTTTTTTAATTTTTCCTCAAGTTTGGAATCTGAGATTGCCTTCTTGACTTCTCTAGAGAAGAACTGAGTGAATATCATTTTTGACTTATCTCATTCCTTGTTTTATTGTTCCCGGAGCTGAGAACTGAGTGAATATCATCTTTGACTGATCCCATTCCTTATTTTATTGTGTTTTATTATTAATTAGTTAAACTAATTAATAATAAAACACAATAAAATAATTAATACAATAATAGAACTTTAAAACGTGGTTAATAATTATTATAAATAAAATAAAAATTAATTAAAAATAAAAAACAAAAATATTAAAAATTTTAAAGCCGACCTCATCTTCTTGAAAACAAAATATATTAACACTATGTATCTCCTCACTGAGCTCTTCTTCTATCATCATTCAGCAATTGTCCTAATGATGGATCCCTGTTGGGATTTGAAACGTTGACAAGCATGAATATTACTGTGGATACTCTAAGATTCAACTTAAAGGAAATGAACCACAGATGCCTGAAATCCATTATTTATTTTTATAGAATATTGTGAGAATATTGGGCAGATTATGAATATTTGGAGGATATAATATAAGGACTTGCTCCTTACTATAGGAGGATCAAGATTAGATAATAAATGAACAAAAAATCATGAAATATCATGAAATTATTGACAAATTTTGGAGCTCCAATGATTGAGAAAATCTAGGAATGTGTTCCCTGTCATTTAATGTAGATTCCTTGTGTTAGGAACCAGATCCACTATTTGGGGGATTTTAGAGGGGAAAGCTTCCTCGTTTCAAGGAGAATTCTTCCTCATCATTTTTTGTAAGTACCAATTCGAATTTGCCTCTAGGGGCATGTATTTCTTAGCCTTCTTGTAGAGAAAACTTGTTATTTAGTAGCTCCACTTTCATTTCTAGCATGGATGTACTTAGATTGATTCAAATAATGGAGTTTGGTGCCATTTTTAGCCTCTAAAGCTTGGTTTCCTCCATAGGACTCTGATTTTCTTTGGGCTTGGCCATACCAAGAGCCTTAGAGCCCTCCTGTATAATTTATTTCTTTCCTTTGAATGTCTTTTTCAGTTGCACCTCTTATTTATGCACTTATTATTCATGCTTCTTTTGTTGTAGGTTACATTGGTTAAATGATTTTAGTGATTTTTTTTTAGGTTATTTACATATTCACAAGCATGATTCATCCTTATAATATCTTTTAAAATTCATATTTATCATTGAGCTACTTGGATTGGTTTACTAGTTCACAAATCTAGAATTTCTAGAAGTCCTTTGTAGCAAAATACTAATAACTTTCTGTTATTTTTTAGAACGTGTTAATGAGATTAATTTGAGTTGATTCCACTTGAATTGGGTCATAAAAACATTCAATTTAATAAAAAATATTACCCCATATCATTTTCACTTGATTAGGTTAGGCATTTTCTAAGTTAACTAACTCACTAGTTCTTGAATTTCTAGTTTTTAGAGTAGTAATTTTCTGTTATTTTTTAGCACGTGTTAACAAAGGTATTTTAGAGTGATTCTAGTTGGAATGGAGTCCTAAGACATCCTAATTAATATAAAAAATGTTCCCATACCATTTTCATTTGATTTACTTGGGCATTTGGCAAGTTATCTCCTCCTGTAGCAAAACAGGGCCTCCTATAGCACCTTTTGTAGCACTCTTGTAGCCCTCCTATAACACGTGTAAACTTGACAAGATTTTATCTAGAAGCTTTTTTTTGGTCTCTTAGGCTTGAATAATGACCCCTAGGCTCTAAATACATGATTGGGGAAGAATAAAAACCATTTATGACTTGCCTTTTTACAAAGTAAATTAGGCCTATTTATTTGAATTTATGCTCTTAGGATTTCAATTACAAATCGTTGTTCTTGCATAGGATTAATTTCTTTTCAAGACAATTTTTCACGTTCTACAACTAGACTAATGATTCACATTGTTGAAAGTAGCATAAGATTTACATTCTAAAAATAAACAATTACTTTTCATTCATGCAAATAGAGTAACCTTTACCTTATTGCAATTAGGACTAAAGTTTACATGTGAGAAAGTAGCATTTCCATTTCTTGCAAATAGAGTAGCATTTCCATTTCTACAATTAGTTTAGGATTTGATATCATGACATCACTTCATTGCATCATATCAATGAAAGAAGAACACATTGCATGTTTCACATACAGTGTCGACACCTCTTAAGTTTGTACAAACCCTGGGTTGATAATTTAAGTTGGTAGCCTTGGGAGTTGCAGAATTCTTGTTGCAATACTGAGGCTCATCACTAGCCACAAAATCTGCCAATTCCTTCTTTAGATTCGGCCGATGTTAAAACTTCTTCACTGTTGTCAATGTCTTCTGGTATCCTCGGTGACCTGAATATGGTTTTTCATGAAACTCTCACAAGATATTCTTCTTGACCTCATTTTCATTCGGCACATATATCATGTCCCTAAATCTGACAAAACCATCTATTGTAAGATGATAGTCCACATCCTGACCACTTGTACCCTACTGTGACATGTGCATAAGCTCCATGTACCAGTGATCCTGCTATCGTGCTTGTAAGATCCAATCATGTAAGTATATCCCATAAGAACTCGTACTTTATATGTGATTCACCTGTACTCTCCTACTAAGAGCATATGCAACCCTGTTCTCCTTACCCTTGATGTACATGATCTCAAAGTTGAACTCATTGATCGTGGCCAACCATATAGCTTTCCTAACATTCAGATTCAATTGGTCAAATAGATACCTTAATCCACTATGATCACTCATCAAGATGAACCATCTGCTAATAAGATAGTGTTTCCACATCTTCAAAGCATGGATGATTGCTGCAAACTCGAGATCATGTGTTGGATAATTATGCTCATGCTCATTAAGTTTTTTTGACTCATAACATACTACATTTCCTTCCTGAAAAAGGACTCCACCAAGTCCTATCTTGCAAGCATTTGTACACACCACAAATTCTTTTTTTGGATCTGCAATCTTTAACACTGGAGCATTTGTCAACAATTGCTTCAATTGCTCAAAACTTGTTACACATTCTTCTGTCCATTCAAATTTCTTACCTTGCCTCTGTAGTGACATAATAGGATATGCAATGTGATAAAAAAATTTGATGAACCTCCTATAATAATCTTCTAGCCCCATAAATGATCTTACCTCATCCACATTTCTAGGAGTTGCCCACTCCATGACAGCCCTTATCTCTTCTGGATCCACTGTTATGCCCTCCTTGGAAACATCATGTCCCAATTAATGTACCTATGTCTAAAAGAAACTGCATTTTCTAATCTTAGCATACAATTGATGCTCTCCCAGCAATCTCAGTATTGTTGCTAAGTGTTCACCATGCTCTTCCTCACTTTTAGAATATATCAAGATGTCATCAACGAATACAATAACAAACTTGTCCAGATAAGGAAGCAATACGATAATCATCAAGCACATAAACATAGTTGGAGTATTGATCAAACCAAATGGAACTACAACAAACTCATAATTCCCATACATGGTCTAGAAATTTGTCTTGTATATGTCCTCTTCCTTGATGTGTACCTGATGGTATCCTGATCTCATATTCGAGAAAATTGTTGCTCCTTTTAACTGATCAAACAAGTCATCAATCCTCAGTAACAGATACTTATTCTTGATGGTCACCTTATTCAATTGCTTGTAATCAATTCATAGCTTGAGAGTACCATCTTTCTTCTTCAAAAACAACACTGCTGCACCCAAAGGTGATACACTTGGCCTATTGTATACCTTGTCAAGCATTTCCTTCAACTGCAACTTCAACTCTACTAACTTTGGTGTGCTCATCCTATATGGTGCCTTTGATGTTGGTGCTTCCCTTGGTACCAACTCAATGGAAAATTCCACTTCTCTGTGAGGTGGAAACTCTGAAATCTTTGTTGGAAACACATCTTGAAACTGCTGCAAGATCGGGTACCTGATCAATACCTTTGCATCTTCAACATCCTTACCTTTATCACTGGAGATATGTACTATGAATAAAACACACCCTTTTCTACGACTGCACTTTTTATGCATAGTTGTCACCATTCTAACTGATGTTGCCTTCTTCTTACCCTAAAATATTCTCTATTCTCCATTGTCATCCAAACACTCAATGGCCTTGTCATAACAATCCACTTTTGTTCTATGAAGATACAACCATTCCATACCCAAAATCATACTATATGATCTCAACTGAAATACATTCAAATTTATTGAGCTAGGCATACCAGTCAACTCGAATGCACAAGATCTTACCCAGTGATACACTCTCTTATTTGTACTAAAGCCAACTACACTAACCAGGATTATGCATGTACTTCTTTATTCAAACCACACTTATCCACTAGGTCAGGACTAACATAACTATAATTAGATCCAGGGTCAATCAAAATGGAAACAACTTGATCACAAATCTTACCATCCATCTTGATAACAGTTTCCTGGTGATATTCCTATTTGTTACCTAGTGCTGCATAAATCCATGGAAAGCTTTGCCCAACATCCCCAATTGTTTGTACTTTTTGTGCATTGTAAATATGAGTCCTACCATCTTGATTCTACATACAATCCTTCTTAAGATGCTCCTTACCACATGTCCAACACTAAAACCGTATTGTACCATCACCTTTATTTTGTTGCCCTTCATTATGTGACCCACTAAACTTCTTGTAAGGTGCAACATTTTCTTTCTCACCTACATCCTGAGTCCTTGTTCTCTTTGGCTGCCATTTACCTTTAGCTTTGTCTTTCCCTTTCCAACCTTGCTACGATTTTGTCTTACACTTTGAATGCTCATAACAATGCTTCAATTTCCCAATAACTCCTTCAAGTGACCGAGCCTCATCATACTTAATCCGATCTCTAAATGCTAATGGAAATCCATCGACAAATATCTGAACTTTGTACTTATCATCCTTAATATATGGTACATACCTCAATAAATCCAAGAACTTGGTCGTGTACTCCTCATTTGTCATTGATCCCATCTTTAGCTCATAAAACTCCTTGGCTTTGATGTCATAGTACCGCTCTGAAAAGTACTTCTTCTTGAAAATTCTTTTGAATTCATGCCAAATCAACTCCTCTGCCTTGATGTCTCTAACTCGCTTCACATCTTCCCACCAGATGTTTGCTTTCCCTTTGAGGCTAAAGATAGATATTCTAACCTTCATGTTCTCTGTGTAATCATGTAGCTTAAATGATTTCCTCATACCAAGTAGCCATGCTTCTGCATCCTCTGATTTCCTCAAATCTCCATCAAAGGTAGGTGGCTTCGCTTTCTTGAACTCATCATCACTCCTCTTGTAAGGATGATAATGATGACGATCATAGTTCCTGTCAGAACCAAAACTAGGATAGAACCTGTGTCCATCACCTCTCCTATCCGTAGTATCCAAGATTTTCCCATCTTTGATTGTGTCATCTCTGTCTAACCTATGCCCACCATGAGACTTATTGTCATATGCCCCTTTAGTCCTGTCCTCCTACCCATGGCTGATCCAAAGTGATCCTTGTCTCTGCAATTCTGAGAAACTTTGAAGGATTACTGCATTAACTTCTGCTTGTTTCTCTTGTGCCTGAATGATCCTATCATTATCTTCCTATTAGGTCCCTATAATACTAGTGATTCCCCCATTACTATTGTCAGTGTAGCCCTTATTGTTATTATTGTGCCCCTATTGTCCCCATATTGTTATTATTGTGCCCCATAGAAGCCCATTATTGTTATTGTTATACCCTTATATTATTATTGTTATGTTGGCTTTGATTATATTGTGATCCCTTAGACTCTTATATATAGAAAGGAGGTTTTTTCATTTGTATCATCCAAGAATTTTTCATTTGTGTAATGTACAAGAGGTTGCCCCCTCAAAGAGGCTAATTTTGAAGTCGTTGATCTATCTTTTCTATCTTTTTGTGAGTTGGTTTCATAACATTTGGTATCAAAGGATGATAAGATGAGCTATGAGCTAACTGAGTACCAAGACAAGAAAACATTTTTGTCCAAAAATTTCCAGTGAAAATGGGATCTTTGTCGCTTACAATAATATTTTGGTTTCCATGTAGCTTTTGAATTGTTTCCATAAATGCAGTAGAAATTGTATTGGCTTTAAATGAATGAGATAATGCACAAAAGTGTGAATACTTGGTAAGTCTATCAACTACCACCATGATGAGACTCTTTCCTTCGGACATTTTATACAGAAGTATCTAGAACTACTTAAGCGTTGAGGACAACACCTTTTTGAAGGAGAGGGGCATGTTAGGTCCCTATAATACTAGTGATTCCCCCATTACTATTGTCATTGTAGCCCTTATTGTTATTATTGTGCCCCATAGAAGCCCACTATTGTTATTGTTGTGCCCTTATATTATTATTGTTATGTCAGCTTTGATTATATTGTGACCCCTTAGACTCCTATATATAGAAAGGAGGTTTTTTCATTTGTATCATCCAAGAAATTTTCATTTGTGTAATGTAAAGGAGGTTTCCCCCTCGAAGAGGTTGATTTTGAAGTCGTTAATCTATCTTTTCTATCTTTTTGTGAGCTGGTTTCATAACACTGCCTTGCAAATCCTTATTTCTGCCTTCAAGCTTCTCAATGTGTCTACTAAGTCAAAAGAATTCCCAACACCACGCTACCCATCTAACCCATAGGGAGAATCATGTGAACTATAGTCTACCATATTTCTAGTCATATTTGATCTCTTTCCTGCAAGTACACCATGTTGGCTAAAACCAAAAAATAACATAAAACATACCTCAGTATAGTTCAGGGGAGGATATCTTATCTATAAGATCAATCAGATTAGCACGATACATGTATAACCATAATCACATCAGCATATAACATCAGTTAACCACTATCTAGTTATCAATGCATGACCATACTGACCACATACCATGACCTCATGCATGACAACTACAACCATATCAATGTATGCATAACAATATATAAGCACTGACATGCATAACTGACATACAGTCATGACGACCACATCCAACAACACACTGTCCTCTTTCACATGGTGACGCAAATGCAACCATGACCAACACTATGCATAAAGAACATGCACATAGACCACAAGAAAATAGAGCACATATATGCAACCGACATGAATGCATGACCCACACATTGCTCATCCAGTCCAAGGGGTGAACCATGCATTCATACCACTTTGTAACACCTTGCTCCCACATTTACCCAAGTTAACCAGTCCAATGGATTAAACATGTGATGAGATGCAACCGACAAAACCAAACCAATATAACCTTCCACACATGTTACAGAACCTTCAGGAGCCAATGAACCCTTCTAGGTGACCAATCCCTGAGACAACTTGTCATTTCACTGATTTGGACCCCCATCCACTCTCATGAAAAGCCATGCATGCGACTGAGGCCTTCGAGTCACTCCCATAGCAAGGCATGCCAGTGACTGTGGACTTTTTCAACTAGTTTTGAGCCAACGACCCCGGATTTTGTGCCAATATTTTAGGGCCATGACTCAGGACACTACCCAAAACTTCATGAAACTTTCATAAATGATAGCTAACATTGGAACAAAGGTATAAATTCAAACACTTTATCAATGACTTGACTGGACCCTTACTAGCCATGATAGGCATTTCATCAAACATGTCACAAATATGCAATCTACAGGTCATAACGACATATTTGAGCATAGGGGTCTCATACTTATCTAAGATTCTTAAAGAATCATTATTTCCATATCACAATAGTTGCATTATCATCTAATAGGTCATGTATTCATTGTACTTTCAGTTACTAATCAAAACATGATGAGAGCCATACATCAAGTCTGTCATAAAACATACTCATAACCAGCATATAACCAATAGAAATAAAAAGGATATAACAGCCATAAAATCCACATATAAGCTAGTACATTTACACATGAAATACCAAGGAAAAAGAGCTATTATTAATGAATTCAAAAGCCAATCAGGTTTGGGACTTCCACAAACCACCCGACCATAGATTGGTTGAACCAAATATTTCTTTCAGCCAATCACCCTCATGCCATATTCCAAGCATGAATGCAGGACTCAAAACCAAACCAACCCAGGTTTCCTCATGATTTACCACAATCCCCACCGGATCACTATTCCCTAAATAAGCATGGATGCCACCAGATTTCTCCACGTATACCGTGAGGAATTTTCCTATCTCCTAGTCTTTAGGATTTACTATATATCCTACCATACAACAGTTGAGGATTCCTAGGCCTAATCAAGACTCTACACTCTAGGCTTTACGATATATCCTACCATTCATCAGTCAAGGGTTCCTAAGCCTGATTGAGGGCACACACCTCTAGGATTTACCATATATCCTGCCATTCACCGGTTAAGGATATAGGCCCACCATGGCACACAAAATCCATATTTACCGCAATCTCAGTCTGATTCAGGGATTCCTAGGCCTTGCATTCTTTCTTTCAGAGACCACCTCACTTATTTTTTAAACCATCCATCAATCCAGCTCAAAAAATACAAGAGAACCCATCACACCATCCTTGAGGACAAGCAGCCTTGATGATGGGAATTGCACAATTCTGACTGGAATTTGGCCTTGAGCTAAGAAACTGCGCAGTCATGGAAGGCAGCCCAACATTGAGCCCAGAAACTACGCAACCCCTCACTGAGCTCAGAAACTATGTAGTGCGATGAACCAGAAAGTTGCCTAGTTCCCCAGAACTACGCATTATTTCCCTGCATTGTGCATGGCAAGTTTCCTCGGAAAAGGCAAAAAAACTAAAAAACTAAAAAAAACAAAACATCCCTCAAAAATAGGGTTCTATATTTAGTATCCTGAAAGAGGCACTTTCATTATTTTTAGAAACTTCCGCCAAGTGTCGTTTTTTCCTTGATTTTAGGCATGCGCATCATAAGTGCCTAATTAGCTCAAATCTATCTAATCAATGCCTTTAGAGCTCGTTTTCACATTCGATCTTGGAGATCAAGGAACCTTCGGTGTGATTGTTGTCGCTTTTCCAAGTGAGTTTCACTTTTGTCATCTTTTCTTGCTTTTTCTGTCGCTTTTTGTCATTTCACTTATGTGACTGTTGTTTTATTTATTTCTCTTCACAGTTGCTATAATTTCAACTTATTTCAACTTGTAGAAGTTTTTTTTTAAGTTTTCATTTAACTTTCACAAGGGTCGCATTAGTTTTCATGTTTTTGCACCAATGGTCATTGTTGCGGAAACTCTCCTCACATACTTGATTTCCATTCTGTTTGATTAGTTGTTGCACTTGATCTACATGGATTTACTCATACTTAGCTAGTTTTTCACTTAACCTCACATCATCACTCCCTTCTACTAGTTTTCCACACTTCCACCAGGAAGATCTACACTTACTTTGGCCAGATCTTGACTTGCCCAGTTGGGAACTGCGCAATCCTAAGGCTCAAGCCACAAGCTTGGCCTCTGGAACTGTGCAATGTGCAGTACAAGCTGGCTCCAACTACGCAGTTCCAAAAGTCAGCCTCTCACCTAGGCCACTAAGATTACCCAATGTGCAGTCTCTCCAAGTCTTTGCCCAGGTTGGGACTGCACATTGCACAGTCCCAAGCCTCAAGCTTCATCCTTGGCTTCTAGGATTGCGCAATGCACAAATCCCATCGGCAACCAGTCCCTCTTGTCAATGAGAAATGCATAATCCTTCCCATCATATGCTCGGTTTTCTACTTGATCATGCCTTGTAATTAGGTTTTCTTAAGACTGATATTTGTTTGTGATGCCTTTTTTTTCTCACAGGTATCACACTTGTTGAGCACTTCTCTCTGAGTAGTCATTGTTACCATGGAACCAAAGAGATCTGCTTCAAAAGAAACCACTAAAAGTAGTACTAGGGAAGCAATTGAGCAAACAATAGTAGAATTTTCGAAGTATGCAAACACTCAATTTTTTATAGAAAAAGGATCATCACTGACATGGAAGCAAATTAAATATGCTTTTTCAAAAGGACTTTGAGGTAGACTTAGAGGACCGGCTGGTTTATCTCAATATCTGACATTTAGGACTACACAAGGTTTCATTCAGATATCCAACCTTCCCGTGTGCAGATGTCATCAATTGGATTGTCTCACACATTGATGAGAAGACTATGACATTGAGCAGTGCCAGTAGACATAAGCTAGCTATCTTTCGAGAAGAAGATTATTAGTGCATGTATCACTTTCCCGAGCCAGTGAAGCTCATGTACTCATTGTTCTATGCCACCCACATCTATGTGAAAACATGAGACATAGTCAAAGGTTGGGTGAATGAACCATCGAATTTTCAACAGACATCCACCCATGTATACAAGACAAAGTCCCTCAAGAAGGCCTAAAAGCTCTTGGTTATCTGAGCTTGTAGGATCCATGGTCAACATAGCATGGAAACCTTTCCTAAAGGTGGCAAGTCTTATTAGAATAGGTTTTGAATGAGGGGAAGTCTTTCAACCGGTAAGATATGTTGGCTTGATAGTTGAGGGCCAATGCAGCACAGGCTCAGAGTCCTCCTGATGGTGAGCAAGCAAAATTTAATATGTCTCCATATTTACTAGATGCAATTTGTGCAAACAGCAGTTCCTTGGCTTGAACTAGACATGGCCACCACTAGAATCTAGTGCATATATATTGCAAGTTGTTTTTGGATTGCAGTCATCGAGGAGTAATGACACAGCTAACTGACCACTTCATCATCCTGCTTTACAAGCTCATCTTTGAAGAAGATCCACCTTGCATGTCATGAGGAGCAATGGAGGTGATAGCATACATCGCAGATTGGTATGCCTCACCAGGTTGCACCTTCCTTAGAGTGTTCGATAGAGAGAAGCCTCTACATGTTTTACCAAGGTATGCCATCAACAATCTTGTCATGCAAGAAGTGTCATATCATCTCACTGGAGGGTTTTCAGCGGCTTTGCATAGGAAGAAGAAAGCACAGCAACCCACTCTTCCTTTGCAAATTGGATTATATGAGATAAAGAACTTGAAAGTCACAAATGTCAAGGGAAAGGAAATAGTACGGTTTACATCCAATACTCAGGACTTTAATCAATATGATCATCGTGGTATTTAAAGACCATTGTGCGAGAGTTTACTTTATGTGGATCGATGGGGCACTCCATTGGCCATAAGAGGACCCATGGAGGAATTGCTACAATGCCTCCAGACTTTGTGAGCCAGTCAATTTAGTAGGTACTTCACAGGATACTGCACATATGGTAGAAATTCCAAAAGAAATAATAGTATAAGGAAGAAATCGCATTCAGGACAAGGGAAAGAGGAAGACTGTCGACAGTCCAAAGGGAGAACAAAGTTGCAAGATGAAAGAAAATCCTATTCTCATGAAATAAGATTTAATAGCAGAAGAAAAGAGGAAGCAGAGGATACAGAGATCAGAGTGGGGGAAGAGAGAAAAGCATAGGCTCTAGGAAGCAGAACTAAAGTTGCAGGAGACAGAGCAGAAACTGAAGGAAGAACAGGAGTTGAGGAGGAGGGAACAAGAAGAGAAGCAAAAGAAAGAAGAATAACAAAGAAAAGGCACGATGATAGAAAAAACAACGTCGATATAGGTTGAAGAGCAGGAATAGAACCAACTAGCAGTTGAGGAGGGAGGTGAACAGATGTAGGATCAGAAGCTTGCTCGACAGATTGAGCACTCGATTGAAGTAACAGGAATGAAGATGGAACAGGAGCCGCAAAATGAAGATGTTGATATGATGTCAAACTCACCACAGGTCACCACTCAGTCTCCTCCACCTCAAGCAGTAGATCCAACCGTGAGTGAAGAAGGGGATTTTTTTCCCATCAATAATGATCCGGTAATGGATGTGTACAATCTGTCATTTAATGAGTTCCAGAAGAGGATTGTACAAGCACGAAGAAAGAATTTTCCATATGATCACGCATCACCTGCATTCGTTAGAGAAAGGGTGATAGTGGTGGACACCAGGAAGCATCCAAATTCCATTGCCGAAGCCAACTTGGCCTTTGCAGGAGAAACAAGATCAAACATTCAATATTTGACAGTCTAGAATGAGAAATTGGCACAGAACTTGTAGGCTGCCAGGAAAGATGTAAAACAACTCTGCGCAGCAGCACAGAGTGCAGTTTCGACACAGGTTTACTTAGAGGAGATGAAATTAGTGATACTTGATGAAGTATCAACACTAAGAGAAACCATGTGGAAGATTTATGATGGGTTTGTGACTGTACATAAAGTAGTTGTCTATTTGCATAGTCCATAGCAGTAGAGAAAATAATTTGTTAAAACTCTCAAGAACATACAAGTTTCCATTGCCTATGTGAAAGAATGGACAATGCGATACAAAGGGGCACCGCTTGACTTAGTGAAGAAAATGAAGCCACAAGCAGAGCTGGAGAAAGCGAAAGTTTGGATGTTGATTAAAAAAAAAAGCATCTCACCTCATTTATTGGTAGAATTTAGGACTCATAAGTATGGTTGTTTAGTAGTTTGGATGTCTTGGTGAAAACACACCAGATCCCATCAGTTGATTCACTCACCAAAGCCAAACCTAGGAACCAAGTTTGGCAGGAGATCGAAGAGTACTTGGAGCAGCTGAGACATATTCCCACCAAGGAAGATTTGGATTTGAACAAACAAAACATACAGAATTACATCGGTGGTCCTATTTAAGTCAGAACAATTTTGTTCATGCTTTAGAACGAACTTGAAAAATTGGTTCCAAGGCATTGTACCTGAATGCCATGGAGGCTAGAGTCCACTCCTATCCAAACAGCATCACACAGTTTGGGGACATCATCACATAGTACTGAGCTTGGAACCAATATGTGGCCGAGAATCAGCAAGTCGAGGTTGTTGAGCTAGATTTCTGCCAAAATCTAGCATCATAGTGTCGTGTCTTGTTAGGTTGTCATGTTGTCTCTACCCTATTTTTTCTTATATGGGTACAAGTGTAAAATGTAATATTATTTGTAATTATGTTGTAAGTGAAATTCCAAGTGTCAATATTGGAATATGAAGAGTCATGATGTAATGTAATGAGTCATTTTGTAAATAAGATGAAGAGTCATGAGGTTAGTTCAAAGGTCACAAAGGGGAGTTGAAGAGTCACTCCCTCTTGTTATAAATAGAACCTCATAACTCATGTAACAGGATTTTGGGAGCCAAGATTTTGGCTAGGCTTAGGCTTAGAATGAGCTTGGGAGTATTGTGAAGATCCTTGGCTTCTCTATAGCATAGGGCGAGTATACTTCTTTGGAGGAGCAGGTGTTCTCGACTTTAATGTTCCATTATTGGGGTTAATGGTCCATCAACGGTGTATGTATGAATGGAAATTTCACAAATAATAATAAATTTAGAGCCAGCACACTTTCATGCATATGTTGTGAATATAGTAAGACTATTCTTGTTGTATTTCCAATGTATGTTATTTAACTTGTGCTTACTCTTGGGAACTATTTCGTTTTCATTTGTATGAATCTTGTTGAATGTGTGTTGTTGTGTTAATTCATCACTTTAACTTGTGGACTCTTCTGCATCTTAGCTTGTGATGTCATTAAGCTCATGTGTTCCTTTCAAGCTATGTACTATTATAGGCTTCCAAGGGGTGCACTTCCTTTTCCCTTCGTGTATTGGAACCTTCATGCATCACTATTGGCTTTTCGCAAGATCACACACTTGCTCTCACTCAAAGTTACCATACTTCATTTTGCGCGTTTTTGCAGTTAAGGCATAACATTACCACCCACTATTGGGATTCCTACTCTAAAAGGTGTGAGGTTTAGTTGGGACTTCATATCGGGGAGATCCCCTGAATGTTGGTGGGTCCAGCACCGTCAACATTTTTTGGTGCTAGAAGGAGGGCCAATGAAAAGTTGAGCCCTTGAAATCTTTTTTGAATTTCTGCACTCATTTAATATCTTCTTCCACAATCATAACCCTGGCATGTTTTTCCATAAACGTAAGTTTGCAAGTGTTGATGAGTATCATAGATGACTTGTCAACTCTAAAATTTGATGGCAAGGGTGAAAAAACCTCATTTGAGCATACTACTCATTTTCTTGAATTCTGCACAAAACACAACATCCATAGTGAGGATTTTGGTTTTAGGTTCTTCATTCTCACGTTCGAAGGGTGTACAAGGGAATGGTTTCGCACATTGTTTGATGCCTCCTTACACTCTTTCGAACATCTTGTCACATAATTGTTTCACACTTTTGATATGCATGATCGTAAACACCTATGCAAGAAAATTCTACAATTGCAAAAATCACCTGATGAATCACTGCATCATTTTCACAATCATTTCATGCATTTTTGTTTTGAATTTCCTAAAGATGAATTTGATTGGCCTTTCTTGTCAGGGAGATTTCAATATCTTGTTCACATTTCAGAAAATGCACACGAGCTTGAATCCTTTGAATCGCTCCCAACATACCTCGGTGTTAGAGCTTCTAAATCTAGAATGGAGGAAGTTGTTGTTCCAAGTGACCCTCCGTCCCCTTCTCATCAAATAGCTTTGGTTCCGTAGGTTGGGGCAGGAGAACTTGAAAATTCATATGTTGATCTACCATCGTATTCTCCCAATTCACATACCCATAATTTTGGTGCAGGTTTGGACTATGACTCTGATTGTTGTGATGAAGTGTTATATCCTCGTCTTCCATCCTTTGGTCCCTCTGATCCTCTAGATTGTGATTTGTTGCGTTCACCTATTTTGAATCTCTCTTTTGATGTTCACGGGGATCAATTTATGGATGAAGTTGGTGTTGAACAACAGACCTGAGATATCATTTTTTATGAGTGTGGGAGTCTAAATCTAAACAAGAATCTGCGATGAAGGATGACCTCCTTCCTCCCACACCTCTTCCGTATTATCCTGACATTTTCCATCATTTTGTCATTCCTATTGAATCTTGTTAAAATTCAGTTTTTTTTCATGTTACTACTTTCAATCATTCTCAGAACACGTGGAATGTCATTTTCTCATCCAAAGTCGGAGAGGAAAAATATGTTTTACCTGATCCTCCCAATCTTTCATCTTATATTTCTAGGAATATAAAGGGTGAAATTTCTTGCTCTCCATCATCCCCTCTTTAAGATTAATTAGATCATGAGGATGCCTCTATTCATAATCTTGAACTTTCTGATCATGGTTGTCGTTATCTTTTCATTGATTCATTCGATCACAATTCTAATTTTTCCATTGTTGAACTTTCTAAGCCACCGATATTTGATGATCCATTTTCTGATTAATTGGAGCTTCCCTTAGTTGTCAAGGCACTTCAGCCCGAGATGATGGTTATGTTAGGTTCTTGTAGTCTTGAGGTCAATTATACTTCTGATCAGAAATGTGTTGAATCTTTCCAGGCTCCTCATCACTCTATTGTACACATTGAAAATCAATTTGTTTTACAATTTTTGCATCCTCCATCTGTATTGCACGATCCTATCACTCATTCATTGAAGGATTCTTACGTGGCGAGAATGGTTGCAAAGCGAAAATTTCCTTCTTTCTTTATGTTTTATTGTTTTCGTAGTTTTAAAGTTTGTTCTTGCATGTCTTCAGGTTGGAGTGTGTCTACACCCCACCATGCACCCGCAGAATGTTTCCCATGCGCATTTCTTTCTTTCTTTTTTGCACGTTATTTCAAACTTCGAACACTTTGGTTTGCACTATATTATCTATTTTGTTTTTTGTTATGCTTGTATATATTTCTTGACTTGCATTCCATCACGTAGATAGGCCAGCCAATGCATAGGTGGCTGCATTGGAAGTATCATTTCACGTGATTCTGGCCTATTCATTGTTAGGTTAGGAGTAGGAGTAGTTGTTTTATTTTCTTGTTTGTTTCTTTGAATTGATTTCTTTCACTTTTTGCTCTGCTTCTTTCCTTTTGTTTGTTTTCTTTTCAGTCATAGGATAGCTTCTGCATGAGACCATGTTTGGATTCTCAGACAAGCAGGGTGAATTCCAAGAGGAATTTGTACTACTATCAACGCTTAGTTATATTTTTATTTCCTCTCTTTATGTGTTGCATTTCTTTTAGTTGATGAAACTTTGATGGAAAATGTGTTCCTTTCAAAGAGAGTCATAGTGAAATCATGATGCTTGCACTTTTAACTAGTACCGCCTACTCTAATCGGTCTTTTATTTTTGGTTAATCCTTTTCAACTAAGTCGAGTAGATTAAGGAAGGGAGAACAACCTTAACAAGTATGTCAGAAGTGTATATAAACATCCTTATCTGAAGGGACAACCTCTTCTGCTCTCAATAAGTTGGGATCCCTCTTCTGCCCCCATGAAATAAATAAGTGCCTATACATAGTTCTTTGAACAAATAAAATGAAAAAAATGAAATAAAGGGCGAAAGAAGAGAAATGCTTCCTGCATAGAGAGGTGAAGCAAGTAACTTCGTCTGGGTACTGTCCAGGCTCGCTAGTAACGGAGCAATGTTTGTGTTTCTGAAGTGACTCCATCGAGGTACTATCCAAGCCTGTTGGTAGCAGAGCAACACTAGAGATGAAAACTAAGACTCTGACAATTTTTTTTACTTGTGAATTTATATACTCCTCATCCCCAATCGAAACAACTCAGTCTGACTTGGCTTGGTATGTGTGCTGCTAGTGAAGAGAATGGTATGGAATGTATCTCTAACTCAAGCTAAGTGAAGAAGTTGTGATAATCAATTAACTGAACAATACTTCCGAAATAGTTAGACCTATTTTACATGAGACAAGATCCATACAGAGAGCTTGAGTTCTACCAGTGTGTTGCCAATGTTGTAGCAGCTACAACCACCCTCCAAAATTTCGCATAGGCTTTGATTTTGGATCCTTCCTTCTTATTCACAGGAGCTTATCTAGCACTGATTCAGGTATTGATGCTTCAACTAAAACTTATCTTTTCATTTTTTCTTGTTCTTTCTTGTTTTCACACTTAGCCGATCTTTCTAACTCACAAGTTGAGCTTCCAACTTGGTCTCGCAATAGTTCTAGGCTTTCCCCCAGAAATTGTGCAATCCTCGAGGGAAAGAAACCTTGATGATGGGAATTGCACAGTTCTAACTGGAAGTTAGCCTTAAGCTTAGAAACTGCATAGTCATGGAAGCCATCCCATCATTGAACCCAGAAATTCTGCAATCCCTCACTAAGCTCAGAAACTGCGCAATGCACTGAGCGGAAAGTTTCCCAGTTACCCAGAACTACGGAGTCTTTCTCGACAGTGTGCATGGAAAATTTCCCCAGAAAAGGAAAAAAAAAAGAATAAAGCAAAAAATCATCCCTAAAAAATAGGGGTCTATTTTTAGTATCCCAAAGGAGGCACTTTTGCTATTTTTAGAAACTTCTACCAAGTGTCACTTTTTCATTGATTTTAGGCATGTGTATCATAAACCCTAATTCACTCAAATCTATTTAATCGACTCCTCTAGAGTTCATTTTCACATTCGATCTTGGAGCTCTAACATTCCCGATGAGATCAAGGAACCTCTAATGCGATCGTCGTCACTTTTTTTATGAGTTTCACTTTTGTCGTTTTTTCCCGCTTTTTCTATTGCTTTTTGTCATTTCGCTTGTGTGTGTGTTGTTTTACTTATTTCTCTTCATAGTTGCTGGTGTTTCAACTTGTTTTAACTTGTAGAAGTGTTGTTTTAATTTTTTTTTTGCCTTTCACAAGTGTCGCAATAGTTTTCATGTTTTTACACCAATGGTCGTCGTTGCAGCGAATCTCCCCACATACTTGATTTGACTTTTGTTTGATTAGTTGATGCACTTGATATACATGGATTTACTGATGCTTAGTCAATTTTGCACTCAACCTCACATCATCACTCACTTTTGCTCATTTTCCAAACTTCCACTAGGCAAATCTACACTTGCTTTGGCCAAAGCTTTCATTTCCCAGCTGGGCACTGCACAATCCTAAGGCTCAAGCCACAATATTGGCCTCCGAAACTGTGCAATGTGCAGTACAGGTTGGTTCCAATTGTGCACTGCGCAGTTCTAGGAGTTAGCATGTCACCTTGGCCACTGAGACTGCGCAATTCAATATCTGCCTAGGTTGGGACTGCACATTACGCAGTCCCAAGCCTCAAGCTTCATCCTTGGCTATTGGGACTGCACAGTGCACAGTTCCCATAGGAAGCCAGTCCCTCTTGTCAATGAAAATTATATAATCCTCCCCACCAAATGCCCAGTTTGTTTCTTGATCATGCCTTGTAAGTAAATTTTCTTAAGACTAATATTTGATTGCCATGAGTGTCTTTTCCCTCCCACGGGTACCAGAGTTGTTGAGAAATTACCTCCAATAGTCACTGTTACCATGACACCAAAGAGATTTTCTTCAAAAGAGAGCAATGAAAGCAGTACTAGGGAAGCAGTTGAGCAAACACCAATAGACTTTCCAATGTATGCAGACACTTAGTTGTTTATAAAAAAGGGATCATCACTGACATAGCAATAGGTTAAATATGCTTTTACAATTACTTTGAGGCAGACTTAGAGGACTAGTAGGTTTATCTCAGTATCTGGCAGTCAAGACTACACAAGGTTTCATTCTTATATCTAGCCTTACCATGTGCAGATGTCATCATCTAGATTGTCTCACACATTTATGAGAATACTATGACATTGAGTAGTGCCAGCGGATAGAAGCTTGCTAATTTTTGGGCGTAAGATTATCAGCGCATGTATCACTTGCCTGAGCCAGTGAAGCTCATGGACTCATTATTCTATGCCATCCACATCTATGTGAAAACACAATACATTGTCAAAGGCTGGGTGAAAGATCCATCGAAGTTTCGACAGACACCCACCCATGTATACAAGACAAAGTCCCTCAGGAAGGCCTACCAGCTCTTGGTTATCTTAGCTTGCAAGATCCATGGTCAGCAGAGCACAAAACCTTTCCTGAAGGGTGGGAAGTCTTATTGGACTAGGTTGTGAATGAGGGGAAGTCATTCAACTGGTCAAATATGTTGGCTCAACAGTTGAGGGCCCATGTAGCACAGGACCAGAGTCCTCTCGATGGTGAGCAAGAAAAATTTTATATGTCTGCATATTTACTAGATGCAATATGTGCACAACAATAGTTCCCTGGCATGAATTAGACATGGACACCATGAGAATCTATCGTGCATATCTATTACAAGTCGCTTTCGGAGTGAAATCATTGAGGAGTAATGGCACAGCTAACTGACCACTTCATCATCCTGCTTTACAAGCTCATCTTTGAAGAAGATCCACCTTGCATGTCACGAGGAGAAATGGAGGCGATAGAAGACATCGCAGATTGGTATGCCTCACCAGGTGGCACCTTCCTTAGAGTGTTCAATGGAGAGAAGCCTCTGCATGTTTTACCAAGGTATGCCACCGACAAGATTTTCATGCAAGAAGTGTCATATCATCTCACCACAGGGTTGTTAGCAGCTTTATACAGGAAGAAGAAAGCACCATGGCCCACTCTTCTTTTGCAAATTGGATTATATGAGATAAATGTACATTTTAACCCCGTACAGAAATTACCTGCATACAAATTCTAAAAAACAAAAAATAAACAATGTAGAGAGTATAACACATAAAACAAATATACACAGATATTCTCCCCTGGATCCCAAAACTAGGAATACCAGATTGATTTTTCATTATGTTCCTTTCAATGTTACAATACATATATATACATGTCGAAGCATCCATAAACCCTAATCTGTTAACCCTGGATTAGAACATAATCATAGTTCCCTTGACCGGATCTACAAAATACCACGGACCGAAAACCATCTAGGAACCTTCACCGGTTTACTATCTTGCATATTAAACCTCTGCAATATTTTCTCGACATACTTCCTATAGTTTAACCAGAGCTTCCTCTTTTCCTAATCTCTTTTAATTCCCATGCCCAAAATATAGTTTGCAGCACCAAGATCTTTCATGTCGAATTTGGATGAAAATTGGGTCTTCAAATCTTGGATAATTTCTTTGTCATTTCCAACCAGCAACATATCATCCACATACAAGACCAGATAAATAACACGGTCACCAATTAATTTAAAATACACACAATGATCTACTTTTCTTCTAGTTGAGCCAAGTCCCCGTATAAATGTATAAAATTTCTGATACCACATCCTTGGTGACTGTTTGAACCTATACAGAGACGTTTTTAACTTGCATACCAATTCTTTCTTACCCTTCACCACAAAGCCTTCAGGTTGCTTCATGTAGATCTCTTCTTCCAAATCCCCATGAAGAAATGTTGTCTTCACATCCATCTGTTCTACCTCAAAATAAAAAGCAACAGCAACAGATAAAAGTAATCTAATAGAAGCTACCTTCGCAACAGGAGAAAAAAATATCACCAAAATCAATTCCCAACACCTAGGAATAACCTTTTGCTACCAACCGAGCTTTGTATTTCTCCACCTTTCCTTCTGCATTCATCTTCTTCTTGAACACCCATTTTTTGCCAATGGGTTTCCTTCTAGCCAACAAATCCACCAGATCCCAAGCCTCATTTTTGTGCAAAGATGCCATTTCATCAACCATGGCCTCTTTCAAGAGTTTTTCATCCTCTGAGTCTATTGCTTCCTTCACAGTTCTGGGATCATCATCAGTAATAGATAAAGAAAAATTTGAATAGAAAGTAGATGGACTATACCTTTCTGGCTACCTTCTTTCTCGAACTGATCTTCTCACAACCAGAGTTTGTAGCTCTTCATCTTCTGATTCCTCTTCTGCTGTAGAGTCTGATTCTTCCTCCTTAAGCTCAAACTCTATCTTCTCAGGTTCCTTTGGTTGGAATTCATGTTTAATAACATATTTCACCTCTCTAAACACCACATCTTGGTTGTACACAACCTTCCTTGTTACTGGGTTCCAAAGCTTATAACCCTTTAAACCATCCTTATACCCAATTAAGATGCACTTTTCAGATTCACTATCCAACTTCATTCTTTTCTCCTTTGGAACATGTACATATGCATCACATCCAAATACCCTCAGATGTGAAAGAGAGGGTTTCTTACCAGTCCATACCTCTTGTGGAGTCTTATCCTCCAATGCTGATGAAGGTGATATGTTGACTAAGTAACATGTAGTGTCCACCGCCTCTGCCCAGAATTCATGTCCTAACCCGACACCACTAAGCATGCTTCTTGCCCTTTCATCAACGTCTTGTTCATTCTTTTTGTAACTCCATTTTGCTGAGGTGTGTATGGAGTAGTCTTCTGTCGTGCTATACCACACTTCTTACAGAACTCTTCAAATTCCTTCTTGCAAAACTCTCCACCATTATCTGTCCTCAACACCTTTATCTTCTTCATTGTCTGGTTTTCCACCAGAGCCTTAAATTCTTTAAACCTGTCAAAGACTTCGGATTTATTCTTGAGGAAATATATCCATTTATTCCTTGAGAATTCATCTATAAATGATACATATTACATAGACTTACCCAATGATGGAACCTTCACAGGTCCAAACACATCATTGTGCACCAGTTCTAATATTTCTTTCACCCTCTTACCATTAGAGGGGAAACTCACCCGATTATGCTTCCCATATACACAATTTCACATAAATCAAAATGCAGAGAGTTATTATTCATACCTTTACCATGAAGTATTCGAAGGCCCTTCTCTCCAATATGTCCAAGCCTTTGATGCCATAGCATGTTCTTTTCTCCAGAGACCACTAGATTTTTTGCTCCACTTTCTAGAACCACTAAACTGTTGCACCCATCAATAATAGTGCTACCTTGCAGCTTGTACAGAGTTCCAGTCCAAACTCCCCACATCAATACCAGTGCTCTCCGAACCATCTTTTAGGTATCTTTCTCGAACACTGTTTTTACACTTGCATCATCCAGCTTGCTTACAGAAATCATATTTATGGCTAATGCAGGAATATGCAGAACACCCGGAAGTTTTCTAATCCTTCCACCTTGCAACTTCAACTTAACTTTTATGCAACCAACAACTCTAGCCTTCCTATCATCCCCCAAGGATACATCACCACCATCATATTTCTCATATTCACAGAACCACTCTCTATGTGGAGTGTAGTGAAAGGATGCACCTGAGTCAATCAACCATGTCTCATGATCTACATGTGTACTTGAAGAAGAAGCCAAGTACACATCCCCACCTTCATCTGAGGTGGTTTTCACCTCTGCAGAAGGAGCATCATCAGATCCCTTTCCTTTCTCAGAAGCTTTAGATTTATAGTTCCTTTTGTAGTGCCCTTCCTTTCCGCATTTCCAGCACACCTTTACAGGTTTTCCTGGAGATTTAGATCTCCCTCTAGATTTAGATCTCCCACTCGAGGACTTATTTTTGTTTATGTTCTGGGACTGTCCTCGTACAAACAAGGCATCACCATTCTGGCTCTCCATATTTTTCCATCTCATCTCCTTCGTCAGCAAGGTTGAGACTATTTCATCAAACTACAAGGAAATTGCATTGTTACCTATTGAAACAACCAAACTATCCCACGAATCTGGTAGAGAACACAACAAACTAATGCACTTATCTTCATTTCAAATTTTAATATCAACAGACAATAACTAGCTTACCATAGTATTAAATGCATTCAGATGCTCTGTCCCCAAGTCTCCATCTTTTGTCCTCAGGTTATACATCTTTTTCCGTAGTAACAGTTTATTCACCAGAGACTTAGATCGGTACAAATTCCCTAACTTGTCCCACAAAGCCTTCGACATAGCTTCTCCTGATACATTCAGCAATATTGAATCTGAGACACACAATAGTATTGTTCTCTTTGCCTTCCGATCCAACTTCTTCCATTCTTCTTCGAACACTCTTGTTGGTTTAGTACATGGTTCTATTGCGATCCATTGATCTTTATCCACCAACAGATCCTCCATCTTGAGTTTCCACAACTCAAAACTCTAACCATTAAATTTCTCGATCTTTATCTTTCCACTGCTCGCCATCTTCTTTCACCACTAGAATCGATCTCGCAGATTTCCCATTGAACTGGGACTACCACAGGCCCGAGGAAAACCCCTCAACAACAAAGGTGTCCCCTTGAAGCCAAAACAACTCTGATACCAAATGTAGGTTTTAACATTGTTTTTACACCTACATCATCCAGCCTTCTTACACATATACACAGAGATTTTCCCCTGGATCCCAAAACCAAGACTACCAGATTGATTTTTCATTATGTTCCTTTCAATGTTACAATACATATATATACATGTCGAAGCATCCACAAACCCCAATCCAATAACCCTATATTAGAACATAACCGTAGTTCCCTTGACCGAATCTACAAAATACCATGGACTAAAAACCATTGCGCCCAAAACCATGTGTGAAAACCATGCACAAAACCATAGGTAGGTTCGCCTACCTAATATAGGGTCCAAAAAAAAAAAATCTTGGGGCTTTATCGCCCCCCTACTGCGCATCGACACAACGAAGGGGGGGCTACCGCCCCCCTGTGACCCCCCCGTTGCGCATCGACACAATGAAGAGGGGGATCCGACCCCCCGGTTTAACTACTGGGGATAGTCGTGGAAATAATATAGCACAACCCAACAATAACGAACAAGAAAGCCATGGATGTGGAGGGAAAGGAAATAGTTAGGTTTTCATTTGGTACTCGGGAATTTAATTTGTATGATCCACATGGTATTGTAAATACCACTGTGCAAGAGTTTAATTTACGTGGATCGGTGAGGCATTCCATTGGCCATAGGATGATCCATGGAGGAATTTCTACAATGCCTACAGACCCTGTGATCCAATCATTTTAGTAGGGACTTCACAGGTTACTCCACATACGACAGGAATTCTAAAAGAAACAACAATAGAAGGTAGAAATCCCATGTAGGACTTGGGAAAGAGGAAGATTGCCAACAGTCCAGAGGGAGAAAAAAGTTGCTAGATGAAAGTAGATCCTATTCTCATGAAAGGAGCTTTAGCAACAGAAGAAAAAAGGAAGTAGAGGATACAGAGATCAAAGTAGAGGAAGAGAGAAACACAGAGGTTACAGGAAGCAGAAATGAAGTTGCAAGAGACAGAGCGGAAACAGAAGGAAGAACAGGAGTTGAGGAGGAGGAAACAAGAATAGAATAGGAAGTAGGAAGAACAACAAATGAAAGCCTCAATGACAAAAGAAAAAACGTCGATACAGGTTGAAGAGCAGGAACATAACCAACTAGTAGTTGAGGAGGAAGGTGAATAGATGTAGGATTAGGAGCTTTCTCAGCAGATTGAGCACTTGATTGAAGTAACAGACATGGAGATGGAAAAGGAGCCCAGAATGAAGATGTTGATCTAATGCCGAGTACACCACATGTCACCACTCATTATCCACCACCTCTAGCAGCAGAGCAAGCCCCGAGCGAATAAGGGGATGTTGTTCCCCTCGATGCTGATCTGGTAATGGATGTGTACAATATGTCATTTGATGAGTTCCATAAGCGGATTGTACAAGCATGGAGAAATCATTTTCCGGATGATCATGCAACACCTGCATTTGTTAGAGAAAGAGTAATAGTGGTGGACACCAGGAAGCATCCAAATTCCATTGTCGAAGCCAACTTGGCCTTTGCATGAGAAAAAATATCAAACATTCAATATCTGATGGTTGAGAGTGAGAAATTGGCACAGAACTTGCAAGTTGTCAGGCAAGAGGTAGAACAACTCCATGCAGTAGCACAAAGTGCAATTTCCGCATAGGTATACTTGGAGGAGATGAGAGCAATGATACTTGCTGAAGTATTAACACTGGGAGAAACCATGCAGAAACTCTATGAGAGGTTTGTGACTATACATAAAGCAATTGTATGTTTACATACTACACGGTAGTAGAGCAAAGAGTTTGTTAAAACTCTCAAGAACATACAAGTTTCCATCACCTATGTGCAAGAATGGACAATGTGATATAAAGGGGCATTGCTTGACTTAGTGAAGAAAATGAAGTCACATGCAGAGCTGGAGAAAGAGAAAGTTCGGATGTTGATTTAGAACAATAAGTATCTCGCTTCATTTATTGGTAGCATTTAGGCCTCATATTTATGGTTGTTCAGTAGTTTGGATGTATTGGTGAAAACACCCCATATCCCATCAGTTGGTTCACTCACCAAAGCCAAACCCAAGATCCAAGTCCAATAGGTGATTGAAGAGTACTTGGAGGAGGTGAAACGGATTTCCACCAAGGAAGAATTGGAGTTGAACAAACAAAACATGCAGAATTACATCGGTGTTCCTGTCCAAGTCAGAACAATGTTGCTCATGCTTCAAAATGAACTTGAAATCGATTCTAAGACATTGTAGCCTGATCCCATGGAGGCTAGAGTCTGCTTCCATCCAGACACCATCATGTAGTTTGGGGACAACATCACATAGTACTGATCTTCGCATCAATATGTAACCGAGAAGCAGCAAGGGAAGGTTGTTGAGCTAGAGTTCTCCCAAAATTAAGCATCATAATGTTGTGTCTTGTTAGGATGTCATGTTGTCTCTACCTGATTTTGTATTATATGGGTGCAAGTCTAAAATGTAATATTATTTGTAATTATTTTGTAAGTGAAATTCCAAGTTTCAATATTGGAATATGAAGATTCATGATGTAATGTAATGATTCATTTTGTAAAGAAGATGAAGAGTCAAGAGGGTAGTCCAAATGTCACAAAGGGAGTTGAAGATTCACCCCCTCTTATTTTAAATAGAACATCATAACTCATGTATTAGGATTTTGGGAGCCAAGCTTTTGGCTAGGCTTATGCTTTGAAGGAGCTTGGGAGTATTGTGAAGAGCTTTGGATTCGCTGTAGCATAGAGTGAGTATAATTCTTTGGAGGAGCATGCATTCTTGAATTTAATGTTCCACTATTGGGGCTAGTGGTCCATCAATGGTGTATGTATGAATGGAACTTTCACTTATAATAATAAAATTGGAGACATCATGCTTTCATGCATATGTTGTGAATATAGTAGGACTACTCTTGTTGTATTTACAATGTATTCTATTTAACTTACGCTTATGCTTAGGAATTATTTCGTTTGCATTTGTATGAATATTGTTAAATGCTTGTCGTTGTGTTAATTCATCACTTTAACATGTGGACTGTTCTGCATCTTATCTTGTGATGTCATGTGTTCCTTTCAAGTTGTGTACTATTACAGGCTTCCAAGGGGTGCACTTCCTTTTCCCTTCGTGTGTTGGAACCTTCATGCATCGCACTTGGCTTTCTGCAGGGTCACACACTTTCTCTCACCCAAAGTTATCATACTTCACTCTGCGTGTTTTCGCAGTTAAGGCATAACATTACCACCTACTGCTGAGACTCCTACTCCAAACTGTGTGAGGTCTAGTTGGTACTTCATATCGGCAAGATCCCCTGAATGTTAGCAGGCCCAGCACCATCAATAGTTTGTTACAATTGATAGCAAAGATATGATATGAATATCATCTGTGAAGGTTGAATTAGTAACACAATAGTGTAGTTGGTAATGTGTTATGTTGTGCCACGATAGGTCGAGGGTTCGAGCTCAGTCAAGTAGGCCAAAATTTATTTTTCCCACAAAATTGTAAATTTCCAAACTAGTAATAGACCAGCAATATGTGTTCTGTAAAACGTGTACCAGTAAGGTGCATCAAGGAAAATTTTAAGGATGGAAAATTTTCTTGAAGTTTAAAACATTGGCGAATCTCACTAATCCCTAATATGAAAATTATAAATGTTTATTGATATATTTGTAAAATTAATCAAATTTATAATTATTTTATATATAGTCTCTCTATAATGTTGGCGATTTTTAAGATAAAATCATTTTATATTCTAAAATTTGGACGAATCGTCTTTTATAAAATTGGAAATTGGCGAATCTTTTTTGTGGAAAAATCATGGAAAATTAGCCCACTGGGCGAACATTAGCCCCTAAAATTTTCCATGAGGTGCATTTTGGAGGAAGCAGACCGAAAAGGTGCATTATGTAGAACAATTATTTTTTATAATATTTTAGTGGGTTATTTAGAGGGCCAAATTATTGAAAAGGGGGGTTTGGTTAGAACTCTTTTATGATTTGAAAGAGAGGAGCTACAAGTAGTTTTTGAGAAAAAGGGGGTCATTGTTACTATTAATATGATTTTGAACTCATGAATAGGTTATGAGATAAAGAAGATGTTGAATATTGATTATTATTTGGATGTGTTTTGAGATTGTGGATCCAATTTGAAATATTATGAAAAATAGTCCAAAACAGTTTAAAAAAGGAGGTGGGTGCCTCCATTGAGGTTTACGCTTCAATTTAGTTGGAGCCTACTGCAAGTTGGTGCTTGCATGTTTTGAAGGTTGATGCATCAATCAGATTGTAGCCTACAACAATCAATGCTTGCACTCTTTAGGGGTTGGTGCCTCTAGAAAGTTGGTGCCTAGAAATCTGCTTAGGGATTGGTGCCTCTAGTAGGTTGGTACCTACAAATATATGTTATAAAAAAATTGAAGAAGATAAAAAGATTTGTGGTTTTCTCCTATAAGGATTTCCATGTACATCTGATGTTTTCTTATGATGATGTGATTATGTTCTTTAATTATGCATGGTTATGTTTATAGTTTTGACTGATTACTAAATTGTTTAAATTAACGAAAATTGGCCATTACACTAATTCACCCACCCCTCATATAATCATTAGTCTAATAAACTAAGCCTTATTATTATTTTTTCTTTTTCATATATTTTTTCTTCTTTTCTTTTTTTTTTTATTAGAAAAGTAAAATTAGGGATTAGGGATTACTTCTACCCGTTTTGCAAATCTATGGATTACTTCTACCCTTTTTGCAAATCTACATTGCTCTCAATCTTTTTTTACCAAAACTATTGTAGGGAATAATGCTCTGATGAATAAATAATTTCCCTCTCAGGTTTTCCCAGACATCCAAGACAGACACGATAAGGCATTGACTATTCTAAAACATGACCCATTCAACAATGTAAGAAATAATTGAATATTGGCAAGTTAATGCTACGGAAGAACCTATTTTTTTTCATGTAGATGAGTTAGAATTGTTAGTGTAGCTGGGAAATTTTCCTAACTAGCTCCAAAGGCTTATCCTGCACACAAAGAAAATAAACCAAACATTTCATAGCATAATAATCTTACCAATCAAAAACATCGTGAATAAAAAAATAAGAATTAATGTATAAACCATGATAATCCAAGCTTCCAAACAATCATTAGTTAAAAACAATAGAAATGGTCATTGAACAATACACTGGAAGGAAGAACACGCAATCTATATATTAATGAAGAGAAGGAAGTTTACAATCAATACTCTCTCTCTTGCTAGCTCCTAGATCCAATACTCTCTCTCTCTCAATGATGATCTCGACAGCGTAACAATGCTTTTAATTATGCTCCCTTTCTCAATGGCCAATCTCTCAATTTATAAGTAAATGGAGGCTACGAAGACTGTCAATTTCTCTCTAGTGCAAATCACACAAAATATTTGAAGTGGGTGATGTTTCCTCTTGTCAAATGCTTTAATTTGGTTTTAATTACTTTATTTGAATTGTGAAAAGTTGAAGATGAGGTCAAGGCGATCACATTCCATCATGTAAGAGTTTCCTCCTATGAACGAGAGTGTCACAATGAGTTAACTCGGGCTTTTTGCTCATGACCAGGTGAGATTCTGGTAACACAGCCCAACTGAAGAAATAGAGTGTTACAAACTAGGGTAAAATAGGTTGCATAATAGGTGACCGACGTTATAATTCAGTTTTCTCAATACTAAGGGTGTGTTACAGTCATAAATAAGCTAGAGAAATAGGTTAATTTCAGCCAAAGGCACAGTGATTTCCTTTGAGCTGATGAGGGGGTATTTTTAATGATATCAAGAACCCCTTAGGTGGATAAGTGTGAATGGCCTATGTGGGATTGGAAAGACCGCCCATTGAGAGGAAACAACATGATGAGCTTCAAAACTCAATTTTTTAAATGGAAGTAGGTTCTTCAAACCATGACTTCTCAACACGATGGCACTAAGAATGAATAATTAGAGATAAAAACTTATGTGACTTGAATAATAAGAACACCCTCTCAATAAAAATCCATCAAAATCAATTCAAATTTCATGCAAGCACAAGGATTCAACACCTGCAATGAGAAAACCCACAGATCTTAATAATAGAATGATGATCGCCTCTTTCTACACAATTGAGTTATGTGGGCACAATTCTCAATGTGTCTAAGTAGGGTCGAGGCAATGGTAGCAAGGAAAAACTTAGCCACATCTCACCTCTATTACCATTTCTTCGATATGTTATTACCTTATGCTAATTTTATATTTACTTATCCCTTGAACTTTATTTAAAACTTAATATGGAAATAAGTAATTAATGACCTTTTAAATCAAAGAAAAAGTATATTTTTTTATACAGATCATTGTTATTTAAGGTAGTTATGTATATTTGTTTCTCCACCTAGATACAAAAGCTTTAATTTTAAATGCCTTGAGGCATATGATAATGCAGTTTTGCTTTATATAGATAAAATAACAAAAAAAAATCCTTGAAGAAAAAAAGGAAGTTGTGTATGGATTAAACAAACACATTCCAAGTTGAATAATTCAATTTGGCCTTGTAATGAGGTTGTGCATTTTAATGAAGCTAGTTAATTTGGTGAAATCATGGTTGGAGGCAAACTTAACAAATACATAACTTGTAGAGGAAAAATGGGTTAATAATTTTAGTAATATGTTAGTTTGTAACATTACATCAATAATTCTCTGGAAAACATGTTCCAATTTTCTCATAGGACCATCATGAACATTGTAACATACATTTTCTTCAGGAAAATTATTTAAGTTAGTGTGTTTGGAAGAGAAATAGGAAGTTTGATGTTAGGTTAGATATAAATATTCAGAATGAAGAAATAGTGAGTCCTCAATTCAATCAACAATATATAATTTCATATAATTAGGTTTTTAGACACTTGTATATCTCTTCTTGTGATCAAACACCCATGAACAATTTATGATTTAGTGAAGGTTTTTTGAAAGGTATTGTTAATATGCCTAACTCATAGTTTCCAATTCCTAGAAATCCAATTTCAAAATTGGGTTGGTTGTAGGTAAATTTGACATAGCTACTCTCTCATTTGGAAAAATGTAATGGAGAATGTCGTATGTATATTGTAATTAGGAAGGAAGGATGTGACATGGCATGTTGTTGCATTACCAATGTCTCAAATACCTTCAAGAGTGAATTTATTGGTTCTTTTATTTTCATATATCAAATTGCAAACAGAATAAGTGATGCAAGAACATCCCTTTGAAGGTAAATGACCTACATGAATTTTATTAATCTACATAGATTAGGAATATTTTTACAATTAGTTAGTTTAATTCTATATCTATTCCCAATATTGATTTTGATCTTGTAATATTAAAGGGTTATAGGGTCATGAGTCTTAAACATGGCAAAATGCCAAGGTCATCCTTAAGTATATTATCCATGCTTTAGATTTATTTCAACATCCATAGTTTACTTTGGCATGGATTTATTCAAAGTTGTATAAAAGTGGTAAACATATATAGTATACATATTAGTAGGCCATATGCATTAGGTAGATAGGTTTAGTATGATGTAATTATGTCTAATTCCAATTTTCATAACGTAGGTGTTCATCTACGGAGTGACATTTTCTACCAACTGTGAAAGTTGGAAAATAGTATCAACTGTTAATTTGGTAGACTTATATTTCATTGGAGAAGATTAATTTTAGAAAATTGAGTGTGAATTGTGAAAAACAATAGTAATTATATCTTGGAATATTTTTTTTTTCCAATTATCATTAACTACAAGTCTTGGTCTACATTTATTTGAGGCACTCAATACCAATTTCTTTCCTTGTGAAAAAAACAAAAATTACACAACATAAATTTCTAAGTGTCAACTTAAAAACATGAAATTGTCTAAAGGTGTGAAATGATTAAAAACACATTCTCCTAGTTGATTCATTTAGTCTGGACTTGTAATAAATGTTGGGCATGAATTTTAGTGAATCTAGTCAAATTTTTCCAAATTGTGGTTAGAGGCCAACTTGGTAGATGCATAACTTGCAAAGGAAAAATTGTCCAATGATTTTGGTCATGTTATCTTGTGAAACACCAACAAGGCTATAGAAAACAAGTTTTTGTTTGATTATAGGACCATTGATCACACTATGGATTGTCTTTTCTTAAGGAAAATTATTTCTATGAGGACCTTTTTGTCAAATGGAAAAATTGGTTTTTGAATGGTAGTGAGAAATTTGAATTTTTATGTTAGATTTGGATATTTAGAATGAAGGAATAATGGGTGTTAGATGTCATCAACCATATATGATTCCATAGGATTGGAATTTGATTCTCTTATGTATTGTTTCATGTAACTAAATTCCTTAGGAAAATCTTTGAGTTAGTGAGGATTTTATGAAATGTATTATTAATGGATCTAAAATAGAGTCTTCAAACCCTGTGACAATTATGGTCATTACTTCTCCATCTAATGTATATATTAACTTTCAAGATTACTTGGAAAGTGTTTTCACCATGATTTTTGTGATTAATGTGAAGTAGGGTGAATGGTGTATAGATGAATCTTGATTTTCCATGATGGATAAACATAGTGGAGTTGACTCGCTCATTAATTGTTATATCTTGTATGGATGTTTGCATGGAATTTTTCCTTGGAGCATTGGAGACTTATGGAGATTGATTAATTTCTTCATGATGGCCACATGGAGGGTTTGTTGGTTGCTTATAGGACACCTTTATTTGAATGAAGAACATTAGGAATCTTCAAGGAGGGTGTTAAGTTGTAGATGGCATATGCAATAATTAGATGCTTGAATGGAGGCTTATACTTGACTTGGAGATGCTTGAGTTAAGGGAGTGGTTATGTAGGTGTGGTGGACCTAGAGGAGTACATGGATTTAAAGGAGAATTATAAATTTGTAGGGTTACATAGGAGGATAATTAGACACATCTTGTGGATCATTAATGCCCTAGATCCTTGCTTGTCGATATATTCACCTTAGAGCTTGACATGTGTCATTTGAAGAGAGAGCACTCAACTTGTGAGAATTTATTTTCTTGTAGTGGATTAGGACCACCACTATATTGATGGCCTCCCTTACCTCTCATATAAATAGATCAAGGAGACAGTTATTTCAAATAATTGTCATTGTCCTTGATTCTTTTTACTTTTCTCCTAGCAAGAGAGATGTTATGGTTAATAAGAAAACCCTCATAGAGGACATGAAAACAATATAGATGTCTTCTGTGTACTTGGAGATACTGATCTTATTAGATGTTGGGTTTTTCTCCTATGAAGAACATGGCATTGTAGGTCATGATAATTTACATATTCATTCATTCATCATCTTGTGTTAGAGATGTGATAAGTATAACACACTGGCCTCTATTTTTCTTTGTACACTTAATTGTCTTATAACTCTATGTCTTTGAGTGCTAGGGTGCTTGGTGAAGTTTAAGGGTTTTCTAGGGTTGTGGTTTCACCCTAGAGGAGTCAAAGAAGTTAAAGTTTTTAAAAAACATTACAAGGTAATGAAACATTGTTCTTGTAGTTCTTATAGGTATAAAATAAGACTAGGGTTTTGGAAATCCTAGTGTTACTTGGAATGCTTGATTGAGGAGAAGAATAGAAGGAGATGTATTGTACACTTGTGGGAGACAAGTATCAAAGTGAAGAGTACTTTCTAGTGTTGATGCTAGCTTATTGAAGATCTTTGGTGGTAGCCAAGGTTTTCATTGTACCAACTCTCAAAGTGCAGAGTACTTGCTAGTGTTGATGCTAGCCTGTTGAAGATCTTTGGTGGTAGCCAAGGTTTTCATTGTACCAACTCTCTCTCTCTCTCTCTCTCTCTCTCTCTCTCTCTCTCTCAAAGAAGTGGGTAATAAATTAATATTTATCCTCTTTGTAATTTTGACATTAAGTAATAAAATAATAAAGTTATGATACTAGAATTTAATAGAATTAAAAGTCTTTCGAGTAAATAAATAAAAGAAAGTAATCCATGAGGAAGGTAAGGAATCACATGTTACGGCCAAGTGGGTAATAAATTAATATTTATCCTCTTTGTAATTTTGACATTAAGTAATAAAATAATAAAGTTATGATAATAGAATTAAAAGTCTTTCGAGTAAATAAATAAAAGAAAGTAATCCATGAGGAAGGTAAGGAATCACATGTTACGGCCAAGTAGCTCAATTTTCAACATGGCACACCCTTGAGGTGACATGTGGAACCAGTTTCCATGCCACATACCATGTGTCAGATGTAAAAACATGTTGTTGTGGTGTTGGTGTAAAGAGCTTATAATGGCCATATCTTGTTGTCATGGACTCAAAATGCGACACGAAGTGTTGATGCTAGCTTGTTGAAGATATTTGGTGGTAGCCAAGGTTTTCATTATACCAACTCATATTTGGTGGTAGCCAAGGTTTTCATTGTACCAACTCTCTCTCTCTCTCTCTAAAAGAAGTGGGTAATAAATTAATATTTATCCTCTTTGTAATTTGACATGAAGTAATAAAATAATAAAGTTATGATAAGAGAAGTAAAAGTATTTTCGAGTAAATAAATAAAAAAAAGTAATCCATGAAGAAGTTAAGGAATCACATGTTATGTCCAAGTAGCTCAAGTTTCAAGATGGCACACCCTTGAGGTGACATGTGGCACCAGTTTCCATGCCACGTACCATGTGTTAGATGTAAAAAAATGTTGTTGTGGTGTTGGTGTAAAGAGCTTCTAATGGCCATATCTTGTTGTCATGGACTCAAAATGTGATAAGTTTTATATATTAGGAAAGCTCTCGACAACTAGAATACGATGGAGCGTTAGAAGTGATAGTTGAAGTGACTAAAAGAAAGTGAAAATTTATAACTCCCACCTCCTTAAGATGATCTATGAGGGTTGGGTGTGTTACAAAGTAGTATCAAAGATAATCATCCAGCTAATGAAGATGAAAATTTGGTACCTCATGTCCTTAATCAGGAATAAAGGGACTGGGTATGTTACAAAAAGCCTTTTATATTATAAGTAGGTGGATAGGTTTCAAGGGCATAGGGTTGTTAATGATTGATAGGATATCCAAAAATTCAATGATAGGCTCTAGGCATTTTGATTTTTCCTCTAACCCCCAAGTTCCAAAAACCAAATTATATAAATATTTCCTTTTACAAGGGGAAGGTAATTATGGGGTCTTACCCAGGAGAGGTTTGCAATCCTTGTTCCTGCTAAAGTCATCTATGATTTGTTTCGTATGGATACCTAAGGCCAAGAACTACTCTAATAGTTCCAATATCTTGAATGAGGGTCCTTCCAATTACCACTTTTTAGTTGGAACTTCTACCCTTTAGATAATTTGAGAGGAGTATAGTCATACCACCCCTTGTGCTTGTGGAGGCTTCCTTTGATCCCATACCTTCCTATGGGAAGGTTAATTATAATATACTACTAAGTTTCCATAGTTATTACATAATCCACATCTAAAGGGTATACCTTCATAATTAAGAGTAAATTGATAGTGATCTTTGCTTCTCTAAATAATTGGTTCTTATTCCAAGCCTTTGCTAGTTTCTATAATCACGTAGTATTATAACCATCCTAAAGTATCCAATATCCCATGAAGATAAATCTTCATAATATGAACTAAGGGATTACCCAATGTCTATAAATACATATTTCAACATTAAAACGAGATATAGTTTAGGTATTTGAAATCAAACTAAAAGTATGTCCACTCTAGTTGTTCTGGCATCAAAATCAACATCCTTTGCAAGACTTTATTTACCTCTCTAGCTGAATAAAAACCTAGACTAGCCATCTTTTTGCTAAGGAAATTATATGTAGTGCATAACCCATATAAGGTTAAAATAACTTTGATTAGTCCTTTTAGAATTCATAAGACGTCTTCTTTCATAGAAAACAACTAACTACTACCTTGTCTTCCAATTCCATTACATTATTCAACTTAGTTTTGGAACCCAAACATAACTTACTAGCTCAAGAATTTTCTTGACACATTTTGTCTTATTTGTTTTATGTTCTCCTTCCAATGATTGTTTCCCTAGACCTCGTACTTTCATAGTAATTGTTCCACTCATTAGACCAATGTTTAATTGTTTCTAATAAACATTGTCTCCTATTCATATTTTGCATTCCTCATCAAGTTGCAAAGATATAGTTCCAAATATCCACAAAGAAATATTAGGGAAATAAATTTTCCATCACCATCATTCACTCAATTAATAGGCCAATCAATTTCAATGCTAGGGACAATTTGTTATAGATGAAGTGGATTCAAATCCTAGTACACCAAAGGTGGGATAATGAATGCATCATTAAGGCCCTTGAGAAGGTATCCAACTCTATCATTCACCCTAATCTCTAACCACAATCCATATTGGCTACAACCAAGGGATAAACCCCATGCTAACTCTCCTAGAATATCTTTTGTCTTTTCATCCAATGTGAGTGACCCCTTTGATAACCTCATATGAGTGTCATGTATAACAACCTGAGGTGTTTCTCATATAAACTAAATCTCATTTGAATTGGTTGAATAATCAACTCCTTCATCCTCCATCATCACTATTCATGCCTTGATAACTCTACCCCTTTGCATGAGGATTCAAAACTATTCTTACTAAATGCATACAAAAACCCTAGATGCACCTACATTCTTCATCCCTTACTGTTTTCTCTCATAGAATGGATAATATTCCTTTTAGATTAAGCTTTTCTTTATGTTGAGGGAATGGAAACCACGAAAATTGGTCTTGTCGACAATATTATTTTATATGGTTTTTCCAACAATTGTTTGTTCCTTGCCTATCAAAAGTAGGAAGGAATACACAAATTAGGACAAAGTGTTAGATCCCAATAGCAACATTAACACTATGAAATAGGATAAAGCATTCCAGGATGTTCAAAAAATGACCAATGTGTGTTGAAACAATCCCACTACTCAAGTTCACATTACAATTCCCTCAAATATCCATGTTATTGTCCAATAGAGTGTGTAGTTGTTGAATAGTTACACTAAAAATCATTTTTGAAATTATTCCTACAATTACTTAACCATACAAATTATATAACAATCAAACACTAGCCTTTAATCACAAACCATGAAGCCACAAAATAATATTTATGTTTAGAAATACGTTAGTTGACACCATAACTTCTACAAGATGGATACTCCAGCTCTCACATCTTGATTCATATTAACATATTAAGAAAGAAAAGTTAGAATTCCTATGAAACATCATGAAGTGCTTTTTGAAATCTCACATTTGTTAAGCGTATTCATCATACATTGATCTAACCTATTACACACCTTCCTACAATTCCATATTTTAATTTGACACTTGAAATTTCTATTATGGAAAATACTCCAAATTTATCTCTTTTTTTATTGGGTAAAAAGTAGTTCTCTCTCTCTCTCCCTCCCTCCCTCCTCAGTAAAAAATAGTGTTTAGCATGCAAAGGCCTAGTTAATGATCACTAAAAAATAATAATAAATAAATAAATCCATGTGTGTTAAGCTTATTCAACCTATTACACACCTTCCTACAATTCCATATTTTAATTTGACACTTGAAACTTTGTATTATTCAAAATATTCCAAATTTTTCTCTTTTTTAATGGGTAAAAAATAGTGTTGAGTGCCTCAAGAGATGGAATATAATGCCTAGTTAATGATCACTAGAAATATTAATAAAAAAACCAAGCTATAGAGATTCCAAAATCGATATTTTCCAATGAAATTCAAATTTTCCAAAATGACCATTGATAATTTGTTAGATTTCACATATGCATACGAGGTCCATTGAAAAGTACACCTAAGTTATGAAATTTGGACAGAGACATAATTACACCATACTAAACCTATCTACTTATGCATTAGGTTTGAAAAAATATTTACCATCTAATTTTTCCACTTTTATACAACTTTTAAAAATTGCATGCCAAAGAAAAATTATGCATGTTGAAGAAATTTCAAGCATGGACGTGACTCTTAAACATGCGCCATGCCTTCTATCATACTCTAGGATCATGATCTTGGTCCCAAATTGGAAACAAGCATATATTATAACCCTGCATAATGAATTGTAGTAAACATATTCTTAATAAAACAATAAAGATGCAATGGAAAACATAGACATTAACACATAGATTTTATCTTGGAAACCCAAACCGAGAAAACTAACAACATTTTTAAATATATATTCTCCTTTATAAAAAATATATATATATATATATATATATATCATGGCATCTATTTATATATATATATATATATATATATATATATATATAGATATAGATATCATGGCATCTATTTATATATATATATATATATATATATATATATAAATTGCCCAATTTTTTTTTGAGGGCACTACACCCAATGTGACATATAGCGTGTAGATAGTGATGCAAATAATATAACACATACCTATCATTCTACCACTTGTTGTTTTATTTACACATAGGAGGTCACAAGAGTACATGATCAATAATCCAATGTTTCTCTACACCAAACGAACTTCTCAATGCTCACGGATTTTGTTAATGAATCTGCAACATTCTTCAAAGTGTCCACTTTTACTAGCAACGTCTCATTTTTTTCAACTGTGTCTCTCTCAAAGTGATGTTGAACATCAATATGATTTGTTTAAGAATTATACATTAGGTTCTTCGCTAGGAAAATTGCACCATGATTGTCACAATCTATACTCACAAAACACTATACCAACCCAATACCTAAACGCAATCTCTACAACCATATTGCTTCCTTACTTACATGAGTGGTTTCTAAGTAATAAGCTTCTATAGTTGAGAGTGCCACTATGGACTATATGTTGCTCAGCCAGCTAATTGCTCCTTCAAATAAGTTAAACACGTGCCCACTTGTAGATCTTCTACAATCCAGATCTCCAACCTAGTTTGCATCAACAAAGCCATGTATGTCCAACCCTGGTCTTCCTTGGTAACACAATACATAATCAATAATGTCACACAAATACCTGAAAACTCTCTCTATTGTTGTACAATGCTCCTTCCCTAGTTTGGACACAGACCTATTCAATAGTCCCACTGCGTGTGCAATTTTTGGTCTAGTATATAGCATTGCATACATAAAACTTCCAACCACACTGGCATATGGAACATGGGACATGTCCTCTTCCTCTTCTTGTGAGGTGGGTCATTGTTCTACACATAACTTTACACCTATAGGAATAGGGGCCTTTAATGGTTTACGTTCCTGCATAATAAACCTCTATAAAATCATCTTGACATATTTCTTTATATTTAACCAAAGTATCATATTTATTTGATATATTTTAATTTCCATGCCCAAAATTAAATTTGCAACACTAATATCATTCGTGTCAAATTTAGAAGGCACCTAAGTTTTCACTTCCTGGATTATTCCGATATCATTTCCAATCAGTGACATATCATCCACATACAACACCAAATAAATAAGATAAGAACCAAATAATTCAAAATACATGCAATAATCTGCTTTGCTCCTTGTGAAGCCAAGCGATAATATATAAGTATTGACTTTTGAAACCATATCCTTGGTGATTGCTTTAACCCATACAGGGGATTTTTAGCTTGCATGTTAGATTTGTATTTCCTTTAACAACAAAATCTTGTCGTTTCTTCATGTAATTTTTTCTTTCAAATCCCCATGTAGAAATGTTGTGTTCGCATTCATTTGTTCTGTTTCAAAACTAAAGGAAATAGCAATAGATAAATAAATATAATATAATTAGACTTGGAAACGAGAGAAAAAAAAAATCACCAAATTCAATTCTCTCCCTGAGAATAACCATTTACTGCTAATTAAGATTTATATTTCTCCCTTTTTCCTTTTACGTTCAACTTCTTCTTAAATACCAATTTGCTACCAATGATATTTCTTCTAGGTGGCAACTCCACTATATCCCAAGCCTCATTCTTTTCCAAGGATGTCATTTCTTCAACCATGGCCTTTTTCTAGAGTTTTCCATCCACTGCCTCCCTAACATTTCTAAGATCATCATCAATCATAAACAAATAAAAAATTGAATAGAAATTAGATGGAGTATACCTTTATGGATGCCCTCTTTCTCAAATTGATCTCCTCAATACCAAAATATGTGGATCTTCTTCTTTTGATTCTTGTTATTTCATAGAGTCTAATTCATCATCCTTCAACTCACTCTAACTTGTTTGATTCATTCTCCCTTGGTAGGACTTCTTGGTTAACAACATCTTTGATTTCTCTAAATACCCCATCTCTATTATAAACAACCTTCCTAGTGTATGGGTTCTAACACTTATAACCTTTCATACCATCTTTATATCCAATAAATATACACTTTTCAACTTTTTTATGTATCTTACTCATGTTCTTCTTTGGAACATGTACATAATCATCACAGCCAAATACCTTGACATGTTTAAGAGAATGTTTCTTACCAGTCCATACCTCTTATGTATATTTCTCATCAATCAATGGTGAGGGTAATATATTTACCAGGTAATAGGAAATGTCCACTACCTCGTCCTAGAAAATTCATATCCTAACCCAGCACCACTGAGCATGCTCCTCGCTTTGTCCATTAATGTCCTATTAATGTTTTCTACAACTACATTCTATTGAGATATGTATGGATTAATCTTCTCCCTTGCTATACTAAACTTCTTATAGAATTCTTTGAATTCATTCTCACATAATTATCCACCATTATCTATCCTGAACACCTTAATTTTCTTCTTTGTATGATTTTCGATAAGATCCTTAAACTCTTTTATTTTTTCAAAGACGTCAAATTTCTTCTTAAGGAAATAAATCCATGTATTCCTCGAGAAGTCGTATATAAATGAAAATAGTACATAGATTTACCCCATCATGGAATTGACACAAGTCCAAACATATAATCATTATATTCCCTTTGACCTCATAAAACCAAAGGAGAATCTTACCTGATTTTTCTTCTTATATAAATAATTTTCACAAAAATCAAAATCCAAAGAGTAATTAGACATCATTTTTACCTTACCATTACCATGTAGTACTCAAAATCCCTTCACTCTAACATGTACCAATATTTTATGTTACAACATAGCCTTTTCTCCAAAGGCTCCAGGAGATTTTCCTTCTTCTATTCAACTTCCAGGGACAACAGAATAATTTCACCCATCACTAATAGTGCTTCCTAGTAGTGTATATAGAGTCCTGATCTGAACTCCTGTCAACAATACAATTGCTCCTCGAACCATTATGCAAATATCCTTTTCAAGAATTGTTTTTACATGTGCATTGTTCATATTTCTCACATATATAAAATTTCTAGCCAATCTTGTGGTGTATAGAACATCGAGGAGTTTTCTAACCCTTCCACCCATGAGCTTCAACTTGACTTTTCCTCATATTATGATTCTAGTTGTCTAGTCATATCCCAAGAAAAAATCATCACAATCATATCTTTCATATTCTCAAAACCACTTCTTGTGAGTATTCATAGGAAACAATGTACCCAAGTCGAACATCCATGCCTCATGATCTACACGTGTACTTTAAGAAGCTAAATACACATACCCTACTTCATATGAGGATGCTTTTCTTTTTGTAGAAGGAGCATCATTAGATATCTTCCCTTTCTCAATAATTTTGGATTCGCAGTCTTTCTTGTAATTCCCTACTTTTCCACAACTCCAACATACCTTTATGAATTTATCTAGAGATTTAGATCTTCCTCTAGATTTAAATCTCCCACTTGAGGACTTATTTTTATTTTTGTTTTAAAAGTGTACTCTTATAGACAAAACATATGTGTTATGACTTTCCATAATTTTTTCCTCTGGTAACAAGGATGAGACTTAAACAAGTTGAGTTACTACCTATGGTAACAACCAAACTATCCCATGAGTCTAGTAGAGGAGACAACAACCTGATACACTTATCTTCATCTAAAATCTTAATATCAAAAGATAATAGCTAACTTAGCACAATATCAAAAACATTTAGATGCTTTGTCATTGAGTCTCCATCCTTCATCCTCATGTTATACAAAATTTTTGTAGCAGTGTTTTGTTCACCGGGGATTTAAACTAATACAAAGACCCTAAATTGTTTTGCAATGCCTTTGTTGGATCTTCTCCTAAAACATTTAGTAATATTGAATCTAAGAGACATGGTCGTATTGTTCTATTTACCTTTTAATCCAACTTGGTTAAGTCTTCTATTGACATCCATGTTGGTGAATTATCTAGATCCATAGTGATCCACTGGTCTTTTCCCACCAACGATCTTCCATTTTGAGCTTCCATAGTTGAAAAAGATTCCCATTGAATTTCTTGATATATATCTTTTAATTACTCGCCATTTCCTTCCACCACAAGAATCAATTTTGCAAGTCTCCAACTATAATAAGGTCTACCACAGACTTGAGTAAAATCCCTTAACCACAAAAGAATCCCTTTGAAGCCAATACTACTTTAACACCAAATGTAGGTTTTAACCTTATAAAATTAATTTACACAAACATATTCTTAATAAAATAGAAAATACACAATGGAAAACACACATAGTAACATGGAGATTTTACCTTGTAAATCTAAACTCGACGAATAAGCAAGATTTTTCAAGATATATTCTTCTTTACAATATTAAAATACTATCTATATATATATATATATATATATATATATATATATATATATATATATATATATATATATATATATATATATATATATATATATATAGATATAGATATAGATATATGTATATGTATATGTATATGTATATGTATATGTATATGTATATGTATGTATGTATGTATATATATATATATGTATATGTATGTAGCTTGTGGCATCCATAATTTCTTATCTATTTCCCATGGATTAGAATACAATCGTAGTCCCTTAACTGAAACTACAAAACGATGGGAAAAAATAGCATATGAAACAAAACCGCTAAAGGTGAAAACTACACATCTAAAATCACCAAAAATGAACACAAAAACCACCCCAAAAAAATTGAGGGGGACTTCCGCCCCCTTACAATGCCCCCACTGTGCCTAGCACAAAGTACAGTATGTGCATATAGTCGTGAAAAGAATATAACACGCACACAAGAATAAAAAAGAGATGTTTCACCAAAAATGGTCTATCTAAAAAATGTCACTCCAATAAATATTGCAAATTCACTATAAATAAAAATTTTAAACCCTTAGTGCACCATAATGTTATACTATGTTTGATCAAACAAGCCATGCTAATATCTATATAATCTCACCAATATCAAATTAGCATCTTCTACAATGTTGGCTTTGTCATCTCATTGATTGGATAAAGAAGAAGCACTTTCATCTAAATAATATTCTTGTATAAATGTCTTTATTGTTTTAAATTCTTTCTTTTAATCTTTCAACGATAATAGATAAATCAAATATTGTTCCATGAAAATATGATGAAACTTGATAAAATAACTTGATAGACAAATTATATTTACTTTCCAATTACATACACTAGTGGTGATAATGAGATGAATAATATCATGTGTAAATTCAATAATCAAATTTGTTTGGGCACCTTTACCAATTACTATATTTTGTTGTGATTGAAAACTCAACATTAGTGCATGGATTATATGTGGGAGAATTTAGTGGAGAGTAACTAGTAAAAGTGGAAAAAATATTTGAGTGAAATGCCATACCACCACCCAAGTTTACCACTCAGGGATTTTTTTTGGCAAAACGCATAATGACCAAATACTTTCCTATCAATTCCAGAAAGTCAAATTTCATTCCAAATGGATTATTTGGAAATTTAACTAACACATTAGTGATAAGGCATGTACATATGCTCTTGATGGATAGATTCCATTCCTCCATGTAGAATAATGTTACCCTCATCACAATTACATGGACACAATATAAAATTTCATTCTCGATTTCATGCCTAGATGAATGCCTTAAACGATGTGGTAGAATTTTTGTCATTTAAATATTATTGTATTATCATATTTCATGATGTTTATTTAATAAAATTTATAATATTAAGATATTTAACCCATTTTTAACTCATCTTTAAGTTGATTTACTTACAAATTTTGGCTATTTAACTCAATATTTTCCATTAAATTATCTTGTTTTTATTTATGTTATTTGGCAAAATCATTTTGAATTAGTTGATCCCACATATTTATATATATGCATGTATGCCACAAGAAAGAAATATGTTTATATTTCATATGAAGAATATACATGTTTTGGTCCTCGAGGGACTGCTCATACTCAATAATAAGACTCAAAGTCATTACAACAAAGACCATCATGTCACTTGTGGGAATTGAACTTAGGTGGAAAGGATATCACACGCACACATATTCAAATCCACGAGGCAAATTCTAACTAATCAAAAAAACAACAACTACTACTACTTTGACAAAGAAAGGCATATTTTAACATATCTTGGGTATTTGACTTAACAGCATAGGATACATGAAAGAAGGGAGTAGAATTTTATGAGCATAAATTCCTTAAGCGCCTTTTGACAAGTTAACCTTAATGTAAATTTACTGCTAAGACCTAGATATTGTTTATATTATGGCATATGAAGCTCCCCAAGTGGGATGATATGCATTTGAGGACCAGCCATAATTGTATTGGGAGACCATGAAACTTTACTAGTCACAGTGGTGTGACCAATCAACTTCGTCAACCAAGAGCTCAAAAAACCAAGATGAAAACATAATTGTGGGCCTTATAGACCCAAGGTTCTTTCCTTAAGATCTCCATTACATGGGTTAGGTCATTAACTAGAACTGGAAGAATGGTAGGGTTATGAGAGTTAGGGTGCCACTAGCCTTGTGGTTGTTGAAAATGTAACAAGTATCGGTCTTCATAATATTGATATATTTATTATATTCACTATTATTATTTATTTCTAGTCAAAGCATGTTCTTCATGCTTATAAGGTCAATTGAGTCAAAAAGAAAATTTGTTATGATTCAAAGAAATGTAATTGAGTCAAAGTCCCATTTGGACTTGTTGTAAGAAAAAGAAAAATAATTTTTCTTAAGTCAAAAGAGTCAAAATGTCATCCACAAACCAAGTCGGATCTATGGGGTAGTTATTCGACCCTCCTGGACGTGTATGTATAGAGGGTAACTCGGCCACTTTAGAGACCAATCACTCACTCATCAATCACACTGATTTCTGTGTAAGAAGAAGAAGAAAAAATAGTGAAAGTCAAAGGGAGAGAGAGAAAAGTCAAAGGAGAGAAAAATATGAGTTTTTTCCCTAGTTTGTCCACACGTGTGAGTTTTTCTATGATTTTTCAGAGTTGTTACAAAGCTGAAATTTTTCCTTCATTCCAAGTTTGAGATTTTCTATATTTGACCAAATTTCAAAGAAGTTTGACCAGCATTGACTTTTGTTGACTTTGACTTGTTGAGGAGACTTGGAGGAGGGCTGACTTGGGGAATTTGTGGCAGTCTTGGTCTTGGTCTTGGGTCTTGGATATCTCACTTTGATCTGATTCTATAAGAAGATGATTTTCTTGGGTTTTCCCCCTTGTGGGGTTTTTCCCTGGCTTGGAGCCTAATTTCTTGTGTCCTTTGTCTCTTTGTGATCTTCATGTTTTATACATTTTGGTAATTGCTTGATGAAGAGAATATAAATTTAATAAGAAGCCAACAAACATTCATAAGTAATTATCAAGTTAAGAGAAATCAACCATATTATACTAGCACTCTTAGTTTTTCAACATTGTATCAGAGCTAAGGTGAAGGAAGGGCGGCTTGAAGATCACTCCTTGTTGGCACATTTTAAGACACTTCTAATACATTCATCTCATTCTCAAGACACACTTTCAACAGCTACATCTTATAACACTTATTACATCAGTTATGTTTGAAGACATTCCTTTTATCAAGGGTAAAAATAAGAAAATCCAAATAGCATCATCTTTGTAGCAGTCATCACTCACTTTTGAAGAAGATCATTGTAGCAACAACCTCTCTCCTTTGACATCATTGAAGGTTTTTGGAAACATTGTCAAACTCTTGTTCATCATCCATCATTGAAGAAGTCATCATAGAAACTTAAAGGCATTATTATAGCAGCCATCACTCAAAAACATCTTTAGAGACTCTTGGAATCATCATCAACATTCTTAGATCATTCATATAACATCCTACTCTCCTTTGACAAGTAAGTACTCTACTACATTCTATGTCTCAACCTCCTTGTCAAATGGAATTTATCTGTAAGGAAGGCAACAAGCTTAATGGAGCCTCTAATTTCAAGGCATGAAAAAGAGAATTGATTTGGTTTCCATATAAAACAAAATCATGGGTTTCAATCTAGGAAAATTTCTAGGATCAGAAAAAGATGATTCTCAAGAAGTGACCAAGTACAATAGGGGAGAAGATAGGGCTCAAATCTTTCTCTTTGAGTCTATCAAAGATCATCTTATCCCCTTTGTTTCAAATTTGTCCACATCCAAAGAAGTTTATGACAAATTGGTGAAGTTATATTACATCAATACTACAGGTCAGAAAATATCATTAAGGAATCAACTTTATAGAATAAGGATATCAAAAGATGAAGATGTGGCCTCTTATCTTATAAAAATATCAAAATTGAAGGATCAACTTCAAGGGCTTGGAAAAGTGATATATGATTTTGAATTAATTACTTTCGTACTCAATACTCTACCTCCAAATTGGAGTGGTTTTTTAAGTAGCATCTACACAAGAAAAGAAACTCTGACATTTGAAGAACTTTGAGCATAATGTGTTTTAGAAGAAGCAAGGTTAAAATCCAAGGACAACACAGAACTCAATAATGAAAATGATAAAGCTTTTGTTGCTAGATTAAGGAAGAATTTTGGAAGATTTGAACCTCGTCGTAGATACAATAACAACAATCATCCATGTGGAAACAAGGCATGTCTAAAGTACAACGCTTTGGTTGCAATTAATATGGACATTATAAAAGAGATTGTCCCAAGGATCCTAAGATAAAAAAGAACAACAATAGGAAATAGAGAAGTGAAGCTCACATTGCAGAAGATGAAGAAGTCGAGAAGAAACCAAAGATTGAAACAACAAGTACCTTTACTATTTAAGAAATTAAAAATTACTAGGTCTGCAAGAAACTTGTTTTCATTTTTATGGCAGTTAAAGTTACATTTGTGTAGAATATTATTGGGATTTGCAAACTATAATGTCATGGAAATTAAAGAAGCATGTAGCATTGGAATAAATAGATTCTACATGGAATTCTAGAAGGGACACTTAGTGGCATATCTTCACCGAGAGTTGAAAATAGTCATCACATCATCCAACTAGCCAGAATAGAAGAGTTTGGGTCATCAAAAGTTGTCTACACATCATTCCACAGTCACAAGTATTCTATAGTCACTGAAGCAATTAGTTTCATCATGAAGATGTAGAAGCAATCATTTAGAAAGCAACGATTACAAGGTTTGCAATAGAAGCAAAACAATAGTAGAGTCAAGGTCATTATGCAATCTCTCCAGCATGATATTTCAAGCTTCAATGAAAGAATCAAAGTAACATAGCAGAAGCTTATTCTACAAGAAGAGAAAGCATCTTCTCAATATGCTTTGAGGAAAATCTAGAAGCAACATGGAAACATAAATGAGGTTACTCTTATAAAAGGAGGAATCTCTCCATTCTACATTTCATGAACATCATCTTCAAAGAAGTCTAAAGAAGTAGCTTGATCAAAGAATTCAATTAATTTGAATCTTGGAAGGAAGAACACTTACCATGAAGGAGACTTTTTCAGATAGTTACTTAATATATGGAAGAAGAACTCATTATTGGCATAACTCATGATGACATTACTATTGGTTGTTATTCAATGTGAAGCTAAGTAATGTGAAGGAAGACCTTAGAGGGAGCCAACAGCAAGGATTGTCATAAAGAATTTTATAGCTTGACCCAAGGATATATATTGATTACTTTTGGTAACTCTAATAATGAGGAATGATATTAATAATGTTTGGATATGGTATATAGCAGAAGTGTGCACACTGTAGAGACAGAAAAGGCAAAAAAAAGTCATGAGACAATATTTTGATCACTTGATGATATGTTGGATTCGATGTTGATCAAGAAAAGGTTCACTTACCTCAGTTGGAAAGAGGGAGCTATAAGATCTTGGATAGATATTTATTAAAGTTTGACAGAAATATCCAGAGAAGCTTGTGATCAAAAGAGAAGATGACTAACCTAGGGCAATATCATGTACCAAGAAGTTGAAGATTTTTTATATTGTTGTACTAGCGGTTGGTTGGTTTAATCCAAATTGATTGATAATATTGATGTTGATATAGATATTATTAGTGATTAGAAGCTGATATAATTTCTTGGAAAAGCAGGAAAGCGGAATTTCATTATAAAGGAAGTAGATGTGAAGGCCTGTGCAATCATCTATGAAGAAGTAATTGGCTCCATAAGGTATTTGATGAACCACTTAATGACATGATGGATTCAAAGTTGTCAGATAACATTGAAAGTCATAACCCATTATGATATGATGCAAATAGGATCCAAGAAGCTACAACAGATATCCACGGAAGAACAAGTAGCTAATGCATTAATGAGTATTTTTTACAAGCTTAGGCTTTTGGTTATTTCTCCTTATTTTTGAGGGAGTGAGGATCTCCTCCCTGGTTGAGAGGGAGTGAGGATGGACACCGTATTCTCCATGTGTCATGCACTATGGCTAGGACTAATATTCATAAGCCTAGTGAAGGCACTAGTATGGAGAATGGTGGATTGGATAAGAATCTAGGACCGATATTCTTTGAGGATTTGTATTCAAGATAAGAATAGTCTTGAGGACTGATATTCTTTGATGATAGGGTATCCAAGAAAAAAAATAGTCTTGTGAGGACATACCTAGTAAATATCTGGATGGGGTATGTGCCTAGAGAGGTGGTAGTGTCCAAATTTATGCCTCCCAGCATTGTGCTCTGATCTAGTGGAGAGATAGAGCTTGTTAGTCAAGGCCTTGCTATGTTTGACAATGTTGGTTATGATGATGCTTATCAATCCAATTTCCTTCTTATGAGAATATTTAAATTTAGGAGTATCCTGTTGTGTCATTATTAATACCTCCTTAGTTTAAGGAGTGTTGAAAATGTAACTAGTGTCGATCTTCATAATATTGATGTACTTATTATATTGCTTTTATATATTCATTATTATTATTTATTTCTATTCAAAGCATGTTCTTCATGCTTATAAGGTCAATTGAGTCAAAAATAAAATTTATTATGAGTCAAAGAAATGTAATTGAGTCAAAGTCCCATTTGGACTTGTTGTAAGGAAAATAAAAATCAATTTTCTTGAGTCAAAAGAGTCAAAACGTCATCCACAAACCAATTCGGCCCTCCTTGGACAAGCCAGTCTTATGGGCCACCTATTCAGCCCTCCTTGGACAAGTCAACCCTATGGGGCAGCTATTCGACCCTCCTTGGACAAGTCGATCCTATGAGACAGCTATTCGACCCTCCTGGGCATGTATATATAGAGGGTAACTTGACCACTTTGGAGACCAATCACTCACTCATCAATCACATCGATTTTTGTGAAAGAAGAAGAAGAAAAATTAGCGAAAGTCAAAGGAGAGAGAGAGTGAAGTCAAAGGAGAGAAAACTTTGAGTTTTTTTCCCTAATTTTTCCACACGTACAAGTTTTCCTATGATTTTTTAGATTTGTTACAGGGCCAAAATTAAGCCTTCATTGTAGGTTTGAGATTTTTTATACTTTGACTAGATTTCATAGAAATTTGGCTAGTGTTGACTTTGTTGACTTTGACTTGTTGAGGAGACTTGGAGGAGGGTTGACTTGGGGCATTTGTGGAAGTATTGGTCTTGGTCTTGGGTCTTGGATATCTCACTTCGATTTGATTCTATAAAAAGAGGATTTTCTTGGGTTTCCTCTTGTGGGGTTTTCCCCTAGCTTGGAGCCTAATTTCTTATGTCCTTTGTCTCTTTGTGATCTTCATGTTTTGTACATTTTGGTAATTTCTCAACGAAGAGAATATTAATTTAATAAGAAGCCAACAAACATTCACAAGTAATTATCAATTTAAGATAAATCAACCCTATTATACTAACACTGTTAGTTTCTCAATAGTGTTTCCCACACTTCCCTAATTGATCCTTAGATAATTTCCTTGGGAAGAACCCTTTTCATAGAGTACCCAAAAATGGAGCCTACCCTATATAGGTTACATAAACATTCATATTTCAAAATTAAAATTTTAATATTAGATGTATAGTCCTTGTGATATGCCTTGGGAATAAATTTTGAGGGCATCATGGGAATTTTCTATAGAAGAAGAGCCCATATTGGTGCCAATTTCCTTGTGAGAGGAAGACCATGCATTGACAAGTAAATAATGCTAAATTCAATGTGAAAAATTAGGCAATGACCCAATGAGGGTACCAAAGGATAATTTTCAATACCATAGCTTCAAACCTTATTTCATGATCCCTTGTTATTTTGACATCCATGTTGGTTCAAATGGTAGAGATAAGTGCTTTTTTTCATCTAAAAGCATATATATTTCTTTAAATATGGTTTCTTTATTATGAGGGGTTTGATCAGTCAAGCAAGCAAGGTAATGACATTTTATTATTACACTTTAATTTCACTTGTATGTGTGGTATGTTATGCCTCCTAATTGTGGGGCTATCATGGTCAGTGCAAGCAAGTCATGAATCATCGTGGGCAATGTCCCTAACCCCAAAAAATCATGTTAGGGTTCCCTTAACCAAAATGTTGATTGTATGGCACTAAAAACGTATTTAGAAAAAAATCAAGGAAAGTGTTTAAGATGTTTTCTTTGACATGTACTTAAAATGCTAGTTGTGATACACAGGCTCACACACACACAACCTCTAAAATTGGTGTGTTTTACAACAAACTAAATAGACATGTTTAATTCATCTTAGTACTTATTATGCCCACTTAAAAAAAGTGTGTTATACATCAAGAAAAATGTTTTTTTTTAATTAAGACACGATATGAAAACTCATTATAGTGGTGAGAAAACAATAAAAGAAAGACTTCATCATTGAACTCTTGTTCTAATAGAATTCCTTCTCACATTAATGTAGCATCTTTAGAAAGAATATATGCTTACATGTTAAATTCTCAAAAAATATGTGTGGGTGATTGATAAAAACTATATTTATACCTTAGATACTTTGAGTGTGATTATTCCTAAATCTAAAATTATGTTTCCACTTGCCTAATCCATCAAAATTTTAGAATCCTCCAATACCTTGAGTTTTTTTACTCCTTGCTTAGTTGTACATTTAAACAAAATCCATAGAGCATAAAATTCAACTTTATTATTTGTCTCCCAACCTATTGCATATTTAGATGATGCATGATGACTTTCATTTACAAAAAAAATTCCCATTGCCCCATGAATGCCTAGGGTTCCTTGAAAAACTTCATCAAAATAACCCTCTCCATAGATTATTCTATCATCAACTCTTGTAGGATGCATACTTCTTTTACCTCTTCTCAATTCCAAATTTCCACAGAAATCATTGAGTTTCAATATATCCATAGCCCCCATATTATGAAGCATGGAAGGGCTTTATGAGCATTTACAAATTTATCCTTATATCAAGATTCAAAACATCTTAACAAAGACTCCCAATCCCATCTATTATTGTCATTCACTAAATGAATAGATCTACACCAAACCTCTCTTGTAAAAGGAATTGACAAACAAATGATTTATATACTCCTAATTACATTTACACAATATTCATCTTGCATGCCCATGCCAAATTCTCTTTTATCCATTATCCCAAATTAATATTTTATTTGACAAGGCCAAGCAAAAGAAGATCCTTGTTATTAGGGGACTATTTGTTTCCAAATTATTATTTTCTACCTAAGGGGGATGATATACTTTTGAGGACCAACCATAATTTCATTAAGAGACCATGAAACTCTACCTATTCAAGGTGGGACAACCAATCAACTTTATTAATCAATAATTCAATAAACCAAGCTAAAAATGAAATAGTGGTTCTTATAGACCCAAGATCCTCTTCTCAAGATCTCCATTACATGTGTCAAGTCATCAAACTGAAATGAGAAGAAACCTTTGGTTACGCTATGAGCACGAGTGTATTGCTAGCTTTGTGATTCCAACACTTCCCTAATCAAACCTTATATAATTGCCTCGAGAATAACTCATTCAACTAAGCACCCCAAGATGGAGCCTACCCAAACAAGTTATATAAACATTTTTTTTCAAAATTAAACATTTTATTATTAATTGTAGAGTCGTTGTGATACACCTTGGGCACAGATTTTCAAGGGATTGGGCACCCTCTTTGTAAAACAATGGTTCTTTCTAAATATGAAGAGCCCATAATGGCCGCAAGTGCCTTGTGAGAGGAAAATCATGGATTGGAAAGGTAATAATGCTAAATTCAATGTGAAAAAATTGGGTCATAACCATATGATGTCATGAAAATGTTGTTATATGAACCATAGCTTCAAGTCCTAGCTCATGATCCCTCGCAATTTTGACATCCATGTTGGCTTAATTGGTAGAGAAATGCACATTTTTTCACCTCAAAACATATATCTTTATTTAAAATATGTTTTATATATTATGAGGGATTTGATTAATTAGTGAAGAAAGGTAAGGATATTTCATTATTATCAATTTAACTTCCTCTGAGCCCATGGTGTGTTAAAACTCCTTAAGTGTGGGGGCTTCATAGTGAGTGCAAGTAGGTCAAGAATCATTGTGGACAAATTCCCAAACCCCAAATAACCATGTTAGAATTCCATTAATCACAATTATATTGATTACGTGACACTAAAAATGCATTTAAAATGAATTCCCTTGAAAGTTCTTTTAAAGATGTTTTATTTGACATGATTTAAAAAGTATATTGTGATATAGATTTATGCATAATTGTGTGTGTCTATGTGTGAACATGCATGCATATATACACACACAAATGTGTGTGTGTGTGTGTGCATGTGCACATGCATATACACACACAAATTTGTATGCACACTTGTGTGCATATACACACAATTGTGTGTTTGCACACGCACTCGCACACATGCATGTGCATACACACACAATTAGTGTGTGTGTGTGTGCACGAGCGCGTGCGTGTGTGTGTGTGTGTGTGTGTCCTCTAAAAATGTTGTTTATGATGCACTGAATAGGCTTGTCTAATTCAACATACTATTTATTACACCTATTTAACAAAAATATTGTTTAACATTAGAAAAAAATTGATTTTTTTAATAAAGACACCATATGGAAACTCACTATAATGATGACCAAAAAGGGAAGAATTCATCCTTGAACTCTTGTTCTTATAGGATTCCTTCTTACATCAACAAATAATCTTTAGAAACAATATCTACTTTCATATTAAATTCTCAAAAAATATGAGTGAAGAATATGAGTGAAGGTGATTGCTAAAAAATACACTTTCACATTAGAGACTCTAAGCATGATTAATCCTAAATCCAAACTTTCAATTATTATCTTCCCATTTATCCAATCCATCATAAATTTATAATCCCCCAATACCTTGAGTTTTTCAAACCCTTACACAATTGCACATTTAAATTTAATACGTAAAGCATCAAAATAACTCTATCGTTTATTGAGATCTTTGTGAATGACGACCTTTAGTTGTTGCAGATTGCCCATGGTTTCACATTCAAACAATGGCTTAGTCCCGACGATCTTCAGGATTCTTTTTTTTCCCCTCTGCCTTAACAATGAATTGAGGAGGTTGAGCCCAAGGAAAGGTTTACATGGCAGCAGCCATGGCCTCTACCAAATCTAGGAATTAGGAAGTGTAAACCCAACAATGAGATTGCATGGAAGTGGAATTTCAATGGGTATTCAAGGCCTAAAAACCTAAGCATTGTTGGAATGTATCTGAGAGCATGATGATAGTTGCGAAGGGTATGTGTTCAAATACATTGATCCATGAAACCCTCATATTTGTTGATAACTTTGGTAGTCATGGGAAGTCCAAGTCTACAAATTAGTTTGTGTCCATGTTATAGAAGGTCGAATTGTAGTTCCCTATAGGAAGAATTTATAGTTTCTGTAAGGTCATATCACTTGCAAAGTAGGTGGGGGCTAGCACTCCATGTATGTCACCATTGCTCTTGAATATCTGGTTGTTGATAGTAATTCCCTCTATTAGGGGAAGAGATCAAGGAAGGGTATGGGACTCAACTCAAATAAGGGTTTCAATTTCATAACTCCCTAATGATGGAAATGAGGACCTATTGGTCCATCAGACTTCAATTCATTCCAACGGGCACCAATTGTGGGTTTAGGGAGAGGTTTTCAAGTACATGGTTGAGCGTGATAAAGGCGAAGATCTAGGGCCCTAGATGTTACATGGCCTAACAGAGTCTTCATCCAAGGTAACAATGAAAGCAGTAGTGGCAGCCAAGATGACGTTAGGGGCGATGATGATAGTGGCTATAATGGTGGTGGCTATGACAATGGCAGAAGGTCGCTACCCTGTTGTTTCACATTCTTGTCCTCGGCCCCTATCTCCTCAAATTTCTTGTTAGATATTTGTCAAACTGCTCTCCAGGAACTCGTTGCTCCTTAAGTTTGCTCCACACATCTAGTATGGGACCTCAATATTTTCTTGGAGCTTCGAGTGGGTACTCCCTCTATCATGCAACACATACTTTTTGAAGGTAAGCAACTAGACAATTCTTCCCCTCTTTCATTCTATAATATTGGAAAAGATGCCACTATTTTTATGGCTTTTTGCTTATGAGGGGTGGCTAGGGGTAGGCCCTAACCTCTCGGGATTTTTATTATAAATATGTTGTGCATGCACATTCCTCCCCAAAGGAAATTGAGTCCAAGGCATATCTTGGGCCATTTCTAATCAAAAAATCTGAGGATGTTCCCTCTATAAAAATTTCTCACCCTTCTCTTAAAAACCTTCATTAGATATATGCAGATTCAGCCCTAATCTATCATTTTAATGATTTATGACCCTGCTTGGTTGATCTCTACTAATAGATCCATTCTTCATGGATCAAAAATATCAAGGTTATTTTTTACTCGAAAGGCTTCTTCATTGTGGCATTTCATGAACAAGAAGACTACCAAAAAGCTTTATTGGAAGGGCCCTAGTTTTGGGGCAATGCAGGATAGTTCCTAACACCCTAGTTTCTAGATTTTAACCCTATAATTACCAAGCTTCCCATGTGGGATTAGCTTCCTAATCGGCCTACTCACTTGTGGCACTACTCCGTCCTTCCAGGCATTGGAAACACCTTGGGTTGTTTCCTTTCAATTGATAATTCTCATGGCAAGATGGGCATATACATCCATAGCAAAATCTATGTTGAATTCAATATCAGTGAAGGATTTCCATACCATATGAATTTAGAAATAGGTGATTTTAATTGGACCCAAGATTTGGGCTATGAGAATACTACTTTTCATTATCACTTCTGTCAACAAATAGGTTATTTACAAAATTCTTTCCCTCTGTTCAAATCTTGCCAGAAGTAGAATAATTGAAATTCCAGAGCTAAAAGTTAGAATCCCTATGAACCACCTCCTATGGAGGATGAGACTTCCTCTGTTTTGGACAAGGATAATGAATGATCTAATGATGAAATGCTTTTGATGGACAAGGTCTAGACTTTTGTTCTCAAAATATCATGAGGATCCTAGTGTGAACCATGTTCCTTCGGCAAGCACAAAGATAGTGAATAATAATGCTTCTTTGAGTGCATTGAAGTGAGCTCATGAGTTGGTTTCTTCGGACTCTAACAAGGATTCTCCTTCAACATGCACTGATAATCTATATATTACCTTAATAAACCCGCCTTTGGAAGGTTGCATCATGGTTTCAAAAAATAAAGGAAAAAAAGGTCGCTCTGAGGATTGGTCTCAATTTGGATGATTATATTCTGTAAATGTTTCTTTTGTTCTTCTATTTCTCCTTTGTTATCCTTAGTCTCATACATCAACGATGTTCCTGTCAATATATGATACATTTTTCCAAGAAAATATTCATGATTTTATATGATGTATCTTAATTCTAATTGATCAATAGAATTCACCTTACAAAAAAAAACTATATCATTTTCCCTTTAACTTAAAGAATACATGATGAATTTCATTTAAAACAAAATTTCCCTTTCCCCACAAGTATCTAGTGTTTCTTGATGAGCTTCATCAAAATAACCCCATTCCATAGAGTTGTATATCAATGGTTCTTGAAGGATGAGTACTTCTTTGACTTTTTATCAATTCCAAATTCCATATAAATAAATCTTAGATAGTGTGATACATGTGTAAGAAGTAAATATTTCTTTGAAAAATTATTGAATTTTAGGATAGCCATAGCCCCCATATTAAAAGCATGGAAGGGCTCTATGAGCCTTTATAAATTTATCCTTATGCTATCATTTAAAACAACATGACAAAAATTCCCTATCCCATCTATTATTGTCACTCATTGAATGAATAGCTTCAGACCAAACTTCCCATGCAAAAGTACAATTGATAAATAGATTATTTATCCATTCCTAATTATATTCATACAATATGTATCTTATAGCCCCATGACAATTTCTCTTCTACCAATTATCCCTAATTAATATTTTATTTTACAAGGCTAGCCACAAGAAAAACCTTATTTTGGGGGACCATTTATTTCCAAATTATTCTTCACTGCCGTTGTTTTCCACTTCCTCCATTTTTTTCACCTAACCATACTTTATTGCACATATTCCCTTGTTTTTTTACAATTTTAAGTCATCTTCCTACCTATTCAAAATGAGAGAATTGTTCAAAGGATGAATGCATTGATTCCATTATTTAGCTAAAATTTTCTAAAGATTCAACATTTTTCTTCCTTCTAGTCTTATTTCTATTGAACACCTACCCCTTTAGTTTTTGCATTTATGAAGCTAAAAATTCCTTGGTTATGGGGAGTATCTAAATGTGGTCCTAGTAGCCTATAATTTCGAACACAACCTATCTAAGGGTCTTCCAAAATTCTTATTATATTCCCCTTCTTAGCTTTCCAAGCTAACAAATTTCCAACTAGAGGTGAAACCTTGTTAAGATTTTTCCAAACAATTAAGGCCCCTTTGGTATTATTCTTCTTAGTTGTAATAATCTTCTACAAATCCCTCTTATATATGTATTTATTTCATCGATCTACCCCATAAACCTTCATTCTGAATCTTTCCTCCAAACATTCCTCGCAACCAATGCTTTACCAAAAATAAAAATGTTCTTTATTCCCAAACCTCTAATCTCATTTTGTTGGGAAATTCTACTCCATCTTACTGGCACTTAAATTCCTTCCATTTCCCTCTTTTTAGTCCTTGAAAAAATAAAACATTTTCCCCTAATTTTTTCCAATGGTCCTTTTGGTAGATTAGCCAAAAACAACTAATGTACTAGAAAGCTTCCCAACACTAATTTATTGGAATCAATCTAGCTTCTTGGGACAACACTTGTTACACCAATTATCACTATATATTCAATCGTGATACAATTGTATTCTTTTATCAAATTATAATCATTAGGATTTAATGAAAACCTAAGTGCTTATTTCATTTGTCAAAAGGGTTGGGTGGTAAGGGAATCATATCAAGAATCTACCTTTCTAATTCTTTCTTTAGACTGCCAAAAAAGATAGAGGAATTTTACTTCCACTCATATTTCCTTAAAATAAATGTCAAAAACTTCTTTGATTTTACCCACCTCTTGAATTGACGTTGCACCAAATAAAATACATCATATACAAAAATAACATGGAACAAATTACTTGAATTTTCTACATATTCCTTTGGTTGATCCTTCTCTCTTTGCTTAATTTATTAACTTATTTATTTTGTTAACCACTAGAAGAACAAGAAAATGGATAGTGGACACCCCTATCTCAACCCTCTTGTAGCATTTAAAATTTTGACGGAGAACCATTTATGAGAACTACAAATGTTGTTTAAGAGAGGCATCCCATGATCCAATTTACCCATTGTAGGTTCATCTCGATCTAAATTCGGAGCAATATTTAATGCAACTAGTTTATTTTGTCATAAGTCTTTGCCATATATATTTTCATGACTATTGATAGAATCTTATCTCTTTTTTTTAGGACATTCCTTCCTAAGCCAATCCCACATTATCATGAATCTACCTATTCAAAAGAAACTACTTGTTCTTTATATATAACCATGGTTAAGATTAAATTAACTCTGGATGCCATAAGTTTTGAGACAATCTGGTAGATTTTGTTGCGTAATGATTTAATATTCAAAAGAGTTAGGATCATTCTCATTTTGCATTAGTTTTATTCAGGTTGAACTTATAGTTCCTAGAATCATCTTAGATATCTTTAAACCTTCCACAACTCGAAGCAAGTCATCTCCGAACATTTCAAAAAACCTAAATGAAACTCAATTGCCCACCCATTTGGGGCTAGGCATTTTGCCTTTTGAGATGAGATCATAACAACTCTCAAGTGTTTCTTTAATATTTTAGCTTCCAATTTTGAATTCATTTGCTCATCCTTTTTTTTTATGAGAAATATTTGTGTATTCCATATGAATAATATACACGTTTCAGTCCTTGAGGGACTATTTAGACTCAACAACAAAGCTCAAATCCATTACATCAAAGAACAACATGACACTTGCAAGAATTGAACCTAAGTGGGGAGGATAACGATCATTCCTCCCAACCACATGGGATAAACCCAATTGATAATTATTTTTCTCATTTATTAGCATAATAATAAACATATTACCTTCATTGCCTCTTTTATGTTGACCCTCTTAGGCTCCTAAAACAAGTTTATGAAATACCTTTTTTTGTTTGCAACAATATTCAAAAGGATGATAGGTTTGATATATATTGAATCCTCGTTCCCCATATGGAATTAATATGCTTTCAATGCTTTCCATAGTTTTGAAACAAAATTGTATTATTGTTACCTTCAACAACCAAATAGGCCTACTTTTGAATATCCATTCCACTTCTTCCTTCTCTAGTAGGTTCTTTTTCTTACTTTCCAGCCTTTTTAAATTACATTATTCTTCTTTTTAAAAAATCCCTAAATAGTTGTACTTAAATAATTTAAAATTACCAATTATACTTCCTCTAGTTCTCTTTTTATTTCTTTTCCTCATATTCTTGGCCTTTCAACCATCCCATTTTTCTTTTCTTTTTTTATCTTTGTTAGATTTGTTCCAAACTAAATTAATGCCAAATCTCTTAATGAACTATAATACTTTTGTTGTAACACCCCACTTCTAATCTGTGTATTTACATTGTATATATGTGTACACAATGCAGGGCTAAAATCTCAACACGATGTAATAAGTAAAGTACATTAAACAATAATAAAATACATCACATGCTACACAAGAAGAAGGACAAAATATATGAGGGGTTATGATTCCACAAGTGAGGAAAGAATGGTGGCTTAGGGGGTAAAAAGTAGATAAAGATGAATAATAATATTGTATTCCTAATCCTTTGTCTTTTGCATTATATTACCCTAGGTCGTATCAACCATAGGATTAGTTACTAAGAGAGATACATATACTTCTTAAAAAGACACATGGTGTATTATTAGCATGCAAATATATTCCAATATTTTGAGGCATGCAAGGGGGAAATGTATGTTTAATTAATGGAAAAACCTATGAGCAATTTTTGAAACCGACGTTTCGGACTAGCTAGGTGAGTCCATCATCAGGGTAATGAGATCTGCATTTTGAGAAAGAGAGAGTCAAGAAAATGAGAACCTATTAATAGAAGGATGGATAGATAACCTAGGTTTGGAGAGGTCGGCTTGATTTTCAACAATTTATTAATAAATGGATAAATAAATTTTTAATTTTGATTAATAATTTTAAACCTATATTAAAGTAAAAATTTTTATTTTATTTTTTTACTAGATTAATTTGACCTAATATTAAAAATAAAATTAATTTAAACTAAATAAAATCAATTTAATAAATTAATTAATTAATTAAATTAATTTTAAATTTGAAACTATATTAATTCATTAATTAATTAATTAATTAATTTTTAAATTTAGTTTAATTAATAAATTTAAATTTTTTTATAAAATAAATTCACTTAAATTAATTTGGCCTAAATTAAAAATAAAATTATTAAAAACTAAATGGAATAAATAAATTTTAATTTTGTTTTAAATTTTAATTTAATTAATAAATTTAAAACTATATTAAAAGTAATTTTTTTTTTTTTTAAATAGATTAATTTGACCTAAATAAAAATAAAATTAATTTAAACTAAATTTAACGTAAAATCAATTTAATTAATTAATTCATTAATTAAATTAATTTTAAATTTGGTTTAATTAATAAATTTAAAACTATATTAATTAATTAATTAATTTTTAAATTTAGTTTAATTAATAATAATTTTTTGAATAAAATTAATTCACTTAAATTAATTTGGCCTAAATTAAAAATAAAATTAGTTTTAAACTAAATTTAAAATAAAATCAATTTAAATTAATTAATTAATTAATTAATTAAATTAATTTTAAATTTAGTTAAAATTTTAATTAATTAATTAATAGAATTTGGTTATTAATTTATGCAATTATATATATATATATATACATGTTAATATTAATTTATTTACTTATTTGAGCTGTAAATGCTGTCTTAAGGGAGAATTTGTATAAATTAAAGTTACTTTATTTTGTTTAACAAGGGTTTCCAGGTATTACTTAGTTTAAGACCATCATCCCTATTCATATTATTAGAAGATTTTTCAATTTCTATTGCCTCTTTAATTCTTCTTTTTAAATAGTGGTCTTCCTTGTGGATTAATTTAGCTTGTTCCATGCATATATAGTGAGAGGAGGAACAAGCATGCTCTGCAAGACCTGATTTATCAGACCTATTTCTAGTAATATCACTAATGTGCTCTTTTAATCTTACTCCAAAGGATCTCCCTGTTTCCCCTATATAAACTTTACCGCACGAACAGGGAATCGAATAAACGCCTTTGTGACATTTTGGGTCAATTGCATCTTTTGCAGATTCAAGCATGTTTTTTATGGTGTTAGGGGGGGTGAAAGCTACCATAATGTTATGCTTAGCGAGAACTTTGGCAATTTTATCAGTGATTCCTTTGATATAGGGAAGGGATATTCTAGGGTTATCAAATGATTTCTTTTTGTTTTGTTTATTGGTTAAGGAATTTTTAATAATTTTGCTGATGGTGTGATGTTGATAGCCATTGTTTACAAAAACTTCATGGAGATGGATAAGTTCTTCCTCTAGATGTTCTGGGTCGGAGATTCTAGAGGCTCTGGTGGTTAGGGTTTTGATGACACCCATTTTTTGCTTAGGATGGTGGTGGGAGTTTGCATGAAGATACTTGTCAGTGTGTGTTTTCTTCCTGAAGACCTGGTGGCTTAGCTTGCCTTCTTTCTTGGTGAGGAGGACATCTAAGAAGGGGAGTTGGTTGTCTTGCTCAATTTCAATGGTGAATTTTATGTGTTGGGAGAGGCTATTTATATGGGATAAGAATTCCTTGAGCCTATCCAAGCCATGGCTCCATTTAGCAAAGATATCATCTACAAACCGCTTCCACTCTTCAGGTGTAAAGGGGAAAGACCTAAGGGCCATTTGCTCAAAGTGTTCCATGTAAAGATTGGCAATCAATGGGGATAATGGGGAACCCATTGCAACACCATGGGTTTGCTCATAAATTTTACCTTTAAAACTGAAGTATGAGGATTTAAGGCAAATGCTTATAAGTTCCACTGTTTCTAAGTCAGTAATGTTCTTTAGCACTTCTAAGGCTTCATCTACAGGAATCATGGTGTATAGAGACACTACGTCGAAGCTAACCATTAGGTCATTGTCATTAAATTCTAGGTTTTTGATCCATTCTATGAAGGAAGAGGAATCTTTGATGTACGAGGGAGTGTTCCCAGCTAAAGGTCTGAGTTTGCTTGCTAGATATTTAGCTAACCAATAAGTGGGGGATCCTATAGTGTTCACTATAGGTCTTAACGGAACACCAGGTTTATGGATTTTTGGCACACCATAAATTCTAGGGATGATGGCATTATTAGGAATTAATTTTTTCTTAATGGAGGTATCAAGGGAGGAGTTTTTAATTTTGTCACTTACTTGGCGAAGAATTTTGCTGCTAGGGTCTTTGTTTAGAACTCTATAACAGCCACTGTTTACTAAGTGTTCTTCCATTTTGAGCTCATAGTCAGTCCTATTCATGATTACAGTGGCATTACCTTTGTCCGCTTTTAAGATTATAATGTTTTTGTTATTTTTGATGTTTTTTAGGGCTTTGGCTTCTTCTTTGGATATATTGCTGGGGGGAGGTCTGGCATTTCTAAGAATTCTGGAAACATCTTGCCTTATTTCTTCTGCTTTGTTTTGGTCAGTGTTTTTTATACTGACTTCAATGTTACTTATGATGTCATATATAGGAATTTTGGCTGGGGATATTGCAAAGTTTAAGCCTTTTTCAAGAAGCAGTTTTAGGTTGTCATCTAACACTAGCTGAGAGAGGTTTACTACAGTCGAATTTTTGCTGAGGAGGTGAAGAGAATTTGAGGAGTTATTACTATGGCTACAGTCCACAGCTTGAAAGGCTTTCTTATTTAGCTGAGAAGAGTTAATAGAAGGTGCGCTGGAATTATAATGGTCTGCTACATCTTTTACTATTTCAACAGATTCCAACGATTCTTTGTTAGGCAGATGTTCAATATTGTGCTGCGTGGAGGCCGGATCCTTCTGCGTGGAGACTAGTTCACAAGTCAACTGCGTTTTGTTCGGTAGATGTTCAATATTGTGTTGCGTGGAGGTCAGATCCTTCTGCGTGGAGACTCGTTCACCAGTCAACTGCGTGGGAACAATATTCTTTACTTGCGCAGGAACATGATTTACAACGCTATCATTCATCTGCGTAGGTATATTAGGAAGCTTCTGCGTATTTTTGAAGGACGGATTACAGCTCAGGTTCATATTTATGCTGGGACCTACTTCATTGCTAGATGTGTTAATATACTGCGTACTGTTGGATGTGCTCGTTTCTTGGTTTGAATTTAGGTGCAGAACTTTGTTTCCTTCATGGGTGCGAGAACTGGGAAGGGCGCTAGGTACTTGGTGATATGGGGAAAGAACAGAATTGTAAATGGGGTTTAAGTTTCTCAGCGAATTTAGTTTTCTGGTCTTATTGGCTAGAGTAAAACTGAGAAATTTCTCAGCTTTGCCATAAGTGAGGGCGTCTAGATTTTGCCAGAGATCAGAGCTAAGAGTTGAAGACAGTAAGAGGTGTAAACCCAGAAGATGGGATCTTCCAGCCTGTATGGAATCTCTCTTCAAAGGGGGAAATGGTCAATCATTCTAGCCAAAGGTTCCTTAGAGCCTAAGTTATTGCATAAAGGTTTGTAATAAAAATCATGGAAAATGAAACCATGTGGGAATTATGACCCTGTGAGAGGGAAATGGTTGTAATTGGGAAAATTAATATATAGCTAGGAATCCCTTTAGTCGCTAGTAGTGAGCTTTACTTGCTAGTCTATGTTGGAGCCCCAAAAGGAAGTGGGATAGAATAGAGGGATATCCCATTCCTTTGGTTGTGTAGGTTGAATGTTAAAGAAATTTGGTGGAATTGAGATAGATGCAAGGGTTGATTTATTATGTAAATTCTGGGAATTGGGATGTGTGAGAGATCTAGAGACATCAACAAGAGAATTCACCCTTGTGGATGCATAGCCTCATGCTGGGGGTGGCCTATTGTAGAGAGATTAAGGCAATAGTAAGACTATGGTTGGGTGGGATGTCCTTCCCCTGCAACTAGTTGGTGATTAAATTCCCAAGAAAGATAAGTGCTATGGTTTAATTGTAATTATGTGAACTATTATTATCATGTTATGAATCAAATGTTATATGCGTATACATGTTTAAGCTTGCATTGTAATTAATTTTTCTTTGTCCATTGGATGATTTACTATGTTTGCATAAGTATGAATTATCATGCTTGCATGCATCAATTAGTTAACATCAAGACATTAAATAATATGGTATCAAAGCAAGGAGATGTGGATTACAACCTAGTAGATGGTTGGGTACAATTATAATATGGTGTCCAAGCAAAAAGAGGAAGAAAATGTGTGGTTTTAAGAGGAACCCTATAACCTCGATTATGTATGAAGGGACATGGGTATGTTATAGAGTGGTATTATGACCATAAACTACAACATTTGGGTTGTATGGGCTAGGAACCAACTTGCATGTGAAGAAATACAACTTTTAGATTATGTTCAATAGAATTCCTCAAGGAGTATAACTGGGGAAAATGTTCTAAATTCAATGATCATGGAATGATGGTTCAATTTTTGAATCGGTCTCCCCTTAGAGAATATAGAAGCATCGGTGTTATAAATTCATGGTTATCAAGTTTGATCTATGTAAAATTTGGGGAGATTTTTGAAATATGGATAAATCCACAATTTTGGTTGAAATCCAAAGCTTGATTGGCACAACAACATTGAATTTGGTTGGTGGAAGCATTGGATTCAACTAGGGAAGTTTGGTGAAATTTTTCAATTTTGGATGGGTAAACAAAAATATGACATGGGCTTGCATTAGTTATGTGGATTTGGAGGGTGACATGGAGGTGCTATATGGTGTCTTGTAGATTCAAGGTGTGTAAGTGATAGCCATGAAGCAAGGTCCTCAATGGTGAAGGCAACTAGGTTAGCAAAGGTGTTTTGCAGAGGTGACTGAAGTAACATTTTGAAATGTATAAATGCATCCACAATCACTATTTGGGTGACGCATGTCCCCTAGGTGGAAAGTTCTTTACAAATGGTTGAGGGTATATTAAATACTTACATGTTTACCCTCCATATTCTTTCTAGATTTTTTATCTAGATCAAGGGCAAGGGAACATATGTGTTAAGGATGGACTGACAGAGATGGGACTTACCCATCACATCATCCAATAATAATGTGACAAGTGGAGTCTAAGTAGAAGTGGTAATGCACGGGGCTATGTCTATGGTGGAAGACACAAAAAGGCATAAAACTTAGTTTATTGGTTTGTAGAGGCTAAGGAGGTAGTGTCTAATAAAATCACAAATCCTTCACAATTATTTTTACGGTGATATGTACCCTTGGCTAGTAAGAATTTTTCAAAGTTCAAGAGCCATTATAACCACCTACATGTTATGACTTTGAAATTAATCATAGCCATTGGTCTAAATCTAGATTGTTAAGACATGTGCACCAACGAAGAAATATCAAAAAAGGAACTCCCCCACCTTCCAACCCACCATCACATCTGCGAATAACAACACACTAGGTTGAGGACGTAGGGATAGAAAAGTCTCCAATGTCACATCCATATCTAAGATCAAGCCAAGTGGTAGATAAGGAAGAAAGGTATAGGTGGCTCACAAATTAATTAAATTTAATACATTAAATGAGAGATTAGGGTGGCAAGAGTAGGAGGGGCTATTCTGTACCCCAATGAAAAAAATTGAATTACAATATGCTTGGGGTTTGCGAGTTGCGGTCAATAATCAAGAAAAATACCTCGCTCTATGGAAAGGTCTAGATCTGGAAATTGCCATGAAAATCTCAAAAATTTTGTGTTTAGAGCCTCCTTGATTGTAAAACAACATGCTCATTTCCATGATGAGTGACATCATTTTATTTAATAAAAGGCCAATTCCTATTGTTTTCTATGCCATCAGTATAAGGTTGAGTGTGAGAGGTAAATGGAAGCGTCGCACCCTTAGAAGATGGAAATAATATACAAACATTATGCATTTAAGGATTAGATCTAGGCACAAAGCAAAAGGTGTCACCATCTCATCCACATTAACAACTGGCATATTTCCACTACCATTCATGCACATAGGTTTATAGAATTAATGGTGAAAACCTTTGGCAAGCGGATCATTGAATCGAAAATTTTAGGGAGAATGTTTCCCATTTAATTTGTCTTGGATAGGCATTCCCCTCACCCTCCCTTTGTATCAACTCACATTCCTGGCAAGATCTTCAAGGTAATTGTGACCTAGTTCGCATAGCTTTACATTTAATTGCTACAGGAAGGATGAACGATGGAAGAGGGTGTGGAAGGTATGGAGGTGGGTTCCTTAGTGTTTATATAATGCAAGGAGCTCGCAATTTGAACTTGCAAATGGAATTAAGCATATGTTTTAGTAGCAAGCAACATTTTGGTCTATACTATATGTTTTAGTGACCTGAGGAGCTCGGGTTCATTGCAACAGCAAAATATTTTATATAGCTCTCCCATAGAGCATATCGGCACTTCATCCTAGTGACAATTTTACCAGTGGATTTCAATTAATAACAGAAGACACTAAACCCAACACAAGCCCAACAATGAAAAAGGAACAAGATCCCCAAGACCAAAGAGTAAAATTTGAACAACTGGCATCATTTCTGAAAGTGGCGTCCTAACTTGGCAGAATATCAAGATGTGTAGGAATTTCTTATGACAATCTATGATTAACTATATGTAGATTTTCTTTGTATTTAGGAGTTTTTTATCAAGCCTATAATAGGCATCCCTTCAAAGTAGTAGGCAAGCAATGCCATAGTCAAAGGTTCTACATTTTGTGGACAATAGGATGTAACCCCATTTTGTGTATAGTAGAATGTGATTTCTTTTTGGATCTTGATGATGAATGTAAGGGTTCTGACCCTATTGATGGTGTTGGACCCACCAACACTCAGGGGATCACCCCGGTATGAAGTCCCAACTAGACCTCACACCGTTTGGTGTGGGAGTCCCATCCGGTATGATGGCACGATTGCCATTATCTTAAGGATTTGCCTCAACTCTTGGTTGTCAACACAGGAGAGTGGTTCGCTTTGTCTTCGAGAAGTGATGTTCGCGTGCCTGGTGAGTGTAAGTGAACTTGTGTCAATGGTTCTTTCACTGTGAGGGGAAGAAGATGAAGGTGAGTTCCAGGTTGAAAGGGATCAGTCCCAACGTGGCTAGGAACACACAACACAAAGGACATACACAACTTTTGGCAGAGTAGTCCACTCGGATGCGACAGTCGCAACATACAAGGTAAGATAATGATTATAGCACTCATGGAACAGTCCAAATGAGTGAACTGGTTGTTATAGAAAGGTTCATGTGAAAGGTCTGTTTGATGTCCGGGAGAGCAATCGACACAGACGGGACAGCATTTACAGCATATACAACACATTCCCATTAATAGATTATGCATTACAACAAGTGAAATAGTTCATATGTAGAACACAGGTTAAAGAAACATGCATTACAAGTGTTAAAGATTAGTCTTACAACAAATACAATACATGTGTGAAATCGTGTTGGCTTGTTAAAAGGCTTTTGAATTAAGCGAAAGTTCCAAGACACATTGTTACACCATACATCACTAACCTTGTCAGCGGAGCATTGGAGCCACTACTTACTCCTCAAAGAAAAGATTACAGACTCTCTTGGTTATGTGGGAGGAGCTGAGGTGAAAAGTCCTTTCATGTACAAATGAGGGGGGTATTTATAGCCAAGGGTGAAACTGACCCTTGTGGCTGTTCGACTACCCTCATGACCATTCGACTTCCATGACTTTTCGACTTACATGACTCTATGTTCAACAAGTGGGTCTCTTGGACTTCCACATTACATCACATTGATTGACAACAAGCCCATAGTGGAGATGTGGGAAACATGACTCATAACTTGACTCGACATCACTCGACATCACAATGTTGGTACATTCATGCTGTTGCTGGAGCGCATGTCGAGCTACAGTGCTACTAAGTGATGGATGTCCTCACGGTGTATCATAGCTTCACCTCTACATGGCGAAGTGCACGGAGTCTTCGATGGTCCTTGGTTCGCTTGATGAAGCTTTAGCATGTTGTTCCTTGCTTTCATGTTGGAAGGCTTGACAGGCTCACTTTTTCGTGAAGGTGCATGTTCGTCACGTTCGTCCACTTCGCATGCTTCGTTTGTTCATCCGTTGGTGAACCTGTCCATTTGCATGTACTCCCTTTTTTTATCTCGTTCGTCATCTTGACATGTTTGTTAGTGTACCTGTACCTGCAGTCACTCATGACGAGACGACATCAAATCCAAAACCTCCTAGTCTACCATGAAACATGATCATTCAGATGCAGGTGACCGGGAGAGGCAACAGGGTTGTGATGTAGGATGAAGGCTCCAGGCAACTGTTGATGAAAACTATGCAAGAGTCATTGGAAGATGGGGACAGATAATCTGAGTCGACAATGACTATCTACATGATCTGGCTCGACTGGGAGGCAAAATTACGCAAATTTTGGGAAGGACAGTTTGGGCTGCAGGAGGGCAAGGCAGGAATGCTCTACACATTTTCCAAAATGAATAATCAGCGGGGGCTAGATAGCCAGATTTGTGCAATTTTCTAGAGGAACAAGTCGGGCCACATGAAGGGTCAGCAGGCAGGGATTGCGCAGTTTTTCAAGGGAACTGCCTGGGGGACTGGCAGCTAGAACTATGCAATTCCCAAAGGGAGCTTCCAGTTGGCTACTGGGGTTACTGGCAGCCAAAACTACGCAATTCACAGAGGGAACTGCTAATTGGCTGCTAGGGTCATTGGCAGCCAAAACTGTGCAATTCCCAAAGGGAACTGGCAGTTGACTACTCAGTCACTAGCAATAGAAACTGCGCAATTCCTGGAGGGAACAGGAAGTATACTGCTAGGAACTGTTGATTAGGAAAACTACACTGAGGCCTGGAGTCTGGCCTGCTGATCATCTCTACACAATTTCTAAGTTGAGCTAACTGATGGGTAGTAGAAGGACTTCTAATGAGCACTATGTAATTTCTGAGATGAACAGTCGGTCGACTGTCCGAATGACTAATTGGGAAAACTGCGCAATTTTCTGAAGGAGATAGGGACGGGCACTTGATGTCTATCTGGCTGTCTACGTAACTTCCTCAGTCAATTGAACGAGTAAGTTTAAAGGACTCTGCATAATTTTTAAGGGGAGTCAGTCTCGAGGTGACGGTCAGGTCCAACTGTCCGAGTGGCCAGCATGAGTGTCGATTGAGTTGCTTGCGAGAAGTGCAGCTTGAAAGAACTATCTTGGTGCTTCTGCATTGTTCTGGTTGACAGTCGATCAAGTTGAAAGCAGGGTGATGGTTCAGTTGTCAGTGAGGAGTCTCATCGTCAGAACTTCAACAAAAATGACTAAGTGTGTGAACAGTCAAAAGATGCATTGTTGATCATACGAACATACACTCTCATGAATTCACAATGAAACGACCAAACCATCTAGACACACATGTTCAACATGACTGACCGATGGTGTAAATGACAAGTTTGACACTCATTATTGATCATTCATGATTGAGACGGCACTTGCGTGACAGTGAACGTGACTCTGTGTGTGAGTGCGACATATGCTTTCATGGCGAACACAACAAACACATACGAAGCAAAGACTTTGAGCATAACCAGAACATGGTCGCAAGCATGACTTAGACATCAACATGGAGAGACTTGAATGCAATAAACAAACAAGGGTCAAGTGGTCAACGATTGGTTTCTGCTGCAGTATATAATTTGTACCGAGATTGGCCATCTTCGGATCATGGTAGATTCCCAGGTTGCTTTGTTCGTTCATAGTGTTGGTCCTTCGTGTGTTCAGCCTGAGTGCTTCAGCATCATTGTTTGTGACTTCAAACTTCAAAAAGCTTGAAATCATGCATTGTCCATTGTTTTGGATGACTGAGATACACTCGATCCTTGAGCCATCATGTGTTCCTGATTTGTCAAGACTCATGGCCCACAACTTGTTTATACATGGACCATTTGGCGTGCTAGTATTGTTACTACTACCGTTGTTGCTACTATTGCTACTATCAAAAAAACAAACTGTACAAGTTTCATTACCATCAGTTGGGCGAGGAAGGAGTGGCAACTGCTTATCTAATGAGGTTAGAGCTGGCCATGCAGGATAACACTCCATTGTCTTTTCCAGGAGGCAGTTGCCAAACATGAGTTCTGTGAAGGCCAACAGTTTGTTCTCGCCGTTAAGGGAAGTGACATTATGCTTCATGTACCCCTCAGACTCTACCTGGATTTGGTTGCATTTTCCCTTTTACAAAAGCCACATGTGAGACCAGTCTGTAGCAAAATATCCGTCTAGCTTGTTGGACCAATCTCTGCTAAGTAGTAGACCGCATATGCTTTCGGGATGTCTACAACCACTATGTTGATGCATTGGACTCGAACATCATGATATAGTCGGATGACCACGTCTCATATTTCACCAATGGCTAGTACCGATGTTCGATCAAGTTGGATGATTCGCTTGAATGCTCGCTCCATCGTTCATTGATCTTTTTCACAATGGAGAGTGGCATGATGTTGGTTATCGCCCCGGAATCAACCAAACAGTTGTGAACATTGCAGTTGAAAATTTGAAAAGATAGTAGGAATGGGGGGCAACCTGAGTGTGCTTCTTCCATCCAGAGTGTATTGAGCACAGTGGAAAGTGATCTGGGAGGTGTGCTTGCTCCCTTGTTGGTAGAGGTTGTGTTGTCTGTTGCTGTCTATCCCAGTGCGCGCAGCAGGATATCTCGCTGACTCTGGATCTTAGCCAACTCGAACAAACTGATGTTTTCTCAATTTTTCTTCATGTCATCAACAATGTTGTAGTCTAGAGGTGGTAGACTTACGAGGTGTCCAGGATAGAATAAATGTTCATGTTGTCAGGCGGAGTGTTTTGCAGTTTGCTTCTCATGCAAGTACTCTTGCTCGTCGCTGTCTTCCCGGACTTGTCTTGTGTTTTCTACTTTGGGGTGGCTGGTGGATCAACCTTCCTTATTAGTAGTCTAATCTTCTCTTGCATTTCCCCAAGTGTAGGGGGAGCCCCTTTACTCCTAAGATTGTAATGGTCATTTTGTCTTGGGGGATGCTTCTCAGTGTTTGTCTTCGGCACTGCTTGCGAGCACTGATATGTGTTCACCACATGCCCAGAACTTGATGCTTCAACAGGTGTAATACCTTCGTCATAATCTTTGTCATATGGCTGCTTCTGCATACCACTCTCTGCATCGAGTGTATGACTGTATACTGAGTTTGCGACTTGCTTCCAGTCCAAACAAAAGTTCTCGGGGTGATGTTCTTCGTGGAACGAATAGAACTCGGGATCTATGCACTGATCGACATTGAACACAGAGCTCTGTGCATTTTCTTGAGCGAACCAGTTGTTGCTTGATGAGTTGCTTCCCTGTCTCTGTCTAGGCGGATAGATCCTTACAAATGTGTTCGTTTTCCATTGTTTAAGCTTAGACAATTCAATTGTTAAGTTCTTGACGAGGCGAGTGATGGTTTCAATATCATTTGCTTCCTTATATCTACCCTTGCTCGCCATAACTTGGGATTTCCTGCTCACATCTTTGGAGTCCTTTATTGGTTCATCATCCTTGATGAGTCCAATTGCGCGCAGGTATTTTTTGACAACAATAGCCTCTTCGCAGTTTTCCAAGAGTGTTGGTTTCGTAGCTCACTTAACAAACTGCGCAATGCTGGTCGGCAGTGCAGACGTGTAGTAATCAACAGTGATGGAGTCATGAGGTTTGGTGTCCACTACAAATTTTTTCAATATGTGTGTAAACCTCTGGTTGAAATCTTTTACCTTTTCTTTCCCCTCCATCTTCAGGCTACCCAATTCTTTCAGTAACATAGTTGGGGTCTTGTCATCAGCAAAATTTTCAAGGAACATGCGTTTGAATGCACCCCAGTTTTGTATGGAGTTTGGTGGAAGGCTGTGATACCACACAGCTGTGTGATCGTCCAAGGTACATGGGAACAATCTACAAGCTACGTCGTCATGCCATACCTCAAGGGTTTGCAGCTTCGGGTGGAATTTGTCCAAATTATCTTCTTCCTTCATCGTGATGTCAGGGTGGAACTTGATGTCCATTCTCTCTGTTATCTTCTACATCTTGTGCAGAACAGCCGGGAGAGCTAATGGTCCCTAAGTCATGCATTCAAGATTTGGGTCAGCCATCTCTTCTTCTTCATCGTTCTCTTCCTCTCTTTCAGATTCTGATGGTTCCGGCTCTGAGTCTATTGGTTCATCTCCACCTCCACCTCCTCCACTACCTTCCCCTCCACCTCCTGTACCAAAGTATGATCCCAAGATCACAAGAGTGTCTTGTTCACCTTGTTGGAAGACCAAAGGTTCCTCTCCATCTTCAATAGCTTCTTCCAAACCTTCAAGAGTAGCAAGGACTGCTTCTTCCACTGATGATACAACAACTCCTGTGGGAGTGGCTTTTGGCTTCTTAGATGTGTGTGGAAGATATTGTACGCCTGGGATCAGTCCAACTACTTTTGCGAACTGGTGAGTGATGGGACGGACAGAGCAAAGGTGTTGATATGAAATCTCGTGTTCAATTTTGGGAGGTGAGGAGTAACCAACTGTTGAGTCGTGTGAGAGGGGTTGCGAGTTACTGCCTTGACCAGATGGTTGACGAGTGAGTGTGAAGGGAATTTCAGCCATGTACAACTAGTGGCCCTCCTTCTAACGCAAGAAATGTTAATGGTGTTGGAACCGCCAACATTCAGGGGATCACCCCAGTATGAAGTCCCAACTATACCTCACACCGTTTGGTGTGGGAGTCCCATCCGGTATGATGGCTCGGTTGCCATTGTCTTAAGGATTTGCCTCAACTCTTGCTTGTCAGCACAGGAGAGTGGTTCGCTTTGTCTTCGAGAAGTGAGGTTCATGTACCTGGTGAGTGTAAGTGAACTTTTGTCAATGGTTCTTTCGCTATGAGGGGAAGAAGGTGAAGGTGAGTTCTAGGTTGAAAGGGATCAGTCCCAACTCGGCTAGGAACACACAACACAAAGGACATATATAGCTTCTGGCGGAGCAGTCCACTTGGATGCGGCAGTCACAACATACAAGTTAAGATAACGATTCTAGCACTCACAAAACAATCTGAACGAGTGCAATAGTTGTTACAGCAAGGTTCATGTGAAAGGTTTGTCTGATGTCTGACAGAGCAGTCGACGCGCACAGGACAGCATTAATAGCATATACAACACATTTTCATTAATAGATTATGCATTACAACAAATGAATCAGTTCAGATGTAGAACACATGTTAAAGCAAAATGCATTACAAGTGTTAAAGATCAACCTTACAACAAATACAATACATGTGTGAAAATGTGTTGGCTTGTTAACAGGCTTCTGAATTAAGCAAAAGTTCCAAGACACTTCATTACACCATACATCACTAACCCCGTCAGCGGGGCGTTGGAGTCACTACTTACTCCTCAAAGAAAATATTACAGACTCTCTTGGCTATGTGGAAGGAGCTAAGGTGAAAATTCCTTTCATGTACAAATGAGGGGGGTATTTATAGCCAAGGGTGAAACTGACCCTTGTGGTTGTTCGACTACCCTCATGACCGTTCGACTTCCATGACTTTTTGACTTACATGACTCTATGTTAAACAAGTGGGTCTCTTAGACTTCCATGTTATATCACATTGATTGACAACAAGCCCATAGTGGAGATGTGGGCAACATGACTCATGACTTGACTCGACATGACTTGACATGACAATGTTGGTACATTCGTGTTGCTGTTAGAGTGCATGTCGAGCTACAGTGTTGCTGAGTGATGGATGTCTTCATGGTGTATCATAGCTTCACCTCTGCATGGCGAAGTGTGTAGAGTCTTCGATGGTCCTTGGTTCGCTTGATGAAGCTTTAGCATGTTGTTCCTTGCTTTCATGCTGGAAGGCTTGACAGGCTCACTTGTTCGCAAAGGTGCATGTTCATCACATTCATCCACTTCGCATGCTTCGTTCGTTCGTCTATTGGTGAACCTGTCCATCTGCATGTGCTCCCTTCATTCATCTCGTTCATCATCTTGACATGTTTGTTGGTGTACCTATACTTGCAGTCACTCATGACAAGACGACATCAAATCCAAAACCTCCTAGTCTACCATGACACATGATCATTCGGATGCAGGTGACCGGGAGAGGCAGCAGGGCTGTGATGCGGGATAATGGCTTTGAGCAATTGCTGATGAAAACTATGCAAGAGTCACTGGAATATGGGGACAGATAATCTGAGTCGACAGTAACTGTCTAAACGGTCTGGCTCGATTGGGAGGAAAAATTGCGCAAATTTTGGGAAGGACAGTCCGGGCTGCAGAAGTGCAAGGCAGGCATGCTCTGCACATTTTCCAGAATGAACAGTCAATGGGGGCTGGACAGCCATATTTGTGCATTTTTCCAGAGGAACGGGTCGGGTTGCATGAAGGGTCTGTAGGGAGGATTACACAGTTTTTCTGGGGAACTGCCCCGAAGACTAGCAACCAGAACTGCGCAATTCCTAGAGGGAACTGCAAGTTAGCTGTTGGGGTCACTGGCAGCCAAAACTGCACAATTCCCAGAGGGAACTGCCAGTTCACTGCTAGGGTCACTAGCATCCAAAACTGCATAATTCCCAGATGGAACTAGCAGTTGGCTGCTCAGTCACTGGCAGTAGAAACTGTGCAATTCCTAGAGGGAACAAGCAGTCTGATGCTAGGAACTGTTGGGTGGGAAAACTAAAATGAGGTCGGAAGGGTGGCCTACCGATCATCTCTGCACAATATCTGAGCTAAGCTAACTAATGGGCATCGGAAGGCCTACTCATGAGCACTACACAATTTATGAGATGAACAATCACTCAACTGTTCGGATGACTGATTGGGAAAACTACGCAATTTTCTGAAGGAAATAGGGACAGACACTTGTTGTTTGTCTGGCATGTCTGCGTAATTTCCTCAGTCAGTTGAACAAGTAAGGTAAAAGGCCTCTATGTAATTTTTTAGGGGAGTTAGTCCTGGAGTGACTGTCGGGTCCAACTGTTCGGGTTGCCAGCATGATAGTCGATCGAGTCAAAAGCAGGGTGATGGTCCAGCTATCAGTGAGGAGTCTGATCGTCAGCCTTTAGAAAAATGACTAAGTGTGTGAACAGTCAAAATATGCATAGGTGATCATATGAACACACTCGCATGACTTGACGATGAAACAACCAAACCATCCAGACACACCTGTTCAACATGACTGACCGATGGTGTAAGCGACAATCGCGACACTCATGATTGATCATTCATGATCAAGACGTCACTTGCGCGATAGTGAATATGACTTCGTGTGTGAGTGCGACAGATGCTTTCATGGTGAACACAACAAACACATACAAAGCAAAGATTTTGAGCATAACCAAAACATGGTCACAAACATGACTTAGACATCAACATGTAGAGACTTGAATGCAATAAACAAGCAAGGCGAATGTAAAGACTCACACAAGCTTACAAAGTGAACCCGAGTGTGTGCAATCATCAAGCGAAACTCTTAAAGGGAGGCTCCAAAATTTGTGCAAGCCAAAATTTTGGAGGTGTTAGAGCCTAGATTGACCTCAGGCTGAAGGGAGGCAATCCTAGGATAACCACAAACCAAACTTAACCGGGTAGCTAGCCCTACCAGGTCGGGAGAGGGCTCTCTCCTTGTGAATTTTAGTCAAGATAACTGAATCAAATATGGATTTTAGGCTAGGTATAGTAGCTCATAGGATTTGATTGGATTTGTTTTGGGTCGAAACAGCAAGAGAAAGGATGATTTCGACTATGGAATCGATGTCAGTTTCTGCCGGCAAACCCAAGGCAAATTAAGTACCATGTTCAGCCAAGTGAAGATTGTAAATGTGAGAAGTATAGGGGAGAAAGCCCACTTCCTTGCAGGCATCAGACAAAGGATGAATCTACAACAACAGCTTTAGATGAAAGAGAATCACGAGGTTGCTCAACAGAGCATCTAACAATGGATGAATTCTGCTAAAACTACCATTACAGCTAACAGCAAAATCATCATGAAAGGATTATCATTATGGATGAATTCCTAATATATCACTTAGATAATGCTGAAATAGAGGAGAAAAACGTAATGTGTAAATGAATTACAGGAGAAAAAACATACTGAAAATTTAAGCACCGTGATGAATCCCAGGCCTAAAGGGAAAAAACTACTTTATTATGATATTCAATAAAACTTTACACAGTCCAAATGCTTCTTTGCTGCCAAAATCCAACCTCTACACTATGAAATTCATAAAATATATACATTTTCTCATCCTTGTACTAAGGGAATTGAGCTCAACCATTTTCTTCAAAATAGAATCAGTTACATTAAACTTGGAACGAATTTCTGAAAATAGGTGTTGAAGATGAACTCGTATCTCATAAACCATAGCACCTGTTACAAAACTGAAAGAGGTTTTTGTAGATAAGGTCATTTTGGAGAAAAAAATCTCTCCAATTTTGGAAATTTGTTTCCAGTTTCTCGTAATATGTGCCACAAAATCATCTCTAAAACAAAAAATCATTAAAAATTTAAAACTGTGAAAATGAGCTGTAAATATCTAGTCACATATCCAAATTCATGACACCTGTGAATAAACTGAAAGAGGTTTTTGCTATATAGCTCGTTATTAACAAAAACCTCATTGGGTTTTGTAAAATTACTTTTCATCTGTTGTAAAACAGCACCACACTAAAATTACTAAAACAGTAAAATAAATAAAAAAATTTGCTTTGTTTTAATGCAGGCTCCAAATATCACTAGATATCTCCCACATAGTAGCACCTGCGCATAAACTGAAGGAGATTTTTGTTATTTCGTATGTGATGGACAAAAACCTCTTTCACTTTTGTAAAATTCCTGTCCAAACTGATTTTGTAGTAAACTTGTCCCTGTGTGCAGCAACTGACCTCAAAACATGCATAACCAAGAATCAATCATTCATTTCAATCATATCTTATGATCCAAAAATCGATTACAGGAGTGTGATATACCGTTGGAAAATTTTTCGAGCTTCTTGTGATGGACACATTTGTGACATCTTTTGTGTTGAATATCATGTGCAAAACATCTAACCAAACCAAACCTAGTAAGAGCTCATGTTGATCCTTGGTGACAGGCTGTGAAGAATGGAACTAACATCAGCCTTATTGGGGATGGCAGCCCCTTGGAGGTGTCAAGAACACCGTAGACCAAGTGCCTCATCCGTTGGGCAATACGGTCAAACAACTGCAAACTCAAAACAACTCATACCAATCCAAACTGAAATGATGCCTTTGGCAGCTTATTTATTTACACATACCTACCCTACTTTGCTGCAAAATCAATGGATCAAGTGATGTTGTAATGCCATATCAACTGTTCAAGTAACTGTGACAAAGATGCTGCTTGAAAGTGCTTCAACTAGGACACAAATGTAAATGCTGACAACCATCCATGCACAAACTGAATTTGGTTGTGTGAAAGACAATCTGACTTATCATTCAAACTGAAAAAGTACTCCATATATGCGACAATAGGATCAAAGAAACCAGACTCTGTTTGCTACCCTAACTCCTCAACACAGACCTCCAACTGCAAACTGTCAATGCAAGCATCCACGGGCAGCTCTATTGTTTCTTGTTTTGAAGGAGGGAGAGTTTCCAAGAACTTTTTGGGATCTCAAAATTCATATGATTGGATCTGATCATTTAAATATTGAATCTCCTTCTCAAATTTTTCAACAACTAACTCAAAGAAATCAGTTTTAGCTTTAGGAGGAAACTTCGAATATCTCAAACATTGAAGCACGGTAATGAAAAATACTTCATCAATTTCAATATCCACTAGCCGATCTCTAACTTCTTTTAAAAATTCACAAAACACAGGGTTTGCCACATACCCTACCATTTTATTTTAGTGCATGAACGGATCAGTGAGCGCTGGAATCTCTGGATTGAGTTGGAGTCGCCAGGTGAATGTTTCAGCCTTCATATGTGTCTGACTATTGTCCACCATCAGCAATCAGATCTGCAACTTGAATGATCTTTCCCGGAGAAGATTTGTCACCTCTTCCCCATTGGAGTTGCCACTATGTTAGAGCCTAGATTGACCTCAGGCTGAAGGGAGGCAATCCTAGGATAACCACAAACCAAGCTTAACCTGGTAGCTAGCCCTACCAGGTCAGGAGAGGGCTCTCTCCTTGTGAATTTTAGTCAATATGACTGAATCAAATATGGATTTTAGGATAGGTATAGTAGCTCAGAGGATTTGATTGGATTTGTTTTGGGTCGAAACAGCAAGAGAAAGGATGATTTCGACTATGGAATTGACGTCAGTTTCTGCCGACAAACCCGGGGCAAATTAAGTACCATGTTCAACCAAGTGAAGATTGTAAATGTGATAAGTATAGGGGAGAAATCCCACTGCCCTATAGGCATCAGACAAAGGATGAATCTGCAACAACAACTTTAGATGAAAGAGAATCACGAGGTTTCTCAACAGAGCATCTAACAACGGATGAATTATGCTAAAACTACCATTACAACTAATAGCAAAATCATCATGAAAGGAGTATCATTATGGATGAATTCCTAACATATCACTTAGATAATGTTGAAACAAACGAGAAAAACATAATGTGTAAATGAATTACAAGAGAAAAAACATATTGAACATTTAAGCACCGTGATGAATCCCAGGCCTAAAGGGCAAAAACTGCTTTATTATGATATTCAATAAAACTTTACACAGTCCAAATGCTTCTTTGCTACCAAAATCCAACCTCTACACTATGAAATTCATAAAATATATACATTTTCTCATCCTTGTACTAAGGGAATTGAGCTCAACCATTTTCTTCAAAATAGAATCAGTTACATTAAACTTGGACCGAATTTCTGAAAATGGGTGTTGAATATAAACTCGTATCTCCTAAACCATAGCACCTGTTACAAAACTAAAAGAGGTTTTTTATATAAGGCCATTTTGGAGAAAAAACTCTCTCAAATTTTGGAAATTCGTTTCCAGTTGCTCATAATTTGTGCCACCAAATCATCTCTAAAACAGAAAATCATTAAAAATTTAAATATGTGAAAATGAGTTGTAAATATCTAGTCACATATCCAAATTCATGACACCTGTGAATAAACTGAAAGAGGTTTTTGTTATATAGCTCGTTATTAACAAAAACCTCCTTGGGTTTTGCAAAATTACTTTTCATCTGTTGTAAAATGGCACCGCACTAAAATGACTAAAACAGTGAAATAAATAAAAAAATTTGCTTTGTTTTAATGCTCCAAATATCACTGCATATCTCCCACATAGTAGCACATGTGCATAAACTGAAGGAGGTTTTTGTTATTTGGTATGTGATAGACAAAAACCTCTTTCACTTTTGTAAAATTCCTATCCAAACTTATTTTGTAGTAAACTTGTCCTTGTGTGCAGCAACTGACCTCAAAACATGCATAACCAAGAATCAATCATTCATTTCAATCATATCTTATGATCCAGAAACCGGTTACAGGAGTGTGATATACCGTTGGAAATATTTTTATGATATTCTTCTAATGGACACATTTGTGACATGTTTTGTGTTGAATATCATGTGCAAAACATCTAACCAAACCAAACCTAGTAAGAGCTCATGTTGATCCTTGGTGACAGGCTGCGAAGACTGGAACTAACAGGAGGGTTGTTGTAACTGCTACAACAGGCCCATAAACCAACCTATTTTCTTAATATATTAACCGTTCCTTTGAAAAAAAAATATAGGAAGTGAGAGATAGGTAAGAGAGGGATCACAGGGACATAACATGGTAGCTGAGGAGGAAAGGGAAGATGACTTGGTGGTGTTATAACATGACATGTGGACACAAATGCTGCATCATTAGCCAAGTTTCATCACGTGTCTACAAGATAAATATATTTTTTAAATGTATGGAGCCAAAATATTATTTTGGCCATAATAAGAGCCAAAAAGTTCAAATTAAGTGAAATTTCAAGGGTGGGTCCATGGTGATGAGGACAGTGAAAATTCCAGTGGGTGTCAATGGTTGATTCATCTCTAGAATTCCAAAAAATGGAAATTAGTGGTTTTTAATGAAAAATGGTACTCACTCATAGAGATCCCAACACTAATTAATTTTGGATAGTAAAGAATATGGAAAATGTGAAGAAATCGAGAGCAACAACTGGCCAAATTCCAAAGAGTTTGGAATGGAGATCCATACCTAGGCTATAATCCACTATTCTACGAGATGTTTTGATGATTTTTGGGATCTTCGGTAGAGGAAATGGAACCCAATATCACCAATCTATAAAAATAAAAAAAACTCATGGTTGATATTTGATGTCCTCAATGATCTAGATAACTTTATGTCGTTGAAGTTTCTCTAGTTTTGCTCCATTCGAAAGATAGTTGTTTTGGCTGAAAATTCTAAGTTTGAAGGAAGTACAAAAGGGCGAAGTTGATAAATCCATATTAATGCAGAAATCCATTGGATCATCATATCACTAATATGGAAGTTGTTGTGTACTCACAATTATGAATATTATATCTTCCCAATACATAAGATTTTTGGTTGTTTATTGATTTTCTTCTACAAGTGATAGAAGTTGGTCTTTGTCCTTAATTACACCAAGGAGAGAAGTGTAGAAAATGGACAAAATTAACAATTTATGAGAGCCATTATTTGAGCTCATTTTAGATCATGAGTATAGTCATTGGAAAGCTAATTCAATAGAAAATATGTATGAAGGTTTAGAATTTGGATAAGTGCTTCACAATACTTCATAAATTGAGAGGAAAAAGGAGATGTAGCTTTACTTGACAAAAAGACAACATGCATAATTTCTAGAATTTGAAAAAAAATTATATAGATCTAAATGAGGTGTCTTTAACAATTTTAATTATATGCACACTTCTTGCAAAATCAATATAATATCAATAAGAAGTACAAATCAAAATTGAGGAGCACCAGTGAAAAGGAAATAAGGAAGACGCATAGAGACCTTACAGTCCTGAAGAGGAAGTGTTAACAAGGAAAAATTACCCAACAATACTCAAGGGGTTCTCTTAGATATGAGGTGCCAATTGGACCTCACGGAATTTGGGATAATAGACCCGTTCAGATCCTGGCCTCATAACCATTCTTAGATTCTCAAAAATGCTCTCAGATATGGATAATCATCACAATAAGGGTATGTAGATTATACGCCAAAACTACCTAATGCACTAGGATGAAAAAGGCTAAGCTAGATAGTAGTGGAAGATAGAGAAGAAGTATAAAGTAATGAGCTAGTAAACATAAAATTGCATAGTCAAGAAAACAATTAGTTGAGATTCAAGACAATAGTGGATGCTTAACTTACTAAAACAACTCTAGAATAGTCAGTATGTTGATCTAATAAATGCTCATAGAATGAAAGCTACATAACTGAAACAGTAAGCATGTAAGAGACACCATATAATACACAAAATTGTCCACAGCCTAGCAATATATATCTCACAAAGTAAACATATACATGGATTGTTTAAGAGCAGTCAAAAACAAGGACAAGATGTATGCAATAATATAGTTCAAGCAATGTCCTTTCAAGGTTTCTTAATATTAAAGCAAAGGACGTAGAAGTACCGGCCTCCTAGCTCTGGTATGTAGGTATATCAATAAAATCCAAAATTTTCCACCTCTCTTACTAAGAGTTTTACAATATTTATAGGCTAAGTTAGTAATTTTCCCTTATGATTGTTGAGCTTCTTTGGGATCACTTGCAACTCTTTTTCTCCTGATAATTTACAAATTTAATAAAGGTAAGTATTAAAAACTCTTAGAAGTTATCCAGGCAATTGTTTTAATCTAATTATGTCCTTAATTAAGAGTTCCTTAATTCCCTGAATATGCCCCACCTAGACTTCATTGTATGATGTAAGTATCATGACTCTACTGCATGCAATAATATAGTTCTAACAATGTCCTTTCAAGGTTTCTTAATATTAAAGCAAAGGACGTAGAAGTACCGGCCTCCTAGCTCTGATATGTAGGTATATCAATAAAATCCAAAATTTTCCACCTCTCTTACTGAGAGTTTTACAACATTTATAGGCTAAGTTAGTAATTTTCCCTTATGATTGTTGAGCTTCTTTGGGATCACTTGCAACTCTTTTTCTCCTGATAATTTACAAATTTAATAAAGGGAAGTATTAAAAACTCTTAGAAGTTATCCAGACAATTGTTTCAATCTAATTATGTCCTTAATTAAGAGTTCCTTAATTCCCTGAATATGCCCCACCTAGACTTCATTGTATGATGTAAGTATCATGACTCTACTGCATAGTAGGCTCTCCATGATGACATGCCATTATGACGTGGTCTAAGAGATGACTAGGACATTCCTATTTAACAAGGCCTAGAATGGATTCAATACTATCCATTGATATGCGAGGTCTGCAAGATGTTTCTCCAAATTATCCTCAACAAACTTATCAATGAAGACATCAAAAGATAACTCTTTCATATGCATTAAATCCTCTAATTCCTTGCTTCTTTCTTGGCCTAATATTTCCTTAGGCTTCTGAGCTTATTTAAGGTTGTTTATCGGAAAACATGTAGGAGGCCCACCTAGCTAAATATTCCTCCTTTGATTTATATTTGTCGTTAGCCTTGTATATCTTTGAGTTTGGTTCATCTTTGGGCATATCCTCTCTTTGAAACAATTGATATGCTTCTGACTGTGTATATCCCAAAACTCTTGATTAGTTGAGTTACCAGGTTCCACTTTGTATGAGGACTTAGCCACTGAAGTTTATCATGTCTGCCTCTTAGACACATAGGTGGTTCTTACATAAAATAATCAAACAACAGGCACACATTATGAAAATCAGTTTAAAATGTTGTATGCAAAGAACCTAGAGGTCTGGTCCCAAGATAGTTTTTATTGTGTACATGCGTTGGGATTCAACGATGAGGATAAAGGAAAGACTAATAGATGTAGACTTGAAGTACTCTTGTCATTACAACTAAAAGTTCACCATCTATACTAAGGTGTTTGTGTTTCCTCCCATGGAAAAGTTTTCTTATACAATTGAGAAAGCATAGGGTTTATTGGCATGGAACTACTAGTTCATGTTCCTAGTTTTTAAATTAGATAGCATATTGAAAATTATTTTAGGAATTGAGTTGAGAGAAACAGGATATCTCTAGACATGAAAACTAAGATTTTATGGCCAACTAAACCCTAGGGAGTTGAGGGAACAAAAATTGAGGGTTACTGAAATAGGGTGAAATATTTTTTTAGCCTTTTATGCATTGATCATTCCAATGACCTTGCTTTACCTTGTCTTTTATCTTTAGTAAACCCATGTGTTACACAAGAGAATCCATATTGAGAGATAAAGAGGTTAGAAAGAGTGAATTTTGAATCTAACTTGCTGCTCAAGGAGGCATCTTAGTGCTTGAAAGAGGGCCAATGATGAGTATAGTGTTAGGAAGGGGCCTAAAGATATGCTACAGGGAGGAAGGGAGGCAAAAAGATGGACTCAAAAGAGAAAAAATGATGTCATAGCACTGGAGAAAGGGTTATCTTGGTGCTATAGGTTAGAGGATTTGTGTAGCACTATGAAGGCATAAAAAGGAATAAAAATGGATTGAAACTCAAAATTGAGGGCTAAATTTGAGAGTGAAGTGTTGCACCAAGGGTAATAGGGTGTTGTGGCACAAAGAAGAGACTCAAAAAAGCACTACAAAAGTCAAGGGAGAGAGGAACATCAAGTTGTGAAGATGAGAGCAAGGTTGTATGATCTATAAACTACCATGGATATTCCACTGGACAATGCATAACAACGGATTTCATAAAATAATGCTTGAAATCTGAAATGTACATTATGAGGGCATATTTCTCCTTAGACTCTTGGATATATAAATTACATTTTATTGTGTATGCATGCAAATTGTAATTCGTAAAAAATAGAACACAACAAAATAAATCTCATCAAGCACAAATTAAAATAAGATATAATCTAGGAAACCCTTTTAGAAGAAAACCCACGTATAAGGTGAGGTTACTTTGCTCTCTTTCTTTGAATGGAAAATGGATGAAAGTACAAATAAGTGAGGCATATGACCCATTGGTTACTACAATTAAAAAATCCTCTCTTTCCTCTCTCTCCCTATTCATTGTCAGCTACTCTGCTTATCTATGGAACAAATGCACTCGAATAGAATGGAACTCATTTTCCTCCTAGTGGCGTGATTACAACATAGCCTAGTAACCTACCAATGGTTAGGCTTGACTCCCTAAACTCTTAACTAGAAATACAATATGGAATCTTCTATAGTCTTCTTCAACATGATCACGTTTCTAGAACCTTTTCCATGATAAATTGGGTTGATGTGGCATCCTCTTGAATTATGGTGGTAAAAATAGGAAGGTCAACTTCTAAGTATCATAAATTTTTCATATGAATTCTTATTGAGGTTACTCTTGTGTCGTTGGAAAGGTCGTTGTGTATTATAGCACAAAAATTTTCACACTTAAGTGACAAAAATTTACCCCCAAAAATTTTCCATTCGATGCAACAAATTTCTCCTTAAAGGTTTCAGACCCCAATTTTCCAATTGGGTCATGCCGGTAAAAATTGTCCTGTGAGTTGATTCCTCCAATTTTTCCACTTTGAAAGCTTCAAGATGGATGAAAAAAAATACACTAATTCAATCCAAACCATTTTAGTGTTGGGATAGAGGTCTCCTTAGCACTATATCATTAGCTTGAAGCCTAATATAGTGCCACACTACCATTAAAAGACCCAAATTTGCAAAGAAATATAAGTCAGAAACTCTCTCTAGGAGTTACCTTGGTGTGTTGAAGAGCTACAATATATATTTATGTTTCTGGATTATGGTTAGAGAACATTCTTGATACTAGATTAGGGTTATAGGCCCTTCTTGCTATTGTATTGGTCATCAAAGTAAAATTAGGTTCACCAAACCATCTCCACTAACTACCTCGAGTCATCAAACTATTGGTCATGGCTAATCAAGTTTTAGCCAAAGTTTGCAACACAAGTCTCTAAGATGACTTGACTAGGTGGGCCCCTCAATTCCTTTAGGCTCATGTTACTAGGAGAAATTGAGGAGGGTTGTAAAGGCTTCAATATTCAAACCAAAAGTAGTGACATGCTTTACAACCTAATATGGAGGAAATGTTGTCATATTATATAACATAGCATTATATTAAAAAAAAAAAATTCATTTGTATGTGACATCTAAAATAATTAAACCATCCTAGATCCATCTTAAACTTGGATATAGAAAACACTGAGAGGGATCAAATTTCTTACTAATTAATTCTTTTTTATCATTCATTATGAATTAATTAATACATGGCATGTAATTAAATAATATATGTGCGTGTTGTGTGTGTACACACACACACACACATGTATGTATGTATGTGTGCACACACACACATACATTAATAAATTCGATCACAATGCGTATATACATAGATGCACACCCACACACACATGTATGTATGTATGTGTGTGCGCACACACATTAAGAAATTCGATCACAACGTGCATATAAATACATTCACACACACAGATGTATGTATGTATGTATGTATGTATGCACACACGCACATTAAGAAATTTGATCACAACGCATATATAAATACACACACACACATTAAGAAATTTGATCCCTCTTTATGTTTGATAGATCTGGTATAATGTGGATCTAGGCTAGTAGTATGAGAAATGAAAAGACAATTTCCATTGACATGAAGATAAAATGGATCCATTGGAGCTAGTAGAAACCTTGAAGAGTTTAAAGATGGAGGTGTAGAGCTATAAAGCTAATAACAATAGGTTATTAAAATCCTGGGAGGAACAAAATCAACTAATTACTTAGTTGCTATTGAGTTTAAACTTGTTGTAGATGCAAATAAAGAATGAATTAGATTCAAGCTGTGAGGAAGAAGACATAGCTCAAGCAAGGAGGGATAATCATAGAAGATATAGGCACTCAAGAAGTGCTACCGTGACTCAAAAGCATAATTATTCACCAACTCATCTAGTTAATAAGTCATATGCATATGAAGAGTAAAAAAGCAAGCCAAAAGTGTCCCTAGTTAGACATCAAATAAGAGGACATAAACAACACAATTAGTGAGGAGGGCCTAGGAAGTTTAAGCCACCAACTTTTTATGGTGAAAGAAAGTTGGGAGAGGATCATGTTGAAGCTTGGCTGCCAAGGATAAGAAAATATTTCTAGTTACATAACTATCCATCCAATTTAAAAGTCAAGATGGTTATATACCATATATAAGGAAAGTATTCTACGTGATAGGATCAACTAAAGCAAGATAAACACAGAAATGATACGATAATTTCTTGTAAGTAATTCAAGAAGGATTTACAGTAGCAACGTCTTTCTAAGTACTACCATGACAAGAAGATGTAGGAGTTCTTTAAAGTCAAGTTGGGAAATATGACCATGGAGGAATATGAGAAGAAATTTTTGAAGTTGTAGAGGTATGTGGTATTTAAGGAATAAGGTGAAAATACAAAGGTTCTTAAGTGGATTTCCAATATTTTACAGAGACGATATCCAATTTGATGAACTTGAAACTCTTAACGAGATCATTGGGAAGCCAAATACCAATATGAGTAGAAAAAAGAAAGATTAGTTTTCCAAAAGTCTTAGTGAGATGAGAACAGGGACAAAATTGATCAAAGGAATAAAGGATTTAAACCTCCTTTCACTAGCAACAATGTCAATACGTACTAGAAAATCCAACAAGCTCAAAGTGGATATAAAGTGGCAAGATCCTTAGGGAAAAGGACAATGCAACCAATCAAATTTTGAGTATGTGAAGGAGATCACTAGTATAGAGATTTTCCTCATAAGCGATACATAATAGATAACAACACCAAGAAGGAAGAGCATACTTTCAATCTTCGGGTAAGATCATTTCTTGGGATTTTTTTTCCCACATCTTTCATTGTAGTTGCCTCTTCTATGTTTAGCATTGTTATGCTATTTCAAATATTGAGAGAGAAGAACATAAACAATACTTAAGGTTGGTACGTCTATAGATGTGTTAACGGGGGAAAATGTACCGCCAACAGTTGGGAGGTCTCCTCGATGTAAGGTCCCAATTAGACCTCACATTGTTTGGAATAGGATCCCCCTCTGATATGTGGGCCCAACTGCCACCATGATAGTTTTACTCTTAGCTATCAAATGAAGAGAAGTTAGCATGAGGACAAGAATGAAACGCCTCGAAAATGGGAACAAAATCAGCCCATGACTAATAATTTGCAGAACGTAATACAAGAATATAATAGCATAATAACAAGAAGGATTATATCTCAAGAAGGAGTCATTTAGCTAAAACCATCTAAGATATGTTGGGTTGTGTTATATTCTTTCCACAACTAACCTACGTACTGAACCGAGGGGTTAAAGGGGGGGTGGAGCCCCCCCTTCGTTGCACCGATTACGCAGTGGGGGGATCATAGGGGGGGCTTTGGACCCTATGGTAGGTTGGGCAAACCTACCTATGGTTTTCGGTCCATGGTATTGGATGCTTCAGCATGTATAAATATGTATTATAACATTGAAAGGAATATAATGAAAAATCAAGCTAGTAGTCCCAGTTTTGGTATCCAGGGGAAAATCTCTATGTATATGTGTTTTATGTGTTATGCTCTCGCATTGTTTATTTTTTGTGTTTTAGAATTCGTATGCAGATAATTTTTGTACAGGGTTAAAAACTACATTTGGTATCAGAGCTATTTCGGCTTCAAGGGGATGCCTTTGTTGCTGAGGGGTTTCACTCAGGCCTGTGGTAGACCCTATTCACTAGGAGATCTACAAGATCAATTCTGGTGGTAAAAGAAGATGGCGAGCAATGGAAATATAGAGATCGAGAAATTTAATGGTCAGAGTTTTGAGTTGTGGAAACTCAAGATGGAGGATCTGTTGGTGGATAAAGATCAGTGGATCGTGGTAGATCCAGGTACTAAACCAACAGGAGTGTCCGATGAAGAATGGAAGAAGTTGGATCGGAAGGCAAAAAGCACAATATGATTGTGTGTCTTAGATTTAGTATTACTGAATGTATCAGGGGAAGCTACGGCGAAGGCTTTGTGGGACAAGTTAGGGACTTTGTACCAATCTAAGTCTCTAGTGAATAAATTGTTCTTGCGGAAAAAGTTGTATAACCTAAGGATGAAAGATGGAGACTCAGTGACAGAGCATCTGAACGCATTTAATACTGTGGTAAGTCAGTTATCATCTGTTGATATTAAAATTTCATATGAAGATAAGTGCATCAGTTTGTTGTGTTCTCTACCAGATTTGTGGGATAGTCTGGTTATTTCAATAGGTAGCAATGTAACTGCCTTGCAGTTTGATGAAATAGTCTCAGCCTTGTTGATGGAGGAGATGAGAAGGAAAAATATGGAGAGCTAGAATGGTGATGCCTTGTTTGTACGAGGACGGTCCCAGAACAGAAACAAAAATAAGTCATCGAGTGGGAGATCTAAATCTAGAGGGAGATCTAAATCTCCAGGAAAACCTTTAAAGGTGGTGTGCTGGAAATGCGGAAAGGAAGGGCACTTCAAAAGGGACTGTAAATCTAAAGCTCCTGATAAAGAAAAGGGATCTGATGATGCTCCTTCTCTAAGCAAAAACCAACTCAGATGAAGGTGGGGATGTGTACTTGCCTTCTTCAAGTACACATGTAGATCATGAGGCATGGTTGATTGACTCAGGTGCATCCTTTCACTTCACTCCCCATAGAGAGTGGTTCTGCGAGTATGAGAAATATGATGGTGGTGATGTCTTCTTGGGGGTTGACAAGAAGGCTAGAATCGTTGGTCGCGGAAAAGTAAAGTTGAAGTTGCAAGGTGGAAGGATTAGAACACTTCCGGGTGTTCTACATATTCCGGCATTGGCTAGAAATCTTATTTCTGTAAGCAAGTTGGATGATGCAGGTGTAAAAACAGTGTTCGAGAAAGATACCTACAAGATGGTTCAAGGAGCACTGGTATTGATGCAGGGAGTTCGGATTGGAACTCTGTACAAGCTATAATGTAGCACTATTGTTGATGGGTACAACAATTTTGTGGTTCCTGAAAGTGGAGCAGAAAATCTAGTGGTCTCTGGAGAGAAGACCATGTTGTGGCATCAAAGGCTTGGACATATAGGAGAGAAGGGCCTTCGAATACTTCATGGTAAAGGTATGGTAGAAGGTCTGAGTAATAGATCTCTGGATTTTGATTTCTGTGAAAATTGTGTATATGGGAAGCAGAATCGGGCGAGTTTCCCCTCTGGTGGTAAGAAGGCGAAACAGATATTAGAGCTTGTGCACAGTGATGTGTTTGGACCTATGAAGGTTCCATCACTGGGTAAATTTGTGTACTATGTATCATTTATAGATGACTTCTCAAGGAATACATGGATACATTTCCTTAAGAAGAAATCTGAAGTTTTTGACAGGTTTAAAGAATTTAAGGCTCTGGTGGAAAACGAGACAGAGAAGAAGATAAAGGTGCTGAAGACAAATAACGATGGAGAGTTTTTCAGTAAGGAATTTGAAGAATTCTGTAAGAAGTGTGGTATAGCACGGCAGAAGACTACTCCATATACACCTCAGCAAAATGGAGTTGCAGAAAGAATGAACAAGACATTGATGGAAAGGGCAAGAAGCATGCTCAGTGGTGCCGGGTTAGGACAGGAATTCTGGGCAGAGGTGGTGGAGACAGCATGTTACCTGGTCAACAGATCACCTTCATCAGCGTTGGAGGATAAGACTCCACAAGAGGTATGGACTGGTAAGAAATCCTCTCTTTCACATCTAAGGGTATTTGGATGTGATGCATATGTACATGTTCCAAAGGAGAAAAGAACCAAGTTGGATAGTAAATCTGCAAAGTGCATCTTTATTGGGTATAAGGATGGTTTAAAGGGTTATAAGCTTTGGAACCCAGTAACAAGGAAGGTTGTGTATAGCCGAGATGTGGTGTTCATAGAGGTGAAAGATATTATTAAACATGAATTCCAACCAAAGGAACCTCAGAAGATAGAGTTTGAGCTAAAGGAGGAAGAATCAGACTCTACAATAGAGGAGGAATCAGAAGATGAAGAGCCACAAACTCTGGGTGTAAGAAGATCAATTCGAGAAAGAAGGCAACCGGAAAGGTATATTCCATCTGCTTTCTGTTCAAAGTTTGCTTTATCTATTACTGATGATGATCCCAAAACTGTGAAGGAAGCAGTAGATTCAGAGGATGGAAAACTCTGGAAAGAGGCAATGGTTGATGAAATGGCATCTTTGCACAAAAATGAGGCTTGGGATCTGGTGGAGTTGCTGGCTGGAAGGAAACCCATTGGCAGCAAATGGGTGTTCAAGAAGAAGACAAATGGAGAAGGAAAGGTGGAGAAATACAAATCCCAGTTGGTAGCAAAAGGTTGTTCCGAGGTGCCGGGAATTGATTTTGGTGATATTTTTTCTCCTGTTGCCAAGGTAACTTCTATTAGGTTACTTTTATCTGTTATTGCTGCTTTTGATTTTGAGGTAGAACAAATGGATGTGAAGACAGCATTTCTTCACGGGGATATGGAAGAGGAGATCTACATGAAGCAACCTGAAGGCTTTGCAGTGAAGGGTAAGAAAGAACTGGTATGCAAGTTAAAGAAGTTTTTGTATGGGTTAAAACAGTCACCAAGGATGTGGTACCAGAAATTTGATACATTTATACGGGGATTTGGCTTCACCAAAAGCAAAGTAGATCACTATGTGTATTTTAAATTAATTGGTGATTGTGTTATTTATCTGGTCTTGTATGTGGATGATATGTTGCTGGTTGGAAATGACAAAGAAATTATCCAGGATTTGAAGACCCAATTGTCCTCCAAATTCGGCATGAAAGATCTTGGTGCTGCAAATTATATTTTGGGCATGGAAATTAAAAGAGATCAGGCAAAGAGGAAGATCTGGTTAAACCAGAGGAAGTATGTCGAGACAATACTGCAGAGGTTTAATATGCAGGATAGTAAACCAGTGAAGGTTCCTATTCTTATAGGTGTAAAGTTATCTGATGAACAGTGTCCCAAGACACAAGAAGAGGAAGAGGATATGTCACATGTTCCATATGCAAGTGTAGTCGGTAGCCTGATGTATGAAATGGTCTGTACTAGACCAGACATTGCACATGCAGTGGGAGTATTGATCAGGTTCATGTCAAAACCAGGGAACGAGCACTGGACAGCAGTGAAGTAGGTTTTCAGGTATTTGCATGGCACTAGTGATTATGGTTTGTGCTACCAAGGAAGACCAATATTGGATGGAGTGTTGGATATTTATGGCTTTTTTGATGTAGACTGGGCTAGAGATCTGGATCAGAGAAGATCTACAAGTGGGTATGTGTTTAACCTATTTGGAGGTGCAGTCAATTGGATGAGTAAGAAACAATCTGCAGTGGCACTATCAACTACAGAGGAAAAATACATGGCAGCCACTCATGCAAGCAAGGAAGCAGTTTGGTTGCAAAGATTTTGTTCAAGTATGGGGTTAGTACAAGGAGCTATAAGGATAGATTGTGATAGCCAAAGTGCAATTTTCTTGGCAAAGAACCTTGCTTATCGTTCAAAGAAAAAGCACATTGATGTTCTGTATCACTTTGTGAGGGATATGATAGAAGACAGAAAGGTGTTGCTGGTAAAGGTGGACACTTTGAAGAACATTGCAGATGCATTGACAAAATCTGTGAGCTCTGAGAAGTTCTCCTGGTGTAGAAAAACAGTGGGCGTTTCAGGGCTGGAAAAATGACTAAACTCTCTTGTGGCCCCCTGTGGAAAGAAAACAACAAGTGGGAGAATGTTGGGTTGTGTTATATTCTTTCCATGACTAACCTACGTAGTGAACCAGGGGATTAGAGCGGGGGTGGAGCCCCCCCTTCGTTGTGTCGATTGCGCAGCCGAGAGTCACAGGGGGGGCAGCAGCCCTCCCTGTTCGGGGGGTTTGAGGGGGGCGAGTAGCCCCCCTCTACGAGGTCTGGGGCAGCACCCCGGGAAAAAAAAAAATAGGACCCTATATTACGTTGGACGAACCTACCTATGGTTTTCAGTCCATGGTATTGGATGCTTCGGCATGTATAAATATGTATTGTAACATTGAAAGGAAAATCTCTGTGTATATGTGTTTTATGTGTTATGCTCTCGCATTATTTATTTTCTGTGTTTTAGAATTCTTATGCAGGTAATTTTTGTACAGGGTTAAAACCTACAAGTATATCTCAAGAAGGAGTCATTTAGCTAAAACCATATAAGATATAAACAAATGAGAATGTACTAGAAGATTACTACAAATTAGTTCACAATAAATTACTAGTATAGCATGGAATGAGAAAGAAAAGATTCAAAGCAAACATATAAGACATAAGCCATGAATTAGTTCATTAACATATACCCAATATGTAAGCACACATGCACCCACAATAAAAGTACTAGATATCCATTACAAATACCATAAATTTGCACGGGCATCAATGCAAAGAGTGAAGAAATTCTCATTAATAGTGTTGCAAATTCAAGTAGATGTCTAGAAAATTGATCAAAATCCAATAGTTGAATGTAGGCCACTCATGCCATATTCAAGAAAAAATCCAAGCCTCACCACAGCTCACCCTATTATCTGCCAAGAGAAAATTTCTTCTAGCATCCTAATCACAAAATAGTTATCTAATTGCTAGCTCGGCTCAAGTGCTAAAAGCCCTATCTAAAGGAGGCGCGAAGGTATATTTATACAAATGGGGAGGTGGATTTTCACCTTCCTTGTGACCTCTTATATTCCTTAAGACCTTTAGTAATCCTTGTAGTCACAGTTTCACTTTGTAGTCACAGTCACCCTTTGTAGTCGCAATCGCAATTTGTAGTCACAGTCGCCCTTTGTAGTCACACTTGTAATTTATAGTTGCAGTGGCACTTTATAGTCACAGTCACAATTTGTAGTGGTAGTGGCACTTCGTAGTCATAGTCATAATCACACTTTGTAGTCACGGTCACAATTTGTAGTGGTAGTGGCTCTTTGTAGTCGCAACTCCAATTTGTAATCACAGACACATTTTGTAGTCGCAGTCACAATTTGTAGTGCAAATGGCAGTTTATAGTCGTAGTTGCAATTTGTAGTGGTAGTGGCACTTTATAGTGATATTCGTAATGGATAATTCCGACTAGATGAACACTACAAGGAAAATACCTTCTAACGGAGGTTATAACAAAGGTTTTTAGTGTTATAAAATTGGCAAAATTTGTCAAAAAAACATTCGCTAAAACGTTTGTTTGTGATAATGAATGTTTTAGCAGAGATTATAATAAAACTTCATCACAACTGAAAAAATCTAGGTGGCCGTAGGTTTTAGCATATGTTTTTTTTTCATTGCGCTTCATGGAACAAGTAGCACCAGTGCGCTACATATAAATGTGTCAGGTTGCATACATAACTAAAAGCATTGAGGCATTGAATGCAAATAACATCGTTGCATAATATATATCACACCGATGCCAATATACCAAAAAAACCCCTAGGGCACTCTTTTCAGGAATGACATTGGGGCACGCAAAAAATAATTGCATTCCTGGTGCTTTTGTTTAAACTTGCAGCGTCTATGCGTATTGTTTGTATAAATGCATTGGTGTGTTAGTTATATAGAAGGACCAGCGTTGTTAGTTTTCATAATGCACTAGGGCTAGAAATAATATTCTATAGGATTGGGGTGTTAGTTTTATGAAAGCACTCGTGCATTAAGAATTACAATACATTGGGGTGTTAATTGCAAACAATACAAGTGTTTGAAGAAATGAATGCCCCGATGTTTTCGTTTTTCGAAAAGGCACCAGTTATGAAAAAAGATGTCATCATGGTGCTTTTATATACCATAACGCACAAGTGCATTTTTATGTTATGGACACACCAATTTTTTGTATGAGATTTTCTCTTTTTTGGAAACATCAACCTATGACAGTGCAATTATTGTAATTTTTTAAATCCTTTATTCATTGAAAATTTGACATATATCTTATAAAAATATTCATATAAATTAAATTTTGATTAGTGCATTTGTATATGATGTTTGGATTAATTTGTTATATTATCATATTTTGCATCTCTTCATTATAATATTTAACCATCCATATATTTAATCAATGGTGTAACATTTCACAATGACATTGGATAACACAATAGAATAAATTAAAATGTATTTTATTATATACTAATAAGAGGATATTTGTCATACAAAATGGTATTATTATTTGTAACCCCTTGTCTTTCAATTGGGACACTATGTCCATTACAAAAAACAAAATGTCTGATTTTCACAGACAATTATTTCAAAAAATACAATAGGTTGCATTGATATCCAAATAAATCATCATTCTTCGTTGAAACTATTGTCAATGCTCGAGCTACTTTCATGACTTGGGTTATTTGGAAGAATGTTTTGTTGATTGCATCGATTATTTTCGTCTTCTTGATCTTGTTCCATCTGCAAACATAAAAATAAAGTGTAATGAGTGTATCTACATTGTTGAGAATAATGAAAATTGAAATAAATAATATACATCAATGTAAACTGAATAGCAATGTACCATAGCAAGAAGTGACTCTTAAACTATGCACATGGTTTCAAAACCAAGTCTCGTACTTTTTTGCAACAAGTCTTTTGTTGGCATAGTTCCATACTTTGCTTCCTGCATGTTTTAAGCCCCATTATAAATCATAGATTTAATATAAAGGACTTTTTTGTTCTATTAATTATAAACTCAGAGAAGTAAAACAACACAGATACTTACAAATTCCACAATTAATTTTGGATATGCCAACATATACTCACAACCCATATTTAACCCAATATCAATTAATTCTTCTGATGGCTCTTCTTTGTATGTTAGCACCTATTTTAAGACATTCAAGGATGGTTGTTGTAAAACAACTTAAAATATACAAAACTGAAACCTTCAGTTGTTATAAGGAAATATTAACAATTACTCACAAACTTTGAAATCAACCCTTTTCTTCCTTGTTGTACTATTTTATGTGTTGAATGAGTTCCATTTTGTTTTGTTTTCTCCAAGAAAATACTTGAAAAATTAATATTTAATGCTAAATTATTTTTTTATTTTTACAAACGCAATCATGATTACATACATTTGAAGCACGTTGATGTTGAGATGGTTCATCATGTGGTGCAATTATGTCCATTTCTTTGACCATCTCCTTGTACACTTTTTTGGACATTCCTACTTGCATGTTTCACATATCATCTCATTGATCATTTGGGATTTTCATAATCTTCCTGAAAAAATTAATAAACTATTTTTATATTGATATATGAAAACTAAATATAACAAAATTGATATTAATAAATGAATAGTTTATAGTAATATATACATATAATTCTAGAAAATCATTTTAATTAGGAATAGATTTTTAACTTTTTAAATAGAACGGGTAGCATTTTCATTAGATAAATTGGAAAAGGGCCAGGTCCCATACAATCTTGGAGAGAAAGCTCTCAGAAATGTTCATCATTTTAACCTAAAGAAGGACCCTATTGCTACCAATATTATTTACAAACGAGCTTTGTACATAGCCTATATTGTAGACTTTCCAAAAAACCCCACCATATTCTATAGACCAACAAAACATAGATATAACTTAAAAGAAAACTTCTACCCGTTGCTACCAGGATTAATTTCTCCTAAGGCTTCGTTCACAGTCGTAACAAGTTCTTCAACGCTGCCCTCCCCAGGTTCCAGGTCTCGAACAGCAGCGTCCACAACACCTTCAGCATGAGGGACAAGGTTGTTCCCAAATCCGAATACTTCTTTCAACACCCCTATTGTTGTAGTATCGACTTTGACTTTAATGTTCTCCACCTTTTGTCTCAGAATCATCACATTTGTGCATAGGCTCTCCATAGGTTTCTGCAACAATTCCATGTCTTTGCCGAGTCCCGGCAACTAGGCATACAGAACTGCCATGTTCTCATTGATTTCTTTTACAATTTCCTTTATTACATGCTTGCAGGAGTTGTCGACCATGTCTTCTAAATTCCCATTATGACCCGCCCCAGTTCCGCCACCACTACCATTACTAGCAGATGCCATTTTCTTGGTTAATATACCCTAAACTAACAAGATCATGTGATTTATCGTCCACAACCAGCTACTATAAATAATAGCCTGGTTCATTCTGAAATTCCTTCATGTCTTATCCTTCATTAATGTGAATCAATTCTTCGTCATGGAGAAACAACTACCCTTCATCTCCTCCACCATCGAAACAAGCCTGGAGTGAATTGTGATGGTACCTTCCCACCCCACGAATGGAATTGTATTAAAACTCTAGGGAAATAACCAAGGACACATCACCCACCTATCATAGATCATGGCCTTCGAACTACGGTTGTCACACCTATTCTATAACTTCCTACCAACCTCCCTTGCTCCCAACGCACTGCAAAAGGCCATTGGGGAGATAACCTTAATCATTTCTAGTTTGATGTGTTGCAGACCCGTACCCCAACTGTACTACACCATCTTAAAAAATTTACTTTGAATCAAGGGATGTGACATATTCTAACGTAGTGGTTGATGCGTAAGGAGCCTTTCTCTAAATCCACCCTGACGTTGGCTTGTGCGTCCTCCATATGGTTGTTTGCCCACAACACATGGAACATTTTAACCTTTTCAAACTTTTTTAATATATAATTTGTCCTAATAATGATTGGGGAGGATTCTGCATCAAGGAGGTTCTCATTCTTGGAGAGCTTCAAGCATTTTTGGATTAGCATCATAGAATCACCAATGATAATCAAGTTCTTGATACCATTAGAGACGTTGATGTTAAGACCCTGCCAAAGGGAGAGAGCTTCTGCTTGATTGTTTGTGGCATTGCCTAGTCCCCATGCGAACTTTATTTTTGTCTTTTCTTTGAGGTTTACTATTACCCCTCCTACTCTAGCCTCCCCGGGGTTACCTTAAAAAGCTCCATCAAAATACAATTGGACCTTACCGATATTTCTTTGCCATTCTACAAAATATTCCCCATTTAGTCTGATATAGAAGAAGGGATGACATAAGACTTTGACAGTGGGCCTTGGGAGTTAGAAGAGGATATTCTGAGCCACTCTTTTTCATTGATAGATAAATCCTTCATATCCGAGACTTCAAATCCCCTAGAAGAAATAATGTCGAAGAGAAGCTTCATTCCTTTAATTTATGTGGTTTCTGGATTACAGGACTTATCCTGAAAGATTGCCTGATTTCGGCAAAGCCAAATCAACCAACATAGGTATTTGGGGATTGCCATCTAGCATCGCCTTAAAAGAGAGTTTGGGGAATAGGGAAATTTATGCTTCCACTGAATAAACATCTCGTTCCAATCCTCAACGATGGGGGGGGGCAGGAACAAGGGGCGCTAAAGAAAATTTCCAGGTATCCACAACAAAGGGACATTGACAAAATAGATGCTTGATAGTTTCCTCCAAATTTTCACATAACACACATCAGGAAGGGCCACTAATATTCCTTTTCCATAAATTTTCTGCCGTAAGTATTTTCTTGTGACTTATTTCCCAACAGAATATATTAATCTTAGGGAGCCCATCATCGTTCCAAATCTTTCCCAAATTTTAGATGGGGGGGGAGGAAGGATTCTTGATTAAGAGAGCATAACCATCTTTAACAAAATATTTTTGGAATTGCCACCCAGCCAAGCATTGTTGTCTAATTTTCTTGTAATGATTGGAGAAAACCCTTTTTAGACTATTAATCAAAGAATGCAAATGATTCATCAGGTGATTGAGCAGGTCTAGAGGCAACCACCTGCACCATAGACCCTGATCATCCCAACAAGAAATATCTTCTAGACAAGAAAAACCATGCTCTACCATCTAGCCTGAGAATTTCGGGACGAGATCATACGAGCAATCTGTCCAAAGGTGGATGCATTTCCCATTCCCTCGCTTCTAGCCAAGATGATTCAAAATGTGAAATGACAAAGCTTTGCATAGCCTCCAAATTTTTGAACCTTTACCTTCCCATAATTCTCCTTCGGGACTGATAAGTCAATTTTTGTGGAAGTATTTTCTTGTAAAGGCCTTTTTCCACCACTCGTTGGAGTCCAAGAGAAGCCTCGAAACCAGTTTTTCCCCCAGTACCAGATTCATAAGTTCTGGATCCTTGATTTCTAATCCAGCCATGCTCTTTAGTTATTTTACTAAGCTCTAGTTGACAATATGGAATTTGTGATCATTACTCTTTCCCCCTTGCCATAAAAATTTCTGAATTAGCCTACTTATTTGCTAGTTTATGTATGATGGTGTTAAAAGACCAGCACACACTAGAAGAGAGGAGAGAACATATTTTATGAGGATAACTCTTCCGGCCAAGTTGAGCCATCTTACTCCCTAGGAATGCACTCTTTTCCTTATTTTCTGGAGAATAATCTCCCAGTCTTCCCCAGCTAACTACTTAAAGGAGATGGTAATCCCAAGATAGTTGAATTAGGTCCTATGAGCATACACAGGGAAGCCTAGCAAGCGAGCAATTTCCTTCACCATCGCCACTAGATAGTTCCAACCAATCAATTGACATTTTAGTTAATTTATCAATCTCCTAAATAGGAGAAGATACCAATCTATAATCTTTTTTAATATTGAAGCAATCGCTAGGGAGGCTCCTCCAATCTGGAGGGTGTAATCATCAAACTGAGAGTGATTTATTTCCTGAAAAATCCTTACAATACTTAGACCAGGGAGAGAACGGGCCGACTTCTCAGATTCTAGCATATGACTCAAGGTTGCAGCCATGATAATATAAAGAAGAGGTGACAAAGGAAAACCTTGTCGAAGGCCTCTAGAGGCAGAAAAGAAGTGGGTCAGTTGTCCATTTATCAAGGTAGAAATCCAAGGGGAACCAATACAAGCATTAATCCATAAAATGAATTCATTGCTAAAGCCTAGCTTTTCCATAACAAGAAAAAGAAAGGAGTGATTTACCCGATCGAACGCATTTTCCATATGCAATTTTATAACCATTCCAGCTTCTCCCACATCTTTACTAAATTTCATTACCTCTTGAACTAGAATGATGTTATCAAGAATTCTCTGATGATGCATCAAGCCACCTTGATTCTCATAGATAATGGAAGGGAGCAAAGGCTTAATCTTTTTAGCAATGATTTTCGTCAATATTTTATAGGAAGAATTGCACAACGAAATAGGTTGGAACCTTGAGAAGGAGGTGGGGTTGGCCTCTTTTGGGATCAGGGAAATAAAGGATGAATTGGTGCTCCCCTCGAGCTTCTTTTCTACTCTGTTTTGGTTCAACATTATCATAAGATCCTTTTTTATGGTGTTCCAGAATATTCGATAAAAACAAATAGAGAATCCATCTAGGCATATTACCTTCTCAGGTTCCAAGGTCCATATCACACTTCGGACTTCTTCTTCCATAATTTCACCTGTAAGAGCATGATTGGATGGAGGGGGGATGACTTGAGGCATTGCCTGAAGAAACTCGAAGGCACTGCCTAAAGGAATATTGTCTTTATTAAGAAGAGATTTGAAAAAATTACAGGCCTCCATTTTAATTTATGCAAAGGAGCTAACTTTTTGCCTTCCATCAAGCTTTATCTCCTTTATTCTATTTTGATTCTCTCGAACCATCACCTGTTTGTGGAAGAAGGAAGTGTTGGAGTCCCCAGATTTCAACCAAATATTGCGAGATTTATGCCTCCACAAATTTTCTTCTTGCCTGCTAAGGTTAAAAATCTGAGTGGAAAGGTCATTTTCCTTTGGATGTGTTTTTCTTCAATTTGAGCTTCTTCCATCATCTTATAATGCTCTTCTAGTTTTTGAAATTTGTCTCTCCTTTTTTTTCCTGGGGGTTGGTAATTCTCTTTCAGCCACTTCCTCAACTCTTTTCTAACATTCTTTAGCTTAGTTTCCCAAACTAACTAGGGGAGCTTGGAATTGGTAGAAGTAGGTCCACCTTAGCAGATTCCCAACCTCTTTAGTTTGGCACCAGTCTGCATTGAATTTAAAGGGCAACCATCCAAGATTTCCAGTCTTCTCCATTGTGATCATAATGGGTCTATGGTCTAACTCTCCCTAAGCTTCAATAGTCGAGGAGTAGTCCAAGTCTTTGAGGAGCTAGTTGTTGTGCAACAGGAAGCAGTCCAAGCGAGAAGCAATAAAGTGGTCCCCAGACCATCTATTAGACCATGTGTATTTCCCAGTCTTAGGCTTGATATCGATCAAATCCCATCGCTCTATTGTTTCCTCCATTCTATATATGAACGGATCCTTGTTCGAAGTCCCTCCTCTTTTCTCTATCATATCTAAAATTGTGTTGAAGTCCCCTCCCATTTAGAGCTTCTAATGAATCCCAGAATTCAGCCTTTTCACTATATAGAACTGGACCATAAATATTTATGAAGGGGATTCTTTCCCCTGAATCTCGTTCTTCCAGGAGAGCCATAACCCAGGACTTCGTATTTATTTCTTCAACCAAGGTGAAGTTCTTGTTTGACCAAAATATTTTGAGCCCTCCTAAGGCTCCCCTTGAAGACTAAACTGACCCAAAGCTATCTCTCCAAAAATTTCCAGCTGCTCTTAGAACCTCCGCTTCTTCTAGCTTTGTTTCTAGAAGAAACACCACCGATGTAGATTCTTGTTTGATTTTTTTTTACGGGTGGTTCATGGACACTGGGTGGCCGTTATTACGGAAAAATATGGGCAAATCAACCTTGAAGGGAATCTTTTAAAGCGCGTTGGACAGACTAGCAGGGTCTAACTGCAAGGGCATCGAGGAGAATTGACCTTGTGACCTCCCGATCGGCGAGGTACTTAACAACGGGGAATCAACCAGTTGAGCTAACCCTTGGGGCTTGGAGATTCTTGTTTGATTATGTCTCTTATTGCTAGGATTTTAGCAAGGTTTCCTATCCCCCTTATGTTCCAAGATATTACTTTCATTACTTATGAATGGAGGGGGAGAGACCACCATCCTTTCCTTCTTTGTTTGTTCATTTACCTTTAAGAATTTCCGAGATTATCGTTTGGTTCCCAAGATTTTGGTTTAGTTCTTCTTCTCTTTCTCTCTGTTCCCTCTTGTTTGGCCTCCCTTTTTTCTTCGAGGGATCAATTTCCTGACCGCTACATTCATCATCCCAAGATAAGTTTTGAGACATATTTCCGGTGACAACTCTTTCTGAATCCTTGAGCAAACTGCCAGGAATGGAGCTCAGTATGTCAAGGGCTGGAACAGTCTTCAAAGGGGTGACTTCACCCCTGCCTTCCTTCGGATTACTTTCCGCTGCTATTTCACCTTCTTCAATTACCTGAACCTCCTCCATACTTGTCCTTTCGATTTTTTGAAGGGGAGTTTCCATTTCCATTTCATTGTCACTTAATACTTTGAAGTGGTTCAGGGAGGAAGGAGCAGTGTTGTTGTCCACAGGACCTCGAGACTTTGGCATCGTTCCTTTTCCTTTCATATCTCTTTTTGGTTTTTTCCATTGCTCCTCCTTAACTACCAAAGCTTCCATACTTTTATCTTTTCCAGCTTTGTCGCGGTCTCTGTAAAAATGATCTGAATTTGAATGTAATTTGTTCATAGTCCAGAACTTGTTTGTGCTTCCATTCTCCCATATTTAGATTGATTTCATCCGGCAGACCCTTCTCCAAATCTACTTCTAAACATATTTTAGCACAAGAAAAATGGGAGCCTTTAGGTTCAGACTTGTCCAAGTATTTCCCAACTCCATTACCAATAGCCCGAAGACAGTGATCCCTCCAGCATCAAATTGGAAGGTGTGGAAGCTTGACCCCTACTGGAATAGTAGTAGAAATGTCCTCGTCTGTATTGAATTCAAGGGTCCATTTGTTCAAATACATCCCTCTAGAACCAAAGAAGTATGGCCCATTTTGAAATATTACATCTCTATCCTCTTTTAATTCAAATAAAAAAATGAAGAACCCATTACCTACCGCAGAGAGAGCTATCTTGTCCTTCATCAAATCCTTTCGAGTTTTCCTTATCCAAACTTCCATCGATCTGGGGGAAGGCCACATACCCATGAATTTACCAATCAATGCTCTCTTGGCATAAGTAAGGGAGGTTTGACGCCCCCCATCCGACAAGGAAACGTTCTTAACCTCATCATTACACTTGACGAACTTGGATGCAGCAATTGACAAACGTGCGCACTTGGGAAGGGAGGCCACCAGAGATTGGAAGGTGGCATCAACAAAGGAGTTAGGCAAGGGTGGAGGGGGGAGCGCCCCCTCCTCGGAGGCCATGGGAATAGTCGACTATTCGCAATTTAGACCAGGACCCGCACACCTCGGCTCACTCCTTCATCATAGCCAAAATCTCATGATATTATGCGTTGTGTTATGATTTTTAATTAGGAATATTACCTTTTGAATGATTTTTTTTGTTGTATGTTTTTTCTATTGCAATTCTAACATGTCTCATTAACCATTGCTCTAGAAACGTTTCTTCTAGTTTAGATATAATTTGGTTCTCAGAATCATTGGATTTATTTTTGTATTGTAAGTGGAAATTGCATCTATATGTTCGTTCCATAGATCCCTCATTGTTTTGTAAAAAAAAATCCCTTTCATTAACCTCCAGCACCACTCCAGATGAGCTAACGACCAATTGATCGTCATTTACATGTTTTATAATTTTTCTTTTCTTAGAACGACATTGGTCTTTTCCTTCGTTGTTGCTCCATGAAGAACATTAAACATATATGAATTAATAGATTGTTTGAAACATGTTATGTGATATTCTTAAGTATATTATTAATGAAAATTTAAAAAAAAAAAAAACAAAAACAAAAAAAACTCATATTGAATTATACTTTTTCATTCATCTGATTCATCCTTCTGCGATTTTTTTGTCATGCTTTTATGCTCTTCTGCACTTAGATTAAAAATAATCTTATCGGCCTTCTTCATTTTGTGGCTCTGCATGACACACACTAAACAATTCATATTAGTTAAACTTACATATAGTTCAAACATAATAATTTTGTAAAAAATTTACAAAGAACTTGCCTTCTCTGTTTTTTTCGATGTGTTATCATTATGTTGATCAAAACTTTTGTTACTTGACACATTCTCAGACATTTTTTTATCAATATACAACCCATACCATTCAATACAGAAGCCATTAAATATATTTTATAAATAAATCAAATAATTTTCATCCAAAAAGAGCTTTGGTAACCAGTGTTTTTATTCCATTAAACGCATAAGACATTTAATTGTTTGACATCGTTAAGCAAAATTATGATGGTTTTATTTGTAATGATAAACTCACCGCAATGATTTACCTGTGTTATTTGGCATAGGCGTATCAGTGTGTTATATTACACCGAAAGCAACGATGAACAGAATGGACATAACCAACAGTGTTATGATATATTTGTGTGTTGTATTACACAGGGTGCATTGGTGCATTCTATTACACTTGGCACACCGTGGAACATATATCCGTTTTCTAAAAAATGAACAGGGCCGACAAGTTTTGGATCTAATTCAATAAGTGATGTCCCTACTTTCCCTGTCAAATACCCTATATATAGTAAGTACACAAACCAATTAAATATAAAATGCCTAAAATGAAAAACCCTAATTGTGAAGTGGTAGACGAAGTTAAACCCTGAGGTGAAATTTTGCAAGAAGAAGCAAGGGTTTAAGGTAAGTATTGAATTTGTTTTGTTTTTTTCTGAATTTTAATTAAATTTAAATAAGAATGGAGATTGTACAAAAATTTACTAGTAAAATCAAAAATAATTTTTTAATATACACGGTTTTTAATTATTTTTTCTGAATTGTAAATAAATCTAACAGAAATTGTAAAAAAAATTAACATTAAAATTTAAAATTTTTGCTATCCAAGGTTTTGAATGAATCACCATATTTTTCAAATTTTGATCTTTCTACGGTTCCAAAATATTTTGTTGCTCCACAGTCCTCCTAGTATGTATTTATTGCAAATGATCTCTCTTTTAATTAAGCGCTAACAGAAATTGTAAAAAAAAATTATTAATAAAATAAATAATTAAATTAATATTTTTACTTTCTAGGGTTTTAAGTGAATCACCATATCTTTCAGCTTCTGATCTTCTAAATAGTTTCGTTGCTCCAAAGTATTTTTTTGTTGCACAGTGCTCCTCATATGTCTCTTTTGCAAATCACTCGCTTGAAATTTTGGGAAAAATAATGAAATAGTGAATAATGTTTTACTATTTAAAAGACTTTATCAAATTAGATTTTGAAAAATCAATTGTTGCTCGTTTTTTAATTTAAAATAATAATAATAATAATAATAATTAAAAATTAAAAAAAAATAATAATAATAATAATAATAAAATATATAAAAAAATAAAATAAAATCGTGTTTTTTCTTCAATTTATCCGAACAACGGTGTGTTCGATAATCAAGCGCGTCAATGCATTTATAAGAAAAACGCACCAACACTGTCGAGGCGTCAAATTTTTTCAATGCACTAACATGATACAATTCGTTTTTTATTTTCAAAATCTCGAAACAGTGCAATTATTTTTTTAACGCAACGGTGTGGTTTGTATTTTAAAAGCATCAGTGTTGTAATTGTTATAAAAGCACCGAGATGGTTGAATTTGTTTTTATTTTCTAAAATCCAATAACAGGAGTGTATTGGTGCTACTTTGTTTTGAAATGCATTGGTGCATTTTTGTACAAGAGCACCAATATGATAACCTTTTTTTTCTTCGGAATGTCAAAAATTGATGCGGGGATTATTTGGACGCCTCGGTGTTGGTATTATTTAAACGCATACATGTGATTTGTTCTAATAAGCGCACTGGTAGGGTTTAAAAGCTACCTAAAAATTTATTTTCACATAAAATGGCATATTAATCTCAAATTATCCTTTAGGACACATCCACATGAATTACAGTAGTTCATAGTATACATTTTATGCTTAAAGTCACCTTATTCTTGAAAAATGGTTTGAAAATTATATTGAAATTCATATTGTGGTTACATGGTTTTTGAGATTAATTTTAGATTTGCACAAAAAAAATTATTTCTGATTTTTCTCAAATGTAGGGACATCAATAATATCAAATGGCTAATTTTTCAAATTCCAACTTGTTCCATATTGTTGATCAAAGTCCTTCATGGAGTTCTCCATTTCCATCTTGAGTAAGTTCATATTTTATTTATATTTCGATTATCTAATTGAATTTATTTTTTTAATCCATGTCAATTTGAATAAAAATGTATCCAAATTTGCAGGATCCTAATTCAGAATTGAGTTCAGATGCAGAAAATATTCCTCCATTTCAAAAACATCGGAAGCTCTTATCAGGAGTAACATATCACAAGCAATTGGTAGATGAAAATGGATAGCCTCTTCACCCTTCCAATTGGAACATGGCATCTTCCAGCCGCAATCCTAGATCAACGATGGTAATAATTGTTTGGTATAATGTAATTTCAACAAACCAATTGCATTGACGTGCTTACTAATATCATTGATATTGTACTAATGACGTTCAATATTTTTTGAAATTAGGATTCTAGTGATGATGAGTAACCCACCTACCATCTTTCGGTGCACCCCACTACAACGTCAACTCGAGAGAAGGTTACATTAAGAGCAAGACTCAGAGAGGAAGCATATAAATAATGGTTGAATCAACCACCTATTCAATTCCCACTATGTCCAGATTCACCAATTAGGAATGACTACAACAATAGTAGTTCTTCATCACAAGTTGGCAATGGAGGAAATCAAATAGAGGTTGGTATGGATGATTACTTTCAGGATACGACTTCCATGGAGGCAATATCATTAGATGCATTCTAGAAAAAATGAGCTAAGAGATGATGCTCATATCATTGATATATTATTCGAAATCTTGAAATTCACTTCCACTGCCTCTCTTTTGGACCTGGCGGCAAGTCAAATTCTACTCAGCTGGGGACAATGATGTTATTGTATAACTTGAAAGCAAAGTTTGGTATGTCGAATACATGTTTCTCGGGAATATTGAGGTAATTCACCTGCATGATTGATCTAGTCCCTTATTTTGAGAAATATTGTCACACATCAATGTTAGAAATGGTCGATTTTATGAATGTTAAATACTTACATTGTATAGTTATATTCCCCACCAACTGTAGGTTATTCAAAGATAAGGTTATTCTGAGTGATAATGTCTTGTTGGGTAGTTGTGAAGAGGCAAAGCAGTTATTGAAAATGTTGGGTGTTGAGTACATATCATATCATGCATGTCTGAATGATTGTATTCTATATAGAGGAGAATATGTAAACAAAGAGATATGTTCGAAATGTGGGCATGACAGGTACCGTAATTCAAAAAAAAAAGAGTAAATCACATGGTATTCATCATAAGGTATTGAGGCACATGATTATAATCCCAAGGATTCAAAGACTCTTTCATTGCAAATAATTAGCTATGTTTCATGGATGGTATGCCTCACACAGAAGTGAGTCGGGAGTTATGTGAATCCCAACAGATTCAATAGCCATGAAGCATATAGAGGATACATGGCCTAAAATATTCAAGGATGAATTATGAAGTCTACAACTCAACATAGCCATGGATGGTGTCATCCCATATTCCCTCCAAAGCACCAACTATTTAGTTTGGAATGTAGTAGTGATCAATAATAATATCCCCCATAAGAAAATCACGTTGTGACTGCTGCTAAGGGTCTGCGCAGCCCTAGCCAGAGAACGCAGCACGTAGCATGCAACTACCCCTCAGCGGCCTCCTACTGCTGAGGATCGAGCAAGATGGACTCACCAGAGGACGGAGACCCTCTCTCTGATCACCAGCAAGAAAATGAAGGAACAACAAAAGCTTTCACCTCTCTCATTTCTGCAATGGGTCCGGCAAAGAATCGACCATTAGTCACTAAGTTTGTTAAAAGATTGGAAGACATCCCTGAAATCTCACTCCCCCCTGCCCTTCCTCGTAAAGCAGCTCTGTCTCTGGCAGAGCATGGATTAGTCGGGCAATTTACTGGGTTATGGCCCTCGCCCAAGACTGTCCAAAAATGGGTAGAAAGGAACTGGATTGCATCAATAAATGGGAAATTTTCAATCACGTTCTATGGAAGAGGGTACTATACCTTCCACTTTGAAACCAAGTGATCTGATATTTAGGAATGGACCATACTTTATGTATACAAGGGGACTGTACCTAAACAAATGCCAAACTTTGATCCAGAAACGGATGTACCCAACGTTGTCCCAGTCTGGGTTAGGTTGCCGCATCTTCCCCTCCACTATTGGGGAGATGATTCAGTTAAAGCCATAGGAAATGCAATCGGGAAATACATAGACAGGTGTGAGCCAAAGGAAAATATGCATGTATGTGCCAGAATCTGCGTACAAGTGGATCTACGGAAAGGGCTTCCAAAAGCAATCAAAATCAAAGTGGATCAGTGGACGCATATACAGCAGCTAGATTATGAACAAATCCCCTTCAAATGCAAGGTATGTCACAAATATGGCCATTTTGCTAATAGATGTACAAAAAAAAAGAAAATGAAAATGAAAAGATTGAAGATCTGGAAAACCAATAGGAACAAGTTAAAAGAAATAAGACAGCCAACAAACAATCCACTCATCCTTCTTCGCAGCCTACCATATCTTCTAATCCCCTCTCTTTATCACCAAAAGCAGACAACAATCCTCTCACTAGCCTAAATCCTTTTGAGCCACTGGACCCCTCAGCCCCCCCATCCCCCAGACACAGATCCAGATCACCCCCCACATTCTCAACCCCCCATCATCCCCTCTGATCTCAAACACCCATTCTCCTCCCCCTCCCTCAGTAGACAGAATTCTAACAAGAAATCAGTCAAAGGAAACACTTCCAAATGTAGAATACCAAAAAAAAGCAGGAAGAAAGTCAAACAAAGAGCTGAGGGATGAAGCAGCAGCAAAGGAAATGGCATTAGGAACGCAGCAGCCTATGGAAACCTTCTTGGGAAGGAGCACAGGAAACAATGAAAAAAACCAACAAATGTAGGTTTTAACCCCATACAGAAATTACCTGCATACGAATTCTAAAACAAAGAAAATAAACAATGCGAGAGCATAACACATAAAACACATATACACAGAGATTTTCCCCTGAATCCCAAAACCGGGACTACCAGCTTGATTTTTCATTATGTTCCTTTCAATGTTACAATACATATTTATACATGCCGAAGCATCCAATACCATGGACCGAAAACCATCGTATCCAAAACCATGGACCGAAAACCATCGCGTCCAAAACCATGTGCGAAAAACATGCACAAAACCATAGGTAGGTCCACCCAACCTAACATAGGGTCCAAAACCAAAATTTTTTGGGGGGCTGCCCCGGACCCCATATAGGGGGGCTACCCGACCCCCTGTGACCCCCTCGCTGCACAATCGACGCAACGAAGTAGGGGCTCCGCCCCCCCTCTAACCCTCTGGTTCACTACATAGGTTAGTCATGGAAAGAATATGACACAACCCAACAACAAAGAGGGAAAGGACCCTTGAACCACCCAACAAGCAAATAATGATAGTGGTCTCCTGGAATTGCCGAGGAATGGGATCATCCTTTAAAGAAAATTCCACAAGAGACATTCTGGAAAAAGAAAATCCAGACATTCTTATGATTCAGGAGACCAAAACAAATAGCCATGAAACTGAAAATATTAAAAAAAATTCAAAAATTATGAAGGGGAAGCAATACAGGCAACAGGAGCGTCAGGAGGAATCTGCACAATATGGAAGAAAGGAATCTGGGAATTGATACAACAACAAAAAAGATCAGCACTGGATACAAACAGATCTAATGCAAATAAGCACAAAAGAGAAGTATAGTGTCATAAACATATATGCTCCCAACCACTACAAGGAAAAAGAGCAATGTTGGGACACCATAAAGGAAGCACTAAAAGAAACACAAGCTGGGAAAATAATTCTAGGAGGAGACTTAAATTTGGTAAGAAGTATAGAAGAAAAGTTTGGAGGGACATATCACACAGACCCATCTAGGGATGCTCTGGAAGAGATAATGGAACAGCACAATTTAATAGACATCCCCCCAAACAATGGAAAATATACCTGGAGCAACAAAAGAGTGGGAAAAAGCAACATTAAAGAAAGGCTGGACAGAATTCTGATCCAAGAAAATATAGCAGTAGTGCACAGCTCCGTCAAATCAAAAATTTTACATACCATGGCATCTGATCATAAACCGGTGGCAATAATTACGGGCAAAATGGAAAATCAAGGACCACTCCCATTTAGATACAGCTCAATATGGGACAACAATACAGAAATTAGTGAATTAATCAAGGAAGCATGGGCACCAAGAGTATCAGGATCACCCCAGTATATTTGGGAGACAAAATTAAAAAATTTAAGAGCCAAGCTAAAGGAATGGGCAAGAGCAAAAAAAAAACTGCAACAGAAAATGGACAGCATGCAAATTGAAAAAGAAAGCAAAGAAGAAGACAAGCAGGATTATCTAAGAGAGAAGGAGATATTTTGGGAAATATACAGGGAAAACAGGAAAGAAGAAGAAGAGGCCAGACTGAAATCTAGAAGCCTGTGGCTCAAGGCAGGGGATAAAAATACATCATTTTTCCACAATACTATGAAGATAAGAAGAGCAAGAAATCAGATAGAAAAAATACAAGCTGACAGTCAAGAGGTCAAAGGTGCAGAGGAATTAAAAAAAGTAGCCCACAAGCACTTTAAAAATTTACTTTCAGCCAAAGAAGAAACGGTTGAATATGAAAATTTCCTATAGCACACAAAAAAAAATCAAAAAAGACCAAAACGCATAAATGTGCAAAGAGATCACAGAAGAAGAGGTAGTGGCGGCTATATGGAGCCTACATCTAGACAAAGCCCCAGGGCCAGATGGTTTTACAATAGCATTCTATAGATTCCATTGGCATAGAATCAAAAAGGACTTCTTAAGAATGGTGAAGAATGTCTTCAAAAAAAAAATAGGAAGCAATACAAAATCCTCCTACCTTGCTCTAGTCCCAAAAGAATCCAATCCCTCCACTTTCAATAGGTTTCATCCCATCTCTCTTTGTAATTCTTCTTATAAGATCATAACAAAAATAATTGCAAATAGAATCAAGGAAGTGCTTCCAATAATCATATCTGAAAATCAAGGAGGATTCGTGCCCAACAAGCAAATCATAGATAATGTAATTATTTTAAAGGAAGTTGTACATTCCAGTATACAAAGAAAAGAAAAAGGAATCATAATCAAATTGGATATGGAAAATGCATTTGACAGGGTCAGCCTCCCATATCTAATGGCAGTTCTCAAGAAACTTGGATTTTCAAGAGAAATAACAGAAGTCATCCAAGCTTGCATCTCTACTCCCTGGATTGCTCCTCTCATAAATGGAAGGCCCAACAAATTTTTTCAAAGCACAAGAGGCCTTAGGCAAGGATTCCCTCTCTCTCCCTTCCTATATATTATAATGGTGGAAACTATAAGTAGAGCCTTGGAAAAACAAAGAAAAGAAAGAAACATCACTGGGCTCAAAATAGCAAAAGGAGTAAAGACAATAAATCACTCACTTTTTGTTGATGACACCCTATTGTTGGGAGGGGCATCAAAAATAATCGCAAGAAGGTTCAAAATAACTTTGGATGATTTCTTACAGGTTTCAGGTGGGCTATTAAATAACACAAAATGCAGAATATATGGATGGAACACCCCTTCCAGAATCATGCAAAGGATTTCACAAATCTTAGAAATCCCCATACAGGAAAAATGGACTCACTTCTTTTACTTGGGACTCCCTATCTCAAAAGAGAACATGAAGGTAGAAATATGGACCAAACAGATTGAAAAAATGAAAAATAAAATTCAAAGTTGGGGAATGATGTGGCTAAATATGGCAGGAAGGGTAATATTAATTAAAGCACTCCTAGTAGCATTGCCTATCTACCAATATGCAATAATCTTGGCCCTAGCAAGTGCCCACAAACAAATGGAGTTAATCTTAAGAAGCTTTTTATGGCGGGGGGGAAGCAAGAAAACAAAAAATTCAGCTTGGTCAGGTGGGAGCAAGTAGTTTTGCCATATGAACAAGGAGGCTTATCAATCCGGTTACCTAGGCTCATGAATGCAGCCTTGGGAATGAAAATAATATGGAGATTGGGCACAGGAAAAGAGAGTTGCTGGAAAAAAACACTCATCTCAAAATACATGGACGGCTCTAGGAAAAGACTGCTTAATGGAAATATCCCTTCAAGACAATGTACTCAAGCCTGGAAGCTAGTAAAAAAGACAATTCCTTTAATGAGAAACTACATCTCTAAAATCCCAGGCAATGGAAAAACAATATTGATTTGGGAGGATAGAATTATGGGAAAAGAACCACTGAAGACTCACCCAAAAATTGAAGGTATTCAAAAATGGATGATAGGAAAAGGTTTAAACACTCTTCACTCAATCTCTCTTTGGAACCAAAGAGATTGGCAAGATTGGCAAATCTTAACAATCCCTGCAAATCTGGAGGTGCAATGGAGCAAATTAAGGCAGATTCTAAAAGGGGCAGCACCAATAAACTATGATGAGGAAGATGACTTCCTCTGGGATCTAAGTGGTGGAAAATATACAGTCAAGACTAGATACAAAATCCTACAAGAACAACCAAACCAACAAGACTAGGATTTTTGGAAGACAGTCTGGAAATCAGAAAGCTTGCCTAAGATCAAAATGTTCATATGGACTCTCTTAAAAGGGAAGATCTTGACCAGTGAAAACTTAAAAAAGAAAGGCTTTCAAGGCCCATCATGATGCCCAATATGCTTGCAGGCTGAAGAAACCATTCAACATTTATTTCAAGAATGCATTTTCGCCAAAGAGTGTTTGCAGCAGCTCATAAGTCCTCTGGAAATCAGTATAAATTTTGAAAAGCCTTTGCCAGATTTTCTCCAAACTTTGGAGAAGGCCTATCCATATACAACAAAGAAGAAAGTCACAATACAGAGGATCTAGAAATGCATTCCAGTAGTTCTTTGTTGGCAAATTTGGTTGACAAGAAACAAGTGCATCTTCAAAAATCAAACTCCAAGAATAGGGAAAACCCTCTCAAAAACTTGGGGATTAACTTTTGAAATCCTCAATGTCAAGGGAAAAGTATCAACAGACTATAACACTCTTCCACAAGAAGAGCGAGATTGGCTCAATAAAGCCATAATAAACAACAATGGACAAAAAGGACAAAGGAGGACAAATTCAGGAAACAGCTAGAAAATGAGAATGAGTGAAGAGGAACTCGCAAATTGGAAAAAAAATCAGAAAATACATTGCCTCTACTTTGATGGGGCCTCAAAACATAACCCTGGAAAGGCAGGGGCAGGGGGAATTATTCTTGATCCATATGGGAAAGAAAATGTTACATATGAATGGGGACTTAGAGAAGTCTCAAATAATTAGGCCGAAGCTTACAGCCTGTTAATGGGAACAAGAATAATAAAAAAAAGAGCGATACAAGATCCTATAATAATAGGAGACTCAGCCATAATAATAGAGGCAATGGCCCATCACAAAAATCCAAGCAATGAGTTCATGAGCAGAATATATAGGAGAATCAGGAAGAATTTAGAAGGTTCTGGAGATGTAATCTTTAGACATGTCTTGCGAACCCACAACCAACAGGCAGACTATTTTGCAAATCAAGCAGTGAAAAGAAATGAAGGGAGTGTTCGGGAAAACCAAGAGGAATATCACAACTCTATTCCATAACCTTCATCAAAAGATCATAAGCATGATGTCCATAAAAAACAAGGAACAAAGCACACTTATAAAAGAAATAAAATAAAATAAAAAGCAGCAGTTAGAAATCAACAAAAGGTATATCTCTGCAATGACAAGTAGAAAGTCACGAGAACTCAAGGGAAACATCATAGCAACTTAAAAAATCGCATGAGTAATGGCAGCAAGGACGATCGCAATCTTGGTCACAAGAACCATGCAGCAATCCATCCCATCGGCGGAAGACCTCGGGCTGCCCCCAACCTCTACAAATACAATTGGAAATTCAACATAGCATGCAACTCCAGCTCAAGGCAAAGTCGTATGCCTGAAACGCTCCTCATCTCCCCTGTTCTGCTCCATGCATCTTCGCCTTTCCTAAGCTCCTCCCTGTCTACTCTTCTCAGTGCACGAATCCCACATCCTGTCATCTCCTTCAAACTGCCACCCACCATCGTTGTGCAAATCCTCAACTCCCATCCGCTCTCCCTCATATTTGATCACCCCCACCTCTTAACTCCTCCCTCCACATCGGCCCTTCTCCCTGACTATCATAATCAGGCCTCGGCCCTTCTCCCTGATTGTCATATTCAGGATAACCAAGCTACAGCAAGTAGTAAAGTGCAGGACAAAAGACAGGCAGGCAACAACAACAAAAGAAGGATTATCTCAAGCAAAACAAGATACAGGAAGCACAATAATACAAGGAACAGCAAGCAGCACAAGAGGAAGAAGAAGAAAACAAATCAAATGGAATTCAACCCCATTGAAAAGGCAGCAAGGAATGATGCATCTCTAGTATGCAAAGCGAACAAATTTATGATTCATCGACTGCAAGAGTCACTTAAGGATATCATAATTGAAATGAGAATGGAGTATAACTACCAGAAAAGGAGCATGGAAATGCAGAAAGAAGAGATCATGGTGCTAAAAACTAAATGCAAGCATTTAGAAGTAGTGGCATATTACAAAAACAATACTATGAGTAATGAAGGAGAGAACTCGGTCAACTATGACAAGAAGAAACAGCCATCTCAGGAGCAATCAGTCTACAAGCCATGAAAAAGTCTCAGAGAATCCATGATATGTAAATTTGCTTTATTAGTAGGTCAGTATGTTAGGCTATACTCAAGAACAGTGACAAAAATATATGAAGTCTTGAAATCATGCATACGAGAAGGGATTGCGCTCCCATCTCATTGCTTAGTCTCTTTTTATGCTACAGCCGATTGTAATAGGAGATTGCTCCATCACAACTTTTGGTAATATATCCACTACCCGACCTTGTTAAAAAAAAGAAAAAAAAAAAAAAAAAAAAAAACAATATCCCGCCATGGTTGTCTATGAAGAATGAAAATCTTATGTTGGCTCTCATAGTCCCAAATAGAAGACAAGTGAAGAATATGTATGTCTACTTACAACCATCGGTAGTTGAATTGAAAGAATTATGGGAAGGGATACATGTGTACGATGTATCAAGACCCATCACAACATAAAGGAGTTTTACGTTGTATGTCATATGTGCTTACACCATACATGATTATCTAGAATTAGGATTTTTCTTTGGTAAACTACATTTTTATTAATTTTTTTGTATACGTAAAAATATTGTATGACATATTAATTTATTTCGCTACAATTGTTTTGATCTTCATGGTCTCTAACGTGTTGGCTTGTATACAATAATTTCACATGTCTTGTAACAAAAGGGTATCATGGATGTAAATGTTGTGGACCTTCTCTGAAGGCTAGGTGGTTCGACCACCTATGTAATCCATTGTATCACTGCTCCAAGGTATTCCTCCCAAAAGAACACCCCTACAGAAGAGCAACATCCACTTTCAATGGTAAACCAGAGGGAACTCAAGTTCTTGCAATAATGACACCAGATGAATGGCTTAGAGCAAATGAGAGAGGGAGGGAGAAGGAGTTTGTATAAATATTCAATTCAAATGGGAAGTCTATGTTCAATGATCTAGAATTATTCAACACATATGTTGAGAAATTTCTCATTGGGATGAAAAGGAAATTTGTCTTTTATGAGCTCCCATATTGCGATAATTTTATGATTTCCCACTTACTAGATCCCATGCATATATTTAAAAATGTTTCATCTTCTTCATGGAGGCACATATCATCGAAAGAAAGTGACACATTGGTTGTTAGAAGAGATCTTATTTCTTCAAATACTAAAAATAAACATTGGCCAAGACAAGAAACTAGAGGAGAGGCTAGTCCCTCTTGGTCTTTCAAAGAAGGTGATGTCCCATGGATTTTAAATAAAGATGATCTTTCTTTGGAAAAGGAAGTTATAATGAGTGTGAGGGTGCCTTCTTTATATGGGTCTTCACTACGGCATTGCTTCATTATGGAAGATCATTTGTCAGGGTTGAAATTGCATGACCATTTGAACCTTCTAAGAGTATGTATGTCAAAAACATGATTTTTTTTATTTTTTTATTTTTATGTAATGGGATATTTTATAATTAATTTTTGTATAATGTACTATTTATTGTGTAATGTCATTATCCTCTACTCGTGCATGGGTGTGTGAACCATGACTTCCCCCAAGACCTACGATGTGCCATATCTAAATTATTTGCATTTGTACATTGGATCACATCAAAGGAGATTCATATGGCTAGCATTCCACAGTGGCATCAAGAGATAGTTGAGATTGTTTGTATGTTTGAGAAGGAATTGTCGACAAGTTTCATGGACTTGTAGGTTCATCTTCTAATTCACCTAGTAGATGAGGTTGAATTAGTTGGGGTGGTTTCTTGTCATTGGATGTTCTTCTTAGAGAGGTACATGAAGAAATTGAAAGGTTTTGTTCGACAAAGGGAAAAACCTGAGGGGTATATGGCAGAGGGGTATATATCGTATGAGTCTTTCTATTATGCCAGTGAGTACATCAAGTAGATCAACAACACACCAGGTGTGGTGATTTGGGATGATGAAAGGGATGAACAAAAAAGGGAAGGGGAGCTTCTCGAAACAAATGAAAAGAGGCGCATGTTAAAGAGTAAGTGCAAAATTATCATTTATCAAATTACCACATAGTAACTATTCACAGTGAACTCCATATTAATGCATATTTTGATCTCATACGTATTATATATATATATATATATATATATATATATATATATATATATATATATATATACATATACATATATATATATATATATCTATATATATACATATATATATATATGTATATATGTATATATATATATATATCAAGTAGATCGATGACACACCAAGTGTGGCGATTTGGGACAATGAAAGGGATGAAGACAAAATAGAAGGGGGGCTTATCATTTATCAAATTACCACATAGTAACTATTCACAGTGAACTCCATTTAATGCATATTTTGATCTTATATATATATATATATATATATATATATATATATATATATATATATATATATATATATATATATATATCAAGTAGATCGATGACACACTAGGTGTGGCGATTTGGGACAATGAAAGGGATGAAGACAAAATAGAAGGGGGGCTTCTCGAAATTAATGGAAAGAAGCGCACGATAAAGAGTAAGTGCATGCTTACCATTTGTCAAATTACTACATAGTAACTATTCACACTGAACTTCATATTAATGCATATTTTTATCTCATATATATATATATATATATATATAGAGAGAGAGAGAGAGAGAGAGAGAGAGAGAGAGAGAGATTGGTTTGATTTCATCATCGAATTCAAAAATTGAAGCCATCAACAAATTCATTCTTTACAATATGGAAGTGACACAACTGTGGGTCGCATTGTACGAACAAAAGAGGAGGAAATGGGACAGTGACAGGAAAGAATTCAAAAGCTAGAATGTAGAAGTGTGCCTTGTTCTAATCATTTAAAAGAAAATATGCCAATGGCATGCCCTAACAGTTGGGTTGTTGATCAAGTCAGAGAGAAATACGGTGCATCTAGTTGTTACCCGCATGATAAAGAGGATGCACTAAACATAGGGATTGGGTGTAATAACTAGGTAATTATAGTCTCATTTTGTACAGTTTAACTTCATAGTGCACCTTTGAGTTGTAACATTTAAATATATGTTATATTTTTAATTATGTTAGGGTTATTAGACACATGAGACTCTGATTTTTTCACTTTTTTATAGGTGCATTTGTTCCATCTATGTGGGCATATGGACATCATTTTCACACAAAGCATGTCGATGATGGATACATGACACAAGAATGTGGAGTGGAAGTCGAGTTCAACCAATATAGTTGTATTAGCAACCACGATCAAAACCTAATGTAGGGGACATTAGGTTACATTGGAAAGATACAAGAGATCATTCAAGTGGACTTATCTTCATTCCAATGTGTTATTTTTAGGTGCAAGTGGTGGGACACCTTTGATTTGTTGGGTTGCGTTCTATTCTTTCTACGACTAGCCCCAGTATCTGTCGGGTTATGTATCACTTTGTGAGGGATATGGTAGAAGACATGAAGGTGTTGTTGGTAAAGGTGGACACTTTGAAGAATATTGCAGATGCATTCACAAAGTCTATGAGCATTGAGAAGTTCTCTTAGTGTAAAGAAACAATGAGCGTTGCAGGGTTGGATCAATGATTAAGCTCTCATGTGGCCCCATGTGGAAAGAAAACAACAAGTGGGAGAATGTTGGGTTGTGTTATATTCTTTCCACGACTAGCTCCAGTAGTTGAACCGAGGGGTTAGAAGGGGGTGGAGCCCTCCCTTCGTTGTGTCGGGCGTAACGGGGAGATCACAGGGGGGCAGTAGCCCCCCTCTCCGAGGTCCAAGGCGGTGCCCTGGGAAAATTTTTTTTTGACCATATATTAAGTGGGTGGACCTACCTATGGTTTTGTGCATGGATTTCGCACATGGTTTTGGGTGCGATGGTTTTCGGTCCATGGTATTTTGTAGATCCGGTCAAGGGAAATACGGTTATGTTCTAATCCAGGGTTAATGAATTGGGGTTTATGGATGCTTCGGCATGTATATATATGTATTGTAACATTGAAAGGAACATAATGAAAAATCAATCTGGTAGTCCCATTTTGGGATTCGGGGGAAAATCTCTGTGTATTTTTGTTTTATGTGTTATGCTCTCACCATTGTTTATTTTATGTTTTTAGAATTCGTATGCAGGTAATTTCTGTATGGGATTAAATCCTACATCATCAGAATAATGTAAAGGAAAATCACAATAGTGGGTTGATATCTATCAACTCTAAAAAGATGTGGCATTAAGATATGGAGCCTTATGTTTTCCCAAAACATTGCAACTAGGTGTTTTTTTACCCAGATGTGTTGGATAGGGATTGGTGGTTCATATTAAGACATGACCCTAGATCAAAACATATTTTTTAGAACAACAGTGTTATCATGCCAAGTGAGGAAGATAATCAGGGTGATGACAATGGAGAGTGATATGTACTTGTGTTATTTCATCATTTATACTATTATTGTATGTTTTTGTTTTCTTTATTTCACTAATTATATTTTTTTTTATTCGTCTTGTTGCCATTTTATAATATAATTGGTAAGATTCACAAACGTTTTTACACATTTTTTTGCAGTGGAAACATTTTTACACTTAAAACTAAGTATTTCCAATTGTGTACAATATCTATGATAATAAGGATTCAAGGTCACAATCCTTCTCAAATAGGAAAATGAGAAGAAAATAGTGAATTTAGAAATAACATTGAAGATTTAGTCTCGATTTAGATACTTATTAGTTTATTAATCAGTTCACATGTTTTTTCTTCTTGTTTAGTTCAAAATCAATATAAATCATGATGTAATGATAACTCTATGAGGACTTTAACAATGAAAAATTTGTGTATTAATATGTAAGATTAAATTCTTGACATGAGAGGTAAAGTCATGTTTACTATATTTAAATTATAGTTCTTGCAACATTATGTAAACTAAAAGGAGGTCTTATGCATGTATAAAATGTTGATTACATCTTTTTATGGACCATAAGAGAAACAAATTGACTTACATGGATGCATGCAAAGTTTTAATTTTTTCTTCATGAATAATGGAACAGTTTTGACCTTTCTTTTCAATGGTAATTATAAATAAAAGTTGAATTAATAAATATTTTATGGCTAAGAATTAAATGATAAATAATTTGATGGTGATTAAGAGGCATTTGTTTGACTTTCAAATAGACTTGGTGATGCATTTTTCTTTCCTATTTAGATTATGTAAAATAAATATCTACTTTTATGTATTTATAAGTAAATTATTTAAAGTAGACATGTCTTTATCATTGTGAACATGATGTAATATTAGCTAGGAAAAATGTGAAAACATAAATTTTATTGACTATCTCGTGATAAGTATGTGGAAAAAATAATAGTTTTTGAGTTGTTCATTAAAAAGTAATCAAATATATTATTTATCAAAAGTTTAAATCTAATATAGTATCATTTAATAGTATTTAACTCATATTTATTATTAAAAGGAGTTAAATTTAAACTAGTAAAATCGAAAATAAAGTGCCAAATTAGCACCAAAATGTTATCTCTTTATTACTAGAAAAACGTTCACTTGCCTCTTTAAGGGAGAACTTCCAATAGAGAAAATCCACAATTACAAGTAACTTCACAAGTCTAATTTTACATTTATTGATCCTCATCCTTACAGAGAGAAATTTCTAATTTAAATTGGTAAGAGTTGATATAAATATTAAATTTAAATTGCTTGGAAATCTCATAAATTTGGTAATAAATTAAATTTTATAAAAATAGAACCTTTTAAGTTATATTAAACCTAAATTAATTATAAAAAAATCTTACTTAAGTTTTTAAAATTTAACAATAAATTGAATTTTATAAACCAATATTGAATTGGTTAAATTGTATTTTTGAATAATTTATTATTAATAATAGTTTATACTAAAAATTGAATGACTTACACATTTTTGTCTTATTAGGAACTAACTAAATTATTTTACCTTTAATTATTTTTTCCTTGTGAGTATTGAAATATTTTACTAATTAATTTAGGTTGAATATCAATGAACTATCTAAGCAATAGAAAAATATTTATTGTGATTTTACAATCATAGTTTCAACCATACTAAACTTTATAATTTATAAAAATATCTTTGCATTTTTTTAAGTCATTTTGCATGCGAATTCATATATAAAAGTTTAATATAAGTTTACCAATACATAATCCATAATAAATATCATTTCATAAAAATAAATATCATGATGATAACCATCTAACAAACATAAACATCATCTATGTAACACATTTGAATTCACTACTATCATCTAATTATATACACCTCTAACACATATAAACGTCATTAGCTAGCACACAAATCTAATAATCTAACAAGGCATCATCAGTGTGATCACATCTAACAAAACACTAACATTGTAATCTAGCATCATCATCACACGCATCCTCAAATTAATATACATCTTATGTCAAATAATTATTGTAGAAATTCTGACTGTAGATTAACCTGATTATGCAATGTACTAAAGCAAAATACTTAATTTACTTCTACAATCAAACCTGCGGAAGCTTAATCGATTTTGAGCAAGATCAAACAGAACACATATAACAGAGAAGCAAAATCAATGCACATGAAACACAAAAGAATACTCTGGGGAAAGCCTCAGCGAAAAACTCCGTTATCTATATTATCATACAAGGTGGAAATACATCAGAATTACACAAAGTTTTAGCTCCCACAGCTAACTAGCTCTCAGTACAATCCTCTTGGATGCTCACAGGCAAACAAGGCTTCTCACAAACCTTCTCCTCTGCCCTCCAAGCCTCCTATTTCCTTGCGTTGTTTCTCCTGGGTGATCCTACTATTACCAAGTGTAACATTGATCACTCACACTGATCTCACACCCTGTAAAACTGCGCAATCCTCAAGGAACCTTGTTCCTTCTGCATGGATGAGTTTCCTTTATAGGAAAATTCCTCCAACTGATAGTACAATGTCCCTGTCTTTAATCTCAACTGGGTCTTTGTCTGAACTGACATGCATTAGTTATTTATGTGACAATATTCAGTTATCTGGAGTACACTAATTTCATGCATGCATGCATTAACTAACTGAACTCACAATTAGTTCCACAAACTGTTTGGAACTAATCTCACTGGACTTAACTCAGTTAACTGAGCTAACTAATTACAACTCATACTTATCTCCTTAATTAATGGATAACTTCCTCAATCAAAGGGATAGTTGTTGCATGACTTCACAAAGACTTCATGTTTGAATTTGTCCAACTAATTAACTCAGGATGAACTAATTAATTATTTTTCAAATAGCTGGTGAGACTAAATTTGAAATTTAATTCACAATTCTAATTCAAGGACAAATCAAAATTGGAATATTCTGAATGCTATTTTTAGCATTTCTTGTTGCTATTCTCAACACTCCCTCTCAACAAGAAAGGAATTCAACTCGATCTCGATCCTGAACCTTTGGAATGTTATGCATGCAATACTTCTCTCAAGTGTTGTTGCTCCAACAACTCCAGAAACAAAAAAATATCCAACCTAAATCAGAATGATGCCTTTGTCATCAAATTCTCTGATTGTTATTGCCTCTGTCAACTGAAAACTCTGCACCTCTACGCTCTTCAGTATCTAACTACTCTAGCCTCTGTCACTTTGATCTCTGACTGCATCAATCACACTGATTCCTCCTAATGCATCCGTGTTGCTTCTGGTCCTATCTCCCAGCACTGCACCTCCTCTCATCATGTTGCATCGTGCTACCCACTACTGCACTGCAACTCAGTTACTAAGAAGTAAGTAACTGATCTCCCAACTGACCTCCTTGTTGGGCTAGAAACACCCTCTGATGCTAAAGCTCCCTCTGTTGCTCCATCCGCATCTATCTCTACCCACTCAGCAAAACCTGCTAATCCTTGTCGGGGCTCCCATAGCAAGGTCTAATCAAAGAGGCTGGGTACCTCAAGGATCTTACCCCTATTTCAGCCTTCACGGTAGTATCGCTTCACATTGCCCCACCTCACACCTGGAGGTGTGGCTACATGTGATCCCTCTGTTGACTTCTCCAATTGTGGCTCCTCCACAATTGTCTGAGACTTCTTCTGGCGTTGCATGTTGACAGGTAATTTACTCTCCCTCTCAACCACCAAGTCTTTAACATTGGCCTTGCTCCTCAAGGCTTTGCATGCATCTTGAACCTCAAGAGCATACAGGTTCTGTACCCATGAACTGATTGGTTTCACCTGTCCCATGGTGATGTGTCTAAAGAAAACCTTTCCCTTACTGAAGACAACATCATAGCCTTTGTCCTCCAACATCACGATCGATACCAAGTTCTTCTTCAGTCCAGGCACATACTTCACATCTGTTAAGGTGATAGAAGCTCCATGCTCCCTCTGAAAAGCAACCATGCCCACTCCTGAAACATTATACCTTTCATCATCACCCATCTCTATGAGTATCTTGAGGTCTTTCTCCTCCAAGGTATTGAATAAACTTTTATCGTCGGTCATGTGGAATGAGGCTCCACTATTAAGAAACCAACCACAACCCATCATCGAAGACACCATGCATGCAATGAGGGTGAAGTCCATCTCGAACTGAGAGGCCAATGCCTCACCTTCAGATCCTTCTGAGGATCCCTTCTTGGACTTCTTCGATGGGCAATTAGTCGCATAATGACCCATCTCATGACAATTAAAGCATCTCACTTTAGATTTGTCACCCTTCTTCCCTCCATGAGAAGAATTCAATTTGGGATGAGAATCCTTCTCCTTCCCTTTCCTTGCCTTACTCACTAAGGCCAGATTTTCTTCATCCTCCTTGAATGAAGAACCATCTCGTGTGCTCCTCCTGATGTCCTCCTGCATCAGATCTGACCATAATCGTTCCTAATCTGGCAGTTTCTCTCTTCCATTCACTGAGTCCTGGTAGCTATGCCAGCTCTTAGGAAGACTGAGGAGAGCAAGACTCACCATATCATCATCGGCTGTCATTATTCCAACACTTACAAGCTCATCTCTGTAGGCAGTGAGCTTGTTCAGATATGTAGAAATAGTGTCACCCTTTTCACACTTGATTCTCTGAAGCTTGTCCTTCAGCGCCAACTTCCTCTGGTTGTTGTTGTTCTAATATAAGTCATTCAATGTCTTCCACATTGAAAACAAAGTCTCCTTCCCATGGAGACTCGAGACAATATGTTCTTGAACTCCCTCCAGAAGAATCCTCCTCGCTCTCGCCACACATTTCTTCCATTCCGCCAATTCTTGGGCATTAGCTGCTGTTGGCTTGGGGTCTTCTTGATCAATGAAGTCCTTCAAACCATTGCCTTCTAATACCACTTCCATGCCATTGAACGCCATTGGTGAACTTTGATATGTAATAAGAAATCAATTTTGTACCTTCAATCTCGAACTTCAAACTTCGAATTTCCCTTCTCAATATGTTGTTCACAGTTCTGATCACCTTTGCTCCGATACCATGTAGAAATTTCTGTATAGATCAGCTAGCTCTGATACCATGTAGAAATTATGACTCTAGATTAACCTGATTATGCAATGTACTAAGGCAAAATACTTAATCTACTTCCACAATCAAACTTGTGGAAGCTTAATCAATTTTGAGCAAGATCAAACAGAACACATATAACAGAGAAGCGGAATCAATGCACATGAAACACAGAAGAATACTCTAGGTAAAGCCTCAGTTAAAAACCTCACTCACTGTATTATCATACAAGGTGGAAATACATCAGAATTACACAAAGCTTTAGCTCCCACGGCGAACCAGCTTTCAGTACAATCCTCCTGGATGCTCACAGGCAAACAAGGCTTCTCACAAACCTTCTCCTCTACCCTCCAAGCCTCCTATTTCCTTGTGTTGTTTCTCCTAGGTGATCCTACTGTTACCAAGTGTAACACTGATCACTCACACTGATCTCACACCCTGTAAAATTGCGCAATCCTCAAGGAACCTTATTCCTTCTGCATGGATGAGTTTCCTTCATAGGAAAATTCCTCCAATTGATAGTACAATGTCCCTATCTTTAATCTCAACTGGGTTCCTATCTGAACTGACATGCATGAGTTATTTATGAGAGAATATTTAGTTATCTAGAGTACACTAGTTTCATGCATGCATGCATTAACTGACTAAACTCACAATCAGTTCCACAAACTGTTTGGAACTAATCTAATTGGACTTAACTCAGTTAACTGAGCTAACTAATTACAACTCAAATAAAACTCATCCTTATGTCCTTAATTAAGGGATAACTTCCTCAATCAAAGAGATAATTGTTGCATGAATTCACAAAGACTTCGTGTTCAAATTTCTCCAACTAATTAACTCACGATGAATTAATTAATTATTTTTCAAACAGCTGGTGAGACTAAATTCAAATTTTAATTCACAATTCTAATTCAAGGACAAATCAAAATTGGAATATTCTAAATGCTATTTTTAGCATTTCTTGTTGCTATTCTCAACAATTATTATCACATACACATATATCTGCAAACACATTATTAAATTAACATTGTAGAAATTTCACCGTAGATCACCTGATAATGCAATATACTAAAGCAAAATACTTGATCTACTTCTACAAACAAAATTGCGGAAGCTTAATCGATTTTGAGCAAGATAAAATAGAACACATATAACAAAGAAGAATAAATCATACACATGAAACACAGAAGAATAATCCTGGGGAAAGCCTCAGCTAAAAACCCCAATCTTTGTATATCATACAAGTGGAAATATAGTCCGATTACAAAAAGAATCAGCTCACAAGCTATCATGCTCTCTCTGCAATCCCTCTGCTGCTCATAGATAGTTAAAGGCTTCTCACAAACCTTCTCCCCTGTCCTCCAAGCCTCCTATTTCCTTGGGCGGTTTTTCCTGGGGTCCAGTGCTTCCACAAGTGTGAATTCCCACCTACACTGCTCACTTGGCTCAGAAATAACTGCACAACCCTGAAGGAGATAATTCCTTCAGCATGGATGAGTTTCCTTTATAGGAAAATTCCTCCAACTGATAGTACATTGTCCCTTCCTCTGATCTCAACTGGATCTTTGACTAAACTGACATGCATGAGTTATTTATGAGAGAATATTCAATTATCTGGAGAGTAGCAGTTACATGCATGCAAGCATTAACTAACTAAACTCACAATTAATTCAACAAACTATTTGAACTAATCTAACTGGACTTGACTCAGTTAACTGATCCAACTAATTACAACTCATCCTTATCTCTTTAACTGATGAATAAATTCTGTTAGTGCCTAGATTGACCTCAGGCTGAAGGGAGGCAATCCTAGGATAACTACAAACCACGTTTAACCTGGTAGCTAGCCCTACCAGGTCGGGAGAGGGCTCTCTCCTTGTCAATATCAATGAGGATGGTTGCAATTATGTCTTGAGATGACTGAAATGAATGCTGATTTTAGGCTAGGTATAGTAGATTAGGGTTTCTGGTTTGATTTTTAGGTTTGGGTTGCTGGATCAATTGGAGAAGGCAGATTGGGTCCGTAAATCAACTCAAGGATACAATCATGTTCTATGGGGTGAGGTAGACAAGGGTTTATGTACTAGAAATGGATTGAGATGGTAGTTTAAGATAGCTGAGGAGTTGAGGAGGGCATAAAGAAACTATGAGTCCTCTTCAAACAGTTGAAAACATTGAAAACCAAATGCATTCCCAAGACAAAGCACAACAGTGTATTTTGTCTATTCACCTTGATTCATTTAGTTTTAGAAGAGAAATATAGATTTGGATACATATAAAACATAAGAAAAGTCATTACAAAGAAGAAACAATACATAAACTCACTATCACAAGAATCCCACAAAAATAGTTGTGAAACCTGGTTTTATTCCTTGCCAAACTGCTGTAGAGATATAAAATAGAGTTCAGAGCTTCCACAAGAGTCCAACCCTGACAAATGACTAAGAAAGTATAGGCACAAAACAACTCATGCTAGCTATCAGGGGTCGAATTCATGAGGAGAGGGGTGGTTTCAACCATATCTAAATTAGGAACACAAAAGTAGGCAGTGGAACAGCTTGCCTCTAAAACTTAGGAAACCAATTCATTCATCATCAAAACCACTTGAAACTTGATGTATCTACCCTATGAGGTGTTTTTCATCCATATTTACATCAAATACATCATTTACCATGCATAAATTTACCAAGGAATGAGGAAAAAGTCAATTTCCAAGAAAACTAGGAAAAATCCGGAAATTTAAGCAAAACTGGCAAAATCAGTTTAATGCGTAGCGCTAAAAATTTAATGCATAACTCCATTTCAGGGCCTGTTTTGGAGGCCTTCTGATGTCAAAATCAGGTGCAAGATAGCTTTTTGGAAAGCTTACTGAGTCTACTTTCTAAAACATCTTGAATTTTTCAATTTTGAGTTCATTTGCCCTGTCAAAAGTCAAATCTCCCAAGACTAGTCAAAATGTGCAAAATGAGGCTGCCTAAATGCAGAGTGTTGTTGCAGTAAACTTTTTAAGGTCTTCCTCAACTCCAAATTGAGCTCATGATAGCTCATTGGAAAGCTCTTTGTGTCTAGTTATCATTTGACTCATCAAGCAAGTCATTTGGCCAACCAAGCTAGGAGAAATATTGATTTTCCCAAGGCCACTCCAGAGGTGCAGCAACCCTCCTAAGGCAACTTTATTTTTGACATTTCTCTAAAACCATGACACCTGTGTAAAAAGTGAAGGAGTTTTTTCTTCCTTGGCCTATTATGGACAAAAAAATCTCTCACTTTTTCCAAATTCATTTTTTCTTGCTCAGAAACATCATTTGAGTAAAACATATCCCGATGTGTAGAATAGGGGATTTGTCGAAATGAAGTGAAATGAAGGGGATAAGGGGCTTCTAAATTCTTGAGAAAGTTTTGGGAAGTAGGGAGGGATGTTAGGAAGTAGGGGAAAGTGAAATTTCAAATGTTGAGTGAGGGGAAGGGGTTCAAAAGGGAAAAACACAGGCCTAGCCTAGAAAATTGTCAAATTGTAGCAAGAAGCTAGGGTTTGTGGGAAAATGATGAATTTGAGGGATATCAATGATGGGAAGTGCTTAATAAGGTACATTAAGGATAGGGGAAGGTGAATGAGCATCAGGATACAAGTTTTGTTGATGATTTGACCATCCAAGAGAAATTACCTTCAAAACCCTAGGAGAGGGAAATGAATCTTACCTAAGCACAACTGAAGCACGAACAAGGTGTAAAATGACCCATTGGAACCTGAAATGATGATGACAACTCTTTGAATGATGGTACACTCAGCTGAATGGTGACATGGACTGACACTTGGAAAACTTTGGAAGGAGTGAAAACAAACCCTAGACCTAATACCTAGTGACCAAATTTTACTTGAAGACTCACTGAAATGACAAAATTTGACTTTGACACCCTAAGACCACTTTGTAAGAGCATATTTGATCACTAGTGGAAGGTTTCAAAGATTGACACTAACATTGGCTCCAATGGGGATGGTATCTCCTTGGAGGTGCCAAGAACCGCAGATCTTTGGGAGAGCAGACCAGTGCCTTATCCATTGGGCAATATGGAATCAACATCTTGGCAACAAAAACATCAAAACTCAAGACTCAAGACTCATAACTGAAATGAGTAAGAACTAAGACTAACTCAAAACTGAAACAAGACACTCAAAAGCTGAAACTAGACATTCAGCTGAAACTAGACACTCAACAGCTGAAACTAGACATTCAGCAGCTGAAACTAGACACTCAGCAGTTGAAACTATCTTGAAACTAACTAAAACAAAAAATGACTCAAGACCAAAACACAACTGACAAACTGGAAAATATGCTCAAAATGGAGCTTATTTAATAAAACCTACTCTAACTGTTCCATTCATCACCTAATCATGTGAAGTGAAATAACCAATGCAACCAAGTAAGCATTCTGGCTGTTGTTTGCATTCTCCATTAGTGCTTTCTTATGAACAACGAGAGAGAACTACTGAAAGGCAACTCCCATGAAAACTTGTAAACAGATCCGTTGAATAATATGGATTCTCTATCTGACTCCAAAAACACTGCATAAGGATCTTGAAATTCATGTGCACTAGGACTTAGCTCATCCAATGGATTGCTTTGCTTCTCCTCATACCATGAATGCAAACTTTCATCTGAGCTTTGTGACGAGACTCCCACTGATAATGACAAAGAAACCGGCTGTTGGATCAAGTTTGTATCAATACTTTTTCCAAGCTCACAGTTAGCTAATGGAGAAGGACTTTGACTATAAACATCATCCAACACGTCAGCTATTGGATCGTGAAAAACTTGAAAAGATTGCTGCAACCCATTTTCTATTGGCTCCGATGAGATTACATGATTTTCTACAGGCTGCCCATCTTTTATTGAAGATATATTATGCAAATTTCCTTTCAAAAACTGAAATGATTCAAAACAAAATGGAATGGAATCATCTTACATCATTTGATCATATGTTCCAGCTTCCAAGTCTTCATCTGTAACTTGACAATCAATGGCATTAGGGGCTGCAAATCTATATATGAGAAGTCTTGAACAAGGATTTCATTTCCCTCAAGATGGTCAAGATCGAAACTTATCGACTGTTGATTTCTGATTGCATGAAAGTTGTCTCTAATGAATTGAAATGCAGAAAAACAAAAAGGCATAGATCCTTCACTTACTTCAAAAGTTGCTACACTTTCCTCCTCACTTCCATAGCTGATATGTAACGGTTGATCACTGTACTCGAACTGCTGAAAGTGAACTTCCTCCTTCCACAAGCCTGCTGCAGATTTGTCTGCAAGACTAGCTTCTGTTTGGAGGACATAATCATCATCATATTGATCAAACTGAGGAAAATCATCAGTATAAAACACATCATCAAGCATAAATGTCATATCAACAGATCTCTCTTCTCTAATATGATCTATAAAACAATCATTATCAGATCTATGACAACTAGGATAAGAAAGAAAATGTTTTGGATCGGCCACTTGTTCTTCTTCAATCAGCGAGCCATGGTCTTGAACATCATACTCATTCCTTGTGGTGATCTTTTGCATCATCTCTTCCACTGCACTTACCAAAATGTTGAGCTTTACCTCTAAAGAGGTCGATTCCTTTGGATCTATGTTCTTCACCTCTCCTTCCTTCAACTTTTCCCTTCTGAACAACAAATTAGCCTCTACATCTACTGCATTGTTCTGCATCTCTTCAAGTGTTGCAAGGTTCCTTTCCCTCAGCTAAAACTCCATTTCTGGATCAAAGGCTTCCGGGTAGTGTAAGAGAGCAGATCCAGGAGGAGGTCTTATATTAACCGGCATCAAACAATAAACTTGGTTAAATCTGGCAGAAAATTGCTGTACTGTCTCCCCTGGAAGTCTTTTCAGCTGGTTATACTCTTATAGAATCAAGAAAGGGTTATGTCTGACTACCCACTTGCCAAGGAAAACTTTGGTGAACTGCTGGAAATCTGAGATGCTCGCATCAGGCAGGGTTTTGAACCAACTCTTGACTTTGCCTTGCAAAAAAAGAGCAAAAAGCCTAATACTGACATCCTCTTCATCAACTTCAAAAAGGTCAAGAAAAGACCCAAAATTCAGTGCATGTCTCTCAGCAGTGATGTTGTCACAGTCACCATCAAATCTTGGTAGATATAGGTAATGATTTTTATGGAAATCATGGGATATAGGAGGTAAAATCAGAGGCTTATATCGATCTAGAATTTTACAAGGTATAGGTATATGTACAAAAGGTGTAGAATCAGTCTTGGTCTCTTGAGGCTCATCAGTTTGAAGACGGTTATCACAAGATTTGGAAAAAGGGTCTTGATCAAGATCCAAGGCATGCGAATATTTCGCAATCTTCAAAGGGAAAGAATCAAATGCAGGTCTAGGATCTTTTCTCAAATACAGTGTACTTTGCAAAGCCTTCTTGACATTCTCGGGAAAAGAGAAGAAATAATTTATAAAAAAGAACATAATGTCTTGGATGAAATTCCAACTTGAATATCTAATCTCTCCATATTGTCCTTTCATGTTTTTGCTGGTCAAGTTCATCCTCCAGTGGAGTCCTTGGATCTGATGTCGAAACTGATTTGGAGTCGCCAGGTGAATGATTTTAGCCTTCAGATGTCTGATCGTTGTCCACCATCAACAACCAGATCTAAACTTGCTACATTTTGCTAAGGAACATAACACTGCATTCCCCAGTATGATTGCCACTATGTTAGTGCCTAGATTGACCTCAGGTTGAAGGGAGGCAATCCTAGGATAACTACAAACCACGCTTAACCTGGTAGCTAGCCCTACCAAGTCAGGAGAGGGCTCTCTCCTTGTCAATCTCAGTGAGGATGGTTGCAATTATGTCTTGAGATGATTGAAATGAATGTTGATTTTAGGCTAGGTATAGTAGATAAGGGTTTCTGGTCTGATTTTTAGGTTTGGGTTGCTGGATCAATTGGAGAAGGCAGATTGGGTCCAGGAAATCAACTCAGGGATACAGTCATGTTCTGTGGGGCGAGGTAGACAAGGGTTTATATACTAGAAATGGATTGAGATGGTAGTTTAAGACAACTAAGGAGTTGAGGTGGGCATAAAGAAACTACGAGTCCTCTTCAAATAATTGAAAACATTGAAAACCAAATGCATTCCCAAGACAAAGCACAGCAGTGTATTTTGTCTATTCACCTTGATTCATTTAGTTTTAGAAGAGAAATATAGATTTGGATACATATAAAACATAATAAAAACTCATTACAAAGAAGAAACAATACATAAACTCACTGTCACAAGAATCCCACAAAAATAGTTCAGAAACCTGGTTTTATTCCTTGCCAAACTGCTATAGAGATATACAATAGAGTTCAAAGTTTCCATAAGAGTCCAACCCTAACAAATGACTAAGAAAGTACATAATATAGGCATCAAACAACTCATGCTAGCTATCAGGGGTCAAATCCATGAGAAGAGAGGTGGTTTCAACCATATCTAAACTAGGAACACAAAAGTAAGCAGTGGAACAACTTACCTCTAAAACTTAGGAAACCAATTCATTCATCATCAAAACCACTTGAAACTTGATGTATCTACCCTATGAAGTGTTTTTCATCCATATTTACATCAAATACATCATTTAACATGCATACATTTACCAAGGAATGAGGAAAAAGTCAATTTCCAAGAAAACTAGGAAAAATCCAGAAATTTAAATTTTAAGCAAAACCGGCAAAATCAGTTTAATGCGTAGCGCCATTTCAGGGCCCATTTTGGAAGCCTTCCCGGTGTCCAAATCAGGTGCAGGATAGCTCATTGGAAAGCTTATTGAATCTAATTTTCAAAACATCTTGAATTTTTCACTTTTGAGTTCATTTTCCCTATAAAAAGTCAAATCTCCCAAGACTCGTCAAAATGTGCAAAATGAGGCTACCTAAATGCAGAGTGTTGTTGCAGTCAACTTTTGAAGATCTTCCTCAAATCCAAATTGAGCTCATGATAGCTAATTAGAAAGATATTTGTGTTTATTTATCATTTGACTCATCAAGCAAGTCATTTTGCCAACCAAGCTAGGATAAATATTGATTTTCCCAAGGCCACTCCAGAGGTGCAGCAACCCTCTTAAGGCAACTTTATTTTTGACATTTCTCTAAAACCATGACACCTGTGTAAAAAGTGAAGGATTTTTTTCTTCCTTGGCCTATTATGGACAAAAAACTCTCTCACTTTTTCCAAATTCATTTTTTCTTACTTAGAAACATCATTTGAGTAAAACCTATCCCGATGTGTGGAACAGGGGATTTGTCGAAATGAAGTGAAATGAAGGGGATAAGGGGCTTCTAAATTCTTGAGAAAGTTTTGGGAAGTAGGAGGGATGTTAGGAAGCAAGGGAAAGGGGTTCAAAAGGGAAAAACACAGGCCTAGCCTAGAAAATTGTCAAATTGTAGCAATAAGCTAAGGTTTGTGGGAAAATGATGAATTTGAGGGATATCAGTGATGGGAAGTGATTAAGAAGGTACATTAAGGATAGGGGAAGGTGAATGAGCATCAATATACATGTTTTGTTGATGATTTGACCATCCAAGAGAAATTACCGTCAAAACCCTAGGAGAAGGACATGAATCTTACCTAGGCACAACTGAAGCATGAACAAGGTGTAAATGACCCATTGGAATCTGAAATGATGATGACAACTCTTTGAATGATGGTACACTCAATTGAATGGTGACATATACCGACACTTGGAAAATTTTGGAAGGATTGAAAACAAACCCTAGACCTAATACCTAGTGACCAAAATTTTACTTGAAGACTCACTAAAATGACAAAATTTGACTTTGACACCCTAAGACCACTTTGTAAGAGCATATTTGATCATTGGTGGAAGGTTTCAAAGACTGACACTAACAAATTCCTCAATTAATGGAGAAACTGTTGCATGTCTTCACATAGAATTCATGTTTAATTTTATCCAACTAATTAACTCATGGTGAATTAATTATTTATTTTTCAAACAGCTGCTAAGATCAAATTTGAATTTTACTTCTCAATTTTAGTCCAAGGACTGACTAAAATTGGAATCCATCCCGAAATGCTATTTATAGCAATGTTATTCTTAGCACTTCCATTTTTCATTCCTTGTTGCTATGTCCAACACTGGTACCCTAACTGCTATTTATAGCAGTGCTATTTTTAGCACTTCTATTTTTAGCATTTCTTGTTGCTATTTCAACAAACATATCTAACATGACCTAAAAATATACACATCAACACCAACATATAAATTAAGTACATATACATGAAAAAATAAATGCAATATATATATATATATATATATATATATATATATATATATATATATATATATATATACAAACAAGTCAAATAACTACATCAAGTCAAATTACTATAATCAAATATCTAATACAACATGCGTAGTACTGTCAGCCTGGTCTGTAGTAGAAGACGATAGATGGTCAACTACTACCTCAACATTTGTTGAACTTTTAGGTGGAGGAGGAGGTGGTTGGTCTGCTTTGTCAAGAGAAACGTAAGGCACCTCCTCTAGCTCTGGAATCTCATCATAATCTGACTAAGGAGGGGGTGTACTACCAAAAGGATCACTGACACCTTGACGGCCATAATCCGATGGGAAGGTACTACCAGAAGGATCATTGACACCCTGACAACCATAATATGATGGGGTAGTACTACCAGAAGCATCATGATCACCACCCTCATCATCATGATCATGATCACCACTCTCATCATCATGATCATGATCACCACCCTCATCTAATGTATATGTTGTTGCATGCCCTGCATCCCTCACCGCTGCTAGTAGCGATTAGCTCTAAGGATATGACGCATAAGAGACATCATCTCGCACGGACAGTCCTTGTAAAGATCCACGAACCTATGATATGCATTGATAGCTCAAGCCCTCGCAGGGTGAACTCACTCCTTAATGAAAACTCTAGCCAATCTATCACAGTAGTCCATTTGAAATCACAAACCAACCCTACGGCCCTAGACGCCCACAGCCCCCTGAGGATGTGCCTCACCCTCCTGGGCCTCGCCCATCTCCTCTTCTTCTCCATTTTGTGGGGGAGGAGGCATGTCCCCATCGAATGTGTCCATGTCTATAAAAAATATAATAAGCAACAATAATTATACAATTTCATTAAACAATTTAATAAAACAAGTTAAAGAATGTTCTAGAATATTTTTTTTCTAATTATTTAAAACAATAAAATGAAACTAGATTAATTTAAAGAAAACACTAATATTACCTCTATCATCTCAAGACTCAGTCTGTTCAAGCTAATGTTGGTGCGACATTAGAACAAGGGGTTTTACATGTAGATCATTATATTAAAACATGCCATGTCCCATAATGAACGTTTAATTATTCAACTAACAGAGAACAGATGGAACATCAGGATAATCACAGTCCTGAGAACCTTAATTAATATCTCGAGGATGGAAAAGGGACCGTCAGAAGCTATCAAGGGTCATTGTATAATAAATTACAGATGGGCACGACAGAGAATAACAGTCATGTTGCAGGACAAGTGGTCATTTCCCAGTTGGTTATTAAATGGGAAGGTAGGTGAGATCAATCTTAGCACCTTCTTCTTCTTTTTCCTTAGAAAAAATGTAATTTTCATTATAATTATGAAGATTACATGTTGTAGATGCTTTATAAAAAATCATATCTCACTATTGTAACCAAGACTTGTCTCTTACAAAGAGTAGCATAGTACATTATATGACTAATATGATAGCAGCAGAATCCGCATTAGTATCCAATACTGATCTCAACAATATCCTGATAGTAGTACAATAGATCCTTACACTTGATGATGAATTTCGCTAAATGGCCTACGATAGTATTGAAAATATTCATGAGCCTTGTGCTCCTGGATCATCTAAGTACCATATTGTTGAGCCATTGCTTCTTTGGATAAAACATCAGTTGCCTGATTCCTTTCCCTGTAGATATGTTTGCATGTTATAGAATCAAAATGGGTTTTTAATAACATAATCTCATCTAGTAGGTTTCTGAGAGTGTGCACATGACAAATAACAACTTGATTGAACCACTCTACAACTATTTTTGAATTTCCATCAATTTGTAGGTGACGAAATCTTTTTTCAATAGAAAAAATAAGCAGGAGTCTAAGGTTGTTCAGTTCAGAGAAATTATTTGTTCCTTGCCCTAATCCCATTTTTAGCTTGAAATAATGATCATCTGCAAGATACAATATTGCTCCTCATCCACAACCATCAGCTTGTGTTGATCTGTCAAAGTAGGCCCATGGACTTGATTTATCAATGTTTTCTGCAATGATATTCCTGATCTTAGAAATTTTTACATTTTTTGGGATAAGATTGAATGTAGCAACTGTATGAGCAGCAAAGAATGACCAATTATGTTCTTTATCTTGAAATAATTTTTTGTTCCTTCCCAACCATATTTCCCAACATACCAGCATCAACAGATTCCTGAATTTTTCGGATTGAAAACTAGTCCACCAGAATTCCCATGTTGTAAGCATTGATTGCCCCTGCCACCGATTTGTAATATTTAAACTTTGACATATCATCTTCCATAGCTTAACAGTGATGGGAGAATCTTTTTATTAATCTCAATACCATCACGTATCATTCTGAATGCATTTCGACGATGCTTCAAATGGAGGAGTGTGCCATGACAAAGTTGCAGGAAGGGAATTTATTTAATTTCAAAAATATGGGAGTCTCATATCAAATTAATCACTTGGTTATATGTAGAAGTTGGGTAATGCAGCTTAGGAACATAATTGTTCATATGCAGGTAAGGATTGCAAGGAAGATGGCAGCAGAAAACATCGGCAGTGGAATGAAGTTGAGGATCCAGGGAGCAGTGGAATTGTTTTGGAGATGATTGACAAATCATCCAAGCAAGTTGTGAAAGAGATTCAGGATCAGATGATTGTGGTATTGTCTCATTTGGCTGGGTTAGGGAAAGACATGGAATTGTTGCAGAAGGCCATGGAAACTCTGAATATCGGGATGATCAAATTGAACTTCAAAGTGGATAACATAGAGGTAAAGGTAGAAATGGCCATTGTAGGTGTGTTGAAGGAGGTTTTTGGTCTGCGTGATACACCCGTTCCAATGGTGGAGGGAGCCGTGGAAGCATCAAACAATTCCCAGGAGCCTTATGCTGAGATAAATGTGAACCTGAGCCAAACACCCGAAGATGCTCATGAAGCCAAGGATCAAGATGGTCACGAGTAGCCTGTCTTTCAATTTATATGTTATGCCAGATAGTAAACTTTGTGGGGTTTTTTGAAAAATATATAGTATAAGCGATGTAATGATAGGCTATAGAAATAAAGAGGGTAGCAGTAAGGTCTAATTGAAAATTTCTTTGTATGCTTTTGAGACTAAAATTCTTATGAATGTAAGGGACCTAGCATTTTGATATAAAAATTGTTACCCGTTTCTTTTAGAAAAAAACGATAGGCACCTAACCTCCTGTGCAGCAAAAGAAGAGATTTGTAGTTTTCCACCACTCACCTAACAATATATTAGACATACTACATGAGGCTCGACATATCTCTGAGTGTAAGCAAGTTGAATCTCATCTACAACCCCATGGGGGACATCAGGGAACTGGGTAAAATCCTCCCCTCTCCTGATAGGCCAGTGATAAAGTATATGTCCTCCTCAAAGGGCCTATACCACGCCCCAGGACTGACATGGAAACCCTTCTCCTAGGCACTCCATTGGCAAATTAGATGTGCCAATAAGACAGAGTGTGCTTTCAGGGATGTAGCCTCCTCATAATACTTGAGGAGGCCTACATTCCTTAAGAGCACTCAGGTCGCTACAGTATTAAGGCGAGGGTACAAATCCATCTCCCTCTATCTAGCCTCCCATGGTCGAAAAATATTGTATTGGTCCACAATTTTCTCCTGCTCTTGTTTTTGCTCCCTCTATTGACGTCTCTGTTACATGATTGATATATAAAATACATCAAGCTCATACATAAAATACATAATTTTTTTATTAAATGAAAAATGTATTTATAAATATGGAAACATAACTTTCAATTTATTTTTTTAAAAGAGAGAATCGGTGCGCCCAAAACACGGGCATGCACCAACTCTAGGGCACTGTCAAACACAAGTGCACCAACATTGGTGCGTACATACGTATGACGCACCATTGTTGGTTCACAAATTTAAATTTTCATCGTAGTTCGTCACACTTATGCATCGGTGCGCACAAATAACATTTTCACATCGGTATGAAATGTTCAAATGCATTGAGATATAGCTATATTTTTAAATATTATTTTTGCGGTGTGTTTGGTAAATATAAAAGCATTGGGCATAACCTCAAAATTGTACTCATTGATGTACAATTTATAGCTTTCCTAGTGCATTTTCATTTACGAAATGCACCGCGACAATAGCGGTGTGTTATGTTCACGCACTGAACTGCGATGCACCGCTATCTGCATGAGCTGAACATATAAAGCACACCGCGTAGGGAAAAAAATCCAAAAACAGTGTAAATTTTAAGCTAATTTGAATTTATAATCCTCTAAAAAAATAAATTAGAGAGAAGCATTGACATTACATGGAAATTTGCTCGTCGGGGAGGCATTGTTGACACGTAATGGAGAAAAAAAAAAATTACCATGGTTTGAAAAAATTGGAAAGTTAGGCAGTGAGCACAATAAGGAAGGATGGTGAGCAAGAGAAGCACAACATTGTAACACCCTCCTCCCACATCTACCAAATTAACCAGCCATCTGAGGCAAGCATGTGATGAGAAGTTACTATCATAAGATTCGACCTCCTAAGTCACCTTAAGGAAGTGGAACCGACATAAACACAACATACAGACCTTCCACATCAGCAACATGACTCCCAGGAACCATCCCAACCTCTCAGGTAACCATCCCCTGGGTCCCACTGAGTTTTTAGACCAACCCTAGGACGCTCCCATGATATGGGCATGCATGCATCCATAAGTCTCTAGATGCTCCCACAACATGGTATGCCAGCGTTCATGGACTATTCTGCTAAGTGTTGTGCCAGCGTCCCAGGGATTTGAGCCACTTTTTCAAGCCTATAGCCCAGGTCACTGCCCAGAATTCAATCATACCTTCAAAACAGAAAGATAACAATGGAATGATGATACAAATGCAATTACTTAAACAAGCCCTTGACTGGACCCCTACTAGCCATGATAGGCATTTCGTTAAAAATATCACAAATATGTAATGTAAAGGTGTAAACAACATATCTAAGCAGATGGGTCTCGTACTCATCTGAGAATAGCTAAGAAGCATTGATCCCTTAACACATTAGCTGTAGTTTCATCAATTATACCATAGATCCATTGTTCATTCATTTACAAGTGAAAACATGATGATAGCCATACATATCTATTGGCATAATACATGTTCATAACCAGCATAATAACAACAGAAATACCAAGGAAACAATGGCCATATAAACCAATATAATACTCATGAAATAACAAGGATAAATAACCTCATATTAATGATGCAAAGGCCAACTAGTTGTGGGACTTCCATGAACCACCCGACTGTACACATGGCTGAGCCAAAAAACTCTTCAGCTAATCACCCTCATTCCATATTCCAAGCATGAATGTGGGATCTCATAAAACACATCAATCCAAAACCGTCTAGGGATTCCAGAGGTCCACCACCTCAACCCATCAAATAGTGATTCCACCTCACGGTTTAACATCACAAAACCATCATCATATTAGTCTCTACCCAAGCCTTTCAAGGCTCCAAAGTGTTTGTTCCAACCAAGGCTTCCAGGACTAATAACTCAACCCACAACTGTTGTCGGGCTTCCAAATTGTTTGTCCAAATAGGGCTTCCAGGACTAGTAACTCAACCCACCAAGGGATTTAGAGCGTTTTTCCAACCAAGGCTTCTAGGACTAGTTACTCAACTCAAGCTACTACAGGGATTCCAAAGCGTTTGTCCAACCAGTGCTTCCAGGAACTCGTAACTCAACGCAAGCTAAGGAAACATGAGAACCAACCAGAAAAATGAAGAAATAAAACCACAACACCATGGCTATCCAAGAAATGGCAAGGCTAGGCAAATCCACTGTTAATCCTGGAAATCCTCCATGCTAGTGATAGATCATGCCCAATAACCCACATGCATATGCCATGCATGCCAAAAATAGTGATGAAAACATACATGCAACTCGATGCCTGCAAGCAAAACCCGTTGTAGCTATTGATCTCGATGTCCTCGTACGCTTTCCTTCTCTTCCTTTGCCTTATTGCTCCAAAACTCCAAGTATGCCACACTCCTCCACAAGTGCTCCAAGAAAACTCTAAGTGCCCAAGAGTATGAGAGAGGGAGAATAGAGAGAGAACTCCAAAAATGAACTAACAAAATTATGTGTACTAGTCCTCATAAACCTTTTTATTAATGAGGACTCTATTTTCTTTATTTTCCTTCAACTTCCTCCTCACAAGCAACATGTGACCTTTCACCTCCCTTTTCTCCTAATTTCCATTATTTTCATAAATAAAATGTCAATAAATGCCACTTTACCTTTCCAAAGCCTTTGTCATTTCCTTTGCCAATTTCATTAGCCATTAATCAGCGACAAGTGATTCCCATCACTATGTTTTTCCCAACATTCAGCTTGGAATAAGTGTCCCATCAACTGTGGTTATTATTTTTGGTTTTTTAACTTTTATTACATGGAATTTTCACCAGGGTTGTTGCAGAACCCTCCCCCTTGGGGGAACACCATCCTCAGTGTTTAACAACACCTACAACCAACAAGGCTACTGTAAGAAAAACATATTGCCCATGGAGCTTTATAACTTAGCTCATTACAGTATTTATAATGATCATCCTGTTGAGAAGCAAACCAACATGACAACATAACAAGCATAACATCATAACAACATGACACCCATACCACTTATTGGAGCGTTATAACATAGTTCATGGCGGCATTTAGATCCATATACATATGTACATATATTGAACATCACCAAAAAATGTACCAAAAATATATACCAAAACATCCGCTCAACCAACGAATAAGGAAGGATGCATAGCCCACATCTGATCTGCCATCTCTAATGTAGCCTCATCAGGCCTAAAGTGCTTCCATTGCACCTTAACCTGCTCGATTTTTTGGTTTCGAAGCATGAGCATCTTTCTCTGCAATATACACTGTGGTTATGGCTGGAATTATCCTTCTGGCTCCACCTGCAATATAGACCAGTCAATCACATGATTAACATCTTTAACATACTTCTTAAGCAATGACACATAGAAAACATCATGGACTTTCACTATCAGAGGCAATGCAAGTCGATAGGCTACTGGCACAATCCTCTCAATAATACAAAAAATTCCACAAAACCAGGGTGCCATCTTGGAACATGATCCAATCCGCAAGGAGCTCTTCTTTTGTTTGATGAATAAGTACACTTATTCCCCAACCTAGAACTCCTTCAACATCTTATTCCAATTTGCATATCTCTTCTGCCTATCTTGTGCTACTTTCAAATTCTTCTTGATTACTTGCATTTCCTACTCCATGTTACCAACATGTCCGTTCTAATCAACACCCTGACTAGATCACTCCAACTGATGGTAGTATTACAACTTCACCCATACGTTGCCTCAAATGGAATTATCCTCGGTGACTCCTAATAACTCTACCAGTGGAAGGTACTCTTCCCATTTCCATTGTTGATGCATCACATACATCCTCAACATGTCATCCAATATCCTGTTGACCCTCTCAGTCTATCCATCTATCCGCGGATGATAAGTTGTACTAAATGCCAACTTTGTGCCCAAACCTACAAATAACTCCTTCCAAAACTTGCAAGTGAACTTCGCATCCCTGTTTGACACAATCTTCTTTGGAACTCCATGCAATCTGACCACGTCCTTGATGAACACCTATGCTACATCACTAGCTGAGAATGTAGACTTCACTGGAATGAAGTGTGCTACCTTGGTCAACCTGTCCACCACTACCATGATGGAATCATGCTATCTCACTATCCTCAGAAAACCTGTAATAAAGTCCATGGAAATGACCTCCCATTTCCACTCTAGAATCGTAATCAATTGCAGCATTCCACCTAGATTGTTACACTTTGCCCTCACCTACTGATAATCCAAGCGCCTAGCTACAAACTCAGCTTTTTCTCTCTTCAAATTCGGCCAATAATAGAATTCCTTCACTGTTGTCAATGTCTTTTAATATCCTAGGTGACCTGAATATGGTTTTGCATGAAACTCCCTCAATATTACCTTCTTGATCTCACTGCTATTCAGCACATATATCATGTCTCTAAATTTAACTAATCCGTCTATCGTGAGACGATAGTCCACATCCTATGCACCTGCATTTGTACCTATATCACTGCCTATACTTGTACTTGTACTTGTACCACCACATGTACCTATATATGTACCACTATTTTCACGTGTATGACCACTTGTACCTGTAATTGTACCACCACCTATACTTATACCTATACCACCACATATACTTGTACCTGTACCTGTACCACTACCTGAACTCTACTACAATTTGTGCACAATATCCATATACCTAACATCCTCTTGACCTGCCTGCAAGATCCTATCATGTAAGTCTATCCCATAGGAACTCATAGATGTTAAGTGATTCACCTATATGTGTCTGCTAAGAGCATCTGCCACCATGTTCTCCTTACCTTTGATATACCTATTCTCAAAATAGAACTGTGGCCAACCACCGAGCCTATCTGTCATTCATATTTGGTTGGTCAAATAGATACCGCAAACCATTGTGATCACTCATCAATACAAACCTCTTTCCTAGAAGATAGTGCCTCCACATCTTCAATGCATGTATGATCACTGCCAACTCAATATAATTTGTTGGGTAGTTCTGCTCGTGCTCATTAAGTTTTTGTGCCTCATAGCATAGAACCTATCCATCATGTATAAGGACTCCACCAAGTCCTCTCTTGCAAGCATCTGTACATACTACAAACTCTTTATCTGAATCTGCAATCTTTAACATTAGTGCATGTGTCAACAACTTCTTGAGCTGCTCAAAATTAGCCACACACTCCTCTGTCCATTCAAACTTCTTACCTTTCCTCTACAATGATGTGATAAGATAAGCATTCTGCGAGAAGTTCCTGATGAACCTGGGGTAATAACCTGCTAACCCCATGAAATATCTCACCTCATCTACGTTCCAGGGAGCTTCCCACTCCATGATAGCTCTTACCTTTTCTAGATCCATTTTTATTCCCTCCTTGGAGACAACATTCCCCAAGTAATGTACCTCAGTTTGAAAGTAACTACATTTGCTAAGCTTAGCATACAACTGATGCTCTCTCAACAACCTCAACACTACTACTAAATGATCAGCATGCTCTTCTTCATTTATATAATATACCAATATGTCATTAATGAACACAATAACAAACTTAATCAAATACGGATGCAACACCCTATTCATCGAGCACATAAGGTAGCTGGAGCATTAGTTAAACCAAATGGAACTACAACAAACTCATAATTCCCATACCTGGTCCGGAAAGTTGTCCTATAGATGCCATCGTCTTTAATGTGTACCTAATAATATCCAGATCTCAGAAAAATCTTTGAGAACACTTTCTCTCTTCAATTGATCGAACAAGTCATCAATCCTTGGTAACGGATACATGTTCTTGATGGTCACTTTGTTCAACTGCTTGTAGTCAATGCATAGCCTGAGTGTACTATCCTTCTTTTTCATTAACAGTATCGGTGTGCCCCATGGTGATACACTTGGCCTAATGTATCCCTTGTCCAACATTTCCTTCAACTTAAGCTTCAACTCTACCAACTCAGGTGTACTCATCCTGTAAGGTGCCTTTGATGTCGGAGCTACCCCTAGCACCAACTCAATAGAAAAGTCTACTTCCCTGTGAGGTGGCAACTCTGAAATATCCCGAGGAAATAGATCCTGAAACTGTTGTAGAACTGGGTACCTACTCAAAACATTTGCATCCTCAACTTCCTTACCTTTTTTGCTATAAATATGCACTGCAAATAACACACTTCCTTTTCTGTGACTATGCTTTGCCTGCATAGTTGTCACCATCCTAACTGATGTTGCTTTCTTCTTACCCCGCAAAACTCTTGGTTCTCCATTTTCATCCAAGCATTCAATAGCGTTGTCATATAAATCCACCCTAGTTCTATGAAGGTACAGCCCAAAAACATATTGTATGATCCCAATGGTAATACATTCAAATGTGTTGCGGTAGGCATACCATTCAAATCAAATGTACAAGCTCTTACCCAATGGTGAACTCGCTTCTTTGTACCTATATCCAACTACACTAACCAAGATTCTGCATGCACTTCTTTTTTCAAACCACACTTATCCACCAAATCAGGACTAACATAGATATAATTAGATCCAAGGTCAATCAAAATAGAAACAATTTGATCACAAAGGTTATTGTCCATCTCAATGATAGATGCCTGATGGTATGCATGTATGTTATCCAGTGCTGCATAGATCCTAGGAATACTCTGACCAACATTCCCAATAATTTGTGCCTCATGTGCACTGTATATCTAAGGCCTACCACCTTGATTTTATGGACAATCTCACCTGTGATGATCTTTGCCACAAGTCCAACACTCTATAAGCTTCCAGCCTGCATCCTTGTTCCAATCCTCAAATCGATGTCCCTGTCCTATGTCTAATGTATTGAACTTCTTAGATGGCACTGCATTCTCTTTATTACCTGTACACTTAAGTCTTTCTCGCTTCTTGTCCCACTTTCCTTTGTTCCTTGCATTACCTTTCCAGTCCATCTTAATCTCATATTTACGCTTTGATTTCTCATAGCAATGATTTATCTTTCGAATGGGCTCCTCCAATGATCTAGGCTCATTGAACTCAATCATGTCTTTGAATGCAATCAATAATCCAAAACCTCTGAATGTTGGCCTTCTCCTCCTTGAGGTAAGGCACATACCTCAACAGCTCCAAGAATATGCTAGTGTACTCCTCATTTGTCATCGATCCCATATTTAGCTCATAGAAATCTTTTGCCTTGTCATAAAAGTGTCTCTCTGATAGATACTTTTTCTTGAATAGTCTCTTGAACTCACTCCAAGTCAAGCCCTCCTCATGAATACCTCTGACATTCTTCACATCTTCCCACCAAATGTTTGCTTTACCTTTGAGACTGAATGTAGTTATTTTGGCTTTCATGTTCTCTAAATAATCATGCAACTTTAAGAACTTCCTCATACCGAGCAACCATGGCTATGCATCCTGTGATTTCTTCATCTCTCCATCAAATGTAGGTGGCTTTGCTTTCTTAAACTCATCCAGAAAATACCCCCTATCACAACTCCTGTAAGGATGATAATGATGACGATCGTAGTGCCTATATAAACCAGAACTAGAATAGTCCTGTGTCCATCGCCTCTCCTATCCCGAGTGTCCGACATCCTGTCATCTCTCACAGTGTCATATCTATCCGACCAGTGACCACCACGAGACCTACTACCATATGCCCCATTAGTTATGTCCTCTTTCTCATGGTTGATCCTAAGTGGTCCCTGTCACTGCAATTCTAACAAACTCTGAAGTATCACTGCATTCACCTCTTCATGTTTCTCATGTGTCTATATGATTTTGTTATTATCTACCTTACAACTCCTTATTTCTGCCTTTAAGCTTCTCAGTGTGTCTGCCAAATCAAAAGAGTAACCAACACCACGTTGCTCATACATTTGATCCATAGGGAGAGTCTCAGGAACTGTAGTCTGCCATCTTGCTAGTCATCTTTGATATTCTTCCTGCAAGGCATATCATGTCAGCTAAACCAAATCACAATAAACCAACATACCTTAGCATAATTCGGGGAGGATACCTCATCTGCAAGATCAACCAATCAGTGTAATACATGTATAACATAATCATGACATCATATATACATATAACACATAAGCATATGACAATATAACCATCATTCTAGCTAGAGTCCAACCATCAATGTATGACCATGTCAACCACACATACCAAAACCTCATGCGTGGCAACAACTGCCACATCACTATACACTTGACAACATGTGAACACTAACATGCATAAATGATGCATAATCAACCATACACTCATGATGACACACTCCACAACAACACCATCAACTTCCCATGGCAACATCACTACAACCATGACCCATACCATACAAATGCAACAAGCACATGGTCTCACAACATAAGAAACACATATGCAACCGACATGAATGCATTACCAACACATAGCCCATCCAATCCGAGGGGTGAACCATGCTCTAATACCACTTTGTAACACCCTCCTCCCACATCTACCCAAGTAACCAGCCAACTGGGGTAAACATGTGATGAGAAGTTACTATGATATGATTTGACCTCCTAAGTCACCTTAAGGAAGTGGAACCAACGAAAACACACCATAAATACCTTCCACATCAGCAACAGGACTCCCAGGAACCATCCCAACCTCTCAGGTAACCAACCCCTGGGTCCCACTGAGTTTTTAGACCAATTAACCCCCGGACACTCCCATGATATGGACATGCATGTGTCCAGAAGGCTCTAGACACTCTCATAGCATGATATGCCAGCATCCAGGGACTATTTTGCTCAGTGTTGTGCCAATGTCCCCGTGATTTGAGCCACTTTTTCAGACCTAGAGCCCTGGTCACTGCCCAAAATTCAATTATGCCTTCATAATAGAAAGATAACAATGGAATGATGATACAAATGCAATTACTTAAACAAGACCTTGACTGGACCACTACTAGCCATGACATGCATTTTGTCAAACATATCACAAATATGTAATCTATAGGTGTAAACAACAGATCTAATGTTGGGTCCCTATAATACTAGTGATTACCCCATTATTATTGTAGTTATACCCCTTATTAATATTGTTGTGCCCCTATTGCCCCCATATTGTTATTACTGTGCCCCATAGAATCCCTCTATTGTTATTTTTGTGGCTTTATATTATTATTATTAGGTCGGCTAGATTATATTGTGACTCCTTAGACTCCTATATATAGACAGGAGGTTTTGTCATTTGAATCATCAAAGAATTGTTCATTTATGTAATGTAAAGGAGGTTTCCCCCTCGAAGACGCTGAATTCTAAGGCGTTGATCTATCTTTTCTATTTTTTCTTGAGCTGGTTTCATAACATTTGGTATCAGAGCTTTGGATTCTAGGGTTTCGCTACTCCAAATAGGTCATCGTGGTATTTTTGCTATAACTTTTTTTCTGCGATGTTTTAGAAGTTGCAAAACAAACCCATTTGAGAAGAAATCACGCTGAACCTCGGGTCTAAATTTTAGAGCTTTTCGCGCTATATTTGCGGAGATATGATCTGAGGAAGTTGGTCTTTTTGTAGACTCCTGAATTACATTCCAAACAGGTGACCTGGGTAAAATCGTCATAACTTTCTCTCTGGGGATCGGATTGAAATTTCGTAAGAAGGTATAGAAATAGGACGGACTGTAGTTTCTTGTATGCATTTTTCAGATCCAAAGGTTGAAACAGTGACTCGTGGCACGTCGTACAAGTTCGCTCTACTGAATTAGTCTATAATCAAGTCACTGTGGGAGATTTCGCATAACTCTTCCTTGGAGAATCCAATTTGGGTCAGACTTGTGAAATTGGAAAGAGGACACAGAGGGCTACTATAGATCACAAATTCAGAACTATATGATCGAAAAGTACAGAGATACATCAGAGGCAATATCGAGCTCCTACAAAGTGAAAAAAGGTGTGTAGATTTTCTTAAATTTTTGCTTAAGCTTGGTTTGAAAATTTATTTTGAAGGAATTCAAAGGGCATAATAGAGCATTATTATCGGTAACTGATGCCCCGAGGAAAGAAAATTCAAACACCTATTAAGGAACCTGAAAGCTCTAGCATGACTCATGAAGAAGAAGAAGAAATGCTATATGATATATCAAAATTACAAGAACAAGTGCAACAAGTGTCACTCGCACAAAAAGCAACAGAATCTAAGATGGATGGTTTAAGGAAAGATGTAGAAGCTAATATGGATGGTTTAAAGAAAGGCCTAGAAGCTAAGATGGATGGCATGGAAGCTAAGGTGAATGGCATGGACGCTAAAATTGATGGCATGGATGATAAGATAGAAGAATTGAAGATAAATATGAATAAGTTGCTACAAGAAATGGTCACTAAGGGTGAAAGGGTACTAAAGGAAGCTCATGATGAGAACAAAAGAAATGTTAATCATGATTCCATAGACTCTAATGTTGGATCGAATACTCACCATGTTCCAAAAATCGATATGAGGAAGTTTGATGGCAAGGATCCCGCCACATGGATATTACAAATGGAGCAATTCTTCGATCTCAATAATGTGCAAAACACACAAAAGGTATGTATGGAAACTTTATATTTGGAACCAAATCAGTTTGTATGGTATCAATGGCTTTGCTCTAGTAAACAATTTATCACTTTGGCAATTTTTATGGAAGAATTGATAGCACATTATGAGGATACAAAAAGAAACACTTTTTTTAGCCAATTGATAAGTCTCAAACAAAAGGGTTCAATAATGGAGCACATTGAGGAGTTCCAAAAATTGAACATAAGGGTAAAATATATTCCAGAGGAGCATAGGATTGATGTGTTCATAGGGTCTTTAAAGGATAATATCCAACATGATGTTCGCCTTTGGGAACCTGATTCATTAGAGAAGGCATTCAGGTTAGCAAGAAAAATGGAAAGCAAAATTATGGCAACCAGGAAGCATACCACTCACAACTATAAAGACAGAAGTGTTGTTTCCCCTAGTCTTCCACAACCTACAAGGTTCACACCACAAGAGCAAAAGGGCTTTGTTACAGTTGTGATAGCAAATACACTAAAGGTCATAAGTGTGCTGAGAAAAAATTATTCTACATAGATTGTGAAGAGGAAGAAGAAAAGGAGCAAGAAAGGTCAAAAGAAGAGGATATACTCCAGGAACAAAGCCTAGATGAAGAACAAATAAATCCGACCATATATTGTAATGCATTACCACTCCTCAAACCATCAAGATAGAAGGACAAATCAAGAAGAAAAAGGTAATAGTGTTGATTGATTCAGGAAGCACCCACAATTTTATTCATTGTAAGGTAGCAAAAGAATTGAATTGCTTCCTATATCCAGCACCAGAGTGTCAAGTGATGATTGCAAATGGAGGAACAATAAATTGCTCTGGAAAGTGCCATAATATCAAGCTATCCATGGGAGAATATGTATTGACTAGCCCAATGCTTTCCATTCCAATGGGAGGTGTTGATGTTGTACTAGGAGTCCAATGGCTACAATCCTTGGGTACAATAGCTTTTAATTTTCAAGAACTTTTCATCAAATTTTCTACGGAAGGAAAGGAAGTTGAATTAAGGGGTATTGCAGGGAAACCAAGAAAGATAATAAGCTCTAATGGTATGACAAAGCTTCTAAAAAAGGAGCAAAGAGGTGTAATTGCACAATTATGTCCGCTAGATGTTTCCACATCGGAATCATTTATTTCTCCAGATCTCCAAAAAGTCCTGGACAATCATTCCAAGGTATTTGAGACTCCCAAAGGTCTCCCACCTATGCATGATCATGATCATGCTATTCATCTGATTCCAGGAAGTGTTCCTCCAAACATCAGGCCGTACAGATATCCCTATGTCCAAAAGAGTGAAATTGAACGTATGGTTGCAGAAATGCTAGAGGCTGGTATAATTCAACCGAGTCAAAGTTCTTTCTCTGCTCCAGTAGTATTGGTGCACAAGAAGGATGGATCATGGCGCATGTGTCCGGATTATAGGGAGCTCAACAAGCTCACTATTAAAGATAAGTTCCCCATTCCTGTCATTGATGAATTACTGGATGAATTGCATGGATCAATTTACTTCACCAAGTTGGATCTTCGTTCAGAATATCATCAAATCAGAATGAAGACTGAAGACATTCCGAAAATAGCATTTAGAACTCATGAGGGTCATTATGAATTTTTGGCCATGCCTTTTGGCCTTACCAATGCACCTTCAACATTTCAAGGTTTGATGAATTCAATTTTCAAACCATTCCTTAGAAAATTTGTGTTAGTATTTTTTGATGATATACTAATCTACAGCAAGTCTTGGAAGGATCATGTTGAACATGTTGACAGGCTGCTACAACTATTGGAGGAGAAACAATTATATGCAAAAAGATCCAAATGTTTCTTTGGAGTCCAGGAGGTGGAATATCTGGGTCATATTGTATCTCATGAAGGAGTTAAGGTAGACCTTAGCAAAATTAAAGCCATTAAGGAATGGAAAATCCCCACATCCATAAAGCATCTGCGAGGATTTCTCGGGTTGACATGGTATTATCGCAAGTTTGTTAAGAATTATGGGAGAATAGCAGCACCTCTAACAACATTATTGAAGAAAGATGCATTTTCATGGACTCCGGAAGCAACAAAGGCCTTTGAGCATCTTAAAGAGGCAATGTGCCAAGCACTGGTCTTAGCTACACCGGACTTCACAAAAACCTTTATTGTGGAATGTGATGCTTCAGGAAATGGAATTGGTGTTGTTCTAATGCAAGATGAAAGACCCATTGCTTTTGAAAGTTGTCCAATCAAGGGAAAGTTTTTAAGCAAAGCTATTTATGAGAAGGAAATGTTGGCAATACTCCATGCACTTAAGAAATGGCGACCCTACCTAATGGGAAGACACTTCAAGGTAAAAACGGATCATGATAGCCTTAAATACTTTTTAGAACAAAGATTATCCTCTGAAGAGCAACAAAAGTGGGACACAAAGATGTTGGGTTATGACTTTGAAATCATCTACAAAAAAGGGAAGCAAAATGTGGTGGCAGATGCACTCTCAAGAAAGGATGAGGATGTGGAAGCATTGTTGTGCGCCATTTCTATTATCCAACCAGATTGGATAAATGAAGCAAGGGAGGAATGGAAGAATGACAAAGAAGTGTGGGCACTTATTCGAAAGTTACAACAAGATTCCAGTACATCTGATACATTTAGCTGGCAAAATGATTTGTTATGGTACAAAGATCGCTTATACCTCTGTAAGAATTCCCAGCTAAAACAAAAGATTCTTATGGAATTGCACACTTCTCCCTTAGGAGGGCACTCAGGATTTTTAAAAACTTACCACAAGGTTAAGAAGGAATTTTTTTGGGATGGCCTTAAATCAGATATTCAAAAGTTTGTGGTGGAATGTTTGGTTTTCCAACAAAATAAAGTTGAAACAATTAAGACACCGGGTCTATTACAACCTTTATCCATTCCAAGCCAACGTTGGGAGGAGGTTTCAATGGATTTTATCACAGGTTTACCCAAATCTGAGGGAAAGAGTGTCATCATGGTGGTAGTTGACAGACTTACCAAGTATGCATACTTTTGTGCATTATCACATCCATTTAAAGCCAGTACAGTTTCTACTGCATTTATGGAAACAATTCAAAAGCTACATGGAAACCCAAAGATTATTGTAAGTGACAGAGATTTTCACCGGAAATTTTTTGACAGAATTATATTCTTGTCTTGGTACTCAGTTAGCTCATATCTCATCTTATCATCCTCAATCTGATGGGCAAATTGAGATAGTAAACAAATGTTTAGAAGGATATCTTCGTTGCTTTGTATCTGATAAACAAACACAATGGGTCAAATGGTTTCCTCTGGCTGAATGGTGGTATAACACTTCCTTCCATACAGCAACAAAAATGACCCCATTTATGGCACTTTATGGGTATCAACCACCATCCATCACATCATATTTAAGAGAAAATTCTAAACTTCAGGCAGTGGAACATCACATCGAACATCAACAACAAGTCCTCCAACTCTTAAAGGATAACCTCGTGTTGGCACAGAATAGAATGAAACAACAGGCAGATCAACATCGCAGTGAAAGAAGTTTTGATGTAGGTGATTGGGTAATTCTACGGCTACAACCATATAAGCAAATGTCCCTCAGGTAAGCTAAGAAGGATAATAAATTATCACCAAAGTATTATGGTCCGTACAAGGAGTTGCAAAAGATTGGTACTATGGCATACAAATTGGAGCTTCCTGCAGCTTCTCGATTGCACCCAGTTTTCCATGTTTCATGTTTAAAGAAGGTTATAGGCGACAAGCTCCCAGTTCAAACAATATTGCCAGAACTTGACGAGGAAGGAAAAATTATATTGGAACCAGAAGCAGTCACAGAAACAAGAACTCGACAGCTACGAAATCGATCAATTTCAGAGTATCTTATCAAGTGGAAGAACTTATCCGCTAAAGATTCCACATGGGAGGATGAGAATTTTATGCAGAAGTATCCAGAACTACTCAAGCGTTGAGGACAACACTTTTTTGAAGGAGAGGGGCATGGTGGGTCCCTATAATACTAGTGATTACCCCATTACTATTGTAGTTATACCCCTTATTAATATTGTTGTGCCCCTATTGCCCCCATATTGCTATTACTGTGCCCCATAGAATCCCTCTATTGTTATTTTTGTGGCTTTATATTATTATTGTTAGGTCGGCTGGATTATATTGTGACTCCTTAGACTCCTAGATTAGAAAGGAGGTTTTGTCATTTGAATCATCAAAGAATTGTTCATTTATGTAATGTAAAGGAGGTTGCCCCCTCGAAGAGGCTGAATTCTAAGGCGTTGATCTATCTTTTCTATCTTTTCTTGAGCTGGTTTCATAACATCTAAGCATAGGGGTATCATACTCATCTGAGAATCGCTAAGAAGCATTGGTGTCTCAACACATTAACTATAGTTTCATCCATTAGGTCATAGATACAGTGTTCATTCACTTACAAGTGAAAACATGATGAGAGCCATACATAGCTACTAGCATAATACATGTTCATAACCAACATAATAACAACAGAAATACCAAGGAAACAACATCCATATAATCTACATATAAACTACTCATGAAATAACAAGGATAAATAACCTCATATTAATGATGCAAAGGCTAACCAGTTGTAGGACTTCCACGAACCACCTAACTGTAAACATGGCTGAGCCAAAACTCTCTTCAACCAGTCACCCATGTGCCATATTCCAAGCATGAATGTGGGATATCATAAAACACATCAATCGAAAACCATCAAGGGCTTCCAGAGGCCAACCACCTCAACCCATCAAATAGTGATTCCACCTCATGATCAGGCATCACAAAGCCATCATCAGATTGGTCTCTACCCAATCCTTCCAGGGATCTAGAGTGTTTTTTCCAACCAAGGCTTCCAAGACTAGTAACTCAACCCACAGCTACCACCGAGCTTCCAGATTGTTTGTCCAACCAGGACTAGTAACTCAACCCACCAAGGGCTTCTAGAGAATTTTTCCAACCAAGGTTTCCAGGACTAGTAACTCAACCCAAGTTGTTACAGTGATTCCAGAGCGTTTTTCCAACCAGGGCTTCCAGGAACTAGTAACTCAACCCAAGCTAAGGAAACATGAGAACCAACTAGAAAAACAAAGAAATAAACCGACAACACCATGACTATCCAGGAAATGGCAAGGCTAGGCAATTCCACTGCCAATCTAGGAAATCCTCCATGCCAGTGACAGATCATGACCAATAAACCACATTCATATGTCATGCATGCCAAAACTAGTGAGGAAAACCTACATGCAACTCGATACCTACAAACAAAACCCAATTTAGCTGTTGATCCCAATGTCCTCTTATGTTTTCCTACTCTTCCTTTGACTTCTTGCTTCAAAACTCCAAGTATGCCACACTCCTCCAATAGTGCTCCAAAAAAACTCTAAGTGCCCAGAGTATGAGATAGAGAGAATAGAGAGAGAGCTCCAAAACTAAACTGACAAAAGTCTGTGTACTGATCCTCATAAGCCTTTTTATTAATGAGGCCTCTATTTTCTTTATTTTCCATTATTTTCCTTCAATTTACTCCTCACATGCAACCTGTGACCTTTCACCTCCATTTTCTCCTAATTTCCAATATTTTCATAAATAAAATGCCAATAAATGCCACTTTGTCTTTCCAAAGCCTTTGCCATTTCCTTTGCCAATTTCCTTAGCCATTAATCAACCGTAAGTGATCCCCATCACTATGGCTTTTCCTAACATTCAACTTGGAATAAGTGTCCCATCAACCGTGGATATTATTTTGCCTTTGTTAACTTTTATTACATGGAAATTTCACCAAGGATGTTACATACATCATGGTTCTTGCAAGAGGTTAGAGTGGCACTGGTCATTCAAAGCCCTCCAGCATTGTAGATGGTAAAATTGAAATTTACAGTTGGGATATTTTTTATTCAACCCTCCTCCTATGTCTTACTATAACCACACTGGTGCAGAACATAACCAAGAGCACCACATTTTTTATAATTAAAAAATATATAACAGTTCATTCTAATATAGGTACTGCAGTGGTGTTTTGTTTGACTATAGCACCGCTCTTAAATAAAAAATAAAAAATAAAAATAAAAATCGCCTAGCGGTGCTCTTTAGAAGACGCCCAAGACATTTTAATACATTTACAGCACTAGTGCTTCAATAGAAAATAACATCGCATTTTTTTGAAATTTAAAAACTATAGTGGTGCTCCTTCTTGGTATGCACCAAGGTGTTTTACTACATGAAGGGAACTGCTGCTTCGGGCATATATAACACCGAATTTTTTTAAAAGTTAACCTTTCTTCCAGTGCTATCGATTTTTAAGCACCAGTGCATTGTGTTATTTAGCACACCATGTTTTTCTATTTTAAAAAAAAATAATTTTTCCACAATGCACCATGTTCGATGCAACACCAGTGCTTGTAAGGATAATAAAGCACTTCTGATTTTGTAGATTGTAGACGCACCTTCCAAAAAACATCTGCTAAAACATCCGTTCACCCACCTCTGCTAGTGACCTCCACTACAAATGGATTATTGGGCTATTTTTATAGGGGCTTCCGCAAAAACCTCTACTAGAAAGTCTTTTCCTTGTAGTGTAAGTCACATGCGGTGAGGGGAATGACTAGTCTCAAATCAAAAATATAGAGGATAGTCAGCAAGTCACAAGGCACTGAATATGTGATTTGCGACTTGAGTTATCTCTCTATCCTTTAGTCATAAGTCGCAAATCTAGAACGTAGTGAGTAAGTCACGGTGCATTTCAAGTGCGACTTGCAACTTGGGAAGATGTCATATAACCTTTTTCAAAAATCGGAGTTCTAGAGGTTAGAGTATAAGCCATTAGGAACTAAAATTGTGATTTGCGACTTTATGAGATTAACCATATAGTCTAAGTCATAAATCACATTTCTAGAGGTTAGGGAGGGTATCACTACAAGTTGTGATTGCGATTTTTGACAAGGATAAAAAACACAAGTCTTTCATGGCTTGAAGTTAAACCTACAAAGATGAAATGTTACTAGAGTCAAGTCAAAGGAGAAGTGAAAGATTTAGGAGGTCATAGGGAAAGAAGCCTAAGAAAATTTCAAGTGGAGGGGACTCCAAACTCATTGTCGCATGTAACATCACAGACTCATTGCCACTTGTAAACTCAAGTATGGATGAAGCCAAGTTGATCTATGTAGCAATATGCCATCAATAAATCACTAGTGGACCATGATCTTATGATCTCGCTAACCTAATAGTATTTGCTTCCCATTAAAAGTTGCTTCTGGTAGTAGTAATCCTTCTAGTCTTATTGTAGCCTTGTAGAAACCCTAGACATACAAGGACACACATAATTATAGTTCTAATAGCTTCTCAGAAACAAAATACCTTTCACCTAGATAAACATAAATGGAGGAGAAGTACTGCAAGATCCTTTGCAAAATTGATTGAATGCAAATGTCGTAAACCCTAGTGTAACTATAAGATGGGAATGAGGATGAAGCAAGGCAGGCAAGCATAGGCAATGTGTCTCATGAAAGTATACACAACCATAAATTCCAATAGTAATTAGGTCATTGGAGGGTTTTGACCATTTCAATCCACATGGACACCATTAAAACCTTGAAAAACAAAGGAGGGACACAAAATTTTGGTAGACTGGACAAAACTTTTGGGGGGTGTTATAGCAACAACAACAATTGGCGAGCTACTAGCAGAATCCAACATCTCTACCTTAGTCCCTTCAACAGATAAAGTCTTATTAATCATGTAAGGAAGTATTGAACTAGATACGGTGGGTACCACTTGAGTTACTTGACCATTTATAGATATGTCATTCATTTGTCTCCTTAGCTAGGTCCTATTAGTATTTATACAATAACTAAGAGTCGACACATGTAAGTCTTTGACGATGATGTAGAGAACATGATAGAGGGATTATTATATTCATAACTTGAAGTGAGTGCGAGTGTCCATAGACCTGAAGGAGTCACTCATGAAATCACAAGCATTGCTTCGCTGCCAACAAGCATCCATAGCCCTAACGAAGTTTTTTGCACCACCTCTCTACATAAGAAGCCTTTCTCATGCCGTTACCCTTTATTTAATTTTTATTTTTGTGCGCACATTAGCATCATTTATTAGGGTGTTCATTGCACCAAGGCATTTGAGGGATCTCGACTTATTTTATGGGCAAGAGAGGTTGTTTCTTGTTTTACAGAAGCTAAAATATTTTTTGACTTAGGTTTGCCCTCATGTCATACCTCTACATCACATCTCTGACTAACAAGTGGATACTGGAAACACGATGAAATATTAAGACCAGACCGCAAACAAACTTCAAGCTATCGATGTAGGTCATATTAACTGGTTAGATTTATCCACAAATAACAACTTATATTTTCCTTTCTAACAGATTAGACTCATGTAAAGGATATATGGGACAATGTTTCAATACTTTGATCTACAAGCAATTCCCTCATGGAGAAACCATCACAGCGACGCACGACCATTGATGGGATTTCAACATTTGGTCAAAATGGGCGAAGAATTTCTTATAGGGTTTTATTATATGTAGGCTTGGAGAAACATGAAGCAATGCAAAGGAACCAAGCTAAATTAAAAGGTAACTGAAACATGCAATGTAAGGCTAAATGCAACTGAAATGAGAAATGTGATATAATGCAAACAACAACTAAATGAGAAGCAGAGAAATAGAATTAACTAAATGTTAATGAACATAATGCAAGCATGAAACCAACTGCGAAATCAAATCTGTTCATAACTATTCCAACAAGAAAATAATTGAAATTAAACCTAAACCCTGATCTAATTGAACATGAGATCATGGTTATGTGAAATCAAACTTCTAATGAAGCCACAAGAGTTTTTCCCAACCTACAAACACAAAGGCATCTATGATTACACTGGGATGGAATAATGTGCAAAATCAAAGATGTTTACCTGTGTAACTTGCACAAAAGGCAAAAGGTCCCGCCTATTGGAAAAAGAACTTACCAGGAAAGATCTCTCTAGCCAAGCCATAATCCTATCTTGATAGACAAAATGATACACCTGAAAATTTCGAAAACCCCTCACAAATGTGCATTCATTTATACTATCATTCATACTAAGCATAAGAAAAATAAGAGGTCACTTATTTGCAGAAGAGTTTGCCATAAAATATTCTTCTAGCTAATCAGCAATTATGTCATCATATTTAAAATGATCAACTAGAAAACCCTACAAATCTTTGAAATATGAGTATTCATTTGGTGCAAGTATTATATTTAAAGAATCTAGCAAGCAAACCCTAATATGATCTCATTCATGGAATCTATTAAGGATGTGAGAACCTAACATAACCATCAATGAGCACTGAAGTTCCTTATCATCCTAACAAACCTTTGAACCTTCAAATAGTGGATCGTCAAATTTTAGTGGCTTAGTCAAACAAATGTAGACAAACAATTGTTATCAAATGTATCAGTGGTATCATGATTAACTAGATGGCATTTCTTAAATCCAATGATTTGATCAGCTAGGTCATTTGACACATAAGATTCTTCATTTCTCAAAAATAGAGATGAATCAACTAGAAAGATAAAATGAATGGTTTGGGTTGTAGAATTGTCTTCTTCACATGATAAGGATCAAAAATAAAAATAAAAAATAGCTAAAAATGCATTGGCTTCCTCTTCCAAATGTAATAGATCATTACCCCATATCTGATTACATGTTAGGCCAAAAAAATGGGAGTATAGGGGATTAAGATAATTATTGGTATAGCAGATTCGACTAACCTGTCAAGATACAAGGAATAGTGAGAGCAAGATGAAACAAGATTAAAAGACTCTCTCGAGGATAAATGCATTAAATCATATTCAATATTCATATGTTGCATCAACATATTGTTTGGAGGAATCAACACATTACCACACAAGTTATTCTCCACCAAACGATTTGAACACCCACTATCACACAAGAGAATATCTTGTGTGAAAACAAAGATACTTACCTTCATAACATGTGCAAGAGGAAAAAGGTCTCCTTTGTTGATAAGAGAACTTTCCAGAAAAGACTGCTCAAGCCAAGCTAAAAAATGAACATGAAAACCCTGGAAACCTCTCAAAGGTGTGCATCCCTTCACATTATTCCTTATATTGAGCACACAAAAGGAATATTTCAGTTGATGAGAAATTCTATCTTGATAATAAAAATAATATTATTTGAAACCGTATACAACTCTTGAAGGTATGCATTCAAACCCTAAATTCCATACAAGAGAGATGAAAGGTTGTTTTCTTGAAGAAGAATTAACCAAATAGGATTCTTCCACCCGATCAATGACTCTATCTTGACATTTAAGAAGAATAACTTGAAAACACTGAAGTACTTTAAAAAATGAGCTTGCATCCAATGAGATGGTGCTGAGAAGAGAGTCTTCTGAAGAAACCCTTATCTGACCTAATTTGGTGATCTCATTAGGGTTGTGAGAACCTGACAACCATTAACGTGAGATGAAGTGCCTCAAATTCCTTACAAGTCCTTAAACCTTCAAATACTAGATGATCTAATTTCAAGAACTCGGTCAGATCAACAATTGTATGCATAAAACCTTCATCATTCTTATCAACAAGATCATTGATAATTGTATGGAAAGTATTAGAATCATTATTTTGATCATATATTTTAATATCACCAAATAGATTATTCAAGACATAAGATTATTCTTAGTTCATAAATGGAAATGAATCTATTAGGGGGTATTTCATGAATGGCTTGAACAAATGAGTTAACTCCTTCCAATGTTGGAGATTGCAAACCACAAGAAAGATGTGTAATTTTTCCATTGGTTTCATCTTCTAAAGATGAAGCCTCACTACCATTTGTTTGCTTAAGATCCAAGTAAGACTAAGAGTCTGAAGGACTTAAATCGTTTTCAATGGTAGAAGATTTGTCACACAAGTTAGGACACAAGGAGTAGGATGTTGAAGAAGAAAAGGCCTCGATTCCCATTAGAAAATCTTCTATAATCAAATCAGATTCTGGATCTAAATTTTTCACATCCACATCTTCTTGAGGAGTTGTCAAATCAACAGATGAATATGGACATCCATCATCACATACATTAGCGAGGCCCTTGTTAACAAGATGATTGTTGCCAAAGTTGTTGGTTTGATTAAATGATTAGATGTTGTCAAATTGATCATTCAACGCATTAGATTCTTCATCAATCATGAGTGGAGAGACATTAACTAGAGGGTTTTCGTGGATGACCTGAGTAGGGGAATCATCACCTTGACATGTTGGGATTTGGGAATCATAAGAGATATGAGATGTGTTTTCATTCTTTTCTTCCTCTAACAATGTAAACTTTGAAACGGGACCTATAAACTCAAAATGGGAACTCTGGCCAAAAAACCCCAAAAAAACATCAAAAACAGTGCTAAAAACAAACAAAAAGTGTGTATACTGGAACGATGTTTTTATTTTTTAGGCGTTAATTTTGAACATGTTTTAAAAATGGCAGTGACTACAAAATTTACTATGAAATTTTCGTGCAAAATATAGCTTCAAAATGAAAGTGATGATACTGGAATAATGAATTTTTTTTTTAGGGTCAATTTTCAAAAATTTTAAAAAATACTAATAAAACCAAATTTTTATGTGTCAAACAAAGTTGTTTATGAGGAAAAAAACACATTAATGTTTTTGGTAGAATATCATTTTTCTTTCCTAAGTATAAATTTAACATGTTTTCAACCATAACATGCTAGATACAAAAGAAATTGAAATTTTTTCAACTATAAAATTAAAAAACCATGACATTATGAACAAATTACATCACTGAATGAATTCAAAAGTCATTATTTGTATATTGAATAAAACATACATTATATCTCTAATTTAATATTGCATTGTAGATATTTTAAAAATAAAATTTATCATAGTTAAGACATATAATCCAACAACATAAAAATGCCTCAAAACTTCTCATTTAACACCATATGGGAAAAGATACGATGCATACATCAATGATATAAACTATCTTAAACAATTATTCAAAATCACTCATATTTTCTTTCACATCTTCAGATGACTGACTGGATGCTGACGAAGATGTTCCATATTCTTCTCTTTCATCAACTAGTGCCCCATCTGCATCCACATGCATGCCCAACATTTCAGGTTTCAAAATTCTTCTAGATCTACGACTGGTTTCAGCAGACTCCCATGTCAACATTGTTCCTTTTGGTAACAGCCTTTTTAGAATCTCTATCGTCTTGAAATGAAGAGTTCCTCTCTTTGTTAAATTGAAGTCATAAACAAGTATGTCAACATCCTCCAATTTTAATATGTCTGTGCGGCGACGATTTATATTTGTACCCTTTCTTTTTCTTTTTCCGCCATTTTTTTTTGTCAACTACCATCTTTGGCTTATACACACCATTGAATGGGTGTGTATTTGTGGCATACCAATGTACTTCAACACTTGTAACATCCTCATTTTCTGTAAAGACCTTTATAACTTTAGCAACCCAAAATGGATAGCCATTGGGATTTCCATCTGCTAGCACTGCAATCATGCAACCCTCCTTAATATCCTGTACTGAACCCCTATAAAGGTCTTCCATGGCTTCACGTTGTGCATGAGATCTTCTGGAACCAATATACATCTCTCTTTCCGCCGCCTGTGAAGAATTAATAATACCTTGCGATTGTTGCTATTCAACAATGTTTACTTCCTCATGTTCATTCGACACATTTTGTGGCCAAATAAATGGATTTTTCAAAGGTATATCTTCATTTGTTGTTGTTGAAATGATATCACTTTTATTATTGAAAAATGACTCCCACCAAACTGATCAGCAATGTCAAATTACTCATATGTATATCTAATACATTTTCTAATTTCTTCCAGGCAATCAGAATAATTTATATCTCTGTTCTGTCTGCGTGCATTCTGAACTTCACCAACTGATTGTAATAACAATATTTTTGATGCAAATATTGGATGATCTGGAATGAGCTTCAAAAATTGCAAACCTGATGACGGTGCCCACTCTGCAGTAGTTGAATACTTCTTGCCCCATATTAGTGTTTTCCCATCAATTTTTTTAATACGAAATTGATGTTGGAAGCTAATGTCATTAAGTTGTTCAATGCATTCCCCCTCACCATATGATCCCATAATAAACCTTCGCATGTCAACAGTTTCTTCCAACACATCAAAAGTAGGCTCTGGCATGTATGATTTCTTAATACATTCAATTAGTGATGGCAAGCTCCCAACTTCCTTCCTCCTTAATGTGACTGAAAAACGACTGAACATCTGATCAATATGGTCATGAGTGTGCCCAACAAGAAGGAAACCAACCTTTACCTTTTGAAAAATTCTCAATTCAACAAGCATTTTTAGATATCCAAAAACAACCTGATTTTTGTTTTCACGGCAAGTGTTGTCTAATTGTAGATAAAAAACTTCAGGAAGATTACCAGACCAATGAGAAATCACATCATGAATTATGGCTATGGTCAGATTTGCATCATTATGAATATTTGGAGCTGTGAAGTACACCCTTGGCAACATTTTCCCATTGAAGACCATACAACCAACCAAGTGAAACTGAATAAAATTTTCCTCCTGTAAATTTTTGGGTGTGCAAAAAAAATGTGGTAAAAGTGTTTTCTTCCGGTCCATACCATCAATTATCAAACCCAAATATTTATTCGGATTATCATAACACTTCTTTTGATGCTTGTGCAACTTATTCCTTTTGTTTGTTTGTTGTTCGTGATGCTCCTAAAGTTCTTTGACATTTAAATCTACACAACATAAAAGAAATTCATTAAGAAATATGTTTTCATAGTTGATGACTATACAATTTTAAAAGTTAAAGTTATGAACGCTTACCTCTTTCTGAGCCTTCACATTTGTCCCTTTTTTATCTAAGAGAAGCACATGTACTGCAAATCCCCATCCTTGTCTTCTTAGGAATATGGACATTTTTGAATTCTTTCTTCCATACCTTCACAAAATATTGATATGTAATAAATTGGCCATGTCCCTTGGCACCTTCTGCATATTCTTTGTATAAGTTGTAGATTTCTCGTCTTGAAAAATTATCTGGAATATGTATTGTCTCTCTATTTGGCATACACTCTCCATGCTTTGAAAAGAAATCTTTCATCCATGACATTGCAGTATTTGATAATGGCCCAAACTATCTTTTATGACGTACTTCTGAATAAAATGTGGGATCCTTTTCCAAATTTTCTTGAATTCTCGAGAGACGAAAATTCCCAATGGAATGAAACATTTTGAAACCTTTTCTACAGATAAATAAAGTCCTAATATGATAATCATAACCTGACAATGTAGATTGCATGCACCCAACTAAATATGAATTTTGCATGCTTTTATTCATTGACAAATATCTCTTCCTTCTTTCTAATGCAAATTTGAAATCCATATATTTCAAGCAATTGTTTTGGCAACATTCACTTGAAATGAGAGCATCGATAGAACTTCTTCTCGTCAGATATTCTACTCTACCCCTTGTATAACTAGAACAACTTGCATTGATACGAAAAGGTCTGCTCCTACTCCTCGATACAATATTTCTTGGCAACATCTCCATCATTGGATCATAATTTGTATAAGGCTTTTCATCATCATTCAGAGGAATGTTATCCACACTATGATCAGCTCTTCTTTTCAAATATTGACTTGGAGGATATTCTTCATCTTCTGCTTCTTCAGTGCTACTGTCGTAGTCCTTAGAATTCGGACTGAATGGAAAATCTGACTCGATGTTTAATGGACATTCTTCCTCATGTGCATTGTCAATGCTACTCTCATAGTCCATAGAATTAGGACTACGTCGAAAATGTGACTGTTTACTTATTGAAGATGCTACATCCTGTCCTTTTTAACCGCTACCTTTATACTCATTACAATTAGGACTAAGTGCATCATCCTGTCCTTCATCACTGCTGCTCTCATAGTCCTTAGGATTAGGACTAAGAGGACACAGTGCCACTCCATTCTTTTGAAATTCATCATCATGCTCTTCATAACTATTTCTCTCATAGTCCAAAGAATTAGGAAGTGGACACTGTGACACTCCAATCTTTTGAAATTCATCATCCGACTCTTCATCACTGCTGCTCTCATAGTCCTTAGAATTAGGACTAACTGGACACCATGACACTCCATACTTTTGAAATTCAACATCATGCTTTTCATCACTACTGCTCTCATAGTCCTTAGAATTAGGACTAAGTGGACACTTTGAAACTCCATTCTTTTGAAAATCATTATCACGCTCTTCATCACTACTGCTCTCATAGTCCTTAGAATTAGGACTAAGTGGACACTTTGACACTCCATTCTTTTGAAAATCGTTATCATGCTCTTCATCACTACTGCTCTCATAGTCCTTAGAATTAGGACTAAGTGGACACTATGACATTCCATTCTTTTGAAATTTGCCATCATGCTCTTCAAAATTGTTGCTCTCATAGTCCTCAGAATTAGGACTAAGTGGACACCGTGACACTCCGCTCTTTTGAACTTCACCATCATGCTCTTCAAAATTGCTGCTCTCATAGTCCTCAAAATTAGGACTAAGTGGACATCGTGACACTCTGTTCTTTTGAACTTCACCATCATGCTCTTCAAAACTACTGCTCTCATAGTCCTCAGAATTGGGACTAAGTGGACATCGTGACACTCCGTTCTTTTGAACTTCACCATCATGCTCTTCAAAACTGCTGCTCTCATAGTCCTCAGAATTAGGACGAAGTGGACATCGTGACACTTTGTTCTTTTGAACTTCACCATCATGCTCTTCATCACTGCGGCTTTCATAGTCCTTAGAAGTAGGATTAAGTGGAATTTGTGACTCTTTATTTATTTGAAATTCTTCATCCCCTCTTTCATCAGTGTTGCTCTCATAGTCCTTAGAATCAGGACTAAGTGGAAGAATTGACTTTCTATTCATAGTGGAAGAATTCCCGCTATATTCATCGATATGAATAAAGTTGTTACGCGATGAAGATGTAGATGGTGTATAAATCGAAACTTCACTATCAGAACAATCCACCCCTTTCAAATAGAAGATGTTGAATGATACAAATGGAGAGTCGCCTAAAGATATTATATAGCTTAAAGAATGAAATTTTCCCTCCAAAAAGTTTCGCGAAAATAATTTCCCTCCAAAAATTTTCGCAAAAATATTTCCCTCCAAAAAGTCTGTTAGATTTATTTACCTTCAATATTTTGTTCTACAATTTATTGAAAAATGTAAACTAAATTTTTTTATGAAATAAATCATTAAAATTAAAATTGTAAACTACAACTTCTACATTAATTATTTTAATAGTTAAAGTATATAATATTTACCAAACAATTGAATTTTTATTTTTTAGATTTTTATAATATATTCTAAAACAAATTATCCCACATTCAACCCGTTGTAAAACAATTTTACAATATTCGCTTTATAATATTTTAAAACAAATTATCCCACATTAACCATACGGTAAAACATCTCCGTAATTTCACTTATATATTAAAATTTCATTATCACTATTACTCACATCACATCCAAGCTTTCTGAAAAACGTTGAAAGACTCGTGAATTTGTGGAGCAGCTACATCGCTATCAACAACATATTCAACGAAGAATTCTCGCAATTGAAAGGTAAGTTAAATTTTTTTCCTTAAAGATTTTTTTTTTAATTAATAATTTTTCTAAGCCAAAATAACAATTACATCCGTCGTAAGCATGGTGGGCCCGATCAAACTCAATCGCCCAATACCTGTGGGTGGACCGCTGTGGTGTCACGGGGGCGGGGAGGTCGGGCGAGCGGGTGGGGTGTGAGGGCGTGGGGGGGGATAGGGGGTGTGGGGGCGGCCCAGCAGCTCACCCGCCTGTCGTGGGGTTGGGCGATTCTTAGAATCGCCCAATCCCCGTGGCGAGCGGGTGAGCTGCTAGGGTGGGCGCCACAGCCCGACTCGTCCCCTACCTCCAACCCCCCTCCCGACACCCTCACTACCTTCACCCACACCCCGCGCCCCTGCCCCCTTAATCCCTACCAACCCAACCCACTGCCCGCCCGAGCGCCCTCACCCTTCCCCCTGCCCAGCCCGGGCGCCCTCACAACCCCCCGCGCCCCAACCCTCCCAACCCCCCTACCGGCCCAGGCGCCCTGCTAACCCCCCGCGCCCGGGTACCCACACAACCCCCCGCGCCCCAGCCCTCTCAACCACCCGCCCCCCCTGGCCCGGGCACCCTCACCCGCCCCCCCAACCGCCCCTCCACCCGGCCCCGGTGCCCTCACCCGCCCCCCGGCCCGGGCGCCCTCACCCATCCTGTCACGCCCCTACACCTGCAGTAGTCTTTCAACCGCTTATAGCGAGGTGTGGAACTACCAACCGTTTTATTTTCACCAATACTTACGATTGTAGACTATGCCTTAACATTCCATACTTAGTTTTATTTTTGTTACCAAGTATTATTAATGTGCCTTTATACCAATGAACACCCATACACATTCATTATCAACAGCATTGAACAAGAGAATGCATAACAGTATAAAGGGAGGGGCAACTCCCTGCAATATGAGTCTAACCGAATATCAATATATATAATTTTTCCACTTTTACAAAGTACAGACTAAGTCCTTGGGAAACCCCAAATTATACTTAGCCAAATTTCCAACTTCGGCAAACTCGGTTGCCCAGCTCGTCAGCACCTTCGCACGGTCGCCGCACGACTCACCAACTCTTTGTTCACCTTGTTGCACGTCTTCGCCGGTTCACTCTTTGTTTGGTCGCAAGCACCCAAACCGTGTACACCTGCCCACACGCAGTCCCACTTACCAACTCTTGGAAAATGCCCAAATCGTGTGAACAGCACATAATACCGCCTGCCCAACTCTACGACCTCCGGTTCCAACCTTCGTTTCACGGTCGTGTCGTTTGCCCAACTTGGGCGCTCCTCCAAGTCGCCATACACGGGCACCTCCAACCGAGACACACTTATCTCCACAACCCAACACACCAACAAGTCTCTGTGCACACTTGCACGATGGGCGGGCGCTCACCCGAGTCGCCAAGACACCCACGCCAAGCCTTCGCACAAACCGGGCGCCACACATCCACCGTGCACGCCTCACCCAACTGTCGGGCGCACCTGCCCGCACCTTCACCCAATACCAAGTTCAACGCTCTTCTTCCGTGCGACTAGCCCAAGAATGGGCGCATGTGAACTGCGCCTTTCCTCCTTGAATCTGTGCACTTAGATCTGCGCTCAACTCCCTTTAGCAAAGATGTTCAAGCGTTGGTTGATTGCTGTCCAAATGAGCCAACGCAACACAAATATATATGCGTTGGAGGGGAGGTCATGGCTTGCCCAGCCGACCTCACCCACGCCCTTGCTCCATCGCAAAAGCCCCTAAGTCACCAAGTCGGCCTCCATGCCTTCTCCACGCCATATAAACAAGTCTCCTCCTCACAAATGTGCATAAGTGTCATCGCATGTTTGGAGAGCTCGCACTTTCCACCGTCGCACTTCAAGTCGGAGTTCACACATCGTGTAACCGCTGCCCGTTCAGACTTCAACCATGCGCACGCACGTCCGCCCGCGCGCCCAGAACCGCAGGTCGTTACATCCTCCTCCACCTGAAGTCGTTGTCGTCCTCGACAACATACCATCCTGGTAGCCATCCACCAAGATCATCAATATCCATGATGTCAACTCCTCCACATACTGCAAACATCCCTGCAACATATGTAGGACCATCGTCTCCATCATGTCTCGCCTCGGCAACCATCTATCACCAAGATCATCATACCAAGGTATACACCTCATCGGTATGTCATACATCAGAGATCATCTCAATCCATGATCATCGATCACCCTGTCACAATCTCCACATGTTGCTCTCCACCGTGGAAGGTTGGCCCCTCCATCTAAGCTACATGCCCACTGCAGCATCCCGTGTCGACCTCATCATGTGTCATCATGTGAACTGCTGCCATGGTACTCCAACATAGTGCTAACACATCTCTGCACATTGAGCTCCCTCATGTTTGAACTAGTCGGATGACCAGTCCAACTGTCACGCTCAAACCATGAGAATGCACACCCTCATGCCACCATCAATCGTTTCTCAAAACATCCCGTCACATCCTCAACTCGATCAAGAATCCATCTCCATACAAGTGTAAGCCATGCTCAGGTCCATGAAGTAGTCCTCATGTCATCTGCAACATGTTGTCCATGATGTTTGGTGTCAATGTGCTGCATGAAACCAGCCACATCTATCCCAACATCATCCATGTGTGTATCTCCTCCATATGAAGAGATCATCTCATCAATCTCCAACTCTCGGTGTGCCACATTCAGGTCCATGAAGCAACCTCCATCATATCTGCAATGTGCCATCCCTCAAGTCTGCCATAGAAACAAGTATGCACCTGTCTCATCTATCCATATGCTGCCCATGATCATAGATCAATCAGCTCCCATGTGTCAAAAGTAGTTGAGTCTCGGCTCAACCCATGCCCAAGTGTTGCCACCAAGGCATCATCATCGTTGTAACTCCAAAAGTCACAACAGTCTCATGTCATCATGAGCCCCATGTGTCATCTCCAACCAACATCTCAGCAAGCATACAAGTCTCGGCCCAAAGCTCTCCGCAAGATGCCTCAGCTCTCCATGTAGTAGGAATGCTCCATAGTCTGCCCACAACTCCATCCAAGTCCATGGCCTTGTTGTACATAAGTGCACAACCTCTCCATCGGCTCATAATAAGTCTCCATGTCACATCAGCAAATCCATCTGCACAACATCCCTGCCTTGGCACTCCTCATTGGATGCCTATAAGTGACACCTCTTCAAGTGCTCTTGCATGATGTCCCTGCATAAGACTGCCATTCTTTATGTCTCCAACCTGATGTCCATGACTAAGTTGCCCATGTAGTCCAACCAAGTAGACTCATCACAACAATCGCTCATTCTCATCCAAGTCTGCAATCTTCGGTCTAGTGAACTCGGTCACCCAACCATATCATCATCATCACATGAGTCTCTCCATCATAGCTCCCCCACTAAAGGTTCCACCAAGACTTGCTTCTTGGTCTCAGCCATGAGAAGTCCACCCAAGCATCATCATACCCAAGTGTGTGCCCTTCAATCTGTCCATGAGTCATGCCGGGCACTTAGCCAATTCTCCATATGGCTAAAGCATGACCCAATCCTCCACAACGATCATCATGTTCCTCCCTTGTCACGGACCTTTGCACCTTCTACTATAAGGTCACAAACAACCCCAACAATTCTTGCAACAATCAACAATCCTTGCTTCTCCATACAAGGTCTCATCATAGTCATCCATGGTAAGATGCTCCCTTGCATTGGCAAACTGACTTTTCCCTCCCCTGCATACGGTCCATCTACCAAATGCTTAAGTGAAACACAAGTATCAGTAGTACTTACATCATCATCATGAGGCTCCTCCATGTGAGTATCCTCATCCATCCATGTCTGCAAACTACACGATCCTGGTCCAACTTGATCAATCTCAAGTTCATCCTTCATCGTTATCATATCTACAACATCTTCCACTATCACAGCTTCCTCTTCCTTGTTGGCACAATCTGCAACTTCATCCTGCTCCATTGTCCAACCAAGTTGAAGAAGTTCGTCTTCAACGTTCTTTTCCAAGACTTCAAGTTCCTTTCGAATCTGGGGATTCTCTTCTTTCATCCGCTTCAACCTGTATAAGGTCAACAAGAGCTTTCCTTCGCATTCTTCCAAACCTGCCATGCCTTGTCGTTCAGCTTGGTCCAAGCACTAAGCTTCACCTCTGCTAAACCTGTTTCACCGTTCACCAGCTTCACCAAGTTCCCTGCAACCATGAACCGGCCCTTGTTCCACTTGTATGTGAAACTAGTTTCCTTCACCTGCAAGTACCTGCTTCCACTGTCACTTCGTCATGAGCAACCCTGCTCTAACACCAGCTCCAACCAAGCTCTAATACTAACTATCAAGGTTGGTATCAGCTTTTCGTCAAGCTTCCTCAACCCTGAATCTTCTCTGATACCAACTGTCACGCCCCTACACCTGCGGTAGTCTTTCAACCGCTTATAGCGAGGTGCGGCACTACCAACCGTTTTCTTTTCACCAATACTTACGATTGTAGACTACACCTTAACATTCCATACTTAGTTTTATTTTCGTTACCAAGTATTATTAATGTGACTTTATACCAATGAACACCCATACACATTCATTATCAACAGCATTAAACAAGAGAAATGCACAACAGTATAAAGGGAGGGGCAACTCCCTGCAATATGAGTCTGCCCGAATATCAATATATATAATTTTTCCACTTTTACAAAGTACAGGCTAAGTCCTTGGGAAACCCCAAATTATACTTAGCCAAATTTCCAACTTCGGCAAACTCGGTTGCCCAGCTCGTCGGCACCTCCGCACGGTCGCCGCACGACTCACCAACTCTTCGCTCACCTTGTTGCACGTCTTCGCCGGTTCGCTCTTCGTTTGGTCGCAAGTGCCCAAACCGTGTACACCTGCCCACACACAGTCCCACTTACCAACTCTTGGAAAATGCTCAAATCATGTGAACAGCACATAATACCGCCTGCCCAACTCTACGACCTCCGGTTCCAACCTTCGTTTCACGGTCGTGTTGTTTGCCCAACTTGGGCGCGCCTCCAAGTCGCCATACACGGGTGCCTCCAACTGAGACACACTTCCGTCCACAACCAACACACCAACAAGTCTCTGTGCACACTTGCACGATGGGCGGGCGCTCACCCGAGTCGCCAAGACACCCACACCAAGCCTTCGCACAAACCGGGCGCCACACATCCACCGTGCACGCCTCACCCAACTGCCAAGCGCACCTGCCCGCACCTTCACCCAATACCAAGTTCAACGGTCTTCTTCCGTGCCACTAGCCCAAGAATGGGTGCATGTGAATTGTGCCTTTCCTCCTTGAATCTGCGCACTTAGATCTGCGCTCAACTCCCTTTAGCGAAGATGTTCAAGCGTTGGTTGATTGTTGTCCAAATGAGCCAACGCAACACAAATATATATGCGTTGGAGGGGAGGTCATGGCTTGCCCAGCCGACCTCACCCACGCCCTTGCTCCATCGCAAAAGCCCCTAAGTCACCAAGTCAGTCTCCATGCCTTCTCCACACCATATAAACAAGTCTCCTCCTCACAAATGCGCATAAGTGTCATCGCATGTTTATAGAGCTCGCACTTTCCACCGTCGCGCTTCAAGTCGGAGTTCGCACATCGTGTAACTGCTGCCCATTCAGACTTCAACCGCGTGCACGCACGTCTGCCCGCGTGCCTAGAACCGCAAGTCGTTACACATCCTCACCCGCCACCCCACCCGGCCCAAGCACCCTCACCCGCCCCCTCGCCCGGGCGCCCTAACCCACCCTCAACCGCGCCCTCACCCGCCTCACCCTCCCGGGCGCCCTCACCCGCCTCAACCGCGCCCCCACCCGGCCCGAGCGCCCTCACCCGCCTCACCCTGTAAGGACCTGTGGTCCTTGGCACGCCCTCCGGATGAAGTGCGACCACGGGTGGACAGCGTGCGCGCAGTTGCAGTGAACGAACGGAGGAAGTGCGACTGCGGTGCGATGTGCGAGCTCTTGGTTGAAGTGTGCGATATACTTATGCGCATATGAGAGAAGGGGTGAGCTGTCTATATGGCGTGGTGGCACGATTAAACTCATATGGAGGCCGACCTACATCGCACAAAGCCGATGAGGTGTTTTGGCAAGTTTGCGATGGCGGTTGGGGTGTTGGGCGATTCGGCTGGGCAGCCAGACTACGCCCTGCACTTGGTATATATGCGATGAGCGTGGAGCTCATTCATCATCAGCTCATTCGCTCTTCATTCATGTAAAGGAGTAGGCGCAGGTCTATAGTGCGCAGTTCTAAGGAGAAGAAGGCACAGGTTGACATGCGTCCATCCTTAGGCAGGGCTGCACAAAGAAGATGTGTTTAACTCGGTTGTGGGTGAAGGCGCGGGCAGGGTCGCCCAGTGGTTGAGTAAATGGCATGGACGGGTGTGTGGCGCCCGCATTATGCGATGACTTGGCGCGGGTGTCTTGTTGACTCGGGGGAGCGGCCGCCCGGTGTGCAAGTGTGCACGAAGACTTGTTGGTTTGTTGGGTTGTGAACGGAAGTGTGTCTCACGTAGAGGCACCCGTGTGTGGCGACTTGGAGGCGCGCCCAAGTTGGGCAAACGACACGACCGTGAGACGAAGGTTGGAATCGGAGGTCGTAGAGTTAGGCAGGCGGTACTACGTGTTGTTCACACGATTTGGGCATTTGTCAAGAGTTGGCAAGTGGGACTGCGTGTGGGCAGGTGTACACGGTTTGGGAGTTTGCGACCAAACGAAGAGCGAACTGGCGAAGACGTGCGACGAGGTGAACAAAGGGTTGGAGAGTCGTGCGGCGACCGTGCGGAGGTGCCGACGAGCTGGGCAACCGAGTTTGCCGAAGTTGGAAATTTGGCTAAGTATAAATTTGGGGTTTCCCAAGGACTTAGCCTATACTTTGTAAAAGTGGAAAAATTATATATATTGATATTCGGGCAGACTCATATTGCAGGGAGTTGCCCCTCCCTTTATATTGTTGTGCATTTCTCTTGTTAATGTTGTTGATAATGAATGTGTATGGGTATTCATTGGTATAAAGGAACACATAATAATACTTGGAAACGAAAATAAAACTAAGTATGGAATGTTAAGGCGTTGTCCACGAACATAAGTGTTGGTGAAAAGAAAGTGTTCGGTGGTGCCGCACCTCGCTAAGAGCGGTTGAAAGACTACCGCTGGCTTGGGGGCGTGACAGATGGTATCAGAGCTCGGTTGGAGCTGGAGAGCAAGGTTGCTCGTGACGAAGTGACAGTGGAAGCAGGTACTTGCAGGTGAAGGAAGTTGGTTTCACATACAAGTGGAACAGGGGCTGGTTCATGGTTGCAGGGAACTTGGTGAAGCTGGTGAATGGTGAAACAGGTTTAGCAGGGGTGAAGCTTAGTGCTTGGGCCAAGATGAACGACAAGGCATTGCAGGTTTGGAAGAATGTGAAGGGAAGCTCTTGCTTACCTTATACAGGTTGAAGCGGATGAAAGAAGAGAACCCCCGGATTCGAGATAAGCTTGAAGTCTTGGAAAAGAATGTTGAAGACGAACTTCTTCAACTTGGATGGACAATGGAGCAAGATGAAGTTGCAGATTGTGCTAACAAGGAAGAGGAAGTCGTGATGACTGAGGATGTTTCAAATGTGACAACAATGGAGGATGAACTTGAGATTGATCAAGTTGGACCAGGATTGTGTAGTTTGCAGACATGGATGGATGAGGATACTCATATGGAGGAACCTCATGATGATGAAGTAAGTATTGATACTTGTGTTTCACTTGAGCATTTGGTAGATGGACTGTATGCAGGGAAGGGCAAAGCCAGTTTGCCAATGCAAGGGAGCATCTTACCATGGATGACTATGATGAGACCTTGTATGGAGAAGCAAGGATTGTTGATTGTTGCAGGACTTGTTGGGGTTGTTTGTGACCTTATGGTAGAAGGTGCAAAGGCTCGTGACAAGGGAGGAACATGATGATCATTGCGGAGGATTGGGTCATGCTCTAGCCACATGGAGAATTGGCTAAGTGCCCGGCATGACTCATGGACAGATTGGAGGGCACACACTTGAGGTATGATGATGCTTGGGTGGACTTCTCATGGCCGAGAACAAGAGCAAGTTTTGGTGGAACCTTCAGTGGAGGAGCCATGATGGAAGGGACTCGTGATGTGATGATGATGATATGGTTAGGTGACCGAGTTCACTAGACCGAAGATTGAAGACTTGGATGAGGATGACCGATTGTTGTGATGAGTCTACTTGGTTGGACTACATGGGAAACTTAGTCATAGACATCATGTTGGAGACATGGAGCATGACAGTCTTATGCAGGGACATTATTCGGAAGCACTTGTAGAGGTGTCACTTATGGGCATCCAATGAGGAGTGCCAAGGCAGGGATGTTGTGCAGGTAGATTTGCTGATGTGACATGGAGATGTTTTATTTATGAGCCAATGGGGAGGTTGTGCACTTATGTACAACAAGGCCATGGACTTGGATGGAGTTGTGAGCAGACTATGGAGCATTCCTACTACATGGAGAGCTGAGGCATCTTGCAGAGACCTTTGGGCCGAGACTTGTATGCTTGCTGAGATGTTGGTTGGAGATGACTCATGGAGCTCATGATGACATGAGATTGTTGTGACTTTTGGGGACTTCGTATATGGTGGACTTGGAGGATCTAATGCATTGAGGAGTTGAGGTCAGAAACTTTGATGCAGGTGCATACTTCCGAGTACATGCATGGGTGTGGCTTGGAAGAGTGACTTGATGTGGAGGATCGATATGAGACACTTTGGAGTGATGGAGTTACAATGATGAGGATGCTTTGGTGACTACACTTGGGCATGGGTTGAGCCAAGACTCAACTACTTTTGACACATGGGAGTTGATTGATCTACGATCATGGGCAGCACGTGGATAGATGAGACAAGTGTATACTTGTTTCTATGGCAAACTTTAGGGGTGACACATTGCAGATATGATGGAGGTTGCTTCATGGACATGGATGTGGCACACCGAGAGTTGGAGATTGATGAGATGATCTCTTCACTTTGAGGAGATACACACATGGATGATGTTGGGATAGATGTGGCTGATTTCATGTAGCACATTGACACCAAACATCATGGACAGCATGTTGCAGATGAGATGAGGGCTACTTCATGGACCTGAGCATGGCTTACACTTATATGGAGATGGATTCTTGATCGAGTTGAGGATGTGACAGGATGTTTTGAGAAACGACTGATGGTGGCATGAGGATGTGCATTCTCACGGTTTGAGCGTGACAGTTGGATTAGCTACCCAACTAGTTCAGACATGGGGGTCGACAGTGTGCAGAGATGTGTTAGCATTATGTTGGAGTACCATGGCAGCAGTTCACATGATGACACATGATGAGGTCGACACGGGATGTTGTAGTAGGCATGTAGCTTAGATGGAGGGGCCAGCCTTCCACGGGGGAGAGCAGCATGTGGAGATTGTGACAGGGTGATTGATGATCATGGATTGAGATGATCTCTGATGTATGACATACCGATGAGGTGTATACCTTGGTATGGTGATCTTGGTGACAGATGGTTGCCGAGGCAAGACATGATGGAGACGGTGGTTCTACATATGTTGCAGGGATGTTGCAGTATGTGGAGGAGTTGACATCATGGATATTGATGATCTTGGTGGATGGCTACCAGGATGGTATGTTGTCGAGGACGACAACGACTTCAGGTGGAGGAGGATGTAAGGACCTGCGGTCCTTGGCACGCCCGCCGGATGAAGTGCGACCGCGGGTGGACAGCGTGCGCGCGGTTGGAGTGAACGAACGGAGGAAGTGCGACTGCGGTGCGATGTGCGAGCTCTTGGTTGAAGTGTGCGATATACTTATGCGCATATGAGAGAAGGGGCGAGCTGTTTATATGGCGTGGTGGCACGATTAAACTCATATGGAGGCCGACCTACATCGCACGAAGCCGACGGGGTGTTTTGGCAAGTTTGCGATGGCGTTTGGGGTGTTGGGCGAGTCGGCTGGGCAGCCAGACTACGCCCTGCACTTGGTATATATGCGATGAGCATGGAGCTCATTCATCATCAACTCATTCACTCTTCATTCATGTAAAGGAGTAGGCGCAGGTCTATAGTGCGCAGTTCTAAGGAGAAGAAGGCACAGGTTGAGATGCGCCCATCCTTGGGCAAGGCTGCACGAAGAAGACGTGTTTAACTCAGTTGTGGGTGAAGGCGCGGGCAGGGTCGCCCGGTGGTTGAGTAAAGGGCGTGCACGGGTGTGTGGCACCCGCATTGTGCGACGACTTGGCGCGGGTGTCTTGGTGACTCGGGTGAGCGCCCGCCCGGCGTGCAAGTGTGCACGAAGACTTGTTGGTGTGTTGGGTTGTGAACGGAAGTGTGTCTCGGGTAGAGGCGCCCGTGTGTGGCGACTTGGAGGCGCGCCCAAGTTGGGCAAACGACACGACCGTGAGACGAAGGTTGGAACCGGAGGTCGTAGAGTTGGGCAGGCGGTACTATGTGCTGTTCACACGATTTGGGCATTTGTCAAGAGTTGGCAAGTGGGACTGCGTGTGGGCAGGTGTACACGGTTTGGGAGTTTGCGACCAAACGAAGAGCGAACTGGCGAAGACGTGCGACGAGGTGAACAAAGGGTTGGAGAGTCATGCGGCGACCGTGCGGAGGTGCCGACGAGCTGGGCAACTGAGTTTGCCAACGTTGGAAATTTGGCTAAGTATAAATTTGGGGTTTCCCAAGGACTTAGCCTATACTTTGTAAAAGTGGAAAAATTATATATATTGATATTCGGGCAGACTCATATTGCAGGGAGTTGCCCCTCCCTTTATACTGTTGTGCATTTCTCTTGTTAATGTTGTTGATAATGAATGTGTATGGGTATTCATTGGTATAAAGGAACACATAATAATACTTGGAAACGAAAATAAAACTAAGTATGGAATGTTAAGGCGTAGTCCACGAACATAAGTATTGGTGAAAAGAAAGTGTTCGGTGGTGCTGCACCTCGCTAAGAGCGGTTGAAAGACTACCGCCGGCTTGGGGGCGTGACACACCCGCTCGGACGCCCTCACCCGCCTGCCCGCCTGGCGCCCTCGCCCGCCTCACCCGCCCGGCGCCCTCACCCGCCCGCCCGCCCGCCTGGCGCCCTCGCGCGCCTCACCCGCCCGCCCGCCCAACGCCCTCACCCGCCCGCCCACCTGGCGCCCTCACCCACTCAACGCCCTCACCCGCCCGCTCTCCCCGGGCGCCCTGACCCACCCTCCCTCTATCGCGCCACCCGGGCGGCCCGTGCCCCCGCCCTGCAGGCGGCAGGGCGATTCCGGGAATTGCCCTGCCGCCTACCGGGCGGGGGCGAGGGCCGCCCGGGTGGCGCCGACCGAGTCCGGCGCCACCCATGTGGCCCCCTGCCGGGCGGGGGCACGGGCGGCTCGGGTGGCGCGGCCGAGGCAGGCGCCACCTGGGCGGCCCGCGCCCCCGCCTGCCAGGCCGCAGCGCAGGCACCACCCGTGCGGCCCGCGCCCCCGCCCGGCATCGCCCTGCCGCCTACCGGGCGCGGGCGAAGGCCACGCCACCCGGGCGGCCCTCGCGAATCGCCCTACCGCCTGGCGGGTGCGGGTGAGGGCCGTGCCACCCGGGCGGGCCCTCACCCCCGCCTGCTCGGCAGGGGCGAGGGCCGCCCAGGTGGCGCGGCCGAGGGAGGGTGGGTGAGGGCGGGCGTGTTGGTAGGCGGGTGAGGGCGCCGGGCGGGGGGGCGGGTGAGGGCACCCAGGCAGGCGAGGGCGCAGGGTGGGCAGGCAGGTGAGGGCGTCGGGCGGGTGAGGCAAGCGAGGGCGTCGGGCGGGCGGGCAGGTGAGGGCACTGGGCAGGTGAGGCGGGTGAGCGAGCGAGGGCACCGGGCGGGCAGGCGGGTGAGGCGGGCGAGGGTGCTGGGCAGGCGGGTGAGGGAGCCGGGCAGGAGGGTGGGCAGGCGGGGCAGGCGAGGCGGGCGAGGGCGCCGGGCGGGTGAGGCAGGTGAGGTGGGCGAGGGCGCCAGGGCGGGGGAGGCGGGCGAGGGCACCGGGCGGGTGGGCGGGCGAGGGCGCCGGGCGGGCCGGGCGGGCGAGGGCGTCGGGCAGGTGGGCGGGCGAGCCGGGCGAGCGAGCGGGGCAAGGGCGCCGGGCGGGTGAGGCAGGCGAGGGCGTAGGGCGGGCGAGCAGGTGAGGGCGCCCGAGCGGGGGAGGTGGGCGAGGGCGTCGGACGGGCGGGGCAAGCGAGGGCGGCGGGCGGGTGAGGCACGTGGGCGAGGGCGGCGGGCGGGCGGGTGAAGGCGTCGGGCGGGTGAGGCTGTCAGATGGGCGAGCGGGTGAGGGCGCTCAGGCCGGGGGGGGTTGGGGGGGTTGGGAGGGTTGGAGGGGGGGGGGGGCGCCCGCGCTGGGTGGCGGGGGTTGGGTAGGGGGCGCCCGAGCCACCGGGGAGGGTTCGGAGGGTTGGGGTGAGCGGGTGGGTGGGGGCACCCGCGCCGGCCGGGGGGGGGTTGCGAGGGCGCCCGGGCGAGGTGGTGGGTGAGGGTGCCCAGGCCGAGCGGGCGGGGGTTTGGGAGGGTTGAGGCGCGTGGGGTTGTGAGGGCACCCAGGCGGGGGGGTGGGTGAGGGCACCCGAGGGTGTGGTGGGAGGGTTGGGCCGCAGGGGCACCGGTGGGGAGGGCTGCGTGGGCGCCCGCAGGGGGGCCTGGGTGGGCGCGCCTAGGGCGATGAGGGGTTGGGGTGAGGCGCCATTACATTTTTTTTGTACTTATTGAAAAAAATAGACATTTCATATAATATATATATATATAGTTAATTTTGAAATGTTTTATTCGTGATTTACTTTTTTTACACTCGAATGTTAATGCATGCCCTTTTGGAATGTGAGGGGTGGTGGGTGGGGCGATTATTGATCATACAAATAAAAAATTTATGATATATTTTCGTTGTTAATTTAAGTTAATATGTTTTTATTATTCACTGATTTATGTGTTTCTATTTTCAGGAAAATGGCATCAAAGAGAATTTCAGTGAATCTTTCTGGACCAAAAACTCTTAAAGGTGCATCTTCAAGAAACATTGGTGAACGAACTCCACCTGAGCTCATGACTACAAAGCTTTCAAGTGATAAGAAGATGATTTCAGACTGGAAGAATTCGAAAGAAATGAAATTTCCATCAAGAATCTGGTATGTGAAAGAAAAAGAAAGGACAATGTGAATATATATCTATATATTGATATACCGAATGATAATGGAATTTTTGAGGTGATGGCAAGAGTCATAGATATGTGTTCGGTACCGGACACTGAAGTTGTTTACATACTTACAAAGGCTCCCAAGTCACATGAAAGGATTAAATACCGACTATCATATTCATTGTATGACACGAGAGAGGTATCTACAAAGTTGTGTAAACAAATCGTAAATGAGATGACACAAAACATTGTAATTATTGTTATTTATATTTGTATTTTGCATGCTTGAAAGTGTCTCGCTATATTTTTTAGCTTTGTTTTTTATTGACATGTGATATTTTGTTTGGCAAAATTTTGTTGAAAGTTGTTCAATTAGGTTGGGAGGCATTCATTTCATAAAGCATGATATCATGAAAGTTGTTAGCAGTTTTTACTCATTGTCAGAAGAAGATATGGAAAATAGGAAAAATGTAGTAATTGATGATGCTACAAAACTACATCCAAAGAATCAGAAGAAAAAAAGGCCTCTGGTGGATAAATCTAGCAAGGGTAAACAAGTTACTTTTGAGAATGATGAAGTTGAAATTGACAGTGAAACATATGTTGTCATTACTGAAGATGACATTGGAATTGAGAAGAGCCATAAAAAACCAAAAGTAACAATGCCCAAGAATAAATCTGTTGGGAATGTTATGACCAAGAAAAGTAACGCTAAAAATTTTGAAGCAGTATTTACCAGCAGTCAAGAACCTAGTGAAACTTCAAAAGAAAGCAAAGAAATCATTACACCAGGAGCTGATTTAAAGGATGGCATTATCAAAACAAAACACAATGTCATTCGAGAGAATTTGACAAAGAGAAACTTAATTGATGGTGGTCGCACATTTCAACTTAATGTCAGGAAAACCTATAAAGCAAGCGAAGGACAATGTCAATATCAAGTTAGAAAGCCACATCATCTGCATGTTCACAACTTGAAGACATTGGTGAGGTACAATCCATATGCTCATGTGGTTAGTTATGTGCTTCTTGTTGATCTACTTCAAGTTCCCAACAAAGAAGCATTTGATAAGTCAAAATGTTTTGAATACAATTATTATGTGCTTGGGGGGAACCATTCTATAGAAGCTCAAAGACAATTGATGGATGAATATCCTAATAACCCACGTTTTGAAACAATGAAATGTATCATTTACGCTAGTTTATCAGATACAGAAGCAAAGTTAGTGGCATGGGATCATAATTCAGATAATGAATATAGGATGTCTATGACTTTCATCCAAAGGGTTAGATTTATTCATAGTGAAATTGAAGAAAAATGTGGTGGGGATAGGATAAATGTTACTACAGATTTTCGAAAGGAATGTTGTATGGAAATAGGATATCAAATTGAAGAGAAAACAAATTCAAAAGGTGGAAAAGGAAACAAAAATAGTGATTTATTCAGAGGTGTTGATAACATTTTCCAATTGGCATTTAGAACTGGAGATGTTTGGAAGTTGATTGATGAGATTTTTAGCATGTGGGAAGACATTGCCATTAAAAACCAAAAGGTCAAAAATTCTAAGCCATTGATATGTGGCAATAGTAAATTAGCTCCTTAAATGAAGTAGCTTCCAGACGATATGACTATCACACCTTGGAGGGCGATGCAAGGAGTGAAAGATGATAAAATTGTCAAAACAATATTATCTTGTGTGAGGTCAGGGGAATTATCATTGGAGGAAATGTCTGAAGAATTTCAAAAGTAAGTTTGTTGAATTATTTTTATTTATTTCTAGATTATAATTATGTTTTAAATAAAACATGTTGTTCTTGGTAGTATTTGTTATACATATCATTATATTAACTTTTTGTTACTTTATCTATGCAGTCACAAATTTTATATGAAAATTCAAGAACAAATGGTTAGATTGTTGAATGAAGATAGTTGGGATGATGTTGTACGCAACTATCCAGATTCAAGTTCTACATCAACATTAAAAGCTTTTTGCCTTGCATTTAAAAAGGTATCTTGATTTATACATTCATTTTTATTCACTTGTGTACTATTTTTAATTTATAACTTACACATATATTTGTTTATTTTATAAAAGATGAGGAAGGATGATAATGGAGCGCCAGATAGTTTCAAAACCTTTATTGAAAAAATAAAGATCAAAAGAATCAAAAAGCAACGTATTAAGAATGTTCAACTTGATCCAAGTCTTAATCATTTCATTTGGAATGGGCTAGACACTATTCAATATCAAGTAATACAAAGCGACTGTGAAGACATTGCTAAACTCATACCTAAAAGGGATTATGCCCTAGTCATTGCAGATATTCCCCATGGTTTCAATATTCCAAACATTGATTATGATAGTGACCCTTATATTTATCAAGCTTTTAGTAAAGTGGTTTCGGGATTTGTAGAAGTCACGTCATCACCATTATGGAGATTTGTGACATTTCATTCAAACACACAATTTGCAATGATATTGTCAAGCTTCAAGGGGAAAACAAATTCAAAGATGCAGCTTACATGGTAAGACGTTTAAAATGTATATTTGATTAATGTTGAAAAATTTATTTATGTACAAGTTAATTGAACTTTTACTATTTCATGTTACAGGAAAAATCCAAATCTTCTTAACAATTAAGATCAACAATTTATAAATGATTGTGAGTTCATTCATATTGATAGTTGGGCAAAAGATGATAGCCATATGTCTATGATTTTTAATCAGGTAGATGGAAAGAGTCATAGCCAAATACTGACTTATGATGCTGTTTTGAGAAAACTAACGTATGAAGACAAAGAAGCAAAAGGAGAGATAGTTAACATTTATCAAAAACCACAATTATTGATTAACTATCTTATAGACATTTGTTCGGATAAAGGAGATTGGGTTCTGGATTTATTTTTTGGCTCAGGTAAGTTTTATTATATGGAATTGAATTTCAATATGTTATTTTTTAATTAATATGCCATTGTACTAATTTAGTTCATTATTTCTTTTGTGCTTGATAATTAGGTACAACACTAGCATGTTGCCTTCAAAAAGGAAGAAATTGCATTGCAATTGAAAAAGATCCAGTACAGTGCAATTTCATTCAGCAAAGAATTAATGCTCTTCAATTTCTTCCAGATGCAATGCAAGAAATTGGGTTGAAGAAAGGGGACTTTAGTGAATCACGTGTGGCAAAAAAGGCAAAGGAACCCCAACCACCATTACATGGAATGTTTGGAAAGACATACATTGGGAGATTCTCAGACATCAAAGACCCATTAGAAGAGGAATATGAGCAAAATGAAACAGAAAATATTGTGGAACAAGACAATGATGAAACTCTAGAGGACGAAGAGTTTGGATTACGTGACATTGTTGATTAAATTTAAGTTATGCTTGTAAATCAAGCTTTGCAATGTTTTGACTTTGACATTTTATGAGAAGAATAAACACTCAATTAGGGTTGTTATACGTTCAATATTTGTAATATGTGATTTTCGCATTGATTTTTAAGTTAATCATTATTTTTTGAAAAAAAAAAAGTGATTATTATTATTTTTTTGATATGAAATTCATAAAAAAAGCTATTATTTAACCATTCTTAGTTAAAATTATCATATAAAAATTGTGATTTTGACATGTCAATTCTAGCAAAAAATTATCAAAACGTGTAGTTTTTTAGTTATATTTATGTTAAAAATGGTTATTTTTATGTCCATTGTTAAAAGATATTGTTTTTTAGAAACAATTATTTCATGTGGATTGAAAAATTAATTAAGGATGTATAAATATGTAGAATATCGAAAATTCTAAATATCGACCTCCTAATTTAAAAATGCAAAACAATAAAAACCTCACTAAAAAAAAAGTTAAAATTAAAATAAAAAACAAGAAAATGTGAAGAAAACGACCACTTCAAAAATGATCAAATTTAGAAAATAATTATTTACATTTTATACATTAGAAAATTTAAAGCCAAAAAACAGGTCTTTTAAAAAAAGGGGGTGATGCAGAATACTCACTTTTTTAAATCAGCATGAAAATCACTACCATTTTAAAGCGATTCTAAAACGTAATGTACATAAAAAAATTAAAGTGCCAAAAACTATGCTCTAAAAAAAACATGTTCGTTCTTCATCACCCCTTTTCAAAATCAGGTCACTTTTTTGCTATCTCTACGAAATGGGTAACAGTATCAGTTCCCGTTTCAAAGTTTACATTGTTTTCTATATGTAAGAAATTACCACCTTGTACCTGATCGCTACCTATCCCTGCAGAATGAGAACCAAGAGCAGTTGAAACGATTGTTGTGGTAGTAGATTCATTGAGTGAATCCTTGTGTAATGAGTCATGAGTTGTGGATAAAAGAGGATGAAAAGAATCCCTTGAAGAAACATCACTTCCAATCAAATCTGATTCAAGATTTGGATTTTTCATCAATAGATCAACATCGATATTATGCTCCATGTGGTTGGTTAAAGAGTGAAGAACTTATCATTAATATTGTTGCAAATTCAAGTACATGTCTAATAGGTCCATCAAAATCTAGTAGTGGAATGTAGGCCACTCACACTATCTTCAATAAAAAAATCCTAGCCTCACCAAATCTAACAGCCCTAGTGAAAATTTCATGTAATAAAGTTAATAAAGGAAAAATGATAAGCAAGTTCATGGGACACGTATTCCAAGCTAAATGTCGGGAAAAACATCCTAGTGTGGCTGTTCATTTGGTTTATTACGGCTAAGGAAATTGACAAAGGCAAAGGCAATGGCAAAGGTTTTGGAAAGGTATGAGGCATTTATTCGCATTTTATTTTTTAAAATAATGGAAAATAAGAGAAAAGGTAGGTGAAAGATCACAAGTTGCATGTGAGGAGGAAAATGAAGGGAAAATAATGGAAATTGAACAAAATAGAGGCCTCATTAATAAACAGGTTTTTGAGGATTAGTTCACAACCTTTTTTATCAGTGCAGTTTTGGAGCTCTCTCTCTCTCACACTCTCGGACACTTAGATTATTCTTGGATGACTCTAACATTGGAGGAAAGAAGGGAAAGGAAGGAAAAGAAAGCAATAGGAATCAAGGATCAAGCAGGGAAGAGCGGGATTCAAGTGGCTACAGCGGGAATACTTGCAGGTATCGAGTTGCATGTGTGATTTCCTTTCTAGTTTTGGCATGCATGGTACATGCATGTGTGATTTTGGTTCTCTTGTTGTCTTTGGCATGGGTTTTTCCAGGTATGACGGTGGTTTTCGACCTTTCCTTGCCATTTCTAGATAGTCATGGTGTGATGGGGTTCTCTTTTTTTTTGTTGAGTTGGATTGTTGGATGCTTTTGAAACTAAGTGGGGTGGTCTCAGGGGAGAAACACAAGGCCTAGGAATCCCTAGACTAGTGAACGTGGGATTGCGGTGTAGCCTAAATTTGTATGACCTTATTAGGCCTAAGAATCCTTGACCAGTGAATGGCGAGATATACAATAAATCCTAGAGGGTGGAGCTTCATTGGGCCTAGGAATCCTCAACTTGTGAATGGTAGGATATGTAGTAAAGCCTAGAGGTGGATATGGAAAAATTCCTCACAGTTTAGGAGGAGAGATTTGGAGGCATCCATGCTTTTTTAGGGCCTAATGATCCGGTGGGATTGCGGTAAAGCTTGGTTGTATTGATGATTTTTTTGGGCCTATGAATCCCTTGGTGGATATATGGTAAAGCCCAATGAAGCCTTGATTGGTTCTATTGTGAGTCCCACATTCATGCTTGGAATATGGCATGGGGATGATTGGCTGAAAGAAAGATTTGGTTCAACACAATCTATGGTCGAGTGGTTCGTGGAAGTCCCTGAATTGGATGGTTTATACATACATTAATAAGAAAACATTTTCCTTTGGTATTTCATATGTAAATGTACTTGTTAATGTTGCCTTTTTTGGTTGTTCTAACTCTTGTTATTTTGTTGGTTATTAGCATGGTTCAAGACAAACTTCGGTTATGGTTCTCACCATGATTTGATTAGTACAAGAAATGTGAATGAATATATGACCTAATAGATGATAATTCAGCTATTGTGATAAGGCATCAATTCTTCTTGATCATTCTCAGATAAGTATGAGATCCCTATGCTCAGATCTGTGGCTATGACCTGTAGATTACATGTTTGTGATATGTTTAACGAAATTTTTGTCATGATTAATAGGGTTCAGGTCAATTTCTTGTAACAATATTTGGGTTAGTAGCTTTAATTCATTGTTATTTATCATTTATGGAAGTTTCATGAAGTTCTGGGCAAAGGCATGAGACCTAGCCCTAAAAAAGTGGCACAAAATCTGAGGCGTTGGCTCATAACTGCCTGAAAAAGGCCTCAATTGCATGCATGCCTTGTTGCAGAAGTGACTGGAGGGTATCAATCGCATGCATGGCTTGTAATGGGAGCGACTAGGGGTCTAGCTTAGCAAAATGAAAAGTTATCTCAGGGGTTGGGCACCTGGGAGACTTGGTTGTCTCCTGAAGTTTTTGTAGCTCCTGAGAAAGGTTAGATTGATTTTGTTTTGTCAGTTCCACTTCCTTAACTATGGATAGAGGAGTTGAATCACATCATAGTAACTCTTTGTCACATGTTTACCCCATTGGACTGGTTAGATTAGGTAAATGTGGGAGGAAGGTGTTACAGAGTGGTATCAGAGCATGGTTCACCCCTTAGACTAGATGGGTGGAATGTGTTGGTCATGCATACATGTCGGTTTCATATGTGTTCTTTATTCTTGTGGTCTATGTACTTGTTATGTAGGCATGGTTGCAGTTGTGTTGCCATGTGAAAGTTGATGGTGTTGTTGTTGGATGTATTTGTTGTGAGTTTGTGTCGGTTATGCACTTGTTATGCATGTAAGTGTCTATATGTCATTATGCATACATTAACATGGTTATAGTTGTCGTACATGAGGTCATGGTATGTGGTTGGTTAAGTCATGCATGGTAACTGGTTGATTGTTGAAATGATTCTTATGTATTGATATGATTATGTTTATACATGTATTGCACTAATATGGTTGATCTTGCAGATGAGATATCCTCCCTTGAACTATACTGAGGTATGTTGATTATGTTATGTTTTGGTTTAAGATGACATGATATACTTGCAGGAAGAAGATCAAAGATGACTAGAAAGATGGTAGATTACAGTTCTCAAGACTCTCCCTATGGATCATATGAGCAGCATGGTGGTGGGAATTCTTCTTACTTAATAGACACATTGAGAAGTTTGAAGGCAGAAATAAGAAGTTGCAAAGTAGATAATGATAGAATCATTCAGGCACAAGAGAAACAAATAGAGGTTAATGTAGTAATCCTTTAGAGTTTGTCATTATTGAAGAGACAGGAACTGCTTAGGATCAGACATGGGTAGGAGGACAAGAATAATGGGGCATAAAGCAATAGATCTCATGGTGGGCACAAGTCGGATAGAGATGACATGATCAGGGATGGTAGGTTCTTTGACACATTGGATAGAAGAGGTGATGGACACAGGTTCCATTTTAGTTCTGGTTCTGATGGGTATCATGGTCATCATCATTATCATCCTTACGGGAGAAGTGACAGGGGATATTTTCCAGATGAGTTCAAGAAAGCAAAGCCACCCACCTTTGATGGAGTTTTGAAGAAACTGAAAGATGTAGAGGCATGGTTACATGGCATGAAGAAATTCTTTGAGCTGCATGATTACACGAAGAACATGAAGGCCAGAATAGATATCTTCAGCATCAAAGGGAAAGAAAAATCTGGTGGGAAGATGTGAAGCAGGTTAGAGACATTAGGACAGAAGAATTGAGTTGGCATGAAATCAAGAGACTTTTTAGGAAGATATACTTGTCAAAGAGGTACTACAATAGCAAAGCCAAGGAATTTTATGAGCTAAAGATGGGATCAATGACAGATGAGGAATACATGACCAAGTTCATGGATTTTTCAGTGGATTTCCATTAGCATTTAGAGATCAAATTGAGTATGATGAGCCTCAGTCACTTGAAGAATTCATTGGGAAATTGAAGCATTGTTATGAGCAATCAAAGCACAAGACAGAATCTCAGCAAGGTTGGAAAGGGAAAGACAAGGCTAAAGGTAAATGGAAGCCAAAGCAAACAAGACCCCAGGATGCAGGTGAAAAAGAGAATGTTATGCCTTACAAGAAGTTTAATGGACCTCAGCCTAGAGAAAAGAAGAAAAAAGGTGATGGTAAGCGATAATTGTAGTGTTGGATATGTGGTAAGGAGCATCTCAAGAGAGATTGTCTGTAGAATCAGGGTGTAGGCCTCATATTTACAGTGCACATGACACGCAAACAGTTGGGGATGTTGGGAAAATCATTCCATGGATTTATGCAACACTAGATAACAGGCAAGTGAATCACCAGGAGTCTATTATCAAGATGGATTGTAAGATCTATAATCAAGTTGTTTCTATTTTTATTGAACCTAGATCTAATTATAGTTATGCAAGTCTTGACTTGGTGGATAAGGGTGGTTTGAATAAAGAAGTGCAAGCAAAATCTTGGTTAGTGTAGTTGGCTACAGGTGAAAATAAGAGAGTTCATCATTGGGTAAGAGCTTGTGCATGTGAGTTGAATGGCATGCCTACCTCAGCACATTTGAATGTGCTGTCGTTGGGATCATATAGTATGATTTTCGGTATGGATTTGTTGTATCTTCACAAGACTAAGGTGGGCTTCTATGACAAAAATATTGAATGCTTGGATGGCAATCAGGAATAAATAATATTCCAGGGTAAGAAGAAAGCTACATCAGTTAGAATGGTGACAGCTATGTAGGCAAAGCACAGTCACAAAAAAGGGTGTGTGTTATTTGTAATGCATATTTCTAGTGATAAAGGTAAGGATGTTGAGGATGCAGAGGTTATGGAGAGATGACTGATATTGTAACAATTTCAGGATGTGTTTCCCGTAAAGATTTCAGATTTTCCACTTCACAGAGAAGTGGACTTTCCTATTGAGTTAGTATCAAGGGCAACGCCAACATCAAAATCACCATTCAGGATGAGCATACCAAAGTTAGTAGAGTTGAAGTTGCAGTTGAAGGAAGTGCTTGACAAGGGATACATTAGGCCAATTGTATCACCTTGGGGTACACCAAAGTTGTTTTTGAAGAAGAAGGATGGTACTCTCAGGTGATGCATTGATTATAGGTAGTTGAACAAGGTGACCATCAAGAACAGGGATCTGTTGTCAAGGACTGATGACTTGTTCGACTAGTTGAATCAGTGGTTGACAAATTTTCTAGTTCTCAAGATTGGAGATTTAGACAAAGACTTTGAGGTGTGTACAGATACCTGCAAGAGAGGACTTGGTGGAGTCTTAATGTAGGAAGTACAGGTAGTGTGTTATGAGTCACGAAAGTTGAATGAGCATGATCAAAATTATCCGAGACATGATCTTGAGTTCGCAGCGATCATCCATGCATTGAAGATGCGGAGGCATTATCTTCTTGGCTAAAGGTTCGTATTGATGAGCGATCACAGTGGATTGAGATATGTGTTTGACCAACTGAATATGAATGCTGACAAGCTAGATGGTTGGACATGATTAGTGAGTTTGACTTTGAGACATGGTACATTAAGGGAAACGAAAACAAGGTTGCAGATGCTCTTAGCAGGAGAGTGCATGTGAATCATATAGCAGTTATAAGTTCTTATGGGACAGACTTACAGGATTAGATTTTACATGAAGGATAGCAGGATGACAGATACATGGAGCTTAGGCATAGGTTACAGCAGGGTATTGGTGATCAGGATGTGGACTATCGTCTCATAGTGGATGGTTTGGTCAGATTTAGGGACAAGATCTATGTGTCGAATGACAATGAGATCAAGAAGACTATCTTGCGAGAATTCCATGCAAAACCGTATTCAGGGCACCCACGATACCAAAAGACATTTCCAACGGTGAAGAAGTTCGAGTACGAGCTGAATCTGAAGAAGGAAGTGGCAAATTTTGTGGCTAGATGCTTAGATTGTCAACAGGTAAAACAAGAATGTAACCATTGAGGTGGATTACTACAACTCACTCTGATTATTGAGTGTAAATGAGAGGTCATTTCCATGGATTTCATCACAGGTTTTCCGAGGACATCTAGACAACATGATTCCATCATGGTTGTGGTGGACAGGTTGACAAAGGTAGCGCACTTCATTCTCGTGAAGTCTACCTATTCAGCCTGTGATGTAGCACAAGTCTTCATCAAATATGTAGGGAGGCTACATGGTGTTCCGAAGAAGATTATATCAAATGGGGATGCTAATTTCACTTCTAGATTTTGGAAGGAGTTGTTTGCAAGTTGGGCACAAAGTTGGCCTTTAGCATAGCTTATCATCCACATACAGATGAATAGACAGATAGGCTCAACATGATATTGGAGGACATGTTGATGATGTATGTGATGCATCAGCAGAGGATATGGGAGGAGTACCTTCTGTTGGTTGAGTTTTCTTACAACAATGGGTATCAGGAGTCACTGAGGATGATTCCATTTGAGGCACTGTATGGGTAGAGTTGTAATACTACCATCAGTTGGAGTGATCCAGTGAACAGGGTGTTGATAGGACTGGATATGTTGGCAGAGATGGAATAGGAAATGCAGATAATCAAGAAGAATATGAAGGCGACACGGGATAGACAGAAAATTTATGTAGATCAGAACAAGATGTTTAAGGAGTTTAAGGTTTGGAACATGTGTACTTTTGCATCAAGCCTAAGAAAATATCCTTGAGGGTTGGTTCATGTGCCAAGCTGGAACCTCAATTTTGTGCACCTTTCAAGATTCTTGAAAGGATTGGACTAGTATCCTATTGACTTGCACGGCCTCTGACAATGAAATTCCATGGTGTTTTCCATTTTTCCTTAAGAAGTATGTTAAATATGTTGATCATGTGATTGACTAGTCTGTACTTTAGGTGGAGCCAAATGGATAATTCTAGCCAGAACCATAATGTATCTTGCAGAGAAAGATGATCATGCTTTGGAACTAAGAAATCGAGTAGGTTAAGGTGAAGTGGAAGAATTTTGGGCCTGATGAAGCTACATGGGAGATGGTAGATCAGATGCAAGCTATGTATCCTTCTCTATTTGCTAGATGAACAAATGTTTTTGGCATGTGTTTTGGTGTGATGTTTTGGTATATGTACATATGTATATGGATGTAAATACCACCATGAGTTGTGTTATAAAGCTCCAATAAGTGGTATGGGTGTCATGTTGATATGTTCCTCGTGTTGGTTTTCTTTCAGTGGGTTTATCATTGTAAATATTGCATCGAGCTAAGTTATAAAGCTCTATGGGTAGTATGTTTTGATTTTCAGCAGTCTTGTTGGTTGTAGGTGTCATTGAACACCGAGGACGGTGTTCCCCTAAGGGGGAGGGTTTTGTAACAACCCTGGCCAAAATTTCGTGTAATAAAGTTAATAAAGGGAAAATAATAACCAAGGTCATGGGACATGTATTCCAAGCTTAATGTTGGGCAAAACATCCTAGTGTGGGTGTTTTGGTTTATTATGGCTAAGGAAATTAGCAAACGTTTTGGAAAGGAATGAGGCATTTATTGGCATTTTATTTATGAAAATAATAGAAAATAGGAGAAAAGGAAGGTAAAAGGTCACAAGTAGCATGTGAGGAGGAAAATGAAGGAAAAATAATGGAAATTGAAGAAAATAGAGGCCTCATTAATAAACAAGATTTTGAGGATCAATTCACAACCTTTTTTGTCAATTCAGTTTTGGAGCTCTCTCTCTATTCTCTCTCTCTCTCTCTCATACTCTTGGACACTTAGAGTATTCTTGGAGCACTCTAGCATTGGAGGAAAGAAGGAAAAAAAGGACAAGAAATCAAGAGGAAGCAAGGATCAAGTAGGGAAGAGTGGGATTCAAGAGGCTACAACGAGATTACTTGCAGGTATTGAGTTGCATGTATGATTTCCTTGCTAGTTTTGGCATGCATGGTACATGCATGTGTGTTTTTGGTTGTCTTATTATCTTTGGCATGGGTTTTTCCAGGTATGATAGTGGTTTTCAACTTTGCCTTTCCATTTACGGATAACCACGATGTGATTGGGTTCTCTTGTTTTTGTTGAGCCGGATTGGCAAATGGTTTCGAAACTAAGTGGGGTGGTCTTAGGGGAGAAACACAAGGCCTACGAATGCCTGGACCGGTGAAGGTGGGATTGCGGTAAATCTTGATTGTGTATGTTATCATTAGACCTAGGAAACATTGACTAGTGAATGGCGGGATATATGGTAAATCCTAGAGGGTGGAGCCTCGTGGGCGTAGGAATCCACGACCGGTGAATGGCAGATAGATGGTAAATACTAGAGGTGGAAACAAACAAATTCCTCTCGATTTAGATGGAGATATCTGGAGGCATCCATGCTTGTTTAAGGCATAGTGATCTGGTGGGATTGCGATAAAGCTTGGTTGTATTGATGAGGGTTTTGGGCCTAGGAATCCCTTGGTGGATATACGATAAAGCCTGAGGAAGCCTTGATTGGTTTCGCTTCCAGTCCCACATTCATGCTTGGAATATGGCACAGGGGTGATTGGTTGAAAGAAAGATTTGGTTTAACCCAATCTATGGTTAGGTGGTTCATGGACATCCCTGGCTTGGTTATCTTATGTATACATTGTAGAAATTTCACCGTAGATCACCTGATAATGCAATATACTAAAGCAAAATACTTGATCTACTTCTACAAACAAACTTGCGGAAGCTTAATTGATTTTGAGCAAGATCAAATAGAACACATATAACAGAGAATGATAAATCAATCACACATGAACACAGAAGAATACTCTGGGGAAAGCCTTAGCTAAAAACCCCGATCTCTGTATTATCATACAAGTGGAAATATGTCTGGATTACGCAAAGCTTTAGCTCACAAGATATCCAGCTCTCAGTACAATCCCTCAATGCTCCTCATAGACTGAATAGACACAACATATGCCTTCCCTCAGTCCTCCAAGCCTCTTATTTCCTTGTGCAGTTTCTCCTAGGTCCTCTAGCTGCCACCTGTGTGAATTCACCTCTCACACAACTCACCAAACTCATAAATAACTGCGCAGTCCTGAAGGAGATAATTCCTTCTGCATGGATGAGTTTCCTATATAGGAAAATTCCTCCAACTAATAGTACATTTTCCCTTCCTTTGATCTCAACTGGGTCTCTGTCTGAACTGACATGCATGAGTTATTTATGAGAGAATATTGTAGCTATTTCCAACACTGGTACCTGAAATTCTATTTATAGTAATGTTATCTATAGCATTTATATTTTTAGCATTTCTTGTTGCTATTTTCAACACTCCCTCTCAACAAGAAAGGCATTGAACTCAAACCCGATCTTGAACCTTTGGAATGTTCTACATGCAACACTTCTCCCTAGCGTTGTTGCTCCAGCAACTCTAGAAACAAAAAATATCCCACCTTAATCAGAATGATGCCTTTGTCATCAAAGTCTCTGACTGTTATTGCCTCTGTCAACTAAAAACTCTGCACCTCTGTGCTCTTCAGTATCTGACTGCTCTAGCCTCTGTCACTTTGATCTTTGACTGCATCAATCACACTGATTCCTGCTGCTGCATCCGTGCTACTGCTGGTCCTATCTCCCAGCACTACATCCGCACTACACCTCCTCTCATCATGTTGCATCATGCTGCCCACTGCTGCACTGCAACTCAGTTACTGAGAAGTAAGTAATTGATCTCCCAACTGACCTCCCTGTTGGGCTAGAAACACCCTCTGATGCTGAAGCTTCCTCTGCCACTCCATCTGCATCTGTCTCTACCCTCTTAGACAGTCCTACTACTACTTATCAGAGCTCCCGTAGCAAGGTCTAATCAAAGAGGCTGGGTACTTCAATGATCATGCCCCTATTCTAGCCTTCTTGGGACTGTCACTCCACATCGCCCCACCTCCCACCTGGAGGTATGGATGTATGTGATCCCTCTGCTCACTTGGCTTGAAATTTCCCCCTACCGGAGGTCTCTGCATGAGTGGATGCCTCCACTCGGTCTCCTCTCGAATCCTCCAGTTGTGGATGCTCCACAACCTCCTGAAGCTGCTTCACCAATTGTGGCTCCTCCACAATTGTCTGAGACTTCTTCTGGTGCTGCATGTTGAGAGGTAATGTACTCTCCCTCTCAACCACCAAGTCTCCAACAGTTGCCTTGCTCCTCAAGGCTTTGCATGCATCTTGAACCTCAAGAGCATACAGGTTCTTGACTCATGAATCAATCTACTTCAGCTATCTTGTGGTGATGTGTCTAAGGAAAACCTTTCCCTCACTGAAGACTACATCATAACCTTTGTCTTCCAGCATCGTAATCGATACCAAGTTCTTCTTTAGTCCTGGCACATACTTCACATCTTTCAAGGTAATGCGAGCTCCATCCTCCCTCTGAAAAGAAACCGTAATCCACACCTTAAACACTATACTTTTCATCATTACCCATCACTATGAGTATCTTGAGGTATTTCTCCTCCAAGGTATTGAACAGACTCTTACTGCCGATCATGTGGAATGAAGCTCCATTGTCAAGAAACCAACCACAACCCATCATCGATGAAACCATGCATGCGATGAGGGTAAAATCCAATTCGAACTGAGAGGCCAATGCCTCACCTTCAGATCCTTCCTTGGATCCCATCTTGGATTTCTTCAATGGACAATTTGTTTCATAATGGCCCACCTCATGACAATGAAAGCATCTCACTTTCAATTTGTCAATCTTCTTCCCACCATGGGAAGAACTGGATTCGGAATGGGACACCTTCCCTTTCCCTTTCCTCACCTTACTTGCTAAGGCTAGATTTTCTTCATCATCTTGCTTTGATGAAGATCCATCTCCGGTGCTTCTTCTTATCTCCTACTGCATCAAATCCGACCAAATTTCCAATCTGGCAGTTTCTCTCTTCCATTTACCGAGTCTTGGTAGCTTTTCCAACTCTTAGGAAGACCGAGGAGAGCAAGACTCACCATGTCATCATCAGCTATTGTGATCCCTACACTTCCAAGCTCATCCCTGCAGGTGGTGAGCTTGTTCAGATATGTAGAGATCGTGTTTCCCTTTTCACACTTGATTTTCCGAAGCTTGTCTTTCAACGCCAACTTCCTCTGATCGCTATTGTTCTGATATAGATCCTTCAATGTTTTCCACATTGAAAATGTGTCTCCTTCCCATGGAGACTCGAGACTATGTGGTCTCGAACTCCCTCCAGAAGGATTCTTCTCGCTCTAGCCACACATTTCTTCCATTCTGCCAATTCTTGTGCATTATCAGTTGTTGTCTTGGGGACTTCCTTATCAATGAAGTCCTTCAAACCGTTGTCCTCTAATACTGTTTCCATGCGATCCTTCCAGGCTATATAATTTGGGCTACCATCAAGGGCATACTCGAGTCTCAAACCGTTGAACGCCATTGGTGAAATTTGAGATGTGATAAGAATTTGAATTCTATAATCAAGAACTTCGAACTTTGAACTTCTCCCTTCTTTGTATATTGTTCTTCGCTTTGATCACCTTTGCTTTGACACCATGTAGAAATTTCACCATAGATCACCTGATAATGCAGTATACTAAAGCAAAATACCTGATCTACTTCTACAAACAAACTTGTGGAAGCTTAATCGATTTTGAGCAAGATCAAATAGAACACATATAACAAAGAATGAGAAATCAATCACACATTAACATAGAAGAATCTCTAGGGAAAGCCTTAGCTAAAAACCCCGATCTCTGTATTATCATACAAGTGGAAATATGTCTAGATTACACAAAGCTTTAGCTCACAAGCTATCCAGCTCTCAGTACAATCCCTCAATGCTGCTCATAGACTAAATAGACACAACATATGCCTTCCTTCAGTCCTCCAAACCTCCTATTTCCTTGCGCAGTTTCTCCTGGGTCCTCTGGTTGCCACCTGTGTGAATTCACCTCTCACACAACTCACCAAACTCAAAAATAACTGCGCAGTCCTGAAGGAGAAAATTCCTTCTGCATGGATGAGTTTCCTATATAGGAAAATTCCTCCAACTGATAGTACATTGTCCCTTCCTTTGATCTCAACTGGGTCTCTGTCTGAACTGACATGCATGAGTTATTTATGAGAGAATATTCAGTTATCTGAAGTACACTAGTTGCATGCATGCATGCATTGACTAACTGAACTCACAATCAGTTCCACAAACTGTTGGAACTAATCTAACTGGACTTAACTCAGTTAATTGAGCTAACTAATTACAACTCAAAGTACAACTCATCTTGATCTCCTTAGTTAAGGGATAACTTCCTCAATCAAAGGGATAATTGTTGCATGTCTTCACATAAACTTCATGTTTGATTTTCTCTAACTAATTAACTCAAGAGTTTAATTAATTATTTTACAAACCACTGTTGAGCTCAAATTTGAATTTAATTCACAATTTTAATTTGGGAACTAATTAAAATTGGAATGTATCCCGAAATGCTATTTATAGCAATTCTATTTTTAGCATTTCTATTTTATCATTCCTTCTTGCTATTTCCAACACTGGTACCTGAAATGCTATTTATAGCATTTCTATTTTTAGCATTTCTTGTTGCTATTTCAACTTACATTAATAAGAACACCTTTTCCTTTGGTATTTCATGTGTAAATGTACTTATTTATATGTGTTTTATGGTTGTTCTACTCTTGTTATTTTGTTGTTTATAAGCATGGTTCATGACAGACTTTGGTTATGGCTTTCACCATTATTTGATTAGTACAAGAAATGTGGATGAATATATGACCTGATAGATGATAATGCAACTATTGTGATAAGGCATCAATTCTTCTTAATGATTCTCAGATAAGTATGAGACCCCTATGCTCAGATCTACGGCTATGACCTGTAGATTACATATTTGTGATATGTTTGACGAAATGTATGTAATGGCTAATAGGTGTTAGGTCAAGTCCTTATACAAATGTTTGCATTAGTAGCTTTAATTCATTGTTATTTATCATTTCTAGAAGTTTCATGGAGTTCTGGGCAGATACCTAAGACCTAGCCCTAAAAAAGTGGCACAAAATCTAGGGTTGCTAGCTCAAAATTGCCCGAAAAATGCCTCATTCACATGGATGCCTTGTTTTGGGAGAGGTTGGAGGATCTCAATGGCATGCATGGCTTGTCACGGGAGCGACTAGGGGTCTAACTTGGCAAAATGAGAAGTTGTATGAGGGGTTGGGCACCTGGGAGAGTTGGTTGTCTCTTGAAGGTTATGTAGTTCCTGAGAAAGGTTAGTTTGGTTTTATTTTGTCGGTTCCACTTCCTTAATTGTACATGGGGAGTTTAATCACATCATAGTAACTCTTCGTCACATGTTTACCCCAGTGGACCGGTTAACTTGTGTAAATGTCGGATGAGGGTGTTACACCACAAGTCATTGTGATATCTGCCAAGAGAAAAGTGCTTCTAGCTCCCTAAGCACAAAATAGCTATATAATTTCTAGCTCATATTAAGTGCTAAAAGTCCTAACTAAATGAGGCATGAGGGTATATTTATACAAATGGGGAGGTGGATTTTCACCTTCCCCATGACCTTTTGTATTCCTTATGACCTTTCGTATTCCTTGTAGTCGCAGTCACACTTTGTAGTCACAGTCACCCTTTGTAGTGGCAATGGAACTTTGTTGTCACAATCACAATTTTAAGTGGTAGTGGCACTTTGTATTCGCAATCTATATTAGTAGTGGTAGTGGCACTTTGCAGTCGCAGTCACAATTTCTAGTGGTAGTGACACTTTATAGTCGCAATCTCAATTTGTAGTCACAGTCACAATTTGTTGTGTAGTGGCCCTTTGTAGTCACAGTCCCAATTTGTAGTCACAGTCACACTTTATAGTCACAATCGCAATTTGTAGTCATAGTCACACTTTGTAGTCATAGTCTCAATTTGTACTGGCAATGGCACTTTGTAGTCACGGTCGCAATTTGTATTGGCAATGACACTTTGTAGTGGAAGTCACAATGGAGAATTGCAACTAGTTTAAGTCGCATGTAATGAGGAGAATGACTAGTAGCAATTCATAAATCTAGAGGACAACAAGTAAGTCACAAGGAACTGAAGATGTGATTTGCAACTTGAGTTCTCTATAGCCTTTAGTCGCAAGTCACAAGTCTAGAAGGTAGTGAGTAAGTCACTAGACACTGCAAGTGTGACTTGCAACTTAGGAAGATGTCATATAACCTTTGTCGCAAATCGTAGTTCTTGAGGTTAGATTATAAGCCATTAGGAAGTAAACTTGTGATTTGCGACTTTGTGAGATTATCCCTACAGTCTAAGTCACAAATCACATTTATAGAGGCCATGTAGGGTAGCACTCCAAGTTGTGATTGTGAGTTACGACAAGGACAAAAAACACAAGTCTTTCAAGGCTTAAAGATAAACCTGCTAAGGTGAGATGCGATTAGAGTCAAGTCAAAATAGAAGTGAAAGATTTAGGATGTTATAGGGAAAGAAGCCTGAGAAAATTTCAAGTGGAGGGAACTCCAAACTCATCGTCGCAAGTAACATCATGAACTCATTTCCGTCTATAAACTCAAGTACGCATGAAGCCAAGTTGATCTCTGCAATAATATTCCATCAATAAATCACCGTTGGTCTATGATGTATCTTCTAATTCCACTAACCTAATAGTGTCTTCTTCCCATCAATAGTTGCTTCTAGTAGTAGTAGTAAGCCTTCTAGTCTGATTGTAGCCTTGTCCAAACCCTAGACAAACAAGGACACACATAATTATAGTTCTACTAGCTTCTCAGGAACAAAATACCTTCCACCTAGATGAGCATAAATGGAGGAGAAGTGTTGCAAGATCCTTTGCAAAGTTGATTGAATGCAAATGCAGTAAACCCTAGTGTAATTATAATATTGGAATAAGGATGAAGCAAGGAAGGTAGGCATAGGCAATGTGTCTCATGAAAGTATACATAATCGTAGCTTCTGATAATAATTAGGTCATTAGAGGGTTTCAACCATTTAAATCCATAAGGGCACCGGTGAAACCTTGAAAAACATAGGAGTGACCCATAAGTTTAGGTAGATTGGACAAAAAAATTGAGGGGGTGTTGCAGCTACAACAAGGTGTTGAGAGAGAATCATTTAAATGTTAAGTGATGAAAATATTTTTTTTACTATAAGTAGATCCATTAATTGAGAAATGTAATTTCAAAGAAATGAATAGAAATAGACCTAGGGAAGATTGAAGAACATGTAACAGAGGTAAGGTCATTCGTGGGGCTTGCTAGATACTATAGGAGATTCATAGAGGGATTATCCAAGCTTACTCATCCTGATACATTGTTACAAAAGAAGGGGCTTAAATTTGAATGTACACCGAAGAGTGAAGAGAGTTTCCATTTGTTAAAATAATTGCTTACTAATGCATCCATTCTAAAGATTGTTGATACAAATGAGTTTTGTGGTGTGTACACCTACATGTAAGGAGGGACTTAGTGGAGTTCTTACTCAAAATGGACATGTAATTTATTATGAGTATAAAAACATGAAAATATTATGCCATGCATGACTTGGAGCTTGTTTCCATAGTTCCACCATAGTTTATGCATTGAAAATGTGGAGGCAATATTTTAATTGTCGGGGGGGATAATTTGAGTTGAAAACATACCACATTGGTTTACAATATTTATTTTAGCAACAAACTTTAAATACTACGCAAACTATATGGTTGGAATTTCTTAGTGAATATAACTTATATTAAACATATCAAAGCAAAAAAGAGCAAGGTAGTTGATGCACTTCGCAGAAGGATATATGCAATGCATGGTATAGCCATTAACATGTGCTACTCGTATTTCTAACACATGTTAGCATTTGTTATTTCACATGGAAATTACCTATAGGTAAAATAAGAGGTTGTTGATTACATGGCTAGGCATATGAAATTCCATAGGATATATGATGAGCATAGAAATCCAATGGGTTTTCCATAATCGTTGTCAATTCCATAATGGAAATGGAAATTGGTAACCATTTATTTTATTGCTAAGCTACCCAAGACAACAAGGCAACATGATTCAGTAATGGGAGTGGTGGATAAATCAACAAAAGATGCTCGCTTTACTTCAATTAAATCGAATCATGAGGCTAATATTAAAAAAATAATAATAAATAAATAAATAAATTTACATGAAAGAAATTGCTAGGTTGCATGGAGTACTCATGGCAATAGTGTTAGACAAAGATCAAAAGTTTACTTCCAACTTTTGGAAGGGATTATTCAAATTATTTGATTCAAATCTAAACTTTGGTACAATTTATCATCCACAAGTAGATGGGTAAATAGAGAGGATTAATCAAGTGATTGAAGACATGTTGAGAATGTGTGTGATAGGTAAGCCATCCAAGTGGGAAGATTACTTGCACTTAGTTCAATTTTCCTATAATGATGGATATCATGCTTCATTAAAAAAAAATCCATTTGAAGCTTTTTATGTTAAAAGATGCAATACTCCAATTAGTTGGGATTTCTAGCAGACATATTAGTAATTGGGCTAGAAATTCTCAAAGAAACTGAAGAAAAAATGGTTAATATCAAACATAATTTGAAGGTAACATAGGACATGTAGGAAGATTATCCAAATAAAGGCAAGACACCATGGGAATTTAATGTTGGAGAGCATGTACTCTTAAAAGTGAACCCAAAGAAGAGATCTTTGAAGTTTGGAAGCTACACCAAGCTAGCAGCTAGAAATTGTGGTCCATTGAGATATTGGATGGGATAGGACTAGTTGCATACATACTTGCATTGATTACTTCCATGAAAGTGCATTATGTATTTCATGTGTCATTATTGAAAAGTTGTGTGCATTGCCCTAACGATGCCATTCTATAGACTTTGATTCAAGTGAAGCCAAGTGGTGACTTTTGGGTCCAACTAATACATATACTAAATAGAGAGGTCACAATGCTTAAAAACAAAGTCACAAGGTAGGTAAAGGTATAGTGGACATACTACAACCTTGAAGAAGTGACATGGGAGCTATAGGATGCAATATAGGAGGCATACTTGCAAATGTTTTGAATTTTCGATGTTAAAATAAAAATATATATATATGGTGATATGCATTGAGAATGGTGCAAAATTTAGGGGGAGGGGAATGTAACACCCCAGTTTTGATCCCCATATTAACAATGTATATATGTGTACATGATGTAGGACTAAAAGTTGAACAATGATGTGATATGTAAATTGTACATTGAACGACAATAATATACATCATAGGTCGTAGAAAGAGAAGGATGAAATACATGGGACAATATGATTCCATGAGAGAGGAAAGAAAGGGGGCTTAGGCGGCAAAAAGAAGTCATAGAAAAATAATGGTATATTATTCAAATCCCGTGTCTTTTGCCTTATTGCATCAAGAGGCACTCTATAGTCCTATATGGGGGAGATGTTGTTGTGTCTATAAATGAGTGTTGACATTTTAACACAACCGCAACAAAAATTTTAGGATGAGGGAGATGTTGTAGTGTTCATAAATGAGTGTAAACATTTAAATGTCAACTCAATAAAAATTTATTTCAAAGATTATATATGTCCATATTAGGTTTAGAATTCCATATGACAATTCTTTATATCACATAGATTAATATAAACAAATAAATATATACTCATGTAAATAAATATATTTACCTAAAGTTACTGCCTACAATAAGTTAAGCAAGTCTTTCCACCAAAATAAGTAGGATTCATATGTAATTAAGCATACTTATGAGGAGTTACTACCCACCATTATTTATGCATTTCTTAGCACAAAAATAGATAGAAGTAAAAATTTGATGGTTGCTTCACTTAACATCTATTTTAACAATAAAAATTTCATATATAAAATACATATAGGATAAAATAATATTTATTAATTATAATTAAAGCACAAAGAATTGATGATTCACATTTCTCAATATCTAATAATGATTACATTATAATGTCTATTTTATAATTATTATCATATTATAATTATTTATGATATTATGAAAATAGATTTAGCATAAGTTAGATATTATACATGATATTAAGTTAGAC